>CM053626.1:68044623-68092449 GCA_028646595.1 Phalanger gymnotis | reverse complement strand
CTTAGTTAGCCCCACCTTGTGCCCCACCTTAGTTACCAATCCACACCCACATAGGTTTTACACCTAATAGGGGTTTGGGCCTCGGGCTTAGCACCTAGTAAGACTCAAAGAAATACACTGAATTAACAAAAGCCAAACTCTTCAAGGGCACTTGGTTGAACTAAGTTCCAAGCGCCCATTTTGCTTACCAACACACCAAGCAAGCTACATCTCCCCCCAGGGCTCCAGTGTGCCCTGAGGAGTTTGTAGGTATCTCTTCTCTTTGCCATTGGCTTGAGGCCACACAGGTGTGAGGCTGTGTCTGTTCTCCATTTATTGGGGACCTTTGACTAATACCCCAGTTCCATTTAACGTAGCTGAAGCAATTAGTTTTTCTGAGGGAAAATATTCTTCAAAGATAAAGCAAGAATAAATGTAGATATGTTTTCCTCAATCCCTCTGGGGCATACTCTCCCTTTCACCACCTAAGTTTTTTAGGTAGAAGGCTTAAAATTGATTTCAGCTCATATGTAGCATTGGTCCCACCAAATTCCCAACTCATTGCAGCATGAACCCAGGGTGCCTTCCACTGGGCTGGCGTCCCAAAGGTTACTCCTAAAAATACCTCCTGGCTCCTCAGGATATCAATGCTGCAAAACCCAGCCCTGATTCCAACTATCAGATTCTCATTATTGGAGTACTCTCCTCCCTGCACTTATAACAGGAAAAGAGTGAACAAAAAAGCCAAAGACTCAGGCCCATTTCTTGAAATGCCATATGACCTCAGAGACAGGGAAGGATGCCTAGAGCCCCTTACCTGATGACCCTTCACCAGATGCTATGAGAGAAAGACTCAGGAACACCCGTTTGATCAAGATTTAAAGTATGACACAGTAACTCATAACTCCTATCATAATCTCCCAGGAGGTAGATTACTTATGCAATTAAAAAACTAGATAGTCATTGTTAATAAGAATAGTTGTAAATATGGATTTAGATCTACTTTTGTTAACAATGAACATTTTCATAACCTCCTGGATAATTTTGATTTTTTTTGGCTGGCTTCCTATCAGATCTGCTTAGAGTATCATTTTTTACAAATTCTTAATGTAGCTGATAAAGTCAGCTCTCCCATTTTCTTGTTCTATTGTACTCAAATTATTAGTATTATCTTCAATCTGTGGCTTCTTCACATTATTATACAGAAATCTTTTTAAGCTACATGTTTGTTTTGTGAAGGTTCATTAAGGTAGAATTAGATGTAATCTGTAAATTTGCTCAGCTGGGCAGATGCAAACAGCAATATGTCACAGAGTACAAAAGCAAACAAAAGAGTCAATCCCTTTAAATTATGGACCTCCCCTTGTTTGCTCAGACTACCTCAAGTACTATATATAACAAGTGACAGTATGAATGGGCATTGCCTCAGTCAAACTGAGATCTAGGGAAGACCTTAACTTCAAAAGGTCAAGGTCTCCAACTGCATCCAGGGCCATCTCCAGGTATCCTGATCTATAACTGGCCACTGGACCCAGATGGCTCCGGAGGAGAGAGTGAGGCTGGTGACTTTGCACAGCCCTCCCTCACTTAAGTCCAGCTCACTTGCAAGTCATGGCATCACCTTCCTGATGTCATGGTCCCTTCGAGAGCAAAGGGCAAACAATAATAACCTGATGTGGACTGAATGAGAGCATGAGTATAGATCTGTATAATAAATATTAGCAAACTTAATTTTTTTTAGATTAAAAATAGAAGTTTTAATATTTTCTTCCCAACATCTGAATGGGTTGACTTACATACTCCTGGGGTGTATGCAGCCCATATTAGAGATCACTAGTCTCTGGGCAGTCACAGGGACTGTGAGTAGAGCTACTTGTCGTGCTGGTTCCAGTAATGAAGCAGTATTGATTTGGTTTCATTTCCTGACTAAGAGGTGAACAGAGTGCGAAAGAGTTTGGCTCTGCGAAAGGCAGATGGCAAGATGCCCACCCTGGCCAGTACAAGTGGATGATTCAATGAGGAGAAGCATAATCACGGGGTCTGGGAACAGCTACATATAGAGAAGGGAGGTGAGGATTGACTTGCCAATTTGGGCAGCTCTACTGCTGAGTGAATTCTAAAACCAAATGGACTAAGATTTGGAGGCAGAGGGGTCACGTGGAAGTCCAGCTCAGAAGGAAGATGGCTGTTCATGGTGAGGAGAAGCAGCAGCAATAGGATAGATGACAAGTTACAAAGCAGAACAAAGCTAATTCCTCTTCCCTTCTGGCAATCCTTCAAATATGTAATGACTGGTGAGGGAGTTCTCCCTACAAAGTGAAGAGCTCAGGCCTCTCTAACCTCTGAGACTCACTTCCCTCATCTGTACAATGGGAATGCCCATTGTTACCCACGACATAGAGTTACTATAACGAAAATGCTTTGTAAACCTTCAAGCTCTGTAGAAGAAGAGGGATAATTATTGCAAAAGTCAACATCCTTCTGTAGCTGTGATGTCTCTTTACAAATGAATACCTCGACTTTGGGAAAGATGCTCTGAGTTGACAAATGGCTTCTACTCTGTAATGATTGTAAATTGATTCTGTAAATGAATCCCCAGCAGGTGTCCAAACCTTATTGATATGTTATTCATTATTTCCAGGGGGTGGAAAAAGAAGACACTTTTTTCCCACTACATTACTTTTCTTAATAGAAATGGCATCCTCTTTTCTTCTTATCTCCATCCCATGGGGCAGATCCCCTCAGTAGAAACACAATAGCAGACAGATGTGATCTCTGATAGATTAAGGGAGCAGGACAAGTCTTTAAGAGACAATTATAAGAGAATCAGCAGGTTTTATTTTGTAACTTCGCTGGAAAGATCTAGATTTTTTAAAAGGCTTTTTAAATGTTTCTGATTTCCTATTTAAAGTGGCTTCTGTAAAGTCATTTACTCTGAAAATTTAGGACTTTTCAAAACGAATTTCCTTAAATATCAAAATGTTCAGCTGTAAGGAGAATAGTCCTGAAGGAGGATTTAAGCTTTTTACTTATTTTTTTTTATTGGAGGCCTAAGTAAAAATCCATTTGGCATGGTCAATGTGTTGATTCGTTTTCCTGCACTGCTTTCTTCTCCTTCTTTTTCTTTGTTAACAAAGGATGGGTCTCTGTATAGGGAAGAACAGATATATATTCAGTAATAAATGTGGTGTAAAAACAAAGGATATAAACGAAAGTAAGATAAATGTTTTAAAAGAAAAAGTCCATATTACACTTTATTAAATACTAAGTTATAAACTTGATCAAAAAAACAGGATGCTTTGTTTAGTGAAATATTCTAGTTAATATAGGCAGCTAGGTAGCACAATGGATAGTGCAATGGACATGAAATCAGGAAGACCTGAGTTCAAATCTGCCCTTACTAGCTATGTGAGCAAAAGCAAGTCATTTAACTTCTGTTTGCCTCAGTTTCTTTATCTGTAAAATGGGGGTTATAGCACCTACTTCCCAGGATGAACGGAAGGTTCAACAGGGATATTTGTAAAGCACTTTGCACATCTTAAGGTTTTATATAAATGCTAGCTATTATTATTAATAATAACGTCAAACAGTTGAGTTGCTGTTGAAAGTGCATGGATCACCAACTCTCAAAAAAGCATGAAAATATTAAATTCCTTTACCACTAAACTGTGCTGAACATAGTTGGAATGCAATCTTTTCTTGCATTTCAGTCTGAAGATGAAGGACTCCTTCATTCCCAGCCAGTGACAAGATGCAATAAAGGACCATATTTAGAGTAAATAGGGCATCTTATCTCCGCTCCGGCCCTGCCACACATGCCCCTTTAAGTCATGTGACCTGAAGAAATGGACCTAGGTTCTTGACCCTTTCCTTCATCCTTTTCTGATCTAGGTACAGAGAGGGAGTCTCTCACCCAGGAGCTTGAGCCACAGGGATCTGGGAGTTCAGGAATCCAGCCCAGGAACTCCAGCAAACCCAGCAGTGAAACCCTAGAGAACAAAGGGGAGGAGACCCTTAGCCTAGCGGGGCTTTGATTTTTAAACTTGGTGGGACTAATGCTATGTAGGGACTGAGCTAAACTTGGAGCCTAATCCTCCTTTCTTCCCTAAAGATCAGAATGGTGTAGGAAGAAATTGTGTCCCCAAAGTTAGGAGAAAGTATTTGTTCATTCATTCTTCAAAGATAGTATATCTTTGAAGCAAATACCTCTTTATAAAAGTTAATCTAACGTCGAGGGGTTAAATGGAAATAGGGTACTAGTCACTAGTCCCTAGAAATTGAAGTAACCTATCTCCATAATCCCCTCAGGCTACCAGAGAACCCTGAGGCAGAGAGCTAAATGGCCCTTAGGCAGTCATGACCAATAGTAATAGTTTTTATTAATAGTAATAATTTTGCTAATAGCAAAATGTGCCTCCTGCCTCTTAGTAGAATAGAGAGGGGATAGATGAGAGGTATGGGGTTGAGATCTGTGTTTTCAGATGTGCCCAATGTGTCGATTCGTTTCGAATGACTGTACTTATTTGATATAAGGGGGGGCCTTCGGTGGGTGGTGCTGTGGAGTGAATGGACAATAACAGTGATTTTTTTTAATCACCAAAAGAAAAGTGTAAAAAGAAAAACATATGGTTGCTCTCCAGATAAAGGACCCTCATTATCTTGAGTCTCCAGGCTTCATCATGGGGCACAAGGGGGAAACCTTGAAGATGGATTGGAAGAGGAGTGTTTCATCCCTGGGCATTCAATGGACATTCAATACTTCAACCAATCAAGATCAAGCACGTTAAGGTATGCTTTTCTGGCCTCACAGGGAGAAGAATAAGACTGATCTAGAGGACTGAATGAGACAGGCTCCCAGAAAAGGCTGCTAATGATTCCAGTTGTGGAAAATGACTTCAACAAGTAGGGGCCTGAATGTTAAATTTCCTGTGTGAATATTTACACCTTGGAAATCAGGCTACAAATCAGAGATTGAGTTCCTTTTTTAAGATTAATTAATTAATTAATTTTTTAAAGTTTATAACACTCAGTTTCACAAGTTTTTGAGTTCCAAATTTTCTCCCTCTCCTTCTCCTTCCCCCTCTCCTCCCCTCCAAGAAGGCATGTAATCTGATATAGATTCTACATATACCTTCACATTAAATTTATTTTCCCAATAATCAAGTTATAAAGAAGAATTATAACCCATGAAATGAACCATGAGAAAGATATAACAAAAGCAAAGATAACATAAAATAAAATAACAAAGAAAAAAAAAGAGAGAGCAAATAGTTTGCTTCAATCTGCATTCAGATTCCATAATTCTTTCTCTCAGCATGGATAGCCTTCACCATCATGAGTCTTTTGAAGCTTGTTGAGAAGAGTCAAGTCTATCAAAGTTAGTCATCACAGAAGCAATGTGTCTGTGGTCGTGTACATCGTTCTCCTGGTTCTGTTCCCTTCACCCATCGTCAGCTCATATAAGACTCTCCAGGTTCTTATGAAGTCCATCTGCTCCTCGTTTCTTATAGCACAATAGTATTCTATTACATTCATATACCACAATTTGTTCAGCCATTCCCCAATTGATGGGCATCTCCTTGATTTCCAACTCTTTGCCACCACAAAAAGAGCTACTATATATACTATATATATGTATATATACACATATATTACATGTGTATATATACATATATATGGGTCCTTTTCCCCCTTGTATGATCTCTTTGGGATATAGCCCTAGAAGTGGTATTGCAGGGTACCAAAGGGTATACACATTTTTATAGCCCTTTGGGCATATTCAGGGATTGGTTTCTTGTTGGGTTGAGTCTAGACTATGGATTCACAAACCAGGACAGCTGCTTGACCACCACCACCTAAGCATGGTTTTTATATTTTTAAATACAATAAACTTTATTTTCAAATTTACAAACCTTTCTCAGCTCATTGGGCTGTACTAAAATAGGAATTAGTCTGATTTAGCGAACAGGTCATACTTTACTGGATCCCTTGTCTAGACTTAAGAAAGCAATGGAGGAAATGCTGATAATGCAGATGAAACTTAAAAGTGCGTCGATTATTTTTGGCAAGCCAGTTAAACATTTCCCAGCATACCCCTGCCAGTAAGGAAAGAAGCATCTGCCTATGTGAGTGGTGTTGAAGGACTTCTGAATTACTTGACAAATCTGTCTAGCATTAAGTCATCCTGAGAAGAGAGGAAGTCTTTTGCATTAAAAACAGTTTAGGAGATCATTAAAATGTGAAATTTGCCCCTATATACTTTTTTAAAATGGTTTACATCACTTCCAATTTTCCCCAAATTTTTTAAAATCATGAACTTGATAAACACCAACAAATATGGTTATGTGGAAATAACCACCATCTGCCCTAGTTTCCTTATCTGTAAAATGGGGATAATAACAGCACCCACCTCCCAGCATTTTTATTGAACCCTATGAGCAAAGGAGTCACCAAGTAAGACCAAGAGGAAAAGGCCAAAGTTGGCAAGCCTTTTTGAATGCCTCTGCGGCCAACCAATGATTCTCCTCCTTAACATATTGTTAGCCAGTGTGTTACAGAATGTCCACCCATGGGTGAACCTCCATTCCCGGAAGCAATTCCTAGCTCCTTCATATAGAGAGACACTGTCCGAGGCACTCAGTGCTTACACCAGACTGGCATTCCACTTATGGCAAACAATTTCAATTCTATGTCATCAAAATTGTTCATTTTTATCTTTTACAATAATCTCTAAAAAGATAATATTAAAGGAGGAGGGATTGCCTTGCTGTTCAAGCTGAAACTCACAAAGTGTATGAATCTAACTGACTTTACCCTTGGGGCCAAGTTCTGGTCCTTAGCTTCATAATCTGGAGACCATCTTCTCAGAACATGTAGAGGTGGTAGGGCTTTGTGGGCCAATATACCCAACCAAACTCATGAGATACCACACTGCTTAATAGGTCAGAAAGCAGTTTATTAACTTAAAATAGAAATATGCCTCAAAGAAAAACTAAGACTAGTTGCCTGCCTAGGACACTCCCTCCCACTGGCTAAGTCCATTCAGAAGGCGCAATTACAGAATTAGGAAGTTGCTTGATGAGCATTGATTTAGAGAAAAGAGGATTGGATATTCCTGAGGCATATTTTCCTTGAAGGATGGTAACTTAATCAGTTGTCCTTCTTCTCCTAAGGGATATTTCTAATGGGAAAATGGAAACGTCTCTGATTCAGAGAACTCTTCAGCCCTGAATGATGCTTAGAGAGAAATAAACACATTTTTATTCTTTGACCTTTCATTTTCCCTACACTTTCTGCAGACTCCCATACTCTTTTACTAGAGTATTACCTGGGAATGTTATAGGAATTAGAGCACAGTTTATGTTGTTCTAATTACATTTTAGGTTGGTATCTCCCTATAAAGTCACAGTACCATGTCAAATAGCAACTTTGAAAGAAGGAAGACCTAAAAGTCTAAGCCAGAGGTGGGGAACCTGTAGCCTTGAGGCCACGTGTGGCCCTCTAGGTCCTTGAGTGCAGTCCTTTAACTGAATGCAAACTTCACAGAATGCATTAATAGTGTTTTATTTTTTTCCTATTACACATAAAGATAGTTTTCAACATTCATGTTTGTAAGATTTTGGGCTCCAAATTTTTCTCCCTCCCTGCCTTCCCTCCTACCTCTCCAAGATAGCAAGCAATCTGTGAAGTTTGGATTTGAAACACTGGAAGTTTTAAAGCAGAACATGTCTTATCAGTCTTGGTATTCTACTTCACCCCTACCCTTGGCTTCTCTGGTTGGAGGGTGGAGCCATAAATTCCAAGCTTCCATTTAAGGAGGAAGCTCAGCTCAGACATCTCCTCATCTCTCATCTGGATGCCCTACTTTGGAATTTCTCTGACTGACTTCTCCACCATGCCCTGTGTCGAGTCCCTTCTCCTCTTCCACCAACTTGTCAGCTTCCTTCTGTGTGCTGTCTTCACCCCATTAGCATGTAAACTCTTTGAGGACAGAGATTATCTTTCTTTTTTCATATTTGTATCCCCAAAGGTTAGCACAGTACCTGGCATATAATAGCATTTAATGAATGTATATTAACTATTAATCTAGACAAGTGGAGCAGTGAATAGGGTGCTGGGCCTGGAGTCAGGAAGACTCATCTTCTTGAGTTCAAATCTAGTCTCAGGCACTTACTAGCTATGTGACCTTAGGCAAGTCACTTAACCCAGTTTGCTTCAGTTTCCTCATTTGTAAAATGAACTGGAGAAAGAAATAGCAAACCGCTCCAGTTTCTCTGCCAAGAAAACCTCAATTTGGGTCACAAAGAGTCAGACACTACAGAAACAATTTAGCAACAGCATTAATTATTAACTACTTATTGGTGTCACAGCTATGAGAAACCAAGGAATGGGATGCAAATTCCCTTGAGTCTAAGCTTTGTGGAACCTCCTTGGCTCAGAACTTCTCCAGCCCATGCTATAGGCAATGCCCTGAAACTAAGGAGCTACCTGTCAGGCGGTTCTCATTCCAGACCCGACCTAACTGAAGAATAATTCAGTACTTTCCCCACAATGTTTGTTCTATTGTCTAGTAAGTGGTCCAGCCCAGATCTGATGCATGTTTTCCTATCACACGATGCTAAAGCTTCAAAGACGCCTTCCCTTGCTTAGCTGGTGCTTTAGGAAGTCTTGAGGCCCCATTAGGAAATCAAAGCTTCATTTCTGCTAATAACACAAAATCCAGACAGTGTGAGGAAGAGAAACCTTGGTAACAGCAAATAGGTACCACTCATATCGCAACCGCTAACACCAGCACTGAGCCTCATAATCAGAATCCTAGAAATGTGAAGCTTAAGAAAGCCTTAACCCTAGGGGGTAGCTAGGTGGCGCAGTGAGTAGAACACCAGCCCTGGAGTTAGGAGGACCTGAGTTCAAATTCGGCCTCAGACACTTGACACGCTTACTAGCTGTGTGACCTTGGGCAAGTCACTTAACCCTGCCTTCCCCCCTACAAAAAAAGAAAAGAAAACCTTAAAAAAAAATGAGATGGAAACACCTTTCTTTGTAGTTCCCCCCCCCCCCAAGTGGCTACTGATGCTATTCGCAACCCAATACTCATGATGCCAACTGAGGGAAGACAGGAAAGAACAAAGGATTGATGCTTTTGAATGACAACTGAGACAATAGAAGCTGACTCTGTGCCAGACGGCTGCTAGATTCTGTTTGTCAAAGTTCCTCGTTGAAAAAAGTGGGTCTCACTGGAGACTGTGGAAAGCACAAAGAAAGATAAATAGAGATGCCCCAAGCCCTCAAGAAACTTGCCATCTAACAGAGAAGAATCTAGCAGTGAAAAAAGGACTGTATTGCCATAGTTCTTGTGTATATTATTTTATTCATTCTTCTTTTTTCACTTTGCATCGCTTCTCTCCATATCCATCACATTCATTGTTTCTTAAAGCACAACAGTATCCCATTATATACATCTACAAAACTCATCTAGCCCTTACCCAGTCGATGCACATCTACTTAATCCCTTTTTCCCCCTTCGTGTGAGAGGTACTGAGCATGTGTCATCACATCCCCCTTTAGACTGTTCCCTGGAAGCAGAGATTGCGTTATTTTTTTATCTTTGTGTACTAAGAACCTAACACAGTGCCTGGCACAAAGTATCACAGGAACATAGATCACCACTGGTAGCCATGCAACTACAACTCACACTCACAGTTCTAAGGGTAATCTTGATGTCAGGGAAATACACTTCTACATTCAAACTATAGTTCTTGAGCCCCCACCAGTATGCTTTTTATTTACACAAATCAGTCACAGTGATACTATTAACTTTGAAACATGAAATGTTTGCTAAAGTGGAAGGCACAAAAAAAAACCCAACAATAAATTACAACAGTCACAATCTGGACCATGCTCTCCTATCTATGCACACAACGTCTATGAAGGATGGTGCGGGAAGAGAGTGGACACATACTTATAGAAACCTAGCAGTGAGATACATGGGTAGGGAAACCCATGAGCTCAGAGCGATTCATAACTCTGGACTGCAAGCCTGGCTATCAGTGATCTCTTTAGGAAACAGTCTGTACCATGTGTCACCTGCTCCTCTTATGAGTCTCTGTCCTTTCTTGCCACGGTCTGAAGAGCTGCCTAGTTCTAGTCCTTTGGCTGGCTCCTGAGGAAGTATGGCGTTCTTTCAGTGAAAAGCAATTTCCTTTCATTCTGAGATCTGCAAAGCTATTAAAATTCTTTCTCTGGGCTTGAAGAGGTTTTACCCTCTCAAACCCTAGAGGGCTCCCATAAGCTGTGATGGTGCCCAAGAGCAAGATAACCTTTGGAACCATCCAGCCCTTCTCCTTTCTCTTTCGGACTGTTGAACTTTCTTTCAGTCAGACCAACTCCCTGCATCAAAACCTTTAGGCAGCTCTATAGTCAACCCTAGGTCAACCTTTAGTCTCAACTTCTATCTGCCTCTCAGTTCCTACACTTGTCTTCTAGCTTTTGGCTTCTGATGTCTAGGCTTCTCTTGTCAATTTCTTTGATTGCTCTGATCTGGCTTCTAATGTCTCAAATCAGAGCTTCCTCATGAGTAGACACTTATTTCTAATTTAGGTCGAAAACCCCCAAATCCTCACTTCTGTCAGACATGACACAAATTTTCAGGACACAATGGTCCCATAGTCCCTGATCTTTGATTCAGTTTCCCGGCAATAAACTTTAAAGTCCTAAAGACAATCATATTCAAATTAACTGCTTAATTAATTAAATGATGCACTGCCTCCATGTCTACTATTGGTACCTTTCCCATTTAAGGGACTGTTCTCTTTCAAGTCCTCCGAGATTGTTGCCTGAAGGGATGCTTTTCTCTGCATTTCATGTAAAATGTCTTTTCTCTGTCCCTTTCAACAAGTGAAATATCCATGTAAGAAGGGGGCTATAAGTATTATGCCTCCATTAGAATTTATATTCCTTGAAGTCAGGGACTATTTTTGCTTGTCTTTCTTTGTATTCCCACCACTTAGCACATTGCCTGGCATATAATAAGCTCTTAATAAATGCTTTTTGATCAGAGGAATGACCCAAACCCTACACTCTACCCACTGTATGTGTGTGGAATTTTTCAATTGAATTGAATTCCTGGGTTGCGTAGGCTTCACAGCAGAGGACTTCTGTGATCTGTTCTAACCTATTTCAAATAGGTGAAAAGGGTTGAATGGATTTCCCCCATTGGCTTGGCCAGTGCCTAGAATGGAATTAGTTAGGTTTCTAATCCCATTGAGAAGATCTATACAAGAAAGGTCGAACTGCTATATAGAACATACTGTGCATTATACATCTGCATCCTGCTGTGGACAGGATGGCAGAACAAAAGACAGGCCAATGTGGAACTCTGGGCTACTTTCCAGTGGGTAGAGGGGTGGGAAGAGGTTTCTCACAGCATGAGATATTGACAGAGTCAGCCAACTATCATGAAACCACCTGCTTTTACACAGTCTTGGCTCCATTGCAAAGCCCTGGTTCATAGCAGCTAATCCTTGCTATTCCTTTGGCTGTGAATGAATGCTCTACATTTTCCTCCATTAAGTGGACAAAAATATATGACTAGAAGGCATAGATGGGAATATAAGTATAGCGAATACAATAATTTTGTTTACTTGTGGGAGGGAAGTTCTCTGGCTTCACTAGCCCCATCTGAGATAATGACAATGGTCAAGTAAGATAATGTATATAAAGTGCTTTGGAAATCTTAAAGTGATCCAGAAATGCAAGCTATTGTTGTTATCCAAGCCCTTTCCTGCTTTGCTCCCAGGTTGATATGCTTGTCTATCAGGAGTATTATGGAAGTTGGAAATAATTTCCTCACCTCGTTTCCACTCATATCTTTCGTAATTTTCCTAAGTGGAGTCCCTCGGCTGATTTAAAGAGGACCTAGGCGCTTATACTCCTGCATCATGAAGCCATTTATCTAAATTCATAGAGAGCTATAGTTGTATGGATAATAACCTATTTGGCCAAAGGGTGAGATCTTTAGCTCTAGGAGTTTAAAAATAAAGTCCTTCATGACCTAGCCCCATCCTGCCTTTCTAATCTTTGCAATTTGCTCCCCTTCTGTATGCTCTCTGACCTAACTATGCAGGCTTTGCTGCTGTTCCTCACACATTGACTCTTGTCTCCATCCCCGTTCCAAGCCTGGAACGTTCTCCCTCCTCACCTCTACATCTTAGCTTCCCTGGCTTCTTTCAGAAATCAGCTCATATCCCACCTTCTGCAAGAAGCCTTTTCTGGTCTCCCCCCAACTTTCTTCTGTACCTTCTTCCTTCTGAAACCACTTTCCATTTATACTCTGTACATCTTGTATGTGTAGCATGCAAAACAGTTGTTTGACTGCTGTATCTCCACCCCGCGAGGGCAGGAACCAAGTTTTTGCCTTTCTTTGTATTCCTGGTGCTTAACGTAGAATCTTGCACACAGTAAGCATTTAAAAAATGCTTATTGACTGACTGATTCCAAGCCTCACAGTTTCTAGATATGAGGAAGGAAAGTCCGGAAAAGACACAAGATAGAAGGGAAGATTGTTGGTAGGTGTAACAGGCCCTGTTTGGCAGCTAGGGGATAGAGGTGGGGATGCCTTGGCTTCCAGAAAGGTAGGATTCATCACTAGATTAAATCCCCTGATTGGCTGCTGAGCTCAGACTCAGTGGGTAAACTAAAGAAGCAACCTAGCCCTTAACTGCTTGTTTTTGGTTCAAAGTATGATCCCTCAAAAATTGGTAGCTATAGATTCAATAAAGCCGTGGATCCTTGAAGCCCACCTAGCAGGAAGCTATACCTAAGGAGAATTTTATGAGGACTGATGAAGGTGAAGAGATGTTCCTCTGCCAGCAATTGTACCCCTTTGCCATATATATTCCCTATTGTGTGCCCCACTACCTTTGTGCATAAAATGTGAGCCCACTCTCCACATGGATTTTAGTATTGAGAAAAGCAAGCATTGGTTTTGTATTTGAAGCATTGATTTTGGATTTGATTTTCTTCTGTAATTGATTTTGTCCTATAACTGCCTAAATCATGGTTCTTTCCCTCTGAATTTAGCTCAGAAATTCAGCTGGTCTGTAAGGAATTAAGTTTGGAAATCCAGTTCTCTTGCTAAATGCTGTTCTATTCTTGCCTCAAGAAAATTTTCTATCCTTGGGAGATGTGGGTAGACACCAGGGCATCTGGTCTAGTATCTTTACACCACCAGGCTGTCCTTCGAGGATGTCTAGTTTTCTATCCAAAAAAGTCTGACCCAATATCTTTGACCTTGCATGTAGATTCAAACAATGAACATTTCTTAGTCACAGAAGGGAAGGAGGAGGTTGTTGCTGACCTCATTCTGAACTTCCAATCAATCATATTGTCCTCAATCCCATGATATCATTTACCCTGTTGGTTCTTTGTTCAAACCTTATAAAATTGGATTAAGTCATCTCAAGGTCTTTGGCTCAGCTTGAAGCAAGCCATCGACCCCTTTATTAATAGGTTCACGGTCTGTTAATAAACCATTATTATGCTTGGAGAGAATGTGCCTCAGTCTACCTTTGTTGAATTTCACTACATAAAGGGATAGTTCTCAGAGAATCCCTCTTCTAAAAACTGATGAAGTCTGACTGATCAATTGTTCATGGGGATGTACCACAGAGGGCTCTTGAGGGACAGCACTAGAAAACTCAGCTCCTTGGGGTTACCTGCCTAGAATCCTGAGAGTAGAGTACTATGTCACCCCTCTGAGGACCCACGAATGTGAATACAAGTTGGAAGAGTGGGACTGGAAGGGGATATTACACAGATCAGAGGCGGGATTATCACCAAAAGCAGAGCCAAGGTTTTGGACTAAGAAAGACCAGAGTATTTCCCAGACTTTAATACCTTGTCTTTGTACCAACTAAAATGCTTAAAAGTTCAAACAAAATGGAGAAGTAGGATAACTGATAGGAATATCATAGTCCATGTGGGTAAATGGAACCTCTCTACATAAAAGCAGGCCAGGGCTTGCCTAGGGCTACTGCTTTTGGCTACTGCTTTTGTCATAGGGCTATATCCTAGCTGTTGTCACCTTCACTGATAGAATCGGTAGTAGCTGGCCCAAAGCCAGAAACCCACGCAAACCTGGTAAAACCTGTCTCATCTTATAAGTACCTTTCAGCCCATTTCTTGAGCCTTCTTTCCTGTACTTTGGAAGTGAGACAAAGGGCCAGCTGATTGTACCTCAAAAATTCCATTCCAATAAACCTGGATCCAGATGTGTCAGTTTTTTGTGTATGTTACCTTTCATTTTTCTAGTTTGATCTCTGACTTAGCACAAAAATCACTCCTTTATGAAGAATTTGCTACTAAATAGCAGGGCAAACCAATAACACACACACACACACATATACACACACACATGCGCGCGCACACACACCCCTCCCAATTCAGTCAGTTAACCTATCTAAACCTCTATTTCTCCTCGTGTCATTCAGTCGTTTCACGTCTTCATGACCTCACTTGGGTTTTCTTGGCAAAGATACTGGAGAGGTTTGCCATTTCCTTCTCTGGCTCATTTTACATAAGGCAGCCAGAGTTAAGTGACTTACCTGGGGTCACACAGCTAAGAAGTATCTGAGGATGGATTTAAACTCAAGTCTTCCTGATTCCAAGTCCAGTACTCTATCCATTGTGCAATCTACCTGCTCCTCCTGGTATGTAAATTGAGGATAATAACGTTTGTCTAAAAAGAGAACATGGCATAAAAAGCCAGCCTCAAAATCTGAAGCACCGTCACTTAACCTACAAGTGCCTTGGGCAAATCTTTAACACTGCAAATTTCAGAGTTGGTTCTAATCTGCTTTGGTAGGAATTTCCTTACCCAAAATTCTCTATAGGAAATCACAGGTCCAATTAAAAAACATTAACAACAACAAAACAAAAAACCCTCTGTCCTATGTATTTCCGGGGTTGTTCCAAAATTCAAATAAGATAATAGGATGTGAAAACATGTTTAAATTGTAAAGTGTTACCATGTTATACTTATGTAAAGAATTTTAATAAAGAAGAAAATGTTCATCTCCACTGAGCGCAATGCAGGAGGAAATATAACTTTCAAGGGGAATAGTAAAGAGGAATTTTTTGTTAGTAAGGGTGGTTAAATGCAGTAAAAGATTAATTACTAAGTGTAGTTATGGCTTCTCCTTTAGATTTCTTTTAAAATAATCTTGATCTTTACTGTTGTGATGGTTTAAGTAGGATCTTGCCCAAAGGGTAGAGTTAATATAGTAGACTGTATCTCAACAACTTCTTCAAATTATAAAATTGATGAAATTGTAATTTATAAAATTTTACCTTTTGTAATTAAAATACCCCCAGGCTACAAGTGTGGGAAGAAGAGAGTGTGGTCAGAATAAATTAAATTCTTGACTTTCTTTACTTTCAAAAATATTATATTGATATATTTTATTTTTCTATTTCCCAATAGATACGTCTTTCCTCCCTCTTCCAGAAAGTCATCTCTAGTTTAAAAAAATTAAAAAGAGGCAAAAAATGTTCAGCAAAATTAATCGACTTATTAACTAAGCCTAATAGTATGCTCAATAACCTATACTCATAATCTTTCACCTCTGCAAAGGAAAGAGGGTAGTGCACAGATATCTATCTGTTCTATGGGGGGTCAAGACTGGTCATTATAATTACACTGAATCGGGTTTCAATTTATTTTCTATCCTTTTCATTTACATTGTTGTAGTCACCTTGTATGTTGTTTTCCTGATTCTGCTTACTTCACTTTGCATTTATATATGTCTTCCCATGCTTCTTTTGGCAAGCCAGTTAAACAGTAATGTCCATAATTAATGTTCATAATTTCCCAGCATACCCCTGCCAGTAATGCCCATAATTCCTTCATGTCCATAATATCTTACAGAGAAGTAACATTCCATTAACTTCATGGACTGCAATCTACTTATCTCTTCCCCAGTTGATGGGTTTCTACTTTGTTGCTGGTTCTTTGCTAAAAAAAAAAAAATGATGCTATAACTATTTTGGTCAATATCAGGTCAACTTTTTTTTATATCTTTGACCTCCTTGGAGTATGTGCCTAGCAATAGAATTTCTGGATCCAAAGATATGGACATTTTAGTCAATTTCTTAGTATAGTTTCAAAATACTTTGCAGAATAATGCATAGTCCCACCAACAATATTCGTATCTTTCAACAATCCTGCTAACATTGATTCTTCTCTTCTTTGCCAGCATTCAGGGCAGTAGCTAAAACTTCATAGTGGGTTCGAGTTGCATTTCTCTTATTATTAGTCATTTAGAGCAAATCTTTCAGTTGTTCTTACTAATAGAAGACAGATGTAGCAATACTTAAAGTGAGTAACCAAAAGAAAGTCACGAGGTCTTATGTATTCTCAGAATCACAGAATTGTTCTAAGCACTTTCAGATCCTTTTAGTTAGCCCTCATAACAATCACAGGAGATGGAACGAGCAGGTATTTGGCAAATGCATTTGACAAATGAGGAAAATTGAAGTTAAATGATGTGTCCCAGACCACATAGCTAGTTAATGGTGATGCTGGAACCAGAACTCAGGTCTCCTGACTCCCAGTCTGGCGCTGTTACCATAAATAACACAGCTGAACTTAGTCCACACATTTATACCCCTTTTTCAAGTTAGGGAAAAATGGCAATAGTTAGCATTTATGTAGGATGTTAAGGCTACAAATATTATCTTACCTCATCTTCACAATAATCCTGGGAGATAGATGCTATTACTCTCCCCACTTCACAGCCAGAGATTGTGACCTGCCCAGAGTCATACAGCAAATAAGCATTTGGGGTAGGGTTTGAACTCAGGTCTTCCTGACTCCAAAATCTAGTGTTCTACCCATTGCACCAAGAAAACAAGTCTTTTTCTGTCTGCTAAAAGACTGGGAATCCCATCCAACACATAAAGGCCGAATCAGAGTCAGAATCCCTCATTTAAGCTTTCTAATTTTCAGAAACATAACACCAACCAGGAATGTGATCATAAAGCCCACTGGTCTGCATTTCATATATTCTCCCCACTCTCTGTGTGCAGTGGCTGAAAGGGAGTGACCAGGAACAAGGGTAAACCCATGGTGGGGCAGAAACTAACAATAGAGAAAAGACAGATCTTAGTGAAAGTGTGTATGTGAAGGTAAGCAAATAAAGACGATGGGGAAAACATTGAGGGAGGGCTCTCTGAGGCTAGCATGAATCTGTGTACTCATTAGGAGGCTTTAATTTAATTATTTGACATAATCCAGATGAAAACCTAGAGATGAGTCATTCTGGAAGGACTACTTTATCCCAGTACCAGATATTCAGTCAGTTAATCGGTCAATCAGTTGACAAATATCCGTCAAGCAGCTACTCCTTAAAAGCACTGTACAAATATGCATTATTCTCATAAACATCATTGGTATTTGCAAGGTATTGTGGGAGATCCAGAGAAGAATAAAATAGAGGAGTGAATCAGACCCAAAGAGGGCTAGAATAGAAAGGACCTGTAAGATCATCTAATGTAATTGCACTTTGCATATGAGGAAACTGAGGCCCAAAGAGAAAAAGTTATTTACCCAGAAAGGAAGCAACAGGACTAAACTAAAGCTTGTCTACCTTTTAGACTTGGTGTGGAAGGTTCCTTCTCTTTGCTCTAACAGATTTGCTTTTTTCTGAAATTTCATTCTAGGTTTTAAAAAAAGAAACAACCTTAGTTTTCTAACACAAATTCTTGCGGACCTTCCATCCTCTGTGGGAACAAGAGTTCAACTATGTAATTTATCAAAGTGGGGGCTACGCCTACGCAGGAGCCACTTTTGGACACAAAAAGGGTGGTTATTGCCACAGCTCATGAAATCTGACTTGCCAAATTATTTTAAATTGAGTTGAACAACAACACAGTCATGTGGGCTTAAAACCTGCTGACTGACCACGAGCTGGGAGTGATGATAGTGTTAGATCCAATTCAGAGAGAGCAACAAGGGTCAGTGTTCAGATTAGTCTTTCTGAATATCTCTATCAATGATCTGACGGAGGAAATTAGTCTGTACATCAGTCCAATCTGCAGATGCTTCATCTCTTCTGCTGGCACCCATCACAGTTTCCAGTTGCTTAGATACCCTTGCTTGGCTACAGAGGAAATGGGTAATGGACAGGGAAGCATCTCTCTTTCCTCTGGTGCTGTGTTGGAATCAGCCCTGAGTGATTATAAAAGACCCACACATCTCTGTTCCTTCTGTAAAGTGAAGACTGGAGCAGAGTAATGGGGTAAAATGCAATTTACAAATTAGTCCTGGTAATTTACAAATTACGAGGTCTATAATGAAATTCAATCAAATGAAAAGAAGTGATGAATAAGAATGTTAATGCACATTTTCAATATACAATTGTCAGTTATGCTATCCTGATTTCCTTGACTCTACCCTCTTTCTCAGGCATCAAACCATGCCCTATACAATAAAAAATCCTTCAAGTTGTGGCTAATTTACTTATTTTTCAATTAAATATTTATTTTCTTTCCATCCTACCTCCTCCTCCCCAACTGAAAAAAAATAGGGGGAAACAAATTATAATGAATGCTTATTCAAAAAAAAAACACTCATGTCTGGGCAGCTAGGTGGCACACTGAGTAGAGCACTGGCCCTGGAGTCAGGAGGACCTGAGTTCAAATGTGACTCAGACATTTGACATACTTTACTAGCTGTGTGACCTTGGACAAGTCACTAAACCCCAATTGCCTTGCCTTCCCCCCCCAAAAAAACACTCATGTTCAAAAACATATTTCTCTTTCTATACCCCAGATCCATTACCTTTCAGTCTGGGAGTGAATACATTCTTTAACATTAATATTCTAATCAGTTGGTGGCCACTGCATTGATATAAGTTCTTATGTCTTTCATAATTTATTTGGCCATCCTCCACCTGATGGAGACTCTTTTAGTTCCAAGTTCTCTGCCATTGAAAGAAAGACTGCTATTAACATTTATGTACATGTGGGTCCTTTTCCTCTTTCTTTGATCTCTTTTGGGTATAACAGGTTGAATTTTTTAATCCTTTCCTTTCATAGATGAAGCTTCCTTATTATGTTCTACGGTGATGAAGTCCCATAGTTTTAGGCAGAAAACAAATGAAGATAATAAAATTCTTAAGCCTTTAATGGATTATGGAATCTCATGCTACAATGTTCAAAGAAGACTTCCTAAAGAAGGTAGGTAGGCTTGAAAGTATGGGTAGGATTTAGTTGGAGGTGAGGATGTACCCAAATAAGGAAACAGAATCATCAAAAGTATGGAGACAAGAATGGGACTGCAGACTGGGGAAGAGACAGTGAGAAGACTGGGTTGAATGTAATAAAAAATATGGAATGGATAGTTCAGTATAAGATAGTGGGGGGGGGGCAGTAATGTAGGCATTTGGCAAGATGGCTGAGCTTGAAGTTTTATCCAAGTTCGGCTCCCCACAATATTTTAAAAGAACAGCAGCAGCAACAACAAAAAAAGGAAAAGGAAATAATTCATCATAAAAAACTGCATAAAAAAAACAAATAAGAACTGAAAAGTGATTAAGGAACACAATCCACTGATGAATCAATAAACCTTTCATAACTGCCTACTATGTACAGGCATCCTGCTAAGTGGGGGTACAAAAAGAGGCAAAAGACAATCTCTACCCTCAAGCAGCTTACAATGATCTAAGGTAGGAGACAACATGCAAACATACACAAAGCAAGCTATGTACAAGATAAATAGGAAATCATTAACAGAGGAAGGCACTTGAATTAAGAGGCACTGGGGAGGTACCTCAATATAATAAATTACAGATAAAAAGGGTGTCCAAGGGTCACGAATGATGTGTTCTCTTTGGGAGCTAAATTCCCTATAAGGTGACCGTGAACTCAGAAGGTGACACGTTAACCTCACATGGTCTCTTACGGGACAGGCATAATTTCAATGTGCCTGGTCTTTAAAAGTTCAATGAAGGTTTCTCAAGGGACAGATAATACACAGGCTAGAGGTTGGAGGGAGAAAAGATTACAAACCAAGTGTCAAGATAATACTGGGATTGGGCTATCTGGTCAAAGTGGCAGCAGGAGGCTTTCCCTCTCCTGCTTCCTGAGGGATAGCAACAAAGCCCTTAACGATGCTCCCCACTTCCCACGTTCAGAAACAGTGCCTTCTAGACATAAAGCATGCAATTGATCAGCAAGTCTCGACTACCCTTTCATTCTCTAGCTTTCAGCGACACACTGTGAACACAGCATAGGGAACAGAGACAAGAGAGAAGAATTGGCCAAATGAGACCACCTGTGGATACTAACCTCTGTAACAGACCTGTGCATTAATGAAACTGGTCTCTTTTCTATTGCGTTGAGGAGACGGGAAGAATAGATGAGGAAGGAACTTAGAGCCTCTAGTCCCTGGAGGCATAAGAGGTGATAGATTTGGAAAGTGGGTGGTGAAAGTACTTGCTGTCTGATTTAATTCTTTGTTATTTATCTTGGTTGATTGAACCTATCCTGATTGAAGTAAATATTCTTTGATTTACTGTGATGTCACATACTTTATTCTGGATTGGTTGAGGATAGTCTGTGGAAATGAGATGTGGTACTCTTTGAGTACCATGAACTCAGGTGTAGCCATCAGAAAGTGATATTGGAGGGTGTGGGCCATATTAAATGAAAGAAAGTGAAGTGAAAACTACAGAAGAGGAGGATAGTCTAGCAATTCTCAGAAATAATAGCTAGCATTTGGAAAGTTCCTACTATGTTCTAGGCTCTGTGTTATACACTTTACAAATATTATCTCATTTGATTTTCACAACAACCTCGGAAGTTGTTATTATCCTCATTTTACAATTGAGGAAACCAAGGCAAACAGAGGTTAAGTAACTCATCCAAGGTCACATAGCTAGTAAATGTCTGAGGCCCTAGGACTCTATTCACTGTGCCACAATAGAACCTATAGAGTGGTAAAGTTCATAAAAGAATTAGTGGAAGTAATAAGGATGGGAATTAGCATGGAAATTAGAGCTCACAGGACCACTTTATTGGTGCTGCTAAAAAGCGGCAAGATCTGGAATACCACTATCTTCAAAGAGCTAGAGATGAGCGTCATACAAAGGACAATAGAATGATGCATGGTGGTGTGATATTAATTAAGGTGGGACTGTTTCACTGTTTTCCCCTTTGGAGCACCTATTTAATCAAGTGCCCTTGATAAGTCCGGCCTTTGTTTCTTTGGTTAAATTAGGAGTCTTTGATGATCTCCTTGCCTCAAGGAAAAATCTGGTTTGCATGGGTTTGAGTGAGATGTTTGTGACACCAGAGGCTTTTAGGCCACGTGGGTTTGAGTCTCATGTTTGTGATGCTTTTAGGTCACATGACCTAAAACATTGACCCTGAACAGAATACATATAAACCCAGAGGTTGGCATTCTCCCTTGGGGCTCTCTGTCACCGGAAAAGTGGCATGAGACTCTGGGCAGCCACTTTAAGAGCCTCCTGGCTTGTGAACCCAGATGTTGATGCTTTCCTGGTAACTATGAATTGTAACTATTTATATTGTGTATGTTTGTAATTTGTCTGTATTTACTCTGAAGTCCAGGTTGTCGGCTTTTCCTCCTGAACTAAGTGAATGATATTTGTATGTTGGATTAAAGTAAGATTGTTAACCCCTTAATGTTACTTTCCTTAGTAAAGCAGATCAAAAGAACGTGTGCTGGCAGCTCTTGTTGCTGATCTTGTTGGGTCTTACATCCTACAACAGCTGCTAGAAAAACTGTTGTTACAGGTGGGTGTGAACAGGCTCCAGCATACGACCAATGAGAAACTCCAGATAGTAACAAGGGTAAAGGATGTCATCAAAGAATTGTACAGCAGAACAAAAATATGGACAAGTCATGTGGCAAGAGCAAGGGATGACAAGTGGATGGCCAGAAGTTTTCACTGGTGCTCTTGGGATGTAGGAAGAAGTTGAAGAAGGCTTTCACTATGTTGGGTTGATCCCTACTGACAAATTTGGGGGAGTTTATGGAGGAGTGTCTCACAGGATAAGCAAGCACGGATAGATTGTTATCTACATTGAGGGAGAGAACTCCCACTTGAATGAGATCAAAAATCTGAGTATTTGGCAGGATCATAGATTTAGAACTTAAAGGGACCTTAGAAGTGATCTGGTCCTTCCTATCCCCATTGAGCATAATGGAATGTTGAAAATGATGTTTTAGGAAGATTCACCTGTCAGCTCTATATTATGGATCTACCAAAACAGTGAATAGCCATGACTTCAAAGGACTGACAATGAAACATATATTCCAACTCTCAGCAGAAAGGTGGTGGACTATAGGTACAAAAAGAGGCATACATTTTCAGGCATTTCCAATGTGCTCACTTGTTTTGCTTAACTGCACTTTTTGTTAGGAGGGAGGATTCTGTTGTAGATAGGGAATGGGAAAGGAATCACTGGGAAGTGACCAATTTTAAAAATAGCCTGAATAAGACTTTTTTTCCCAAAAGATCTTATCAAAGTAAATAAAATGGAAAAAAATCAAGTCCACTCCTTCATCCTAAGAAAGAATGAATTGGAGAAGGGAGAGGCTGGAGATAGCCCAGGAATGATGTGATAAAGACCTAGTTTAGGGTGTTGATGACTTGAGAGGCAGGGGAGAATTAAGAGACATTTTGAAGGAATAAATGAGAGGACTTAATAACACTTTGCATTTATGGGAAAATAGAATAAGAAGAGTCAAAGTTGATGCCCATGTTTCTGAGAGATGGGAAATATAATAGTCCCAAGGACCAAAATGGCAAAGGTGAAAAGGAAAGCCTTTTTCTTGGAGAGAAATCGCAGATGTAGTTCTACTGTGAGAGACTGTGAGAGTCATTTACTCTAATCCTCTTATTTTATAGATGAAGGTTAGGGGCAGAAATGATTTCAGTTTTAGACATGTTAAGTTTAAGATGAAGGCATAACATTTAGATGGAAATGTTCTGTAAGCCCATGAAAATATAAATCTGAAGCCTTGAATTAGAAGCGAATTTGGGCAGGCATAGAAGCGTGGACTTTGGAATCGTCATCACAAAAATGGTAGTTGAAACCATTGAATGTGGGTAAGGTCTCTGACAGAGTGTAACAAGAGGAATGCCCACGCCAAGATCAGAGATTATTTCAGAGCTACCTCTAGCTAGTTTAGTGAGTACCTTCCTAGAAAAGTAAAGTCACATTGTATAGTCATCATGCATGAGGATGCAAGGGTGATATGTACCAGAGATGCTTAAGGAAGAGGGAAAGGGGTACTTGCTCTCCCTAGCTATTAGGCTGACTGCTACTATGGAGTCTTTGGGCAGATGTGATTGGTTTTTGGTGATTTGGCCCCAGTGGGATTCGAGGACATGGTAAAGGTATGGCTGCATTGTTTGGGTTCCCCAAAAGAGTTCCCTGATATAGGTAGATTTCTTTGGGTTTCTCCTCAAACACTGATTGGTGGGAAGGCAGCCAGGGAAATTGTGTTGTGTCTTTGCTTCCCCTCCCCGTCGGAATCGGCATATGTTCTGACTATGTTTGCCACCTGCCCAGTTGCTGTAGGTCAGTCTTCTGGTACAGGTGAGCCTGTAATAACAAAACCTTCCAGAGATATATCAGGTGACATCTCTGAAAGGAGCATCAACAGAGACTGCCCCAGCAGCCTCAGGCTGTGTTGAGAACTAGGCATAACACAATGGGTACCATGGACAGCAGCCCTTCTCCTATCTTCTTATGACCTGGGGCAAAGAGCAGCTACATGAGTTGGAGGCTTTGACTAAGGACACTATGGAAGCTAGATCTGCCATCTGTGGCACCATGAATGCGCCTCTATAGTCACAAATGGCTATAACTCTACTCTAGTAATCACACCTGAGCCAGTTTCAAGGGACAGTAAGAGCAAAAATCACTTTTATTGACCAGTATGAAGTAGCATTTAAAATGCTTGAGATTTAACATCAGGAGTAAGTGGGTTGGTTTGGGTTTTTTTGTGATCTGGAATACAAAGACAGAAATAAAACATACATCCCTGTATTCTCTCTGCTGAAATCTCTCCTACTCAATCCCACCCCCACAGTTTATACCAAAAGACCTAAAAACTTTGTATATGTCTATTGGGAGTATTTGGCACCTCAATTCAATCAATAAGGTATTTCTGTGGTATTCTAGGAAGAAGAATCCCTTTCAAGCATATTTCTGATTCACAACATGACTAAATGGTAATGCATTTTGCGTGATTGAACATGTATAACATATCAAATTCCTTACTGTTTCGGGGGAGAGAGAGAAGGGGGAAGAAAATTTGGAACTCAAAAAATTTTTAAATGAATGTTTAAAATTGTCTTTACATATAACAGGAGGGAAAATAAAATATTATTTAAATTTTTTTAATTAAAATTTTTTTAAAGATTTCTCTATGCTAAGGTAGAGAAAAATGAGCAGAACCAGGAGAATATGTTACACAACAAACACAGTAGTGAACCTTGAACCCTGTGAATTGCAATTGTGAATGTGAATTGGAATTAACCAACAATGTGCTATTAAGTGTTCAAAAACCCACTTTCTGGGGGACACATTTTTCAGTTTAATCTGTATTGTTAATATTTCCACCATCACTTTCTTAAGTGTAGACAATCACAAAACAATAAATCAAGCCTTAGTTTGCCGATTTTTGAGGTGTAAATGCTCATACTGAAAACATAACAACCAGGCTTTTGTAAATCCCTGCTGTCAGCCTAAGTAATGCCAATATCAGGGACAATGGTGGAATACTGAGAGTTCCTGGGCTGTGAATTCCCTGACTCTGAGAACCTAGACCCAGTTTTAGAAAAGCAATGGTAGGCAGTGGAGTAAGATGGCAGAGCATGGCTATAGCTTCTTGTTGTCCTCCTTCAGTCCTTTTGGTAAACTTGTGAATTGGCTGCTATATTTGGAAGAACTCTTTCTATTGGAATTAGAGCGTCAAATGGTGTGGGGCATTGCTGATGATAGAGAAGCAGAAATCCATATAGAATTCTGTGTGTGATCAAGGGAAGTACACAAGATGGAGCCAATGACCAAACACATAGGCATGATATGTAAAGGAACAGGCCCAGACTGCAGAGTGCTGCTTCAGAGAGTTCAGAAGCCAACTGAGCAACACTGTCTGGCATAGCATAAACCTATTCCCCACTGTGGAGCAGACCTTAGCTTCCATCATTCAGGAGTACAAATAGTCAGTTGGTGTACCTCCCATTTAGAGCACCATTGTTCATCTGTGGATGTAATGGGGGACAATCTTATTTATTTCAGTCTGATCCATCTGGAGCTTACTTTGCTTGGAAAGCTACAGTAATGGAGAAGAATTATATAAAGAGGAAAGTTTTAAAAGGCAAATGACAGAAAGTAAAATAAAAGTTGGTATATGAAATGAATCAAGCTTTAGGAGGTTTACAGCCAACCTAACAAAGTTAAGTATTATTTGGCTCGCATATTCAGATATATGAACAATTAAATTTCAGATGATTTACTCATTTAGAATGTTTTCAAATATTTTGGTTTTTCTGAGTTTTGCATATTTAATTCTACATAGTTTAATGGACTGAAGGTTTTTTAATGACAAATAACAAACTATTATATCCAAAAACAAAAAACCCCTGTGACAGAAGCGTATATTCTTTCTTCCTCAAGATTTTAATTTTAAATTTTATTATTTTGCACTTGACCAATAACCACAAAAATGAACATTTCCATATACAAAGAACAGAAGAAGAGGATTAAATATGAAACCATGAATCTTTATTAGTACAGTTTATTTTTTAAAGTGTATAATAAATTCAACATAATTCCAAAACTGTTTATGTCTGCCATTGAATTTCTCCTCCCACCAATTCTTCCCTATCCTCCCAAATTCCTCCCTTATAAATTATAGATATATACAAGCAAAAGAAGCACACTTATTGGTTATGCCTAAAACTGTATACCTGGATCATCCCCTCTAGCCCATCATCTCTCTGTGGCAGGCACACTTTATTATTGGTCTTCTGAAGTTCTGATAGCTTAATTTCATTGCTCAGAGTTCTTGTCTTTCACAGGTGTTGTGGTCACTGTATAAATTGTTCTGTTTCTGTTTGTTTCACTCTTCATCATTCCATACAAGTCTTCCCTGTTTCTCTGAATCCATCTCTTTCATGATTTCTTAAGGCACGATAATATTCATACATGCATATACCACTCCCTAACTGATGAGCACCCCTTAGTTTTCCGTTTGTAACCATAACAAAGAGCTGTTACGAATATTTTTGAATATGTGAGTCCTTTTCCTCTTTACTTTCTTATCCTTTGGTTGAGGGGGTGGGAATTATGTGCCTAGGAGTGGCATTGCTGTGAGAAGCACAGAGTCTTAAACACATAGTTTCAGGAGAAGAAAACCATATGGCTAAGTAAAGGGAGTTCTAGAACCCTAGCTTTCTAAAGGGACAGCTAGGTGGTGACGTGGATAGCATGCCAGCCCTCAAGTCAGGAGGACCTAAGTTCAAATCTGGCCTCAGATACCTACTAGCTGTGTGACCCTGAGCAAATCACTTAGCCCCATTTGCCTCAGTTTCCTCATCTGTACAATGAGCTGGAGAAAGAAATGGTAAACTACTGAAGTATCTTTGCCAAGATAATCCCAAATGGAGTCACAAAGAGTCAGGAACAAATAAATCAACTAAACAAAAGAAGCATTCTAAAGAGAGAAGGCAAGTTGTCCTTGAAGGGAAGACCATGCGAAGGATCCCCCAAAGTGGAAAAGCCGTAACACGGAAGAACGAGAGACCTGGACTCGGTCTTTCATGATTACTGTGATTTAATCAGATAGTGCAGGTCCAAAGATAAGAGCATTTGTCTGTTTAGCAGCCTCAAGTGTGTTTCCTTTTTGACGGGAGTCCAAGCCCTTAGGGTAGTACCTTAAGCCTGGATGCCTGTATAAGAATAACAAGTGAAAAGGAGACTCATTAGAACATCTGAAGGTTGCCTGACTAGCAACTCCAAGTATATTTCCTTTCCGAGAGGAATCCAAACCACAAGACGGTGATATGAGTATGAGGGACTGAATAGGGCCCTGTGGGAATGGTCAGACTCCCCAGGGGGAAAGGGTGGAATTTTGCTCTACCAAATCAAATGTTTTCATTATGGTCAATGAACTTACATTCTCTATACTTTGATGGTAAATATTTGAGTTGTTGTAGAATATAACTTGTGAAAAGCCTCCGTTCTTTTCACATTTCTTCATCATGGATGTTCTTGTTGCATGTGTAGATTATCCTCATGAAAATTCTCTACAGTTGGAAAAATTAGGCATGTGGCTCAGTAATTATCAGTATTCTCTTGGTCGCCTTTCTGGGAATAAAGCTTTATTGCTTTATCGCGGGGTTAATAACAATGAAGCTTTAATTTATATGGCACCTTACAAAGTGCTTTCTCAAATGCAATTTCATTTGATCATCAAAAGAACCCCATGAGATGAGTGGAACAGGTATTATTGCCCCACTTTAGAGAGGAAGAGCTAAGGCTTAGAAAGGCAATTCGCTCAAGGAAAGGGGCAGGGCCATCTAATACATTTTTGCTTTTTCCGTGACGCCATCTTGCCTCTGACTCAAGTCATTTCTGACAGTAGGACATGTGAGTCAATGACTATTGATGGCCAACTAACTTAACCCTCCACCAACTCTTTATTTCTTCCCCCTTTCCCCTACTCCTTTACCTACTTATGCCATTGGCATTTATGGGCAGGTTTTAACCATTGTCATGGCATTTAGGGTCAGAGAGGGTTCTTAAAAGTACTCTATTGCCTTGATGGGTTGGAAGCCTGGCAAATCAGGCAAACCCGGTAAACTTGGAAAAGAAATGTGGGTCAGGGCCATCACCGGTTGCAATGCAAGCTCTGGAGCCCCCTGGTGGCCATCATCATGCATTACATTCTCCTACCTATTAAAACGGATCTCAAAAGATCCAGGCACAGGATGGGATAAGCCAAGTGTTTGTCCATAAGAATTATTTGGAGAATTGGTAATTACCTCATTTTGTAAGATCTCAGTCTCGTTCAATAACAATAGCATACATTTCTATTACTCTTTTAACGTTTACGGTAAATCCTTCTTTCTAGCCATAGTCTAGACACACAATTATGTAGCTTTGTACATAGCAGCTTTTGAGTGGGTTTTTAAAAACCTGCCTCCAAACATTTTTACCAGTCTGCATAACATTTGTCAACCCCTTCCCGTTTGTCATCGCCTTAGTGAGACTACAGCTAGTGACAATGAGTTTTAGTATTCTAATGAATCATATTTTGCTAGTTATATTTTTAATTTTTGAAAACTGTTTCATGAGTCACTATATGCTTTATAGCTCAGTATGATTCCTTTCTATCCTGTGGGCCCTTTCATGACTGCAAAAGCTCAACCAGTAAGCTTCTCCTATAGTCCTTGGGAGCCCATGAAAGGTAGGTAGTTCCCCAAGGTTTACTTTATGGTGTTCATCTGAGATTTTTAGGTAGGTTATAAAATTTGTAAAATTTTAGTTAGGGGTTTAAAATGCCACTGATTCATCCCTTTTAATGTTTCTATGCTTAGGAGTTTCCAAAAGTCACCCGGCATAAGGTCCCATGTAGTCCTTCTCGTGTTAATTATTTCCTCCTGCCATTTCTTCATCCATTTTTCTTGGAAAGAGAACTGGATTGAACACTGTAGCACCTACCTTCAAATCCAGGCTTTGTTTCTTACTCCCTGGGTGGCCTTAGGCAAGTCATGGCCCCTCTGGATCTCAGTTTTCGGCTCTGTAAAAGGACCCCATTACTTCTCAGGGCCTGTCCAATTCTAAATATGATGAACCCACAAGTCTCTAATGGGGGAAGAAAATGGTGGCTAGCTTTGAGAGATTACAGAACGAAGTCCATACAGATATAATTATTTTTTTAAAAGCTATCTCTGAGAAGATTAATCCTAATTTTCTCAACTGAGTTTATAATGCATGGGAAAAAAAGAGAACTGGTACCTAGCACATTGTGGCATATAATTAGCATTCAATAAATGTTCACTGAATGAATTAAACTAAAACCCATGGCCCTGTGGGTGTGTCTTTGCATGTGTTACATACATATGCATATATGTATATTAATGCTGTATGTTAGCACTTTCTTCATCGGGCAGAACTAACAAAGGAATTCCCAGAGCTCTTTGTTATGCTCACTATTTTATCCCAGACCAACAAATGAACTAATAACGGAATCAAAATCTTCTTAATGTACCAGCTTCTCCATTTCCATTCCCCAGGGCATAGTTTGGGTTGGTTGCAAAGACGTGTTCTGAACCACGAATACACCTCTATCCACTGAGCCCCAAGCACTGATGAACAGAGATAGATATAGAGGTATCGGCTTGCTCTGCCCAGAAGCACTGCCCGCCTTTTTATTGTAAGTTTTTGCCTTGATGGTTCTTTATTAACACTTTGCCTTTATGTTGCTAGGCAACGACCCAAGACCGGGCTCCTAGCTACCAGGCTATCAAAGTGTCTCCACTGTTTCTCTGGTTTTGAAGGAAACTTTACTATGCTCCAAAGATGCTTCTCATTGTTATTTTCCCTTGACCTTTCTATCTTTCCCGGAAACCCCCACACTGTGGGCAAATTGAAGTTTTAATACCTCTCAAAGTCACTAGGGCACAGCACGGATGCCACCTCCAGACAGTATCTCCCATCTGTGAGAGCACAAGGAGACGCTGGCGTCAGGGTGACTAAAATGTTTGTCCTGCAAACCAGACCGTCTTTGAAGAATTCGTCCTCTTGTCTTCTTTTATTCTTTTTACCTTTTCTCTATTTCCCCCATCCCCCTCCTTTCTTTCTTCACCCTTTTGCCTGCCTTCCACCCTCTCTTCCTGTCTACCTTCCACCTCTCTCCCTTCCTTTCCCTTTTCTTCCTATCCCCCTACCTCTTCTGTTCCCCATCTCTCCTTTCCCTCTCCCTTCCTTTCTGTCTTCTCTCTCCTTGCTCTCCCTTTCTCTTTCCTCTCCTTCTCCCTCTTTTCTCTCTCCCTCCTTCCCCACTCCCTCTCTATTTCCCTTTCTCCTCCTCTTTCTATTTTCCCTTCCCAATTCCTTCTTTCTTCCTCACTTCTTTCTCTCCCCTATCCTCCCTCTTTTCCTTGTATATTTCCCTATCCCTATTCCTCCTCCCTCTTCCCCATTCTCTTTCTTTCTCCATTTCCTCTTCCCTTTACACTTTCTTCTCCTCTCCCCATTTTCCATCTCCTCTCCAGTTAAAATAACCAACAGTTTGGCTTAATTTGGCCTAAATAGCTCCAAGGACAAGCCAGCAATTCCAAAATTCATAAACACTTGTTGTATATGGTCATGATCATGACGATGGGCATTTTTGAGCTATTAGGGTTGGGTAAGTTTGAGCTAAATATTAGGAAAGACCAGCGGGTGAAAATAAAGGCATAAAAATAAGAGCGCACTCCCCATATTTGCATGAGACTGGAAAGCATTAACATAGAACAAGCTGTGTGGTCCCGCCAGGACACACACACAACAAATGCTTTGTAGGAGATTCAGCAGCTGGCTCCTAAGTCTCCTAAGCTGTAAGAGGCTGTAGTCACTCTGTAATATGGACTTTTGCCTTTAGGACATGCAGTTGCACAATAGGGGAGGTGAAACGGGCCACCCTGGCTGCTGTGGTCTTTGTATTAGCTCTGTTGCTTCCTATGAGTCTTCTTCTCACAGCTCAAATCAAAAACTATATGGGCACACCTTTACCCCAGAAGCCCTAGTTGTTGGAAATTAGATTAGAATGGTTAAGAAGCACTCTCGTTGCCTTTTGTAAAATAATGGTTTATTTTTCCCCAATTCCATGTAAAAGCAATTTGTAACTTTCAGTTCTTAAAATGTTGTTTCAAATTCCTTTCCTCCCACCCTTGACCCATCATTGAGAAGACAAGCAATTTGATATAGGTTATATGTGTCCAATCATGCAAAAACATATTTCCATATTAGTCATGTTGTGAAAGAAAACACAGACCAAAAACCAAATCCCACAAAAAAAGTGAAAAATAGTATGCTTCAATCTGCATCCAGACTCTATCAGTTATCTCTCTGGAAGTGGGAAAGCATTTTTCATCTTGAATTCTTTTGGATTGTCTTGGATAACTGTATTGCTGAGAATAGTTAAGTCATTCACAGTTAGTCATTGTACAATATTGCTGCTACTGGGTCCAATGTTCTTCTGGTTCTGTTCATTTCACTTTGCATTAATTTATGTAAGTCCCTTCCAGGTTTTCTGAGAGCAACCTGCTCATCATTTCTTATAGCACAATAGTATCCCATTACAATCATATGCCACAACTTGTTCAGCTGCTTCCTAATTGATGGACATCCCTTCAATTCCAATTCTTAGCCACCACACCAAAAAGAGCTACTATAAATATTTTTGTACAAACAAGGATTTTCCCTTTTTTCTTTTAATCTCTTTGTGTTACAGACCTAATAGTAGCATTGCTGGTTCAAAAGGTGAGCACAAATTTATAGCCCTTTAGGCATAGATCCAAATTGCTCTCTAGAATGTTGGATCAATTCACAACTCCGCCAACAGTGCATTAGTGTCCCATTTTCCCCACATTCCTTCCAACATTTATCATTTTCCTTTTCTGTCATATTAGCCAATCTAATGGGTGTGAGGTGGTACTTCAGAGTTTAAATTCACATTTCTCTAGTTAGTAGTGATTTAGAGCATTTTTCATATGATTATAGATAGTTTTGATTTCTTTGAAAACTGCTTGTTCATATCCTTTGACCATTTATCAATTGGGGAATGACTTGTAATCCTATAAATTTGACTCAGTTCTCTATATATTTGAAAGACGAGGCCTGTATCAGAGACACTAGCTGCAAAAATTGTTTCTCAACTTTCTGCTTTCCTTCTAAGTTTGGTTGCATTGGTTTTGTTTAGTACTCTCACTTCCTGTAAAGCATATCCAATAACAAATTTTGGAGTTGGGGGCGGGATAGCCCTAAAGTACTGTCCTTGTTTTTTTCCTAAGCCTCTTATGACAAACTTGAGGAAACCTGGAAGAAAACCAAAATGAGGAAGGACCTTAAGAAACCCTTTCCTCACATGTCTAGCAAGGGACTTAGTGGTTAGTTCCCCAACGTGAACATTGCACTAGGAAATAATCCTTTTGTTGATGTCATGATTGGACTAAGGGTGGTGAAGGAGAAATTCCTAGAATGAGGGAATTAGGCAAGCTGATTGTACTCTGTCTCCAGGTTCTATTTGGTTTATAATGTGTTATAACTGAAGCCAGGCACAACAAGCTACATGTAGTCTCTAAATAGAGTCAGCTATTGCTTGGAGAAGTCAGTTTGTCCTGGTTTGCTTCAATTAATTAAATTATTGTATTAATTATTTGTTTTTAATTAATATTGTTTCAGTAATTGTTCAGGTAAGACAAAAGAATTAGGATTACATTCTTGAGTATGACACTCATCTCCCTCCCCATCATTTATTTTTTAGCCAGATCTAAATCTGATAGAATCTGACAATTAATCATTAAATAAATATTTAGTAAGTGCTTATCATATGCCAGGTTGTTGTTTGTCCTTCATTTTTCGAAGAGGCCCAATGATATCACGATGTTGGGGTAAACAGTGGATGATGGGTGATATCTTGACTTTAGCGTGAGTTAGATTTAAATGAGGCAGAGTTGCACAAAGTTGTCACTTCTCTCTTTTGAGTCATTGAAGTCCAGTGGCAGGACAAAAGTCAGGACAACTGGTGATGTCCCATGATGCAGTGGATGGCCTTGGCATCTTCAATGTCTGACTGAGCTCTAAGCATTCCACAATGCCTACTTCAGCCTCATGGCCACTGAAACAAATTGTTCTCATCTACCCATTCTGCCAGGGAAAATCTTCACAAGCTTGGGTTAGACACCCCCCTAACTCACCGACAGGTCTGAGGCCTGTTGGTTGTCCTCAACCTGGTTTAGCTGAGACAGTTTACTAGGGTGTGACCACTGTGCGTGCTACAGCTTCTTGGAGCTGGGTGACAGATAGACACCAAAAGCGGATGAGCAGCCCTAAAAAGGGCTCAGCAAGCCCTCACACCAGTGGCACTAAATGTCCCATACACCCCATAACTGATAGGCAAAGACTAAAAAAAAGCAAGGAGTTTATATTCTAACAGGGGAGATGACACATTCATGTACATAGGGATATATTTAAAACACATACCAAGTAAATACAAGCTAAACTTTCCAGGAAGGCACTAACAGGTTGGGAGGACCAGGAAGAACTTCCTGCAGAAGGCGTCACTTGAGCTGACTCTTGAAGGAAACCAGAGATTCCAAAAGGCAGAGAGGAGGCTGGACCACAGAGTACAGGCAGGGAGATAACAAGGCTGGAAAGATGGGGTGCGGCCAGCTTATGAAGAGCTTTAAATTCTAAACAGAAGAATCTATAGTTGATCCTAGAGTTAGTAAGGAATGACTCAAGTTTAATGAGGAGAGGGGAAATACAGTCAGACCTATGATTTAGGAAAATTACTTTGAGAGTGAGTGGGAGATGAACTGGAATGGGGAGAGACTTGTGGCAGGGACAATAAATTGGAGGATATCACAATAATCAAGGGAAGAAGAGAGGAATGCATGTAACAGGGGAGAGGGTCGATCTCTTAGGAAAGAGAAGAGTAAGGTTGCAAAAGATGTTGTGAAGTTACAAGGGATGTTGCTGAGATAAAAATAAGATTGGATATGTAGAGTGAGAGTAAGGAGTCAAGGGTGACACACTGAGGTTATGATCTTAGGTAACTAGAAGGCTGGTAGTGTCTGCAACAGAAATAGGAGAGATGAGAAGTGCGATAAGTTTTAGAGAAAAGATAATGAGTTCAGTTTTCGACATAGTGAGTTTGACACAGCTATGGGACATCCAGTTTGAAATGCCTAATGGACAGATACTAAAAAGAAAAGTCTAACGGCATCAGCATGAGCTGCTTCCTGGTTCACACCTTTTGGGTGACCTTAAACAAGTCAGGTGACTTCTCTGGGCCTCAATGATCTCATCTGCAAAATGAGAGGGTTTGGATTTTGGATGAAGTAATTCCTTCCAGCCCTACAACCCTACAGTCCTAATTATTGAGCATATGCTTATGCTGGGAACTTTTCAAAGGTCAGCCACTCCACCCCCTCAGCTCACAGCAGGAATTTTGTAAGTCATCCACAGTAAATGGAAATGAATTCTACTTCCAAACTTCCATAGCTTTTTAAATCAAGCTGTTACCTGCAAAGGCCATCTAGGTTGCCTGCAGGCTGGCTGAAATGGAAAACCATGCAAAAATACAGTGAATTTTTAAAAACTAGTTTCCCAACACTACATTCTTAAAGCTAAAAAATAGTGTTCCTACCAGGAGAATACTGCACACAGTAACGGCATTGTGCGATGACCAGCTTTGACAGACTTAGCTCTTCTTAGTAATGCTATGATTTAAGACAATTCCCAAGGACTCAAGATGGAAAATGCTGTTCACATCCAGAGAGATAAGTATGGAGTCTGAATACAGATCGAAGCCCACTATTTTCTCTCTTTTTTTTCTTTCTCACGGTTGTTTTTCCCTTGGTTTTAATCCTTCTTTTACAACATGACTAATGTGGAAATATGTTTAATATGATTGTACATGTATGACCTATTTCAGATTGCATGTTGTCTTGGGGAGGGGGAAGAACAGGGATGGGTAGAGAATTTGGAACTCAAAATTTTATGAAAGTGAATGTTGATGGGGCAGCTAGGTGGTGCAGTGAATAGAGCACCAGCCCTGGAGTCAGGATGACCTAAGTTCAAATCCAGCCTCAGATGCTTGATACTTACTAGCTGTGTGACCTTGGGCAAGTTACTTAACCCCAGTTGTCCTGCCCAGTCCCCCTCCAAAAAAAAAAAACAACCCAAAAAAGTGAATGTTGAAAACTAAAAATAAGTAAATTAATTTTTTAAAAATTTTAAATAGTGTTCCTAAAATTTTTTCTGCAGTACTTGATTTTTGCCTAGGCAAATATGGGAGCTTTGCATTTTTTTTTCTTCCAAGAGGAATAAGTAAAGCTCTTGGACTAGATAATCTCTTCAAGGACTTCAACCTTGCTTCTCTAATGGTGGCATTTCAGACGTGTCTGCCAATGAGAGAGGCTTTGGAGCATGGGACAAGTCTTCCGGGTATCCTCCATGCAGGTTATCTATTCTGCCTTCACATTCCATGGATCCAAGATCCAAGGACGATGTTAAGCTTTCTCATCTCCAAAATACATCAAGTCATAGATTTATAACTGGAAGGGACCTGTGAGATATCTAGTCCAGCCTTCTTATATATAGATGAGGAACCAAGGACCACAAAGGAAAGGAACTTATCCAGGGTCAGCTGCTGGTATTAACCAAGCCCTACCAACACTTGTCTGCTTCTGAGGTCAGATGAGAACAAAAATTTTCACGAATGTTTAGCCATGCCCCCTTTTACCCTTCCCTTAGAAGCACTTCTTTTGAACCCCTTAAAGGCTTTTGTTCCTCCCTGAGAGCTTTCCACAAGGCTTGGTTTAAGGCATTTCCAATTGACCCAGAATTCTGCTTAAGTTCTGTGTGCTATTGAGTGTGGTTGGAATATTACCTTGCAAGTATCCCTTATAGATCACTTTAGATATGGGGATGGGGATGTAATTAAAAGTTGGCTCTTCAGAAACTTGCAGCTTACCCACAGCAGAAATGTAAGTGTGTCAGCAGCCAAGAGTCTATGGGATTTAAAGTGACAATTTAATGGCAGCACTATTGGTTTCAGGCTCCTGCCGGGCACTCAGGAGCTCGTGCTATATTCAGATTAAACTATAGGCTGCTATTAAATAAGCAAAAGACAAAATAATGGGGGGGGGGGAGTTTGAACCTTTCTCCTTATTATACTAACCTCCTGCCATAACTTGTTTTGATTTATGGAAGGATAGCTAATTTCTGATTTTTAAGAAGTTATTTATATATAAGGAAATGTTTTAAAGAAAATTGAGAAAGGAAAAGAAAAGATTAATGTTGCAAGACGCTGCAGAAACATGTCAGTGTGTAATAATGCTGAGATGGGGCGGGTGACAGCATTTGGGCTTTATGCCTAACAATGTACCATGTTATTATGCAATAATACACACCCCGCTGTGTCTTATTCCCTTCCACAACAATGCACAGCCTGCTGCGTTGGAGTGCTGAAGTCAATGAGGAATTGGAATGCAAATATTGGATACCTAGGGACGGAGAAGGGAAGCAGAAGGGAAGCCGGCAACCTCTTGGAAGCAGGGAGCCCATTAGGTATCAAAGGACTGTGGGGCTAGAGGGAGCCTTAGATCATCTGTCCAATCCCCCTTACGTTTAAAAGTGAGGAAACAAGCCCATAGAGGCTAGATGAGTCATCTAAGGTCCCGTTGGCAATAAGCAGCAGAGTCAAGATTTGAACTTAGGTCCTTTGACTACAAATCCAAATCCCATTTTCTTATACCGTGCTGCCTCCAGGTATGTGGTGAATTATGGATAAGCCCTTAATTGCTATGCATTATTGCCTTTTTTTTTCTGGAATCAAGTCTCTAAGATTCAGGTATTTTTTTCTCAAGTGAACTTTTTATATTTTATTTTTTCCAGTTACATGTAATAACAATTTTTAACATTTACTTAAAAATTTTTTGAATTCCAAATTCTCTCCCTCCCCCTCCTTGAGAGGGCAAGCCATCAAATTCAGATTTCTGTAGCCCATGAGCTTGGCTTTTAAAAAATGTTTTGATAATTTTATTTCAATGTAATTGCTTCACTTTATAGTTAGACAACATTGACACAATACATAAAATTAATAAATACAATACAATACATACATATGTTATATATTATGTATAATAATTATACCTCTAAAAACATTATTCAGAGGATTCCACAGGCTTCACTAGACTTCCAAAGGGATCCATGGCATAAATAAAGTTAAGAATTCCTAATTTAATCTATGGGGATAACTGGGAAGTCGAGTTTTCAATAGGTGATTCATTTTCCAAAATATGTTCCCATAATCCAGGAAGCTCAGGGGAGCTTGCTCCTCAGACTGCTTACTTTTACCTATATACCATTAATCTGAGGGTGACATATTGTTACTCAACCATATAATGGTAAGTGCGGATTTATTCAAATTCTCTGGAGTCACTTATTAACCTTCCAGATATTTTCTCAAGTAAATTGACACCTCTAGTACAAAGTGGCCACTCAGCTAAATCTAAATGGCAATGGCTCCCTCCTTTTCTCCAGGCTTCATGAGGCACATCCAAACCAGACTCACTCAGTACATGTGATAGCTCAAGGCTAGACCAGCAGCATCGTGCCTTCTTTTTCTTTCTACTCTTCTCTTTAGAGCAATCTCCCTCTTCTTCCACCACCCTGTTCCCATCCCCTACAAATGTTCCCATGCTGAAGTTGTTGGGTTTTGTTGGGGAAGGTGTGATGGGCATTTAGAGGAAGGAAACAAACAATTATATAGCATCTATTAGTCACCAGGAACTGTGCTAAACAGTTTACAAATATCATTTCATTTGATCCTCATAACAACACTGGGAATAGATGCTATTATTACCCCCATTTTATAGATGAGGAAACTGAGGCAAACAGAACTTAAGTGATTTCATCAGGGTCCTACAGCTAGTGTCTGGGGTTGAATTTGAACCCTGGTCTTCTAAACTCCAGATCCAGTATTCTATCCCCATGCAACACCTAACTACCTCTAAAGAGACGTGCTTTCTGCGGGGTTACCCAACCTTTACATTCTGTTCCAATCAGAGAAAGCAGCATCCTCATGCTGGCCAAAGTGCTAGAGAGAGAGAGAAAGAAAGAGGGAGGGGGAGAGAGAGAGAGAGAGAGAGAGAGAGAGAGAGAGAGAGAGAGAGAGAGAGAGAGAGAGAGAGAGAGAGAGAGAGAGAGAGAGAATCAGGGATCCAAGAACCCTCTGAAATGGAGTGAGCAGAAGAAGAAACAGCAGTTAAAACAGGCAGAAGAACAGAGAGGGGAAAGGCCACAATTGGATTCTAAACCTTTTGTAAAAATCAAACAAATGCATGGATGTAGAACAGGCTCCCAACTATTATCTAACTATGTGACCAATGCAGTCTAGCTCCTTGCCTTTGGGAAGGGTTGAATTACAGGTGTGTCTGTAGAATTATGAGATAATCAACCTAAACATTTCATTTTACAGATTAAGAAACCGAGGCCCAGAGGGACACTTTGCTTTCACATCATCTCAGTTTCCCCTTCTATCCTTCCCCCTGCTCCCTCCCAGAGAACCACCCCTTATAATAAATAATTTTTTCTTTGGAATAAGAGAAAAACAATCAAAGAGACAATCAGGATATTGGAAAAACTTGACAATATATGCAATGTTCCACACCCATGGACCCTTCCACGTCTGTAGAAGGAGCAAAGGGAAATGTTTCCTCAAATCTGACTCTCTGACTAATCATCTGATTGGGGAACGGAAAAATACAAATTCCCTGGATTACAGAAAAAACTAATTCAGAAACCAGAAACACTGCTTTCAGATTGGACAGTTTTGCGCACAAAAAGCTCAGCCCTGTGGGTATCTCTCTCCATCCTCCTCGCTGTTTTAATTTCAGACCGACTACCCTTAAGGACCCATATTGTCGCTTCCCAACCATGGTGGAGGCTCTCACTGCCCTGTCCCTGCCACTCTAGACCTGTGGTCAGATGATCCCTCAGTTCAAACCAGCAGGAGGGTGACTATCCAGGCCTCCAGGATTGCTCTTAGCTGTTCTTGACTAAATTACCACTATATTTCCACCTCAAGAACCTGAAAGAGCTAACCCTCTCTTTCCCAAATGTGTTGAAAAAAAAAGTTTTCTTTTGCCCTTTTGAGTAGATCTAGAATTGGGTAAGTTCCAAAGAAATGAAGATAGGAAATCCATAAATCAAAAATCATTTTCAGAAACTTGCTGGATTTACAAAGTGAGACCATGTTAATAATATGTTCAAGCAACAAGGATAGGAGTAGCAGAACAAAAAAAATGATCCTTTTTCCCCATCTAACTTTCCTCTCCAGGTCAAAGTTTCTCCAATGACCCAATTTCTTTTCTATAATACTTGTACAGCATTCCCTTGAGATTCCATGAAATGTCCCTACCTGCTGCAGAATATTAAACATCACTTTGACTATTATAAAAATGAAGGACATATGAAGGAAGATGCTATCTGTATCCAGAGAAAGAACATAGAATGGTTTTATACACACACACACACACACACACACACACACACACACACACACACACACATTTGTGTCTAATGGTAGGCATCTTGAGGGTGGAGGGGAAGGAAAAAAAATGAAAAAAGCTTCATGATACCTTTATTTTATATTTAAAAAGAACAGCATGTTGTACATAATAGATTTCAATTTCATGTACAATCCTCTTTTTTTCTATTGTACTATGTTGTAGAAATGCTTGTTTTATCTCAAGTTCAGAATAAAATAAAAATGTTTTTTAAAAAGATCTAGTTGGTTAAGACACATGGATTGAAAAAGTAAAAGATATGGATATATTATATACATATATGTATGTGTATATGTACACATACACACATATACATACATATACATATACCTACATGCATATACATACACACACATATATATGTATGTATTGAAGATCTATGGGATATACGGATTGAAGAGATTGTGTAATATGTTAGGGAATACTAAGGCAATACCAGAACACTGGGCTCAATGCCCTGGTATAGGTTGGAGGGCTGAAGCACTGAGCTGCCTACCTACTAAGACTTAGGCATTCACTCATCTCCAAATCAAGACATTATATGAGCCTTCTGCAATCCTTTCCTCCCTTGGAATTAGGGGTGGACATTACTACTAGCAATACCCTTTAACATTTAAACTCCATTAGTGAGTGCCTTGTAATTAACAACTATGGAGAGACATAGGGATGTAAGTAGGATGCAGCATTTTCCTAGGATGACCTAGACAAAAGAACTGACATAAGAAGGATATCATCAAGGAAACACAGAATCAAAAAAAGGAAGTGGGATGGTCATGGAAAAAAAATCAAGGAAGATCTGGTTGAAAGTATGAGTACTACTCTGCTACCCACGAGATGGGGAAAAAACCTAGGCTGGAGCAAAGTTCTTACATCACGGACCCCTTTGGCAATAGGTCTGGTGAAGCCTATGGGCCTCTTCTCAGAATAAGTTTTTAAATTTTATTTTGCTAAATATTACCCAACTGCAAATTTAAAAAATTAGCATTCATTTTTTAAAATTTTGAATTCTAAGTTCTCTCCCTCTTGCCCTTCCACAATAGAGAATAAGATTTTTAAATGTATAAAATACATAGGATTACAAAGGAAGACAATTATTTGGGAAAAAAAGGTGTGATTCTTTTCCCATGAATGTTCACAGACTCTCTGAAATCTAGCCACGGATCTCTTGAGGTCAACGAACCTAGGTTAATAATCTGTGACCCAGAGGAAGGTCTCTAAAGTATATTGGGTAGACCCTTTTGCAGAGGGTCTACAAGAATCCTAAAAAAACATTAGTCCTCTTTGAGAACAAAGGACTAACAATAACGAGAGAATACGGATAAAAATTCCACAGGACTGCTTAGCTGTTGGTTGTTCTCCTTCCTTCTCAAACAGGACCAAAATGACATCACTATGTTAGAGTCCAGTTAGAGTGTGTCTGATTGTGGGCCTGATTAGACAGATATAATAAGCCCAGAAAGCTCTGCCACAGGTTGGGCACAAATAGTCTAGGTGAGCATTTGGGGTGGATTCCTTAAATTTGTTCCTCTCACATTTCTTTTGAGCTACTACAATTCCGCTTTGCTCATAGAACACAGATCTTTGTTTGATGAGCATACACCATGCTGGGCAGTCCTTTGCCAGCATCTCCCATGTCATGCAATCAATTCCAAAGTTCTTCAGAGATAGTGGGTAATGTCTTTTGATTCGTGCATAAATTGGATTTAAGTGAGGCAGAGTTGCATGAACTTATTGGCCTCACTCTCTCTTCCAGAGTCATCACAGTCCATGGCAGAACAGAGTCAAGATGACTGGTGATGGCTCGGGATTCAGTGGATGACCTTGGCAGCTTCCATGCCTGACCAAAATCTAAGCACTCCACAGTGCCTGCTTCAGCCTTCTTACACAGCCACTGAAACAAATCATTCTCATCCACCAATTCCATCAGGAGAAGTCTTCACATGTTTGGGGTGGACACCTCCCTAACTCCTCAAAGGTCTGAGATCCCTCAGTTACCCTCAACCTGATTTAGCCTATCTGCCAGAACAGTTTACTGGGGTGTGACCACTGTGCATGCTACCGCACCTTGGAGCCGCAGGTGACAGTTGGGTGGATCAGATAGACACAAAAAGTGGAAAGCAGCCCTTATACCAGAGGCGCTAATCTTCCCTGAATGCATCCTACACCCCATTTTACAGGATAAGGAGGCACAAGTGGGTTGCAATCTGACTGATGGAGGAAATGCCCACATTGATGAAATGACAGATGCACTGAAATATAAAGTAATGGTTTTTAACGTTTGTAAATGAGGTTCAAGGATAGCAATGGCACAAGTTCACGGAGTGCTAATTTCAGGGTTTTTGTGTGCTTTCCTCTCAACAACCCTCTGAGGTAGGTAACAGGAATACTCATTTAACAGAAAACACCAAGATAGAAATTGCAAGATCAAATGATTGGTAATTATCAGTCAGGACTTGAATCCAGGTCTTCTGACCCTTGAATCCAACGCTCTTTCCAATATGCTAAACTAATGGAAACACTACTCCAACTTAAACCTGCCCATGTTATTTACCTCTATCCACTCCATACAAATAACATCTCCCTAGGCTTTAATAGCTAAGACTTTCAAACAATAGGGACACAACAGGAGGAAGGAAAGAAAAAAAAATGAGAAAGCAGAATATCCACAAATAAATCTCCCCTCTCCTACTCCCACCAAAAGCAAGTTTCCTGGACCCCTAATAGACTGCAGTTATGCCAGGGTGCCGACTTGCAACCTGAAGCCCTGCTTCTTGCAAATACAGTGAGTCTTTCATTGTGTTGGTGATGGCGTCCACATGAAATTGGTCTACTCTGTGTGTTCAAGCTATCTCTTGAGAGTCATCTAGCACCCATCTTTTGGGGAATGGCTGAACAAACTGTCGCACATGAATGTGATGGAATAAGAAATGGTATATAATGAATACAGAGAAGTATGGAAAGATGTGAATGGATGCCAAGAATGTCTTATACACAGAAACTACAACAAAAATAGAAAGAACAACCACCATAAAATAATTGAAAACAAAGGATGCAAAATATGCATTGCAACAAAAACATTGCCAACATTGCAACAACAACAACAAAATGTTACAGACTTGGTCCCTAAGAAGAGATTTGAGAAAACACCTCCCTCTACTCCTTTGGCAGAGGCTGAAGGGTCTGTGGGTGTGGAACATTGTACATATTGTCAAATTTTTCTGATGTACTGAATATCTTTGTTGATTATGCTTCTCTTCCATTTCTTCTTAAGAAAAATAAATTTGTTATAAAGGATAGTTCTTTGGAAGGGGGCAGGGGAAAATTGAGATGATGTGAAAGTAAAAGATATCAATAAAAATTAATTCTTTTTAAAAAGTGATCTAATAAAGCAGACACCTTAACCTATGATTTGGAATCTGAATAGGAATTCCATGGGAAAATTTCAGATAGCAAATTTTTTACTTCTAAAAATAATCAACATAAAATTATGCATCTATCAAAAAAATTGTGTGGCAAATTTTTGATGATAAAAATGGTTTTAATAAGCTCTATTTCCCTCTAAAAACTTCCCTGACCTCTCTTAATATCTCAGGAACATTCCATACTCTCAAATTAACATTTATGGGTTCTGTTAACAGAGTTCTAGTCCATAAGGGTTCTTTGGCTAAATTAGTTTGGGAAGTAATGCTTTACCTCTCTCCCATGTCCAATTCTCATCTTCCTCCAGAGAAGAGCTAGAGAACACAAAAATTTCCATATAATGTAATGGGAATAATGATATCTGGACAAAGTACTTTAATGTTAGCAACGCACTTTATAAATATATTATCTCATTGGATCTTCACAATTCTATGACATAGGCGTTATTATTATTCTCATCTTACTGAAGAAGAAACTGAGGCTGAAAGGCTAAGTTATCTATGTAGGGTTACCTAGTAAATGTCTGAGGCAGAAGTAGAACTCATATCTTCCTCTATTTTTTGTTTTTTTTTAATGTTATGTTTTTGATTTTTACATTGCCTAGACTTGCCATGTATCTCCTCCCCTCTACTGGAGGAATCTTTCTTATTATTATATATTATATTTATAATATATTTATATATATTATTATTATATATATTTATATATATTATTATATATTAACAAAGAGCCCTCCTGGCTCAGAGACCTGTTTCTCCTGATCACTACTTTATGTTGTCTCTTGTAAAAGAGGTGGTCATTCTTTAGTCTTTTTCTTTTTTTTTAAGAATAAAAAAGTGAGGTACCAAAGATTATAACTAACACTTTTAGAATTAGCACTTTACATGTTCTCATTTGATCCTCACAAAAACCCTGATGCACTTATAATCATCCCTTTTCCTGATGAAGAGACAGAGGCTGAGGATGGTTGAGTATTTTGCCCATAGTCAGAGAAGTGTGAGAGGCAGGATTTGAATCTAGACCTTAAATAGCCCAGGGAAAAGTTACGGGGATTGTTATAATATTTAGAATTTTTAGAAACCCTAGCTGTTCCAATTTAAATACCAGGAATCCTACCCATAAAGCGTTATCATGTAGCATCACATCGGCTAATTAGTTTTTTTTTTTTTTTAATCAGACCCGGGATTTCTTTCATCAGTACAGGAAGATCCTGGTGAAGGATCTTCTCATCATGATTTTAGAATTGCCTGGAGGCCCAGTATGTGTTAGAAGTTGGACTTGAGCCCAAGTGTTTTTGAATCTGAGACCAGCCCTGGTTGGGATTTCTACTGTTCTATTAATGTTGTATGGCTAAGTATGATCGAATTCAACCAACATTCATTAAGCAACTACCATGTAGGGGCAAGGCACTGCCAATTGTCAGTGAGAGGGTGCAGAAATAAAGAAAGAGACTCTGCTCTCCAGGAACTTACTCTAATGATGGAGGGAAAGGGGTGATAGCGTGCATGTCACCATTGTAGGACAAAGAAAATGGAGATAGAGCCAAAACCTGGGGTGAGGGTGATCAAGAAGGCTTCCAGGTGGATGAGTTGAGCCTCGAAGACAAAATTTCTGAAAGTGAATGGGGATAGCTTAGACACATGCAGAGTCAGAAAGATAGGCATTGCTAGTAGTTACTTGGCATGCTTGAAGGAAATAGGAGTGGAAAGGTAAGGTGGCATCATACTTCGCAGGGTCTTAAATACACTTTGTCCTGGAGAGAATGGGAATTCATCTTTTTTTTGGTAGGGAACCGTAGGAAGATTCTGAAAGTTGGATGGAGATAAAAGGCCTATTTGCAAACAGGAAGACTAATTCCAATGTTCTTAAAATAGCTCATATAGATGATTCAGCCAGGGTCTTTTCCTGGAAGTATTGATGATTGTTAAATTTTTATCAAAAAATGAAATACATTTTATAAAAGCCAGCATGTAAAGAAAATTTACAAGCAATTGGATGGCATATGTGTCAACTCATTTGGTTAGTTTTGCAGAACTTCTCCCCCTCCTCCTCCTTCTTTATTGTTAAAAGAGATGGTGGGGAAGGCTTATTTTGGGAAATGGAGGCATTAAAAAATACCAATTTTTAAAGGGTAAGAATAAGAGTTTTAAATGAGTCAAGGTTATCAGCAATAAGAAAACACAATAAGCACTTTATTAAAAATCTTGTTTCATTAAATATCCTACTTTCAGTGTTCTGTCTCATGCATTTTTAACTATTAAGTAATATTGGAGTAATCTCTGTATGAAGTTCAGTACACCAGGAAGGCATTGGAACTGCACTGCTGACTTCATCACCTCTCAGTTCTACTTTCAAGTACCAACAGTGAATGGACAATCAAGGACAACCTAACCCGGCCAAACAGCCTCTACTCGGACTGACAGAAACAAGGCTGCTCCAGACACCGGAGTAGAACCGGGACACTATGACCATGGGCAAGTCACTTAACACCTATGCCAGCTTCCTCATCTATAAAAGGATTATTGTATCTACGAGGTTATGTTAAAGGTTAAAGCAGGTAACTTTCTCAAAGGCACCATGAATGTCAGCTATTTTTCACGTACTAGATACAACCTTCTTTGAGCCAAAAACGTTTTCTTCTTTGCGCCCCCAGCCTCATACACCTACATGATCAAGGGATTTTGTTTTTGGATGGGACCTTACAGTGCCCATAAGCACTTCATGTTCTTTGAATTAGACCTAGCTTGCTAGGTTTTTCCTAGAGATAAAACATTCTTGACATTCCAAGACTAACTTTAATATTACTGTACAATTGGTGAAACTGAGGTACAGATTCAAGGGACTTGTCCAAAATCTATGACGGATGAAAGCCTGGAACACAATGGCTCCCCTCCAGGGTAGTGCTCTTTACAACCCACCCTGTTACTTCCACTTGTAAGACAACATCCCTTTTACCTGGAAAAGCCTCACGTTTAAGGTGATTTTATATGCTGATATTTTGCTATTCACAAAACTGTCCATGAATGGCACTTATGTCACACACCTGGCCAATACCTCTTTGCAGTCTGTGGTTCTTACTCAAGCCTCCCAAGTAACAGTCAAGACAGATGACTGCTGGTAGCTGAACTATTTTTCCCTTGTTCTTTTGTCCTTCCTTGTACACCCTCCAGACTGGCTACAATTGATGTAAGTTGGCAGGACTGGCACAATGCAGCTTTAAGAATTTGTGCAAGTAATGAGAAAACTTAAGACTATGACATATATATAAATCAAGATGCCATCACAGCTTAGTTTCTCCCACAAACAAAATACCAAGTAACATTTTAAGGAATAAAGACAGACCATAATTGTCAGACATAAAACTTAGCTTTATTTACAGGATTCAACACGGGCTTTTTAAAAAAAAAAAAGTCTGGGACTTCCAGGTCCCTTTTCTCTCCATCATTAATTAGGAGACTTGTAACTGCAAGCTAACACTGCTAGCCTTTGAAATCGATTTAGACTTCAGTCATATCTCAGCCCCTAATCTTCATCAAAATGGTCACATTGTGCAACAATTCCTATTTCAGCATCTGACCTATGTATTAAGTTCTAAATTATCTACCCCAAACTAAATTTATAGAACTTGCCCAAGTCAAAATGTCTAGCAAATTTGGCAGAACTGGGATATACTTTCGTTACACTTCCATTCCAAAAGCCAAGTCAAAAGGTCTAGCAAATTGGCAGAACTGGGATATACTTTTGTCATACTTCCATTCCAAAATGCCTACCAAAAATAAAAATTATTCATGTAAAAATGAGGCAATGGCTTGTTTGGTTGCCCCTTGTATTCCCCTATTCAATCTAGACTGCCACAATCAGGCAGAGAGAAAGCGCGAGGAAAATTTTTCTTGCATCTTAGTGGAAACCTTGAAAGCAAACGTAACTGCCCCAGGTCTGTCAAACAGATGCATAAATCAACCTATCCGTGACATCCACAGAATAGGGAAGCTGCTCCATGCCTTTCTAGGTTGATTTTTTTTTCCCCTCAAACAGGTTAAACTGCATTCCTATCATAGCTAGTTATGGCTGGTCAATCCTCCTTCCCCTCCTTCTCCATTTACCTAAAAGAGAAAAAGATTATTTGAGATTCCCCAATTGCTTTCTCTACCTTAGGTCTCTCTCCCCAATGCCTTAAGGTTAACATGCATTTTAAAGAAGAAAATACCACTCCTTCCACTTTTTACTACTAAAGTCTGTTTCAACAATCTACCCACAGCTCTTGCTCATATTCCCTTTTCAATTTGACTTATTTTCCATAAATTAAGTCACCCCTCACTGAAGGTTCATTCTAAAAGGAAATTAAGCATAAAATATGTATATTCAATATTTACAATCCCTCACCAGTTGCCCTTCACATGATCTGCCAAGCAGGTATCCTTTTCTACAATCTCCTGAATCTCAGGGGTGTTTGACCTCCTTGCTGACTCAAGGTAAACCTGGATTTAGAGTTGGTTGATAAATAAGCTCAGTCAATACTCAAGCTTCTGATAGTTTTACATGGTTTCATTTTATTCAGTTTGGATGTAATCTCTTCCAGAGTTAACTCTACTTCAGCTTGTAGATGAACGAAAACGTAGAAAGGTCCACTTCATATCGTTGGCACATTTGTGGGCATCTCTTCCCTTTTTCACAAGCAGTCAACTGTAGAAAAGTCTATCTGAAGATTCTTATGCTGAAAAGTAACCTAAGACCAGGCAATGGTCTCTACAATGATCCTTGAGGTACAACTGTAGCAAGTTACTGTAATTTGAGCTTAAAAAACATTAGACCAAGAGGAATTCTCTCAGATGGGTTTAAATGCGTTTTATTTTAGACAACCTACATGACATGTTTTTAAAAACAATGCCTCCACTCCAAATAAATCAAGGTCAAAAATAAATGAATAAAGCTCAAGATGACATCAGTCCAAGTTTGTCCAAGTCCTGGTGTTGTGTAGATGACAAAAAGCAGCAGCCAGTTATGATGACAGGTGATTCAAAGTAATCAGCTGAATTTGTTA
>CM053626.1:68008579-68044123 GCA_028646595.1 Phalanger gymnotis | reverse complement strand
GCCCGGCCGGGCTCGAGGCCCGGGGCGGCGGCGTCCTCCCTCCTCTTCCTACTCCCCCTCCCCCAGCTCTCCCCTTTCCCCAGCGCGCGGGCAGTAGGGGTCGCGCGGGCAGCACTCACGGCTGATGAGGTCCCGGTAGATGATCATGGCGGCGGAAGGAGGGAGGCGGCGGCGGCGGCGCTAGCGCTGCGGGGGCCCGGAGCTCGGTGTGAGCGCGATGCAGCCGGAGCGGCGCTTGGGGGGGGAGGGGGGGAGCGGGCGGAAAAGGCCGAGTCAGCCGCTCCCCAACCTCATATAGAGGGCACGTTCCCCCTACGTCACTGCCCCCCCCACCCCCGTGCATCCGGAAGCCCTGCAACCGGGGACGTGTCACGCAGGCCCCGCGGGGGAGGGGGCGTGGGGATGGAACCAAGCAGCATCCAGTCATTTCCCTGCCCAGACACAATGCTCCGTTCCAATGGGGTCGGCGTATCCCCGGTGCCCGGGGGGAGGGGCGGAGGGGGCACCGGACCCGGTTTGGTCGGGGGGGGGGTCAGTGGGCCCTCCAGGGGCGCCCCCGCCGGAAGAGGGCGGGGCTCAGGTAAGGCCCGGCCTCTCCTCCTTGGCCCCGCCCACCGCACCTCCCTTCCGCTGGGGGAGACCAGCCCCACGTCTGGTTGGGCTGCGAGTGAGGAGGCGTCGTTGCATTCCCTGCCCCTTAGCGCCGGGAGGTTGTTCCTTGCCCGCGGACAGCGGTGGCCGGGAAGAACGCCTTCTCCGGCTGCGGGTTCATCAGTCTGCAGGAGCTTGTGGGGCCTGGATGAGCCCTCCCCTTCGCATCTTGATCCGCTTTAGCCCAGCTGTATTGGCTTTGTTACAGGGCAGAGCTCGGAGCCGCTGAACATGATGCAGGCGAGGGTCCTCTTGGCCCCAGAGAGCAGCCCCCAGCTGGGAGGCCGGACGCCTCGGGCCCGGCCACTGCCCGGCCTGCTAGAGGCCCCATCGACCTCGCTTCTCCTGAATTCGCCCGTCTGCTCTGTGAAACAGCCGGCGCTTGCGGTCACCTCCAGCCCTGAAATGCACGATGTGCGCGAGCGAGCTAGGCTGTCCGGGGCCAGCCAGTCCAGCCCTACGTGTACTAACAGTAAAAAGCCCCTCTCGGAAGGTATCCCGTCTAACGTCTGCTAGTGAGGAGGCATTTAGGCTCCCCGGGCAGCCCATTTTACTTTTTGATAGCTCTTTGAGAGTTAAGGAAAGGCCTTCTTTACATCATGGGGTGTACTGGAAGTTATGGTTTGATTTCAGTGAGTATTTACACCTCAAGGTGGCAAACACTACCAACTCGGGCATGATATGTTGTTGTTTTGTTGATTGGACTTAAAATGATGGAGAATATGTTAATAATGCAAGTTAAAAGTGTTCTGGCTACATTTTTTGGAGAACCATAACTTACCAGCACATCCCTGCTACTCCAAGCCTAAATTTGCCTCTGCAATTTCTGCCTTTTGCTCCTAACTTTGCCTTCCTGGGCCAAGCTGAACAAGTGCTAGAAGATAACTATCCAGTTTAATTCAGTAAGCATTTATTTAGCTTCTTTTATATATTAAAGGAGTGTGGGCTTCCAAGTCTTCTCTTGTCCAGGCTAAATATCCCCTTTGATAGCATCCTATATGTAGAGCTTGAAGATACATACCTTAGATGTCATTTAGTCCAGCCACCTCATTTTACAGATGAAAAACTGAGCATGAAAGGCTTGCCCAGGATCCCACAAGTAGTAAGCAGCCGAGTTAGGATTAGATCCCCTTGCTCTTGCGATTATACTCCCTCCAGTCCTTCAACTTATATGGCAGGTCAAGGCCCTTCGCCCTACTCGGTATGGTCTCCAGCTTAGCAGTGTTTTCTTAAAATACTGCCCCCAAGAATTAACAAGTTCTAAATCTCTGAACTGAATGTGGTTTTGGTATCGGTATGTGATTTATTGTGTCAAACAGGTGAGAAATTTTAGAAGTAATTGTTGGCCCTAAGGTAGTTTCTGCCAGGCTCAAGAATCAGGACCATATGGCACTTTTCTTCCATAGTGTTTGTTCATTGTTGTTAGAAATGCCATTTATTAGGGACACCTTCATCTGTACCAGCAATAGGGTATAGAATGCACTGTAGCATAATGTTATGAAAAAAATAAGAAAATGGTTCAGCATAAAAGAGGTATGAGCATTAAAACTGGCAGGTTGATGCTTTTTAAAAAGATGATTAGGGGAATTGCTGGGAAAAAGGCACGATACATGAATAATTAAATATCAGTCAGTAAGAAATGATAAATATGAGGAATTCTGAGAAACTCGTCAAGAACCAAAGCAGACCAAAATAAGCAGAACCAAGAAGATGATATGTACAATGACTACAACGTAAATAGATTAAAGGTTGAAATCTGAGTGATGGAAAAAAAAAAGCCTGAGCATGTTCAATGTAGGAAAGAGATAGTGAAACATTCAGTCATGTCCAAATCAGCCCACCAGGCCCTTCTGTCCTCCACTGTCTCCTCAAGTCTGTCCAAGCTCATGTTCATTGCTTCCATGACACTATTCATCCATCTCATCCTGTACCATATTCCTTTTACATTCAATCTTTTCCACTGTCAAAGCCTTTCTTAAAAATTCTGTCTTTTCATTATATGGCCGAGTATTCACGCTTTAGCATTTGTCCTTCCAGTGAATAGTCAGTTAATGTCTTTATGTATTGATTAATTTGATTAATGGAACACACCTCCTCCCTTATTGCAAAGAGGAGGAGACCTACTAATCAGAATAAATAAACATTGTCAGAGGTAGTCAAAAGAGAGAGTTTAAAGTGGAAGAGGTCAGAAATGTAGTTGGCATAAACACAAAAGATATAAATGTATTTTTTTAAAGAAAAAGGGAATTACAGTTGCGAGTAGTAATAATGACAATACCATTAATTAAGAAGCAATGTTGTATAGTAGAAGAAGACTGTAATCAGTATCAATCACATTATTACAGTAACTCAAGGCATTTAACATCCTCTTGGCATCCTTCTAAGGACTCCTGTTATTTCTCACTTTTAGATGAAGAAGCTGAGTCGCAAAGAATTTGTTAGTTGTCCAAGGTTACTTAACAACTCCTTGGCAAAGATCCGACTGGGTGCCACATTTCTTGGTTCTCTGTTTAGTGCATTTTCCATTGGAAATGTCTCTGTAATCAGAGAAAGTTACATGCTTGGAAGCCACTTTAAGTGTTTAACTCACATGTTGCTGTCCTGAATGTGAGTGAAAATTATTAAAAAATCAATATAGGGAGGAAACTGAAGGAGTTATTTTCCTTATTGAAACTAAGTAAAACTTGTTTTACCTCAAGGATTTGCAATTTCATCCCTGTGTACACCCACCATAGACACAAATCTTAATTCCTTCATAATATATTCCTACTATAGTAGATGGTTTTGTTAAGCAACAACAAGAAATCATTCCCTAGTGAGTAGTGACTAATATCTGTAAAAGGGATGACACCCCCAGAAATTAGCCAAGCTGGTCCTCAAGAGAGAGAAATTCAATCTATCTACGGGCCAGTATTCAAAGTGTTTTCAGTTTGGTTTGGGACCTGCTGGAGCCTGTGGTCCATTGGTGTAGTATAGTGTAGGAAGACTTGAACATCAGATAGAAGGTGAAATTTAGCTAACAAAAAAAGAAGCGTAACTTTTCATTTTAGACGCTTGAGTAGTTTCCCTCTTTTTAAATATTAAAAATTATGTAGCTTAGGGCTTTGCTTTTTAAAAAGTTGTATAGTTTTTACCCTGATTTTTCAGGATACATGAGGCAACAATAATGGATTTATTATTTTTTTTTTGAAATCCCTCTATGTGCTTTAGGAGTCAAGAGAGTCAAGAAAAATAGTATCTAACCATAGAGACTTGATTACATGTTACACACTGCACGTTACTCCTCCTTTAACCCCCTAAGCTCCAGCCTGTACAGGACAGTTTGCCATCTCTGTTCATGTCTAAAGACAGGTTGTCCATCCTACTCCATGCTTGGGAATGCTCTCCCTCTTTACTGCTGACTCTTAGAACCCTTTAAGGTTCAGCCCAAGTATGTCTTTCATAATCCCCCTAGTTGTCTTTTCCCCCAACCATAATCATTGTGTATTTATATTGCATATAGTCTGTATTCACTGATCTGTGTTCCCTAGTAGAATGTAAGCTCTTTGTGGGCAAAGATTCTGTCTTTGTCTTGTATTTCTTATCACCGCTAACGCTTCTGTCACCTCCACCCAGTGCTTGACATTTAGACACTTAAAAGTTGCTGTTTTGAAACAAGGTTATTTTCAGGAGCATATATCTCCTCATCCCCTGTGACTGAGAGTTTGGGAGCTAACTTTTTCTTCAGTCTCCAAGCAATAAAGCAATAGAAGTGGTTCTCCCAACTCCAAGTCATAGATTCTAAAAGGGGATAGAATTGGGGAAGGAGCTGTAGGCCTAGGCCTTGAATTGATAGGCAAATGTGGCAGAACGTTTCTCAGCTCTAATCTAGAGCTTTAGTCAGACCCTTTTTTCTGTTGGGCACCTGTAAGAATGTGTCCATTTAGATTTCTGTGACGCAATAAAGGGCAAAGATAGAGACAATGAAATATGAGAGTGAGGCCCTTTCAGGCATAAATGAAGCATTCCATACATACCTAGTAAGCATCTCAGGGCTTTGAATAGTCAAATTGACTGAAAAAGGCCAGCTGACAGAATGAACTTGTCCCAAGAGCACAGGCTTGTTAACTTTGTCTCCAGTCATTTGTTTGAGTAAGACTCAACTGGAATCTAGGAAGTGTTCTGAAGTAGTTGCCATAAATTAGTCTGAGGTCTCTCACTGAGGAAACCCTGTTTTAAACCAGGAAAATTTTTCAAAGAGGAAAGGCTAAACCTCTTATATTTCCTGCCTGAAAGTGACAACAATCAGAGCTGAGGCCTTGAATGAGCCAAATTGGAGAGGCTTTTGTCAGTCATAGGCTAAGGATCTTTTCCATTTCTGAAACACCACTCCCAAGTAAAAGAGTAGAGAAACTCCAAGTTAAGTCTAAGGTGGCAGATAGTAGAGACTACAGCTTCCCAAGGAAACCAGTGAATTGATCCATGCAGGAGAGACCATGCCTTGTGAAGGTCCAGCCAAGCAGCCAAGTGACCTATCTGGTGTGGCCCAGCAGTAGACTGACATGTCAAGCAGAGATGCCATGTAAGGAATAAGCCCAGCTGAGCCACCCATACATCTGAGAAGCAGTGCTGTATGGGGACCTGGTCAAATCTAGCAGCAGAGGTCCCCAACCATCACAAATACTACTGATATCCTACCCTGCAGTAAACTTTGTCAAGACTCTCCAGAGAAAGAGAGAGAACACTGAGGCCTTGCAGTCCCAGAGCTATGTATTGTATTAGCCACATGTGTTCCCTACAGGTGTGCCTCACTACAGCAGTACCTGTAGTTTATACCTACTCCCCACTCCTCATGGACTCTGTATATTTGTGGTAGAGCATAGCTAGGTGTTGGGGGAAATGTTTTATAAACTATTCTTGTTACACCATTTGAGTAAACCTTTAAGAGCTAATTGAGTCTATGGGCTGATTGTTCATGGCAAACACACAGGTTGGGGTTTGTTAGCTGTAGTGTTAGGTATTACCCCTAGAACCTGAAGTCATTCCTGCTCCTCCTTAATGTTAGGACCCTCTCTAAGATTATCTCCAGTTTATCCCATACACATCTTGTTTGTATGCAGCGATTTGCATGTTATCTCCTCTCATTAGACTTCGAGATCCTCTAGGGAAGGGGACTGTTTTTGCCTTTCTTTGTATCCCCTACCCAGTACTCAGCTTAAGTAATAAATGCTTGTTGACTTGACTTTACTTCGGCAATCGTTTCTCTGGCAGGTCAACTATTTGATGACTAAGGGGCTTCCTAGACTCTTTTGGTCTCCTTGTAATTATATTTGTTTAACTCCTGGATGAGATGATTATAGTTGATTTTGTTGTCATTTTTATCCATTTCCCATTTTAAAAATTTCAATAGTTTAAATAATTCAGGGTTAAATCTTCTTAATTGTGTTGTGCCATGTCAGTTTCTTATTACTATTCTTTCTTCTTCTTAAGTATAAATCCTGATCTTAGCCATGATGAGTTATTCTTTTTCTTTTAAATTGTGCATCTGCTTCAGGCATATTTTTCACATCCCTAATGTCTTTTCCTGTCTGCTAAAATGTAATCAGTTTCATCCTTTGTGATTTGATGTTTGCTATACCCAGCACCTAATTTTTTTTTAAAGGAAGTTTTCATAGTATGGCATTGCAAGACTTCTGTATACTCTACAAGTCTTACCTCTCATTATTTCTCCTAAATCATGCTTCCCTATGCAGTTCTTTCCATCTTCACCTTTTTCCCACCTTTGCCTTCAAGTCACTAAATATTAGAGTGTATTTTGACATAATTTCAATGGGTTCTGCATAAAATTTCTCCACTACTTTGTCCTCAGCAACCAACATTGCTATGTAAGCTGCATTTCTTTTCATGGTGGTCTTTTTTCAAGTGTTTGCCACTAGTAGTGCAAAATGTGATGACAAAATGTGCCATTAAATGATATTTCTTGTAGTATTTGAGTATGTAATAAATTTTTTTCACCAATTCATTTCTTTGTTTCTTCAAGGATTATATGAGTCATCCTTCCACTTAGCTACACCTTTCTTCTTTCTTCTGGTTTCATTTATAGCAAGAATGTTAGGATTGATGTAATTTATGGTATAGTCTTTGGTCATAGAACAAAGATCTCACATTTAGAGCATCAACAGTCAAACTTTGTGGATGGTCTAAACTGTGAAAATCTTTGTACATTCTTTCCTCTTTTACATCACTTTTCCATTCTTACTCGTGGGGTTCCTTTTGGGAAAACTCCATAATACACAGTAAAAAATAAAAGCCATTAACTTAAACTCTAAGATGGAAGCCCAGACATGGTGACCTGTTAAAAATCATAACTTAGATGCTGAATCATAATTCAGACACTGTCATAACTTAAATGCTGTGACCAGTACGTGACCGGTACGTGACCAATACCCAACCTTGAGTGCCTGGGCATTTACCCAAGAGCGCTGAGTAAACACTTGATTGTCTGTGAACCAGGTTCAGTACTAAGGATAAACTAAACTATTAGCCAAAACTTTGACTAAGCAGAAAAGCCCAAAATAACCACCAATCCACGATGAAGCACCCTATGGTTCCTCCTCCCTTTGTCTGATTTTCATAATTACCACTGGGCTTTCCTGGGGTCTTTGTAGGGATTAAACTTATAGTCTGACCTCCACCCTATACTGATGACTATCAGACTCTTGGCAGGGATCCATCATACTGCCCCAATGTAAGTATCCAGTTGATTAAACCTAACCTATAATCAATCTGGACCTCTTTGACCTTTTTCTTTAGTATGGAACTTCTCCCACTGAGGAATTCCAAAGAAGAACATGAGTAAGATAGAAGGAGGAGCTGGGAAGGACTGTGGTGAGAGTGAAGCATCAGGCAGATAGCCAGAGCCCCACTGGTATTCTCAGGATATCAAGAGAAAGCAAAGAAAGGCTCCAGCAGATTGGGTGTATACCTCCACTGTTGAATGTTGGGAGGGACATCTAAGAGAGTCACACAGGATAGGAAGGCAGGGGTGAATTGTGATGTACACCTTGGAGGGAAACTCTGGAATTGATGAGATCACAAATTGTTTTGAGTATTTAAGTATTATTATTATTTGCTTGTAGCTCTGGAATTGATGAGATCACAAATCCTTTTGAGTATTTAGGCATTATTATTTATTGCTAGGAACCCTGGGAAGGAATAACATTAAAAAATTCCATTCTGTTCTTTCTCCCCTACCCCTACTCCAGCCATTTTTGGTATTTCATTTAGGACCTTCTCCCCTTCACCTGCTATGAGGTTAATGGAGGTAGAATGTAAAGTCCTTGAAGGAACACTTTCATATTTTGTCTCTTTTCTTCCCCAAGTGCCTAGCACAGTTCCATGTATACAATAGGCACTTCATAAATGCTTAATGATTGATTGTTTGAGGGCAAGGCCTCTGTAGTTGCGCATTTGTATCCTCTGAACCCAGCTTAAGGATTAGTATATAGTAGTTGCATTTAATAAATGCTTGTTAATTGAATTTAGTTCAATTTGAGTGATGAGAAAAAGTAGCACAAATATGTGGTGGATATTGCATTATAGTAGCTGTGGTGAATTAACCTAGCCTCCACATAGCTGCAAACTGATATTCCTAAAGCACACAGGTCAAGCCATGCCACACCTGGTGGGCCCAACTGTTCTAATGTATAGCTCTTGCCTCCTCTTGGGGGCTTTTCAAACCTTTCATGGTCTGCCGCCCATCTGTTCTTAAGTGTTCTACATTTCTTCGCTTACCATATCTATGTGGCAGGCAAGCTGACTTGCTTATTCTTCTTATGTGACATTCCATCCCCAGTCTCTGTGCCGCCATTTGTGACCCCATGAGCTTTTGCACAGTTTTCCCTACCTAGAATTTATTCCCTCTACAACTCTGCCCCTTAGAAGCTCTGGTTTCCTTAAAGCCCACTCAATGACCGCTTCCTTTAGGAAGTCTATCCCAATACCCCCATTTGCTAGGGGTCTCTCTCTCTTTCTCTCTCTCCTTTCTGCACCTGGAAGTTACTTTTTGTCTACCTTGTACATGTTTTGTATTCAATTTCTGGCTATGGGTTTAGCTCTAGAATGTAAGATTCTTGAAAGCATGAACTTTTTTTTTCCCTCTTGTATCCCCAGGTCCTGGTACTGCTACTGTTGGTAATGTTCGTTGAACAAACGAAGGACTAGCTAGGTGTATGGCGAAGAGTGGCGGCTCTAAGGCAAGAGAGGGATGGTACCTTTGAGGTATGGACCAAAAAGAAGAGATAGAAGAGGATCTGAAGACACTGTCAGACTAGTAGTGGTGAAGGGCCAATGGGGAGGGGTGGGGTTGGAGGAGCAGTCTTAGGCTTGCTCCTCTTTCTTCTGGTGATCAGTGTTTCCCACTCATTAAGATGGCACCTAGCCATCTGGGTGTGAATAGAGTGCCCCTGAGTCAGAAAGTCAGAAAGACTCATCTTCCTGAGTTCAGATCTGATTTCAGACATTTGCTAGCCATGTGACCCTGGGCAAGTCATTTAACCCGGTTTAACTTAGTTTCCTTATCTATAAAAGGAGCTGGAGAAGGAAATGGCAAGTCACTCTAGTATCTCTGTCAAGAAAACACCAAATGGGATCATGAAGAGCCAGACGCAGCTGATATGACTGAACAACAGCAACAAGATGGCATGTGAAGCTAGATGGGATATGAGAGGGGGCTGAGAAAGGTTGGTCAAGTAGAAGGGGAAGGAAATGTGGAGGGAATGGAGAGTTGTTTTGGTCTCCAAGTCACCAGATTTGGTGTGTTGGCTTTTTGTATTCCAGGGATATGTATGTATGTGTGTCAAGGCTGTGGCACAGAATGCAAGTCAGAGACTGCATATAGGCTTTAAATTTACCCCAATTAATCTTTTAATTTTTGAAGCATATCTTCAAGCTGAAATAAATGGAGAGAAAATAGAATGAATAAATGTCTTAACTTCTTTGGTTGTTGGTATGGTAACAGTTTCTTTCCAGGCTATCTTAGTAGCAGCCACTGTGATGTTAATTAGTGAAAGGAAATTTTTTTTCTAGAACACTAGGGCCCGGTAATTTTAAAAAATGAAAGGCTTCATAAAGCAGAAGCTTCAGAAATGGAAACTGGTAGAAAATGTCCAAAATTGAATTTACAGATTTTTTTTTTAGAAAAGTAATTTCCTTCTGACAAATGAGTATTCTCAAGCTCTGTGTACTAATAGTAATGGTTTATGTTTATGCAGAGCTTTAAAGGTTTCCAAAGGTGTTGACCCTCACTACAGACCTGTGAGGTGAGGTTATATTATTCCCCTTTTACTGATCAGGAGTTTGAAGCTCAGAGGTTAAGTGACTTGCCCACGCTCATGCTGCAAGTAGTGTCTTAATGAGTTCCAGCCTCCAAGTATAATGTTCGGGGAGTCTAGAGGCCAGTATCTTTCTCACTGACTGCCCAGGTTTAAAAACTATTGGCTTTGGACTGCTTAGCCTCTTTTGACCATGAATTTCGCAACTAAAGTGGTGTCTAATATGTTAGTTTGTCATCTTACAGACTTGTACTTAATATAAACAAAAGCTTTCCAGATGCAAATGGAATATGGATGTTTTTCTCTTACAGCCTTAATTAAAAATAACTGTAAGGCTTGATAAAATTTGAACAGCCATGTTAAAGTTAGAGCCCAGCTTAAACTCTAAGTGTCGATTTTATATGTCTTAAGTGAAATTATGTCTTTTTAGTGACATCCATGCACGTTTACTAATACAAGACTGCAGTGTGAATTCAATTCAGCTTAACAACTAAGAGCTGATTCAATACAAAGCTCTGTTCCCTTAGGCTCTGGGGAGCTAACTACAGGATGGAAAAACAGTCCCTAAACTCAAAGAATTTATATTCTTCTGGGGAGGAAGCTTACATCCTACTGCCCTATTTTAATACTATTAAATTAATGTCCTATTTTAAAATTTAATGAAATAATGTATATGAAATTGCTTTTTAAAAACTGTAGCGCACTAGTCAAATATAAACGGTGACTATAAAATAGATGTTGCTCCAACTGGTTCTTCAGAGAACAGCATATTCTGTGTTTCTGGCTTTTACTTTTCCTTGGAAACCTATTTGTTTATTGAACAAATTAACATTAAAACTGTTAGTCATTAAGAGGTGTCAGCTCAACTATGGGTATACCAAAATGTTGGTTCTGAAAAACTACAAGAGTCAAAAGGTTGATTTTAAAAGCCATGAGGAGTAAAAACAAAGCTGGGTTATTATCAGCTTTTAAAGGAGCAAGGCTTTTTAACTAAAGCAAAAGAAAAAAAACAAGCTTTTTCTTGGTGTTGAAGAGTTTCCCAGACCTATACCCCAACTTCTCATAGAGATGGCTCTTAAACAATACAGTTTGAGAGATGGACCCAAAGTAGCAAAATCTTCAAGAGATAAACATGAATAAATTGATAAATTAGTAAATATGTGTAAGAGCAAGTAAAGTGGGACTGTTTTTTCTTTTGGCGTGCTTCTCAGCACTGAAGCAATCAAGTGCCTTTGATTGAGTCTTGCCTTTGTTTGTAGGAAGGCTCATACCTTTTTGCTAATTAGGTCACAAGAGGTGTGAAGCCCTTGGGCCCTGAAAAAGATTTTATATATATACTCTAAGGATAGCCTTTAAGCTAGAAGTCTCAAAATTATGGGAAGAGAGGTTTTGCTTTGGGGGCACTCTCATTGGAAGTGTTGATGATTTGTCCAGAGAGACTCTGGGAAGCTTGGAGCCCCCGCCACCTTTGAAAACCCAGATGTTGGTGCTTCTCTCTCTGGTAACTGTGTATATGTATTGCCATGGTCTGACAGGTGGAAGCCTATCTGCTAATTTGTGTTTATTTGCTCTGTTTATATAATTTATGCTTATAATTTTGGTTGTGTTTTCTCTGAAGTTCAGGGTGCTTACTTTTTGCCTAGGGCATAAAAAGGCCAGGCCCTGAGGGGTAAGTGTCCCCCAGATTCAGCAAATGTTCCACTGCTGTGGGAGTTACCACCTCCATCTGATTCAACGCATCTCACTGACCGGCTAAGTTTCTATATGGTGATGAAGAAGGCTGAGTCCACTTAACCTAGTTCTGTATTCTTGCCGAATGTCTTTTCCATCCTATTGTTAAGTAAACTTCTTTTTTTAAGTGTCACATGCTCTGAGTGTCTCACTTTATTCTGATTCCCTGAGCCTGAGCCATGGGATGGGGGAAGAAGCCAGGGGATGGGGAGGGACTGAGTCTGGGCTGGTCTATAACATATTTTCTTCAGCTAGGTTTTGGTAGGATCAGCCTGGACCTTGCCAGGGATTGGGATAATGTTTCATGTAAGTAAAGCAGAGGAAGGCTAAGCCAGGTGTCCGAGTATAAGACAAATCTGGCATACTTGCCCATGTGAACCAGGATATTAAAAAACAAAACAGGCTTTCTGTTTCCAATTAGCAATTTTTAAAAAAATTGTGACACTAAATATGTAGCTATAGGTATATATCCCCAGTCACTGATAATGAAGAAAGTATTTAAAAATTTAGGCAAGGCCAGGACCTCATTATATATGCCTTTTAAAGTCTCAGCTGTAACACAGTATTACTGTTACAGAAGGTAGGTTTGTTTTTTGTTTTGTTTTTGGTAGAAGAGGAGAAATCTTAGGAATATTCTCTGTCTCCTACACTGGCAGGAACAGGAAGAAAGGAAGAAAAAAAAAGAAAGAGTGGTGAGGAAGGAAGGAAGGAAAAGGAAGGAAGAAGAAGGAAAGAAGGAAGAATAGAAAGTAAGTCACCAATAAGGACAGCAATAAATGAGGGTGACTAGAATGTAGTGAAGAGAAGAATGGGGGTAAGGAGTCCAGGTTTTTTGTTCCAGGTCCATCTGTTGCTAGCAGTGTGATCTAGGGAAGGTCACTTAACCTCTGTGCTTTGTCATATTTGTGAATTACCTCCAAGATGGCTGTCACAATGGAAAACATGGTTCTTTTCTTCCATGTGAATACTCCCTTCAATGTGATAGATTGCATCCTCCCATATCTTAGTCTATATGACTTGTAGTGGCCAAAAGAAAATTAATCTTGTTATGACCAACTTTCAGGTAAATTGCTTACCTAGGCTGGTTCTTTGACAAAATAGTCTGTCGTCTTGCTGACACTCAAAACTTTGCCATTTCAGAGTTTTACCCTCGGAAGTGCAGGGACATCTTCACATTGCATTGAGCTGTAGTTATACAAAGGGAATGATACTTGTACTGCCTACCTTATAGGGTTTGGGAAATGAAAGTGCTTTATAAACTGCATAGCACCAAATAAATATGAGCTATTATTGTAGGGACCCAACCATGCCAAGCACTAGGAATATGAATACAAAAGCCCCTGCCCTCAAGAATAGAAGGGCTAAATCATAGAATTTCTATTGGTCAGGTGCAGGAAGCTTATTCACCTTTTATCTCATCCAGTGCCCCAAAGTGCTTTGGACATGGTGTGTGATTAATAAAAATTCGTTAAACTCAATTTGTTTCCGTTGTGAATAAAGGAAATAGCAAATAAGGAAAATGATCCAAAGGATTAGGTTCTAGGAGTATGCCTATTACCCCAGTAGTCAAAGAGGGACAGACACTGAGTAATGCTTAAAGCCATGTCAAGCTAATTAGGAAATATGAGATTATATCAATAAATTACCTATTCTGTCTACAGTTAAGCTCTCTGGTGTCAAACTGTTGCTAAAATGTACTTTCTGCCTTACTAGCTCTTTAATAATAGGCAACAAATTTTTCTAAAGCACAGCTCTTGAAAGCCTTTGAGGAAATGTTTGATTAGTTTTGCCATCAAAACAATTTAAAAGAAAAACTAATCCAGCAATATAATTCTTAGGGTGCCACAAATAGTTACAAATAAATACATTTTCAAAACTACTGTTGAATTTTAAGTGGTCCAACTAAAACTTCTTGTAAGTTTTTCTTTCCATGCCTGTCTTCACCTTCCTCTGGGGCCAGCTCTAGGCATCCTGATCTATATCTTGCCACTGGACCTAGATGGCTCCAGAGGAGAAGGTGAGGCTGGTGGCTTTGCACAGCCCATCCTCACTTAAATCCAAGTCACTTGCAAATCATGGCATCACCTGCCTGGTGTCATGGCCCTCCTCTTCAAGAATGAAGGACAAACAGCAATACTTCCTCTGTACTGATACTAACAAAATAACATATCCTTGACTGGGAAGTTCAAATGCGTAGGGAGTAAGATGGGTAAGGATGTGCACAGGGAAAAGAGGCTGAAATAACACTGACTCATCCATCCTTTTTTCTCCCCCTCATACCTCTTTTTTCATACAAATTCTTGTTTTTATGGATAGAGGGGGAAACAACCCAACCCTATTCCTTTATTGCCCTCCTTTCAGTAACTGATGGCATCTTCAATTGCAAGTAGGAACAAGAGGGGAAGGTAGAACATAATACAAAGAGTAAGAAACCTTAATATCATTTCCAAACATTTTGAACTATAGGTATTTGGATTCCAATTTATCCTGTATATATCTTGTTTGTACGTAGTCATTTGCCTATTGTCTTCCCTAGTAAATTGTGAGCTTCTTGAGATCAAGAACTATGTTTTTCATAGTAAGTACTTGATATATAGGCTTGTTGACTTGACTAAAGCAAACAAACAAATAAAAAAACCCAGTCATTTAGAAAATACTTTAAAGAAAATTCCCATTGTAGAATGTTAATCGATCCACACATTCTTTATTTTCCTGAAAATAGATCTTTGGGGAAGCAGTATAAGGTATTTGATAGTTTGTGAGAGATTGAAGTGAATGTTTGCCAACATTCTATAGAAGATACAGTTTATCTCTGGCTTTCTACTCTATCAAGTAGCAAGCACCCTTGGGGCTGGGAGTTAGACATAACAGATGATACATTGAAGTATATTTTCACTCCTTTAAAGAACTCTACAGGTTCACAGTTACTTCTAAACATAATCTTCAATATAAGAATGTTTATCTATACAGTTTCAATGCTTGTCCTCTTAGTAGTCGCCTAGACGACATGTACATATAAGAAACGTTTTGATTTTTTTCAGTCTTTCTGAACCAGTAACTACAAGTAGTAATCTGGCACCAATGTAAGTATCCATGGGGTGTGTCTTATTTTGTATACTCAGTTATTTTCATGAAGAACCATTTTGTTACAAATATAAGATCAATTCCGCTAAAAAAATAAAACCCTTTATTAAATGCCAACTTGCATTTAATGAGTTGACTAAGGTGCAGGATTAAATTCACACATGGGTCCAGAATAGTTATGTGACAGGTGAAGGATGAAATGACTGAGGAAACAAAGGTTCCGCCTTCCAAGCACATCAGTTTATTAAACAATGCATGCCAATTTCCTAACCAATCGGGACTAGGCCGTTTCCTCAGCTTAGATCTGTACCCTGAATTCAGAGGGAGACAGACTTTTATACATGAAAAACAATTAAATAAGGCCAATTAATTAAAAGGAAATAATACATCATGTAATCTGACTTCTAATTGGATGAAAGATTAGGAACTTCCCAAACTGAGAGCAGGAGATTGAACAGGTTAATTCCCCGAATTCAGAAAAAGAGGTGTTCTACTCCCCCCGCCCAGGTGCCTGTAAACAATCAAAGTAACATGGAAACACTAACTGATTGAACAATATGAGGCCCGTTTTCAAATAAGACAGATGAGTTGCTTGAGATGCATAACTGAGAAAACTCTTTGGATCTGACTGAGTTTCTGGTCAGCATAATCTACGTCCCTCGTTATGAGTCTCTAAACAGCTGGTAGAGGTGGTCCAATTTCCCACCCACACAGAACTAGGTTCAAACAATGCAATAAAGTTTTCTCACAAAATAGAAGTTGGACTAGACCCATATTGAATAGAAAGACAACTGAGCTAGCACAAAAACTGAGTTACAAGAGGGAGTTAATGTGGTTCCCTCAATTCCCATATTTAATCCCTTGCTCTCCTGATCCCCTCAGTTATGGGGTATATATAAATGGGCCACCCCAACAGTGACTCAGGTCAAAGAATTCTTTCAACTGGTACTTGGGAAATTCCCCATGGGCAATGCCCCCAAATTTCTCTCCTGTGGTTTGGATAGGGATTGCACTTGAGATTTCCTTGGTGTAAGGAACTGTCAGATATGGAAATTCTCTCTCCTGATATATATCAGCAGCACCTCCTCTGCAGTTTACAGTCTTAGAGAGTTAGTTGCCTAGGGCACTGAGAGGTTAAGTGAATTGTCCAGGGTCACTGAGCCTGTAGGTGTCACAAGTGGGATTTAAACTGAGGTCTTCCTAGGTCTTAACCCTGTTTGTCTCAGTTCCCTCATCTGTAAAATGAGCTGGAGAAAGAAGTGGCAAACCATTCCAGCATTTTTGCCAAGAAAACCCCAAATGCGGTCACGAAGAGTTGGACAAGACTGAAACAACTGAACAGCAAAAACGACAACAATAGCTTCCTGGCTCTGACATCCACACTATTCACCATGCCAGACTGCCTCTTAAAGGTAAAGCATCAGCAAAAAGGCTTCTACTTCTGCCTAAAACTGTATTTGTACAACACCAAGTGAAGTCTAGCTTCAGCACTGCCTTCATACCGAAGGTATGACTGAACGAATCAATGAATGAAAAATGAAAAAGCACTTATTAAGCACTTACTGTGTGCCAAGTATTATGTTAAGTAATGGGAGATACAAATACAAAAGCCTTTGCCCTCAATGAGTTTATATTCTAATAAGGGAAGACAGTTGATATACATGAGTAGTGGCTAGGGGAGGTGCCTTCGTCTGGAAAGTAACAGGTGATGAATCAATATAAACAATCCAAGTGGGTAAATTGTACCAAAAAAATACCTATTCCTTGTCTTGGTGGCTTATCTATGCTGAAGCTCAACATGCCAGGCAATTGTTAAGTTTTCACTCTTTGCCCCCTCTAATAAAGACCACAGTGACTCTGGGAGTGAAGTCAATAAGCATTTATTAAGAATCTACTATGTGCCAAGCATTGTGCAAAGTGTGTGTCCTTGGTTGTCTCTCTCTAATTTAGCTCATCAAATGGAGCCATTTATTCTTACACACACACACTTATTAAGGTTGGAGATGGATTAGTGCTTGCGATTTAATTATAAAACACTAGAAAATATCATAGGAAAAAGATTATTTGGCTAGAGGTATTTGTTGAAAAAACTTAAAGGATCAAGTGGAGATAAGTAGCCCCAAGGGCCAGTCCCTTAAGCCCTGAAGTGGAGGCTCCATTCATCAACAGCCCAGAGTTTCCGTTCCCTTCCCGGTAAAGTATGCTGCAAAAACCCCACGGGCATCAAGCACCTGTGAGACCTGCAGGACTTTGGGCCCTAGACTGAACAAGCTTGATTCCCCTTGTTGCCCTCAGCCTCTCATAGTCTCACTCCAGCCAGAAATGTCCATAAGAAACGAATCAGCTAGTCCGGGCCACTTGATGTAGTGATAATTGGTCAACCTCCAAGAGGTCCCCTCTGGTCCCAGGTCCTGACTCCATATGTACTTGACTTGGGTCTTCCTCATTCATGTAGTCCTGCAGGCAGACTCCTTCTTCCATTTTGTTCTGGGCTACTAGACAGGTAGTAAACCAAGAAACTCTCTGTTACTAATTGGATCAATCGAGTAAACAACTGTAAAGCAACCGCAGTAGAGGTAGTGACAGAAGACCCAGAATGTAAGCACAAGGTGTGAAGGAGGAGTGTAAAGGAGCTATTAAGGAGTTTTCCAACAATATGATCAGCAATATATGTAGTTCCTTAATCCACTTGAGAGAATCTTGGGACTGTTGGATGAAATAAATGACAGCTTGGGGGACCAGAATAGGTCTCCTACAGACTTCGGTGCTTCAACTGATTATTTTTTATTTAAACAAGTTTTTATTGATGTACTTTGGCTCTATACCCCAGCATCCTTTCCTTCCTTTCAGTGTCATCTCACATAACAAATAGCATTTTTAGGACAAAAGAAAAGAAGAGGAAAAAATGAGCACAACTGATCAGTACATCAAAAAACCCTGAAAATATGTGCAATGTAGAACACTTGTAGGCCTCCTACCTCTGCAAAGGGATAGGATAGGAGTATCTTCTCCTGTCTCTTCCTTTGAGCCATACTTGTTCATTGCAATTTTGTAACATTCACTTTTGATTTATATATATGTTGTTCTTTTCATTTGCGTTTTTGTAGTTACTGTGTATATTTTTTTTTTACTCTGCTGACTTCGTTCCACATCAGTTTGTGTAGATTTTATGCTTCTCTGTGCTCATCATATCATTATCATATTCTGTTACATTCACACACTACAGTTTGTCCATTCCCCAAACAACAGGCATCTACTTTGTTTACAATGCTTTACTATTACAAAAAGCGATGCTATAAATATTTTGGTGTATGTGGAAACTTTCTGTCAGTGACCTCTATGGAGTATAAAGCTTAGTATTAGAATCTGAGTTTTTATTTGTGTAATTCTACATTGGTTTCCAGAATGGTTTGGGCTAACGGAGTATTCCTGCCTGTTGTGTTTACTCAGGTCTAGGAAAATGTGGATTCTCCCTTTTGTTAGACAGGTGATGTGAAAATCAATGTCTCTTTGACCAGGACTTGGGTAATACAATTCATATATCCCCAAACCCTCATTGGAATATAGCCCAGCCCCTCAGTATAATATTCATTCTCTCATTAATTGTTAACCAATCAGAGTTGATTGCCACCCTCAGGATCACCTACTCTTTCAAGGGCATATAAACTGTAAGCCCACTGCCATAATGGTCTCTGTCGATGTCTCTTGAACTTTTTAAACATCACAAATCCATCTCCTACCCATAGCTGTGAAAGATATATGATCTGCTCTTCTAATTTCTTAATAGTATGATCTTTAATATTAATGTCATGTATTAATTTTAAATTTATCACGGATTATGGTATAAGGTGTTAAGCATAATTTCTGCCAAACTATTTTTGTTTCCTCAGCAATTTTAATCATATGAAGGTTATTTGCTCAGTAACTTATGATTTCTGGTTTATTGAACACTGTGTTATTGAGTTTCAGTTTTTCTTCTCTTTTTCCCTTATCTAGTTTATTGATCTGCCTCTCTGTTTTTAAATCAATACCAGATAGTTTTGATGACTCCAGGTTTATAATATAGTTTGTGGTCTGGAAACCTTAACTGATTCTTAAAGAAAATCAGAGATTCCAAAAATCAGAGATGTGGAGAGATAACATTCTAGTCACTGGAAACTTTATCTAAGGGATATTAATTTAATCTGAGAAAGAGAAGCAATATATACCACACCATCCTTCATCCCTAGCTTACTGACCACTTCATGGCTGGGCATGGATGCCAGTATATCTATTGCTAGCCTGATTTATTCCTCCTGAAATGGCCTAATGGGGTATCTCTGTGGGGAAATAGCAATATGAGAATTAGAGAGGTGGTATATATTCCTGCCTCATCTTAGAAGAGGATGGAAGCAAGAGCAAGTTTGGACTAATTCCTGAGGAATATGAAGTTACATGCAATATGTGTTGTATGTGACTACCAAATAGAAGATAAATAGAATCAATATAGAATTTGGATCTTTTGTGCCTATTCATGTAGAGCAATAAAGTGGGGCTGTTTGCCTTGCGTGATGCTCGAAAGGAGGCAGAATAGACATCTCTAGCCTCTTCTCTCCACCCCCACTCCCCCCATCTCCAAGGTAGCACATACGCAGGGCTTCTGAAGCTTTTTCCACTCAGGACCCTTTCCTGTTTGGCCAGTATTTTAGTTTGTTGCATGGCCTGAGGGTATATGCAGTGCAAAGTGTGCATGCTTTTTGTTCTGAACCAAGGCTGCAGTGAAGTTGCATGATGCAACATGGGCAAGCGCTGCCAGAAAAACCTTGGATTCATTACACATTTAATTTTGAATTAATTCTTGGTCATTGTGTGTTTAGAAACCTTTTACTATTGCCAAATTTTTTGTGGCCCCATATGGGTTCGTGACCCCCAGTTTAAGAAGCACTGGTAGCAAAACTAGATTTATCTAAGTACTTTATTGAATCTGAGTTTTCTCATCCCTATGAAATGAAGATATCAATAGAAAGGTCTTCATAACCTTAAAGTGTGAATAAATGAGTTGTTATTAAAATATTACCCATAAATATAAAGGGTTCCAAAAGTCTTAGTCCAATTTTAAGTTATAAAGCTGCACTAGGACTTTTGGGACATCCTGTATATTAGTTTCCAAAGAACAAGAATGAGAAATTCAGCAAAATAATGCTAATATACTTATTATAGAAAAAAACTTAAATTATTAATATTATTAAAGGCAGCCTTTCCCCCATATCATTTCCTTTTTGAAGTTTTAAAATATTTTCTTTCTTTCTAGTTATTCATTTTAAAGCAACACTTTTTCAGTTCATTGGCTTATGAGTTTCACAGAATCCGATTCAGGATGTGGATTTTAATTTATTACATGGCATGTAGAGCCCGTTCTCCTCCTAGAACACCTAGAAGAGCTATTCTAGTTTTAAGGTACCCCAAGGGAACTCATACACTAAAAATCATAACTCAAGACAGCATCTACTCTTTCATGTTTACTAGTCATCTTGAGTACATAACTAGTTCAAGGCAAAGTCATTTACAAAACAGCATAATTGTAAAAGAAGCAATAGAACATTTTCCTCATAAACCTGGGGTACACCCTCCTACAAATACTACAAATGTGTATACCATCAGTGTTAAGAGTGGTCACATCTGGGGAATCTGGCATTCTGTGCAACATGTAGCTGGGATGCATTGTGGGGGGGCACTCTAGGGAAATAGCTATTCCCCACTTGATGGACGCTCATCAATATTTATTTTTCATTTTTTGATACCACAAAAGTATTGTTTTGAATAATTTGCGGTGTACGGAGCCAATGTCTCTGACCTCCCTGTACTATTGCCCAGGGGTGAAATTGGAGGTGGGAGAGGGGTCATAGGACATAAACAATCTAACCAGTGCAGAAAAAACTTTTTGAGGAATATGCCCATGACCCTCAGTACCTTTAAGTGAGGGCTAAGGAAATCTTGGCTAAGTATCCTTTTTTTTTCTTGATATATTTTAATGTTTTTCATTAAATATTTCCCAATTACATGTAAAAATTCAACATTTAAAAAAATTTTGAGTTCCAAATTTTCTCCCTCCCTCTTGTACTTTCCATCTCTTTGAGGAGGCAATTTGATGTAAATTATACATGTGAAGTCATGCAAAACATTTCCATATTGATGGCTAATTATTCTGATCTTAACTTTGTTATTAATAATTTTACGACTAAGAACAAACTTTGGTGTTCTAACCCCATTATTTTACAGCTAAGGAAACTGAGTCCCAGAGGTAAAGCAAATTGCCTATGCTGAGCAACTGGGATAGTTCTGACTCTGGGAGAGTTCTTGCCTCAGTTTCCTCACCCATGAAATTGGAGCAATAGTACTAATTTTCCATACGGAGCTTTTGTAAAGAATTCCTACTAAATTAATCCTCTTCCTGGGTGGTTAGGATTTAAGACTGCTGCAGTCCGAGGTTTGGCTTCTGGTCAAACAATGTGATTTCTTTCCCAGCGCTAAGCATGCTCTGGCAGGCTTCCTCTGGGATTTGTTCTGTAGAAGAGTTTCCCTCTGCCCTATCTCAACCCTAACCCAGAAGAGGGTAGTATTCCCAGTCTTAGTGGGTGAATTAAGATTTTGGTTACAATTCTCTGGCCAGCTTCAGAGCTAGCAGAACCTTCTGCAGCCCTTGGCCTCCTCTCGCTTCGTATGTCACAGCATTGCCCACTTTCTGAGCTGTGAAGCTAACCTAAGCCTGCGCCCTTGTAGAATGACGCCAGTACAGCTGCTATTCCTCTCTGTGTGGGCAAGCAGCACATGTGAGCTGATTTCCCTGGGGATTAATTCTCCTCTCAGGCAAAGAATGCAGGGAGGCTTTTCTTAATATAGCAATGAATGGAGAAGGGAAATTATGAAAGATAATTCACTTCCACAATTGATGAATGCATATTGGGGGAGGGAGGAGGTCAGATGGGAAAGGGGGCTGGGTGGGCCAGGTTGGGTCCACTGTATTAGAGAGAAATGGAAGTTAGGAGACAGTGACAGAGAAGTAAAGAGAGGAACAGATCACATAGGATAGGACAGCAACTAACAAAGGAAATGTCAAAAGGAAATATGACTAATACTCTTCAGGATCTACTTTAGTGTTCTCTCTCTCTCTCTCTCTCTCTCTCTCTCTCTCGGCGTGCAGAAGATGACACACCCTACTTGAGTCACAGTTACAACCTCACCCAACAGGAAGTGGGGAAATAAACAAAATCCCTTCTCGTTGGTAGCAATATCCATTCTCATTCTAGATTCCACTTAGGGAAGGTGCTCTCTGGTAGAAATGCTGAACTGGTGGGTGGGACTCTTTAGCTCCAATCCCAACTGCTCTACTGACTAGCAATTAGGGCTCTTGGATAACCAGTTTCACTTCCCTGGGTATGAAATCTACCGATGATTGCTCTCATTCTCCTCATTCCTCAAAACATTCTCCAAAACTCATGGATCTCAGAGCTGGAAAGGACCTTAGAGAGAGCATCTAGTTCATCAGGTAACCTTAACAAAGCCCCCTTCTACCACATGCCCCCAAAGTGGTCACCCAGCCTTTGTTTAAGGACTCATAGGGGCTTCCTCCCATTATACTTGGAGATAGCTCTAATTGCCAGGAAGTTTTCCCTGACATCAAGCCTGAATCATACTCTTTGCAAATTCCATCCTTTGCTTGGAAGGCAAAGGAGAACCAGTGAGACTGTTAAGCAGAGCAGCGATAGGACTACATAAGAAAGATTGGTTGGTTGTTGTCCTTCGTTTTCAAAGAGGACCAAAATGACATCACTATGTTAAAGTCAAGTTACAATGCATCTGACTGTGGCTGATCAGACCAATAAGAGCTTAGAATGCTCTACTACAGGTCAGGCACAAATAGTCCATGTGAACATTTGGGTGGATTCTCTAAATCTGTGCATCTCAATTTTTTTTTTTTTTGAGTACTTCAATTCTGCTTTGCTTATAGGGCATAGCATAGCACTTTCTCTGGTGAGGGCATGCCATGCTGGGTGGTCCTGTGCCAATGTCTCCCATGTCACAATCAATTTCAAAGTTCCTAAGAGAGACCTTGAGAGTGTCCTCGTATTGCTTCTTCTGACCACCACGTGAGTGCCTGCCCTATGTGAGTTCTCCATAAAATAGTCTTTTAGGCAAGCATAAGTTTGGCATTTGAACCATGTGGCCAGCCCATTGGAGTTGAGCTCTACAGTAGAGTTTGAGTGCTAGACTAGTCTAGATTGGAGTAGGGAGAGAGAAGAAAACCTTTTAAGAGTCTATGGCAATTTACATGTTTTTGAATGAATGAATGAATGGATAAGGCATTTATTAAGCTCTAAAAAAAATCTATGTCAATAGTACAAGCAGGTGTGGTAGGGTGGTGGCTGTGAGAACAGAAATAAGGGGGCAGATGTGAGAGATGTTGTTAATGATGTAGACATGAGTCAGTGTCAGTAAATAGTCATTCCCTCTGGAGAAGTGCCTTTCCCATGGAGGGAGAGGCAGATTACTAAAGCACCATTGATGCCTGCCCAGTAGATGGTGCTACTGAAACATGGGTCCTGGGGAGAAGGGGAGGGGGAGGGAAATGAAGCAGTGAGCACCCGTAATACTTCTTTTGTCCTTTCTGAAGTCTTTCCCACTTATCTGGAAATAAAGCCACTGGCAGGCCCTTTCTGCCAAAGCAGGACAGTCTGTGAGCAGAATATAGTTCAGATCAATTTTTTTGGGAGGGAGGGGGGAGGATTTGGAGTATTTAAGTTTTGTCCCAACTTTTTCATTTTAACCTAGGTTTTATTGAGGGCTTTTGTTTTTATGTCACACCCATCTACCCCACCCCAGTACCAAATCATCTCTTTTAGTATTTAAGACAGATAAGTAAAAACAACCAATACAGTAATTGTGTCTGACATGGTATCTGTGCAGCACTCCTTGGCTAAGATGGGAGATACATTTCATCTGTTTTCAAGGATCAGTGTGGGCCATTTCAGTTATTCACAGTTGGGTCTCATTTTCCCTATTTCATGTTCAGAAACACATGTCTTCCTTCGGTAGTTGCCCTTTGGGGCAACCCCAAGTTTTACCTCAAACTTTCATGGGCTCACCTGAAAAGCTAGCTGAGCATGTCCAAGGGGCTCTAAGCTCAGATCCAGGTAAATTTGTATTTTCAAGGGTTATGATCACAGAGCACAAACTCTGGTTGCTCCAACAAAGCTGGAAATACTTTTAATATGGCTAGGGGACAGTCTGTCCTTCACGGGCACTTAGCCAAGTGTAGACAGGCCCATAGTCTGGTAGGTTGCATGCAGAATGATGAATGCTCCCGCCACATCAACTCAACATTGACCCCACCAAACACACAAAAAATCAACCTTAAACACTATCTTAACAGCAGAATAGTTAAGGTAATTCGAAAATGTAAAATCTTGAAAGTACTTTAGAAATCATGTGGTCCAACCCCACCATTTTATGGATGAAGATGCTGAGGCTCAAAAACAGTAAAGAACTTATAAAATGTTGAACTTTTAAAATTCAATTCCATTTTATTTTCAGGTTTGTATTATTCTCCCTTTCCCATCTCCCTATAATCTACCTCCTACACCTTTGGGAAAACAAGAAAAAACTCCTGTGCTACATACATGTACATGTGCTACATGTATATTCAAGTGAAATAAATTCTCTTATTGACCATGTCAGAAAAATATGCTTGAGTTTATACTTTGTCTATCATCTCTCTATCTTGAAATGGGTTGCATGTTTTATCATGAGTTCTCTGGAACTGAGGGGAGTTGTCTTGTAGATCAGAGTGTTTATGTCTTTCAAAGTTGTTTGTAAATTTTTCTCTTGATTCTACTCACTTCACTCTATATCAGTTCATATAAGTCTTCCCCAGTTTTTCTGAAATTATCCCCTTCATCATTTCTTCCCCCTGCCACTTAATAGCATTTTATTTTTTCCAACTACATGTAAAAGTAGTTTTCAACATTCACTTTTATAAGATTTTAAGATCCAAATTTTTTCTCCCTTCCTCCCTTCCCTCCTCTCTCCCCATGACAGCAAGCAACCTGATATAGGTTATACATGTATAATCATATTAAACATATTTCCACATTAGTCATGTTGTTAAAGAAGAATTAGAACAAAAGGCAAAAACCATGAGAAACAAAAAACAAAAAAACAAGTGAATATCGGGATCTGCGTTCAGACTCTGTAGTTCTTTCTCTAGATGTGGATAGCACTTTTCCTTCACGAGTCTTTTAGAATTGTCTTAGACCATTGTATGGCTGAGAAGAGCTAAGTCTGTCATAGTTAATCATTGCACAGTGTCGCTGTTATTCTGTACAATGTTCTCCCGGCGCAGTTCACTTCGTTCCACATCAGTTCATGTAAGTCTTTCCAGGTTTTTCTGAAATCTGACTGCTCATCATTTCTTATGACACAATAATATTCTAAGACATTCATATACCATAATTGGTTTAGTTATTCCCCATTTAATGGATATCTCCTTCAGTTTCCAATTTTTTGACACCACAGAAAGAACTACTATAAATATTTTTGTCCACATGGTTCCTTTTACCCTTTTTTTGATCTCTTCGAGGTATAGATCTGGTAGCCATACCAAATGTGGCTTTGCCTCTACTATCTACATGACTTTGGCTAATTCCTTTAACCTCCCTGGGTCTCATTTTCCTGTATGTGCAATTTAATAGCTTTTGGGGCATAATTCCAAATTGCTTTCTAGAATTGTTGGACTAGACAGCTAGGTGCTACAATGGATAGAATGCCGGGCCTGCAGTCAGAAAGACTTCTCTTCCTAAGTTCAAATCTGGCTTCAGACACTTACTAGTTGTATGACTGTGAGCAAGTCACTTAACTCTGTTTACCTCAGTTCCTCATCTGTAAAATGAGCTGGAAAAGGAAATGGCAAACCACTCCAGTATCTTTGCCAAGAAAACCCCAAATGTGGTCACAATGAGTCGGACATGACTGATAATGACTGAACAACAACAACATGGTTGGACCAGTTCACCAGTTCAACCAACAATGCATTAAAACACTTGTTTTCCTACAGGAAAGAAAGAAGAAAACAAGCATTTATTAAGTACCTACTATATTCCAGGCCCAGAGCCAAATGCTTTACAAATATTATCTCATTCGATCCTCATAACAACCCTAGAAAGTAGGTGCTGTCATTTTACTGTTGAGGAACCTGAGTCAGACAGAGGTTGAGTGACTTGCCCAGGGCTAACCCAGCTAGCAAGTTACCAGTATTGGATTTGAACTCAGATCTCCCTTACTCCAGATCTAGTGCTCCATCCAAAGTGTCACCTAGCTTCTTTAACCTGTCCAGGACTTGTCATTTTCTTTTTCTGACAACTTTGCAAGTTTGATAGGAGGAAAGTGGCATCTCAGATTTGTTTTAATTTGCATTTTCTAATCATTAGTAATTTAGTGTTTTCCACATGGCTATGAATAGCTTGGATTTCTTCCCCTGAAAACTGCCTGTTCATATCCTGTGCCATTTATCATTTGGGGAGGGGGTGCATTTTCTTTACCCTTTTCCAGGGTTTCGTCATCTCAATTACACAGCGTTTCTTTCATGTTGTTGTTTTCCTTTCTGTTTACATTGTTGTCATGCTTGTATATACATTTTGATGCTTCTGTTTACTTCACCCTTCATCAGTTTACATAAGTCTTTAAGTATACACACGTGCAAAATGGATTTGGAAAACTTCCTAAGGCAGCATGGTGGAAAGAACACCGAATCTGTTGTAGTCAGAGGCCCTGGTGTTCAAATGTGGTTTTGCCTATACTATCTGTGTGACTTTGGGTAAGTTCTTTAACCTCCCTGGATCTCAGTTTTCTCTTCTATGAAACAAGAAGTTAGAATACATGACCTCTGAGGTCAGGAGTGTACCGGAACCAGCTCCCAGCAGTCTGAGAGAAATGATGGTCAAAGTTTTAGTGTGAGCTTTTAGACCTAAGAAGTCAATCAGAAAACACCACAAATCAGGGTTTAATTTATTGTTTTATTGATTGTCTAGACTTAAACTGATGAAGGAATGTTAAGAATACAGCTAAACTTAATAGTATATTTTGCTTTTTCAGAGATTGTTGTTGTTCAGTCATTTTCAGTCATGTCCGACTCTTTGTGACCCCATTTGGAGTTTTCTTGGCAAAGATGCTGGAGTGATTTGCCATTTCCTTCTCCAGCTCATTTTACAGATGAGGAAACTGAAGGTTAAGTGACTTGCTCAGGGTCACCCAGCTAGTCTGAACCCAAATTTGAACTCAGGAAGATGAACAGAGAGCACATTGTTAAACATCTATTAGTGTATCTCTTTCTAAGGTTCCTTCCAGCTGTAAAGCTATGATTCATGAGAGCCATAGTTCAGATCTGTAAACTGTTTTCCTGGGAACGGTTGTGCAGTGAAGGAACACTGGCCCCGGAAGGTAGAGGACCCAGGTCAGAGTCAGGTTCTGTCACTTACAAATTGTGTGATCTTTTGGCAAGTCACTGAATCTTGGAGGATCTCACTTTTCTCTTCCCTAAAACGAAGAGATTAGATGCTGCTTAAAGGCCTTCCGGCTCTGACATTCTGTGATTCCTCTAATGCATTAGGCAGAGTGAGTGGAGGAGACGGACCAAGTATCACCAAACCCTAAAGGACGTATTTCTGAACTTCCAAACTACTTCAAAGCTCTGTAGAGTCATGGACTCATTTGTATAGTCTGCTGGAGGAATCAAGGAAGACAGCTGCCTATGTAGGGCAAAACCCACAAAACAGAAGACGCCTGAGGGAGGGGACATGAAGGAGGGTAGAGAGGCACAGTTAGACCCTCTTTTAAATATCAATTTTTATAAACACAGAAGTTTCTCTCTCTGTAGACTGTTGGCTTTTATTTTGGGGTGCCAGTTAAGTGGTATTTGTTGCAGAAAGGCTCAAAGTGTCCAGGGGACAAGAACACCCAAGGAGTGCAATGGGTTTCTTTATTTTAATTTCCCTAGGGCATGCCAATGCCTTCTCTGTGTTCTGCTCATACTTCGGCTAAGCTGGACATGGAAGTTTCCTGGCCCTGAGATTTTCCATCAGGTGTCACATAGCCCTGACCTAGGCTGACTCTAAAACAAAACCAGTAGAAGCTTACATTAGCAGTTTTAAAAACTTTGTGCTATTCCTGTGCTAGATTTTCAATGATGGGGTGGGGGTGGGGAAGAAAAGCACTGAGTCCTGCTAGGTGACTTGCCTCTCAGGCCAATTAGGAAGGAAATAGCCAACTCTTAATTATTAACAGGCTGCTTGTCTAGCTTATGACTTTTCTCAGCTTTATCTTCCTGCTCCATCTGCCTTTCTCTTTTTCTTTAACTCTTACATCAGAAGGTTGATAAGGCAAGAATGAGGCATGGAATGGAAATTTGCCAGTTCTGTTGCTTCTTCATCCAATCCAGTCCCATTTGTTGAGTATCTACTATGGGAAAAGCACTGTGCCCTTAGGGGACAAAGTTGGTGGCTTCCCTCCTGTCTGTTCCATAATCAGTACAGTGATTCTGGTGATTCACGTGGCAATATTAGGACATTGACAAAAGGAATCTAGAAAACATTGCTAAGGTTATGAAGTCCTGAACAAGAAACTGGAGGCTGAAGGGAAGAGCTGGTATCTGACTGTTGCCCATTGAATCTAGGGGCTTTCAAAGAGAAAGTTGGGTTTGAGAAGTCAAGATCTAGTTAAAAAGATCATGTCTGGTAATGGGATTTGGATTTGGGGTTCCTCCTATAAGGTATGGAAAACATGGGATCTTGGTCAGGGATAGATTATACTTAATGAGGACTGAGTAAGATTTCATTTGTTGGAGTGTTGTGAATTTGATCAATCTGTGTTTAAACTTAAAATGGAAGAGACGGGGAGAAACTGTCCATATTTATAGACCAAGGAAGATATAAAGAGAGGAGTAGATATGACAAAAATAATATAAGTGAAGACAACTAGTAATTTACAGAAAATGGTATCTAAGAAATGGGACAGCAATAACCCATGACCTCGGATGTCTATATACATGTTTAAGGAATAGTTGAAGAAAAAAATAAGCTGAACTATAGATCTTAATTCAAGGAGGTAAATTAGACCTCACAGGCTTTACTAAGACTTGATGGGATATGACTAATGAAAGAAATTAGACTATGAAAAAATACACTTTATGAAAGGAATAGATTATATAAAGGGGTATTGTATCTCAGGAATGTATATGACTGAGGAAATTAATGAGCTAGAGAGAGGAAACATGATAGAGAACATGTGGAAGGCCAAGAGAGGGAGAAACAATGTTCTTGCGGGTCTATTCTACAAACTATCTGACAAAAAGAAATAATGGATGATGAATTTGGAAAACAGAACACAAATCTGGTATGGAGACAAAATATAGTACAAATGGATGACTTCTAAAACCCACCATAGTGCCCTCCTTGACAAAAACAGCATCTTATAAATATTTGACTTTTCTTAGTTACAATTTTATTTTGTGGAAGGGGAGGGGAACTTTTATTCTGGACCTAATTCTGACCAACAAGGAAAGATGGGTTTCCAAAGTACAAATAAGAAGAAGAATGATAAGAGGAAATGCCTGTTCTATTTTCCCAGACCTTCCTTATGTTATCTGAAGCCACAAGCAATATACAGCAAAACTAGATTTATCTAAGTGCTAACTGAGCCTACAAAGATTAGACAAAGAAGTGCAAGGAATGAGCTTGCTGTACATGCATAGATGACGAAGTCTAGCTTGCTCTTTGGCTAAAGACCTCATATTCAGTAAGCCAAAAAGAGATTCCAAAAGTCTGTTGTTGTTCTTTCACATGGCAGGTAGGGAGCCTTAGCATTTCTGTACTGCCTGTCTGTCCCACAGTACCCTCAACTGCTGAGTTGAAGTCTCTCTCAAAGGCAAAGAGCAGGAAGGAGAGAAAACAAATCCAGTTGCCAGTATCTGCAGTTCATTGCTCTTATACCACCACCATGCTTCCTGCCCCAGAGCACTGCTTCTTCTTGGTCTTCCGCTGAGAGTTTCTGATGGCACCTAGGGAGGCAGGAAGGGCATGGCATTTGTCAGCAGCCTTTTGCTAATCTTCCCTGCCCTCAAACGATCATTATTCTTTCCTGAGACAAAAGATAATCCAGGACAGATAAAAGCACAGATTATGTTCATAAAGAATGTCTCGAGATGAACCTGATATAACTCACAAATAACAGAGATATGAGACTGAATTCCAAATTGGAAACAATTGGAGTATGCTTCTCCTTAGCAAATCTTTAAGATAGCCTAGTCACCATAAAGGAAAGTGAAGATATAAATGAGCTGGGTAATTTGATTTGAAACTTGGATGAAAACTGCCAAAACGTAATTGGGGTAAAGGGAAAGCTAGTAAGGAAAGAAAGTGGAGTTCTTAACATCCATATTGGTTAAATTAACCAGCTAAATGTTAAATCTTCATTTTACTTTGTGTACAGTAGACTATAAGGCCCCAGAGAGCATTTGTTATTTGGTTTTTTTGAGGGGGGGCATTCTCAGGGCCTACTACAGTATATTACACATAGTAGGTGCTTTAAAAATGCTTATTGGATTGCTGGCCTCCTAAATTGTTCTCCATGCCTCCAATCTCTAATCTCCAGTCTCCAATCTACCCAACATGTATCTGATGAGTTCACTGCCCTTCTCAAGGAGCTCCAGTGACCCTGTCTTGCTTTTTGTATAATATAAATATTTTCTGTTTGGATTTTAAAACCTTTCATAGTCTGCCTCCAGCCTTCCTTTCAAGGCTTATGATACATTTCTCTCTTTTATGCACTAGGTTTCTGCCAAATTGTTTCCCTTACTTTTCTCATCTTGATGCATTTGTACCAGTTGTTCCTAAAACCTGGAAGTGCTGCCTCCTCTCAGCCTCATAGAATCTCTCCATTCCTTCAAAACTTGGTTCAAGTGTCAAGTCCTACAGGAAAACTATCTTAATCCCCTCATTTCCTGGCTCCCTTCCCGCCCCTAGAAATTGTATCTACTTTGTATAGATTTCCTGAGTACACCCCTTACTTCTTCCCCTCAGTATGAATGTAAGCTCTTTGAGGCAGGAACTGCCTTGTTTTTATCTTTTTATTCCCAGCACCTGGCCCATGCTTGGCATTTGATAAGCACTTGATAAATTCTTAATGAAGGGATCAAGCAATGGCTAATCACAGCCTTAAGTCCCTAGTGGTTCATTGCTCTTCCCTATGCAGTGAAAAGAGTCAAATAGATCACTTGCCTAAGTTGTCTATGTACTTACCATATTGAAAGGCCGCCATCTTTGATTTCCATATAAAGGTAGCCTGTCTCTGAACACTAATAAGATCACAGGATCAAAGCATTTAGAGCCCAAGGGGACCTTAGAGGTGCCTCCTCACTGCATTTCTACTATTCAAAAGGTATATAAAAAATCCTCCATGGGATGGAATGTTGTCAATCCCTTCAGAGGGGGCAGCTAGATGGTAGATAGTGTGCCAAGCCCGAAGACTCATCTTTTTGAGTTCAGATCTGGCCTCAGACACTTACTAGCTGTATGACCCTGGGCAAGTCACTTAACCCCATTTGCCTCAGTTTCCTCCTCTGTAAAGTGAGCTGAAGAGGGAAATGGCAAACCATTCCAGTATTTTTGCCAAGGAAAATCCCAAATGGGGTCACAAAGAGTTAGATATGACCGAAAACGACCAAACAACAGCAGTAACAACATTCTCTGTATGTCACTTCTCTGCTTCTGAGAAGCAGGAACAGAAAAAAGTATTTGAACACAACTGACTTGGAAGAATCAAAAATGAATATCACACATAGGGCAATGGAGAGGTATACTAGGTGTGAAAGGGTTGCAAGGTATAATTAATAAAGGTCTCCAAAGAAGAACAGGAGGAAAGGATGGACATTATATGATAGAAAAAGAAGGTGGTTCTTCAGTGGGAAGAGCAATACCAGGTATGTAGCCCTCACATTCAACAGGGTCAGGAGAAAAAGAGAACGACCTCCAGAGTGTAGAGTGGACCTTTGGTGGCAAACTTATGGAAAGATGTAAATAAGAGTCTGATGGGACGGTTGCAATCTGCATCACTGGAAGGGGAATCCACATGGATGAAATCATAGATCCATTCGAGAGTGTAAAATTGGAAGGGATCTTAAAAAGAGCTGTTGCCGCTTCATTTTACAGATGAAGAAACTGAGACCCAGATGGGTGAAGTAACCTGTTCAAGGACACAGGGTGGTAGGTGGAAGAGCTAGGATTTATGCCCAGGGTTTATGATTCCTAATCCAGGCTTCCACTACTCCTTGATGTCAGCTTCCAATTTCATGACACTTTGTGGAAGAGGGTATTGGTGAAAAGGTATCTTGTCCATGAAAAGAATAAAGCCTGTTAAGAGAGGTAATAAGCTTTTTATCCCCCATGTAGGAATATTTGTCTTAAAATCCAATTTAGATTTTGACAAGAAGCGTACATTTTATAAGAATTTTTTTGATTGAGGAGTATGAGAAATATGAGGGATAATGGACATTTGGGGGAAAGTGAAATTTATGCTCCTTTTTGATTTTAGTGTGTTTTATAGATTTAAAGTAATTTTATTAGTTTAAGAATATAAAATATGTGCAAGTTCAATTGCTTCTAAAATTATCATGTTTATGATATTGAGATATGAATCCCTGTACTCCTACAGTTTTTCTATTTTTATTCTTTTTCTCCTTGGGTTTCATCTCCCTAATTATAAGGTAGTTTAGAAAGGAGCATAACAGTTGGGGCTCAATATTTAGTATTCCATATACAGTAGTGATAACCATTAGAGAAGGAACTGAGACCATTAGGAAAAAGGGCAAATTATCCCAATATTGCAAGTTGTTTTTTATGTCACTAACTCATAAGTTAGATAAGTGGTATTTGCCTGGACTCAGCTCAGTCAAAGGCTTGAGAAATTGAGGGCAAAGAACCAGGGCCGTATCTTAGAAATGGAAGATCCAAAGAGATTAAATCATAGATTTACTTATTCTCATTCAGAGCAAGCTTCTAAATGGATTTTCATTAGCCTTTGTTGTTCAACTATATATTGTTCAATTCCAGTACTAGACAGGATTGGCCCTAGAAAAATTGTGAACCAGGAAATGTTGTCTTGAGGTTCCCTAGCTCTCCTCTGTAAACCTTTGGCTCCATAGAGGTTTTTTTCCTTCTCTAATTCTATCTCCAAATTAAAATCTGCTTTTAGGAAACTATCTTTTATCAGTTATTTATACCTTAATAGAGCATCTATCTTAAGTATTATCTCTCCCAAGGATGTTTGCATTTTGAACCCTATTTCTAATTGTGGAATGATTTTGTCCTTTATAGGAAAGGAAATTGGTTGAGGAAGTGTGTTTTGGGGTTTCTGAAATGACATCAAGTAGGTAGAGAGAGTCTTCTGGTAGTCATTGAATCAGGAAACATGATTTAGCATTGATTACACTCCATGACACTGAAAAAAATTGTGGATGTAACGGTAATCTTTGACAAATCATGGATACTGCAATAAACTCCAAATGGATATATAACCTAAATATAAAAGACCGTCATTTAAAAATTAGAAAAGAACGGAAGTAGGTACCTTGTTCACCTGTGTGTATGAGAAGTATTTTTAGCTAGAAGTGATCAGAAATGATAAAATGGAAAATTTCGTTACATAAAATTGAAAAGCTTTGGCAAGAACAAAATTAACGTAACTAGAATGAGAAAAGAAGCTCTTAATCAGGAAAAATATCTCTGGTACAGTTCTAATAGCCAAAATCTATATGGCATTGATAGAAACATATGAGAATAAGAACCATTTCTAGATAGATCAATAGTCAAAAGAACAAAGGATATGAACAAGCAGCTTTAAAAAAAACTTTTAGTGCATTTATCATTTAATATAGTACTTGTGATTATTCAGTACAAAAGTACATTTAAAAAATCAAAACCAGTTATTCATTTTCTTTTTGCCTCTGCATTAGCCATGTTTCAAAAAAGAAAGAAAAAATATGCTTCAGTTTGTACTCCAAGTCCAGCACTTATTTATCTGGAGATGAATGACATTTTTCATCGACTCTTGTAGAACCGTGGTGGGTCGTTGTGTTGATCACAATGATCACCAAGCCTTTCATAATTGCTTATCTTTACAATATTGCTGTTACTATTTAAATTGTTATCCTGGTTCTGTTCACTTCACTCTTCATTAATTCATATAGGTTTTCTTAGCTTATTCTGAAACTTCCCTTAGTCATTTTTGAAAATTATATTTTTATTTTTAGTTATAAATTCTCTTCTTCTCACTACCCTCTTCCCCACTAATTGAGATGGTAAGAAGTATGATACATATGAAGTCATACAAAACATATTTCCACATTAGTCATGTTCCCATGTACTCTTTCCCACCACCAAAGCAAGAGAAATAAAGGAAAAATTTATAATTCAATCTGCATTCTGAATCCATCAGTTCTCTGTCTGTATGTAAATAGTATTTTTCATCATGAGTCCTGTAGAGTCGTGGTGAATCATTTTATTGAAGAGAGTTACTAAGTCTTTCATAGTTATTTATCTCTATGGTTCTGCAGTTATTGAATACATTGTTCTTCTGGTTCTGCTCGCTTCACTTTGCATCAGTTCATACAAGTCTTACCAGGTTTTTCTGAAACCATCCTGCTTGTCATTTCTTACAGCACAGCAGTATTCCATCACTATTATATACCATAACTTGCTCAGCCTTTCCCCAATTGATGAGCTTCCCCTCAATTTCCAATTCTTTGCCACGACAAAAAGAGCAGCTACAAATATTTTTGTATATATGGATCCTTTTCCTTTTATCTCTTTGGTATTGCTGATCAAAGGATATGCATAGTTTTAGAGCTTTGGGTGCATAGTTCCAAATTGCTTTCCAGAATGGTTGGACTCATTCATAGCTTCATAGTGCATTGTTTCCCACAACACCTCCAGCTTTTTTCATTTTTCTTTTCTTTCATCTTAGCCAGTTGATGGTGAGTAACCATGAGGTGATATGTTAGAATTATTTTAATTTGCATTTTTGAATTCTTCGTGATTTAGAGCATTTTAAAAATATAGCTGTTGATAGCTTAGATTTCTTCCTCTGAACACTGCCTGCTCATATTCTTTGACCATTTATCAATTGGGAAATGACTTCAATTCTTATAAATAAAGAATATATATTTTAGAAATGAGACCTTTATCAGAGAAACTAACTGTAAAGATTCCCGCCCCCCCCCCGTTTCCTGCTTTTTTTTAAAAAAAAATTCTAACTGTATTTGGTTTTGTTTGTACAAAAACTTAAATTTTGCATAATCAAAATTATCCATTTTACCTCCTGTAAACCTTTCTATCTCTTCTTTGGTCATGAGCTCTTTCCCTATCCATTGATCTGGCAGGTGATTTCTTCCATGCTTCACTAATTTGCTTGTGAGAGCACCCTTTATGTCTAAATCATGTATCCATTTACCATTTATCTTGGTATATTGTGTGAGATGTTAGTCTATGCCTAGTTTCTGCCAGGTTACTTTCCAGTATCGCCAACATTTTTTGTCAAATTTTTGTGAGTTCTTGCCCCAACAGCTAGAATCTTTCGGTTTATCAAATGGCAGGCTACTATGCTCATTTGCTTCTATATGTTGTGCACCTAATCTAGTCCATTAATCAACCACTCTATTTCTTATCCAGTACCAAATTGTGTTTGA
>CM053626.1:67989287-68008079 GCA_028646595.1 Phalanger gymnotis | reverse complement strand
GATGAGGATGAGGATGAGGATGATGATAAAGTGGACCTGTGATTTCATAAGTATAGGGAACTTCAAGATGAGGAAACTTCCTCTATCAATGCAGATCAGCACTTTCTCTGCAATTTATAATCTTGGTTGCCTAGAGTACTGTTTGCCTAGAGTCCTCCAATCAGTCTGTGTCAGAGACGGGATTTGAATTCAGTCTTCTTGGCTCTGAGGCCAGCTCTTTTTCCGCCACGCCGTGTAGCCTCTCAATAATAATGAGAGGTGACATTTATATAGCAAGGCACTTTATATACATTATTAGCTCACTTGAACCACAATCCCATGAGGTGGATGCTACTTTGATCCACATTTTACAGACAAGGACATTAAGATTCTGAGACCTCCATCTTTAATAAGCACACTCATTGCATAAGCTGAGTTACGGCTCTCCCTGCAAAGAGCGTATTTAAATCCAAGACAAAATAGTGACGTTCTTTTGTTTGCTCGTAGATGAGACCCTCCTGTTAAATGTCGTATGTGGGATTCTCTCTGGAGTTATTTCCTCGTCCATTGCCAATCCAACAGATGTTTTGAAAGTAAGTTATTATACTAAACTTTTATGTATGTTGTAGGTTCATCTACATTCCTCTCACTTGAGAAAAACTTCCATGTATCAGGATTTTAGCAGGTATGTATGTATGTATATAGTAGAAATAATTCACTTGGAGCTTTAGCTGCCATAAGGAGTCCAAAGCAGTAGAGCATCTTAAAACACAGGCCAATTGAGAATTTAATTTTTATGGATTTTTTGGGGTTCTACACATACAAAGGAACTGTCTAACCAATCTTCCTCCTTCCACACTATCTCTTTTTCCCTCCATCTTTCGCATCCCTAATCTAATAGGGTCATGTGGCTCCTCTATTTAAAGGCTTTCAAGGCGTCTCTATTGCCTACTGAGTAAAGTTCAAACTCAGGCTTGGCATTCAAGGCTCTCTGCAGTCTGGCTCCAGCACATGATGGCCTTTCCACCCTTATCCCAAAATATACCCTATGCTTCAGCTCTGCTGGGCTGCTCTCTGTGCCCCCCTGTACATGTCCTGGAATTTCCTGGCTCTCTGCCTTTATTCTTGCTGTTTCCTGTGACCTGAGTGCCCTCGGCATGCTGGATCTTCCTTTAAAGCCCAACTCAGATGCTGCCTTCTTCCTGAATTCTTCCAGAATCCTCCATACTTAACTTACATGGTCCTTTTTTTTCCTTATCCACTTACAGCGCATTATTTTAATATCATAGTTATTTGTGTATCTGCCACATCATCTTACTAATAAATTCCATGAGAGGGCATGGACCATATCTTATGTAAAATCATATCTTTCCTCCAGCACCTAGTACAATGTTCTGTACCTACCTGGTGGGCACTTAATTAAATAATTATTGAACTGAATCAAAAAGGGGAACTTGTATTTTGAGCTTTACTTGAATTAAGGAGAGCAAATTTTATTCATTCCTAGTTAATATTACTCTTATTGAAAACTTACTTTATTTTATTCATTAGAAATGGTTCTATTGTATGCTTTGCTCCAAATCTAGGAAGCATATAAACTCTGCTTCCTAAACATCTCTTCCTAGTGATAATTAAGAAAATTTGGTTTCTAGTTGTGACCTTGCCAGGCCCAGCTTTGTGCAAACCCCTAAATCTCTCAGCCATCTCAAAAATCCTATTATTTTTAAGTCTTGATATTTATAATTATGGGCATTATTTGCATCAGTGGGTGAAAAAGCATTTATTAGATGTCTGCTGTATACCTGATACTGCGTTTGATTTTGGGAATAAAAAAGCAAAAGTGAGATAGTCCTTGTCCTCCAGAAGCTTCTATCTTTATTTATTTTTGTAGGGGGAAGGCAGGGCAACTGGGGTTAACTGACTTGCCCAAGGTCACACAGCTAGTAAGTGTGTCAAGTGTCTGAAGTCAAATTTGAACTCAGGTCCTCCTGACTCCAGGGCTGGTGCTCTACTCACTGTGCCACCTAGCTGCCCCCATACTTTCTATCGTGTGCCTGTATTATGTGTGGGAAAACTAGGGGTGCTTTCCCCCTTTAAAGATACTTTGATGATTAGAGATTGTAGAAGATTGATAATGATCATCTCAGAAAAGAGTTGCCAATCACAAACTAAAGGGATAAGTAAACTAAGATTTGTCCAATTAATTAAGGGATTTTAGCTGTTTTGGAACATAATTACCTGGAGCAATAATGATATTAGCTGTTGTATTTGTTAGTCCTGTTTCTAGGGCTTAAAAATGACTGATCATTAAATAATTTTCTATTGATCACCCGCTCTGTACAAGGCAATGTGCCAAGTATTTGCAGGGGATACAACAGAGAATAACGCATCCTTTGCCCTTGTGAAATTTCCAGTCTAGTACCTGGGTAAATAAAAGATGCATGTATATAACAGGCCCTTCCCTATATAGTTAAATCCCATAACCACATTATCAGATCATGATGATGGCTATAAATAACAAGTCACAAGTAGTGAAGACTCACTTTCAAGGTCCAGTAATTTAAAAAGGAATCAGAAGCCTGCCAGGGGTAATATGAACATGTAATAAAAGGGATTCAAAGTACTAGGGAAATTCTGAGAAGAGAGAGCTTAATTCTGTCTGAGACTATCAGAGAAGACTTCATGGTAGAGAGAAAATTTGAGCTGGACCCTGATGGGGTCAAAATTGAGTAAATGGAAGCAGAGATTGGGAAGGGAATTCCACATAGAGAATAGTATGAGCCTTAAAGGCATGGAGGCAGGAAAACATGGGGTGTGTTCAGAGAGCAGGAAGCATGACACTAGTAGACTCTACTGCTATCTGAGGAAGTTAAGAGAGTGAAAACTCGAGGCAGAATGTCTTTGCTTGAAAACCATAGCTTCTAAGCCTAGGCCAGGTGCTTTTTTACTTTCAAATAAAGAACATATTTTTTAGCTCCAGTTAAGTACTGTTCTCCTGGAAAAGTGACTTGAATTTTTGCTTTGCTATGGCCTCCCTTTATTTTGAGGAAGAAGCTTGAGAAAATATCTTAATGCTTAGGGATAAGGCCGTTGCTAAAGCTCAAGAGATCTTTTAGAAAGTTAAGATGATGATAATGATGATTCCCTGTCCAAATTAGGAGCAAATCATTTGCCCCTGAGAAAATCAAGCTAACAGAGTATTTTATTTAGTTCATTAATATTTAACAAGTGCGCACGCTTTGTAAGAAAGACACTGCGGTATTTGAGAGAAATCCTGCTCATTCTAAAAAAAATATGCCCAAGATTGAGTTAAGCAATCTTTACATTGGAATCTTAGCTGGGCGAACTCTCTGTCACCTAAGAAGCTCACTGATAAGTTCAAGTGAGGTTATGGTATAAAGGTCAGCATGCAAGAGTCCCATGTTACCCTCTTTTGCATACCTTTCAGTACAGGGTTTGAAAATAGTAGAGGCTCAGGTTTGTAGTAATTAATTCAAGAGCCAGGCTGGACACCAGCACATGCTTAACCCCGTCTTAAGTGCAGTGCGAGGTCATAAACACAGGGTAGATGTAGATGGCCCCCCCGAACCAGTGACTCAGTCTGCTAAGAACTGCTAAGTTGCCATCACTTCCTTGTCACTGCTAGGAAAACAATGTTAATTTTTGTATTACTGATGTATCAAAAGATTTCCTTTATTTCTTTTATCAGAGATTTTCTATGTGGGATAGCCAGGTGGTGCCACAGCTCATAGAGTTCTGGCCCTGGAGTCAGGGAGACCTGAGTTCGAATTTGACATCAGACATTTACAAGCTATGTGACCCTGTATGTGAGTCACTTAGCTTCTGTTTGCCTCAGTTTCTTCATTTGTAAAATGAGGATAATAACAGCACCTTACCTCACAGGGTTATTGTGAGGATCGAATGAGATCATAATTCCAAAGCTTTTAGCACAGTGTCTGGCACACAGTAAGCACTGTATAAATATTCATCATCATCATCATCATCATCTCATTGTTATTATCTCTCAGCCATCTCAAAAATTCTGTGATTTTTAAATCTTGATATTTATAATTATGGGCATTATTTTCAGTGCATCGGTGGGTCAACAAACATTTATCAGATGTCTTCTGCATACCAGATTATTATTATTATGTTATTATTATATGATATATAATGATTATATTATTATAATTATTATATAGGCATTGGTGTCTAAGGCATACTCCCTGCTCTAAATTAACTTGGGTGGGAGATATTTTTAATGAGAATTTTGGGATATTATTTGTGTTGTACTTTCCTTTTCCTATTACTTATTATTAATTGATAGTCTTCAGATATATGTGTTTGGAGGAAAACACACTTGTTTCTTCTAACTTGGATCTTAAAAATAATCCTTAGATAAGAATGCAGGCACAAAGCAATGTGATCCAAGGAGGAATGATAGGGAACTTCATCAACATCTACCAGCAAGAGGGAACAAGAGGACTTTGGAAGGCAAGTATTTAAATCATGTTACATATGGTGTTAATGATGCTGAGGAAAAGCAGCAATGGCTTGGTGGGTGGGGAGCCGGCCTTAGGGCTCACATCTAGCCTCTGACACTTAGTATTTCTGTAAGAGGGTAAATGGCAGAGAAGGTTCTGACTTTTAGTAAGAGAGGAGGTATGTGAAATCACAGGTCTGGCTCCTGTTCCTCTCTCTGTCCCTAACCATGATAATAGTAACAACCTCCATTTCTATATCCCTTAAGGTTTACAAAGTGCTTTCTTTATGATAGCACTATGAGGTAGGTTTTATTCTACAGGATGTTCTTAAAGTCTGGACACGTAGGCAGAAATGCATACTTTCAAGAAATGAAAATGAATGAAATTTGCAACAACATTTTATTTAATTGGAATATTAACAAATAACATCTTCAATATGATGTCCATCATTCGTGATGCAAAGGTTGATGCACCTTGCAAGATTCACGTGAACTCGATGCCATAACTCCACATTGCTGTCAATTTTAGCACATTCACTCATTATGCGTTCAATCAAGTGGGTTGCATCAGTGATTTTCATTGAGTACACCTTCTCTTTTAGCATACCCCAGAAAAAGAAGTCAAGGGGGCTAAGGTCTGTTAATATTCCAAATATTTCAAAATATGCATTTTTGCCTATGCGTCCAGACTTTAGGGATACCCTGTATTATGTTTCTATTTTGTCATTTATAAATTTTCTTTTTTTTTGTTTTCCCCCCAATTTTCAGTTCTGTATTTTAACCTGAGCAATATGAGAAAAGGAAAAGTGGCTATTAAAATGATTCCTTTCCATATTGATCTCTTCCTTAATTTTCCTATTTGTAAAGTAGAGCTATAATAAGGAGTAACCGATTTGTAATTTGAAAGCATTTTGTGAATAATTGACTTCAAGAGTTGCTAAGTAATAATGAATACTTCCTATGTGGGTTGAATTCGCATGCTTGTCTTTACTTGTGAATGACTTATGATTGTCACAGTAAATTAGGCCCATTCCAAGATAGGCCCAGTTTTGTACCGACATCCTACACTTGGGTTTTCCAGTTTTTGGAGGCTACTTATTAGCTCTCTGAAGATGGATGTATTATTTGGCGAGTTCTGGTGTAGGCTTTGTCTCTTGGAAGTTTAGTATCTGTTGGCTTGTCTCTTCTTGGGAAAAAGATACCAACATTCTTTAGTTTGTGTATAATGCCATTTGCAAAGTTACCCAGAGTATTGGATAAGATTAACTTGAATTTGCTATATTTTATTCATTTTTTTATTCAGGGGGTGTCCCTTACTGCCCAGAGAGCCGCCATTGTTGTTGGAGTGGAATTACCAGTCTATGATATCACCAAGAAGCATCTCATCCTGTCTGGTCTGATGGGAGATACTGTCTATACACACTTTCTGTATGTCCATGCAATATCTTTTAAAAAAATATTTTAAGTGCGTTTGAGGATTAAATTAAGATTTAATACATCCTTTTTTTTGTTTGGTGGTTTAGTTCCTAGGGAACAGACCCATGATTTCAGAGATAAAGGGTGTGCCTCCCTCCAAGGCAGATTGAAACCTGCTTTGAAACTTAGAGTCTTAATTGCTTAGAGGTATTGAGAGGTTAAGTCACTTGCCTAGGGTCACACAGCCAGGATAGAAGTAGGACTTGAATCCGGGTCTTCATGACATTGAAGCTAGCTCTCTATCTACTGCCTTTCAATACACACTTATGGAAATTTAATTTGGTCGCATACATAAGGAAGTTGTTATAGATAATACGTGTAAAAATATGTATAAAAGCAATTTAATAGAATTTTCAAATCACTAAGACATATACTGTCAGTTCATCTTATTAAAAAAATAAAGTTTAATTGGTATCATTATAATAAAAAGAGATATCACACACATGTATAAGAACTTCCAGATGTCAACGGTCTGTTTACCATGTGTCTCTTTTTTAAAGTTCTTCAATTTTAGACAAGATGTTGAGGTTTGCTTTCAAAACCAAACCTTTCAAATTTCTTAGAATGTCAAAAAAAGTGTGCATTTAAGACTTCCAATAGATGATTAGATTTTGTTTTTAATGGAAAAAAATGGTATCTGTTAGGGAAGGAGAAAGAACAGTAAATCAGTGAAGAATAGACATCATGACAAGGTGTAGCTCTGCATAGATGCAGTAGAAGAAGACCCATTCCTAGCGTCTGCAGCGTTGTTTTAGCTCAGAAGGTCAGATTCATGCAGGGTTCCACAAAGAGGAGTCTAGCCTGTATGAAGTAAGGGCTGATGCTTGCTGTTCATTACTAAAAGACTGTCTTTGAGCTCTCAGTTCCACAACTTCTGAGCAGTGTGAGAGCATCCGAATGGGCTCGGAGAAAGGAAGGGGAAATGATTTTAAAGTCAGAAAAGTGGTATCTCAGTAGAAGGGGATTCAGATCCTTTATGCTGTTACCAAGGAGAATGAAGTAAAATACTGTCAGTTCTATAGCTGCTGTTTGACATCTCTTTTATGGGCTTCATTTTGTTATTTATAACTTTTATTTTGTTTTTTTCATTTTTGCTTTTTTTCCTCCAATTTTTAGTACCGTATCTTAACCTGAGTAAATGTGAGAAAAGATAGAGTAACTGTTAAAATGATTCCTTCACATATTGATCTTTTCAGTGTGTTTCTTATTGGTTATGATTGGACCATCACAATATAAAAACGAGGGGACTGTAGAGCGTTTTTCCTTAAAGAGCAACTTTCTCTTTAGGAAAAGTTGCATTTGAGCTGTAGCTTTACATGGTGATACTGGCCCAGGAGTCAGAAAGCTGTGGGTCTGACTATTGCTATTGACACCAGCTATGTGATGCTGTTCAAGTCATGTAGCCTCTCCAAGGTTTGGTTTTCTCATCTGTAAAACAGTGTTGATACCTGTAGTACCTACCTCACAGTATTGTTATAAGGCTCCAACATGATATCATATATAAAACACCTTGTGAATTTTAGAGAAATATTGTATGCCCAGAGATCTGGGCTTGGAATCAGGAAGATCTAGGTTCCAGTCCTTCCTGACTCCTATTGGCTGTGTGACTCTGCAGAGATCCACTTAACCTCTCAGTGCATAAGGCAAGTCTCTGAGACCATAATTTACAGAGAAGGTGCCAACCTGAATTGTTAGAGTTTTTCTCTAGGGTTCTCTAGTTTTCTCTTTCTTCACCTAGGGTGAGAAACCCAAGTCAGTGAAATCCTTGGCTCAGGCCCAGTCCCTATGTAGTTTAATTATTATTAACAACATAGACACCCACTCTCCCAGAACTGGGCAGATGGCATTGATTTGGAAGTGGTTGGATAAGTGAGGCTTAAGGAAGAAGGTTCCTTCCTATGGTTCCATGATCCTTTTGAAAACAAATTTTTATCGATATCTTGTTTTTATATTACATTTCCCACCCCATCCTTCCCCTCACCCTGTCCCAGAGAAACATCCATTATGGTAAAGAATAAAAAAGAGGAAGAAAAAATGTTCTGCAAAACTGACCAAAAATATTGAGGTAGTTTGATGCTATGTGCAGTGTTCTACCCCAATAGTCTCCCCAACTCTGAAAAGAACTGGAAGGAGTTATTTTCTCATGGTTATTTTTTGGAGCCAATTTTGGTCATTATAATTTCACGGCATTCAATTTCTCTCGTTTTTGTTCTTTCCATTCACGCTGTCGTAGTCATTATACATATTGCTTTCTTGGTTCTGCTTCCCTGACTTTGCATCGGTTTTTATGTCTTCTCATGCTGCTCTGTATTCATCATATTTATCCTTTCTTACAGTACAGTAATGTTCTATTACTTTCTTGTAATATAGTTCATTTATCCATTCCTCAACTGACGGGCATCTACTCTATTCCTAGTTTTTTCATTTTACAAAATTATTGTTAATAAATATTTTGATATATATATAGAGACTTTCTTGTCAACGACCTCCATGCATGTTTGCCTGCCTACATGTAGAATCTTTGGGTCAAAGAGTATTGACATATAGCCACTTTATATTCATAATTCCAAATTGCTTTCCCAAATGGCCATACTATGTCACAGCTCCACCAACAATGTATTAGTGTAGCCTGTCTTTTTATAACCCCTCCATCATTGACCATTTCTATCTTTTGTCATCTTTGCCAGTTTACTAGGTATGCAGTGAATCCTGACAGTTGTTTTGATTTCAGTTTTTCTCCTTATTAGTGATTAGGAGTATTCTTTCACATAGTTGTTAATAATTTGAGAACTGTTTGTTAATATATTTAGAGTTCTTACCTCCTTGGGATTGGATTTTAGTCTTGTTTATTTCTGATTCTCTTTTATTACTAATAAGGCTTCTGAATTTGTCAGATATTCAAAGCTAGTGCTATAACTCTTGATGATGAAGCAGTTATAGAACCTGAAAGGACCTGGACCTGATAAGTCATAGCCTGACCATTACTCAGGGGTGGGGCACCTGCGGTGTCGAGGCCACATATGGCCTTCTAGGTCCTCAAGTGCAGCCCTTTGACTGAATCCAGACTTGAACCTGTGGCCCTTTGGATTCAGTCAAAGGGCACTCGAGGACTTAGAGGGACACATGTGGCCTTGAGGCTGCAGGTTCCTCACCCCTGTATCCATTTGCTCCGTCTACAGAAGTCTAATATGATGAAGGAAGGCCTTATTACCTAATATTTGATGGCAGTATTTAGTTCAGGTATCAAAAGTTGTCTCTCTTTCTTACTAGATCAAGCTTCACCTGTGGTTTAGCTGGAGCTCTTGCTTCAAATCCTGTTGATGTTGTGAGAACACGTATGATGAATCAGAGAGCCTTACGAGATGGAACACATTCTGGTTACAAAAGCACCCTGGATTGTTTGTTACAGGTAAGGATGAATTTCTAGGAATAAATTTGGAAGCTATGTGTGTGTATGTAGTATTGAGAATCCTCTCTAGTACATTTACTTTCGTTTCACCTTCTGAAAGGCTTATTTCTCAGGTAAATTGAGGTCAAGGCATACTTTAGGTTAGCATCTGCTGAAAATTACAGTTCATGAGCCCCCACTGATATTTCTTTTGTCATATCAACCAGAATATATGTCTATTAAAAGCAAAGGGTATTGCCAATAAAAATCAAACAAAGTGGAGTAATATTCAAAAGATCTAAAGTAATAGAACTCACAAGATTTTATTCACTGTAGCCAACTTGTCCAAATCTGGAATCTATAAAAGTGGCAGGAAAGCAAAGTTTATTGTCTTTCTATCCCTGCTCTGCTGTAAATAATGAGGAAATGGCTTTATGTGAACAGAGCAGAACCCTGTTGTGCCTGGAATTCTAAGTGGAGAAATGGACAGAATGTCCTTGAAAGGTAGACTCTGAGTAAGTAGTTCCCTTTCATTTTAATCCTTGAACTAATGTTCTGTTTCTACATTCTTGAGACAGGTTTAAAAAAATATAAAGTTAGGGAGAAGGGTGCAGGTTTTCCTCATCCATGACCACTTTTTGTTAGCCTATGAAAATTGCAGCATTTTATAGGACTTTCTCACTCTTCTAGCCTAAGGCCTCAAGTAACTCAACAGGGAAATCAATCAATCAAAAAACAAAAATAAAAAAAGACTGTGGGTTTGATTCAAACTAAGTTTCTTGGGACCTACTGTGAACATAACACTGGGCTGTGGGATAGATCATCAGTCTTACATCAACCCATGCAAGAAAGACTGGATTTTTCCTAAAGGGATGGATCTCAAAAAAAGAAAAAAGTCTCCTTAGAGACAATTTTCTTTTCACGGTAAATAAATAGGATGTGCTAGTAATTGATACTGCTTTTGATCGCTTCTCAATTCAAATAATATCTCTTTCTTCCCCAACAGACATGGAAGAGTGAAGGATTTTTTGCTTTATATAAAGGATTTTGGCCAAATTGGTTGAGGCTTGGTCCTTGGAATATTATTGTATCCTTTCCTCTTTCGTCGAGTGTGAAAAAATATAATTGTAAGAATGCTATTTTTGAAGTCGTAATGATCATGTTGCCATGAATTATAGTCTTGGCACTCAGGGCTTACTTTCCACTGTGATTCTAAAGAACAGAGCTATTATTTGTTAATCATATTCTTTGGAAGTTGCCTTTCAGCTATGATCCACTGCATTTTCATACATAAAATACTGGTTTTGTGTCTTTTTTCTTTTTTGGAGGAATTTAAAAATTCTCTCTCCAAAGATCTTGTTCTTTTAAGACATGAGTACAGGAAAAAGTGACATAATTCTTAGTACTAGACTTTGAATTTACACCAAGCTTATAGAAAATTTGAGTAAGCCTGAAGATGGGATAATGAAAAGAATACCACATTGGAAATCAGAAGACCTAGGTTTGAATCTGACTCTTCCCTTTACTACTTATGTGATCTTGGGCAAGTCATTTTATTTATCTAGTAAAACAAGAAGGTATAGAGTAGATGGTCTCTGAGCTCCCTTCTGGCTCTGAATCTATATCTTTAATTTTTCATCCACCCCACTCACATTAAAAATGTCATATATAATAATATGCCACTTCTTCCCTTTGTCAGGTCAGAACTCCTGTTTTCACACAGCTTACCAATTCATTGTGTATTAGTTGAACTAATTGAATCAATTGAATTACTAATTCAATTAAGTAGCTTACTTAACTAGTTATGTTGATTTTGTCAAACATGAAGCATGACTGATATTTCCTTATTGAATTGATAGATTTGTTGGAAAGATTTTTACCTAAACAACAAGTCTGTTAGTCACAGCCTAATAGAGAAGTTTGCCTGAAATTAACATGCTCAAGAATTTACCCATTGGCACTAATTCCCATACAAATCTAATGAGTTCAATTCATCAAGCATTTATTAAATGACTACCATATGCCAGGCACTAAAACCAAAAGATCACAGAAAAAAGTGATTGAGCCTACTGCATTACATTTCATTGTGTATTTTCAGCTCTTAGAAGTGAGTGAACTTACACTGAAACCACACACAACTCACAATTAGTCTGATTTATTTTGATAAATTTAGTGGGAGATTTCACTAATTTAAAAATTCATATTTTGACACGTTTGGCACTAGAGGGGTACTTGGTTCTTGAATTTAGTTCATATTGCAATCATCACTTGATTGTTGCTATTTTAACATAGAGTGGGAGTGATTTTAAAAACTCCTCTGCTTATGATTGTAAGAAACTTTTGTATTAGAATCCTTTTTTAAAAAAAAAAACGAGGAGTGTGTATATCTGAGTTCCTTTAGAAGTTTGGAATTACCATTTCAGACAGTGTGAAGCCAGGATGTATCAATGGATAGTGTATTAATGGAGTTAATGATGATACCACATGACAGCCTAATTTTAGCTGATATGTTTTAGAAGTTGCGAATGTTCTATAGCTGACATTCATGTTTTCACAGAAGGGAGAAAATAATTGAATGCCTCCTGCCTAGGACTGAATCCAGACCAAATTATAAAGAAGGAAAATAGCTTTGTGTTCTATTCTTCTCTCTTAACCCACACTTTTCTTCCTCAGTGCCCACCCCAGCAGCCTGGGCCTCTTCCCCTTATGCTGCCCCACCCCCCTCCAGGGTTTTCGGATGCCAAGTTCTTCCTTATCCTGTATGTCATTACTCAGAACGTAGCATGTCTGTTAACTAATCTCATAAGCTAATTGGCACTAATGCGATGTTGAGAAAAGCCAGGAGCCTGCTTCCAGGTAGCATATGGTTTAACTGGTGCTCTTTGGAGCTGCTTCCGACACAAGTAGGACTAGGGGGTGGCACCGAGGCAGGCCTATGGAAGAGAAATGTTTTGGAAAAGGAAGCACTTCTGGTGTCCCTCAGGCCACAGCATTTACCCTGGGCCTCTACTCTCTCTCTCTAGGACTTACTACTGGTAGGTACTATCTGGCTAATTAACATGTACACTTTCATGGATTGGGTTTCTTTATTGGAATAAAGATGGAATTATTTTTGGCCTTAACTGACTATTACAGTTCTTTGTGACATACGAACAATTAAAAAAATTGGACTTGTGACAGTGAACAGATGGCCTCAGACATCGCTACCACAAGGATGCTATTTTCAGCAACAGTAATGCTTTCTGCTTTTCAGTGCTTGACTCATCACAAATTTTGAGATGCAGGCAACAGATCAAAAATGTCCCTGCAAGAGCGTTCATTTAGATCCCTCAGGTGCAATTCACCAGTTACCTGGAAGTACAAAGTTTGCAGTCAAAACGTCTCTTTTTACTATTTAAGTGCTCTTGGATATCAAATGTCTAAAGAACATCTTTGGCTGCCATTTTGTAGTACTATGTAGGGGAAAAAGGAGAATTAAGATCAGATTTCTCCTGTGACAAGATGACTGTGATATAGTTCAGCTTTTAGCTGGTGGCAATATCATGTACAATGGTATGATTTCGTTGGTACAGGCAGCCCCCAGCCAAGGGACGTTGGTCTGTCAAGGCAGGTCAGCAACTGCTTTGCAATTTAAAGAATTGATTTGGAGCAGTGACTTGCCCAGGGTCATATAGCCTGAATGTCAAAGGAAAGACTTGAACCCAGATCTTTCCATTTTCCAGGTGGGCTCTCTATGCACTACTCCATACTGTCTCTCATGCAGCTGCCTCTTATATAGGGAATATTAAAGTGCTCTAATGCAGAAGCCCTCACTAGCTTCTTAATGGAGTCCCCAAAACCTTGGTTCCTGGATTCTTGGTGGCTTTGGCTTGGCATCATTGGAAAAGAGAACCCTGCAAGGAGGAGAGACTTCAGAACTGGTTCTGGGTGGTTGGCTTGAGAATAATCAGTGGAAATATTGTATAGGGAGTTTATACCTGAAATGTTTTTTTGTGGTTGTTTTTAGATTCCTTTTTATCTGAATGTCTTTTAACTTCACATTCACAATGAGTACTCGATCTATGTGGCAAAGTGTTACCAAGTGTAGTCATTGGTACCCACTGTGGTAGCTTCAAAGAAAGTTGCCTTTAAAGGTAACTATTTCACTGTTTGCAGGGGTGCTGGATTGACTTCAGAAACCTATACACTGTAATTGGGCCTTGTCACCAATTTGCTGTTTAACTTTTTAGGAAAATCCTAAAAACCTTCCAGTTCTCCTGTTTCCTCATCTCTAAAATAGGGATGGGGTTGCCTACTGATGTACTGAATGTCAAATGATGTTATCCAATCTTCACCCGTTAATCCTTGTGTTGGGGGAGATGATCATGTTTCCTGTCTCTCTAGGACGATTGGGGTTACTCTAGGGACTTCTTATGTTTCTGTAGATGAGCTGTGTCACACCTTTCCTAGGTTTAACCTAGCCCTTGTTTCTCAGTACTTTCTTCCAGCAGGCTGAAAGGAATATATAGAGTTGTCTGTTTTGTTGCTGGAGATTTTACATTTTATGAACCAGAGTTTGATTAGAAAAAATAGAAATTAAACCAGGACAAAAAAAAAAAGCCAAAAGCACTAATGTTAGAGGCCAAAAGCCTAAGATAAATTATAAATTTTTTGGAGATTTCTCTCCAGGTGGCAGTATAGGATCACTCAGTTAAATCCATCCAAACCTTAGACCACTTGTTAATGTTACCAGACTCCATCTCAAAATAGTGTATTTTGTTACTTTACCAGACATTCCACCAGTAGTCTATAGTTAAATCAACAGATAAATTTCTTTTAAATTCAAAGGATTTTCTTTCCTGATTAATCGCTCAATACTTTTTTTCTCTTTTGGATTGCACAAGACACTTTATTTTTTTTAGAAGGTGTATATAGTTTCCAAAACATTGTAGGCAAGTTTGTTTATATAGACCAATTATAGAAGGATGTTGTTATGAACATTCTATGTATTTATCCATTTTTCTATTTTCATACTATTTGAATGTAAAGTTCATGCTATAACGTAATGCTGAAGGGGTTGGGTTAAATGAGTTCTAAGGCCTTTCTACTCTAAAATTCAATGGTTTAAATAAAAATACTAAAAAAAAGCGCCTCATTTTAAAACACATTAAAAACTTTTTAAATGAATGTACCATTTCTTAAGGGCTCAGTTATTCAGTATTACGAAATATCTGATTTTACTAGTTTTAGGATTAATGATCCTTTTAGAAGATTCTAAACAGAGTGGCTGAGGAATCGGGAGAATCCATCCTCTCCCTCATATGTTTGAAGAGCACAGCTAAAGCCTTCTCCTACCCCCTATTTTGGAGTATGAGAAAAAGAAGTTTATGGTTTTAAAGTTGTTTTCCCTGTAGCTTCTATAGCCAAATGGCTGGAAAAAAAATTGTTTGCTGTTCGTACATGGATTCATTTAGCCTCTGCTGTTAAAAGTTACCAGTCACTGTTAAGAGAAATGTTAAATGTTTCCTGTTTATATTTATTTGTAAGTTTGAGTTACAGAGCTTTACATAAAATTGTTGTTTTCATAAGCTTTTCTGCTTCTAGCTTTTTATTTAAATACTGCTGAGTTGTGCAGATACAAACTATTTGTTTAATAAATTTGACTAATGCAAAAAATGAAAAATTCTTTGTGATTTTTTCAAATAACGATTTAAATGAAGGAGAAACCCAGAATGTAGAAATCTAGAGCGAAATGAAGGTCTGTAAAAGTAAATACACACACAAAGTATTGGAGTCAATTTTTAAAAATTTTTATTTTTTCAATGAGCAAAAATTTTCTCTCCTTCCTACATATATTTTGTTTTTAGATTCATTTTTAGCTGGATGTCTTTTAACTTCACAATCACAATGAATGCAGTGCTTTGAGGACTTGACCTGTGTGGCAAAGTGTTACCAAATATAATCATTTGTACCCACTGTGGTAGCTTCAAAGAAATTTGCCTTTAAAGGGAGCTATTTCACTGTTTGAAGGGGTGCCTGATTGAGAGAAACAGAAAACTTAGGACAAATATTTATAGTCAAGCAAAACAAATTCCCACATTAGCCATGTCTAAAAAAAAAAGTCATTCTGCTCCCTTTAGTCCATAACTTCTCCATTCTCCTTTAGGATCATGGCTGGTCATTGCAGCAATGGGATCATCTTTTAAAAGTTGTAGAGCAGGAGATAGCTGTTGGAGGTGCCTAGAGGAGAGCTCCAGCTGTTGGCTCCAGACCCTTCCCTCTGCCCCCTACCATTATAAGACAATTGTGCAACTCAGCAGTGAACCAGGAGTTTTGGCCAGAATGTCCATGTCCTGCACCAGCACTGGCATTAACGAGTTGGTGTCAGTGCCCTGAATTGACAAGTTGGCCTATTTAATCCTGCTGTTGCCAACTGCTTACTGGGGTTATTGTCCTGCTGTGAGCAAGACAGACTCAGTTCTTGTTGGCAGGATAATCAGCAGCTGGAGAACAACTTGCTGGGCCGAATGGCAGCAGATTCGGTAATCGCATACGTAGAAGTATTTCGCCAGTGTTTCTTCTTAGTACTCAGAGAACACACTTTTAAGCTGGCAGAGCTTAAAAGAACTTACTGGAATTGTACTGCCAGTTCTAAGAGATGAATGAAATGACATCTGTGTATTTTTGCATCATAGAAAGACTGGTGATGACAGGTGGCCACTGGTGAGATCACAAATGTCCAGAATGGTAAAAAAAAAAAGAAAATCCCTTTGTATTGCTTCAGCTGTTCAGCATATTTGGCTCCAAACCCAGCATACTTTTTTTTAAAGCTGGCAGCTGGAAAAGTACAACTAATTGGGGGTGAAGCTTAGGCAGTTTACAAGGCCAATTTTACAGAAAAATTCATTATGAACGTCAGCAGCTGGTGAGTTAGTGTGTGAACCTCTTCAGTGATCCTGACACTAAATTCATATACATAAGATCATAGATTTAGAATTGCAAGGAACCCTAAAGTCCGTCTGGTCCATTTTACAGATAAAGAAACTCAGGCCCTAAGAGATTGATTTGCTCAAGGTCACAAGAGTCTGATGAGTCTGGACTTGAACTCAAGTCTTAGGACTCCAAATTTAGTTCTGTTCCTCTGCATCTTAACTGCTAATAACTGTGGATGCAGGAACTGTCTAAGAGAACCATCACCTTGACCAGGATCTGCCCTTTAGCAGTTTACAATTTCTGGTATGTCTTTTGTTTTAATGTATCAGCTAATCCATGAAATAAGAAGAATCTGCTTTGAGGGTGTGCATCCTGACCATCAGGTGATGCATAACTTTGCAATACACTTTCATACATTAGGAAAACTGTGGCCTTTTAGTTCAAGAAATGTATTTTCAACAATAGGTTTAAATATAAATTTATTTGGTGCTTAGAGACCCTTCTTGGCAATATATGGTGGATATATATACACACACAAACATAAATATGGTGGGTATATATATATATATATATATATACACACACATACATATATATACACACATATATACATACACATAAATATAAGCCACTGCCCAACCTGTCTCCAAAATTTTCCCTTTTTATAGTCAGGCCATAAAATAAGCCTGTTGCCTTGTGGTCTGTTTAGAAATCATCTGCCCTTAGAAACTGGGGTAAGGCATTAGTTTCGTAAAAACACTTTCCTATTATCCAACAAATACATTCCTGGAGTAGGAGAGACATTCACAACATCCTTGTGTGGTGGGCTGACTTTATTAAAAATCCTTCATTAAGCAATGCTCCTTTTATCCAAGTTTCTCTAAGAACTGATTTGTTATTCCTACCATTATTCTTGTTTGTAAGTGGAAAACATCTTTGTTTTGCAGGTAGACAAATCCAAAACACAGAGTGGGTAAGACTTTTTCTCCAGGTCACAAAAGGGAACAGGTGAGTTGAGAATCCTTTACAGACTGATGATCCTTTAGGATGCAGGTTCATTTAGAAAGAGAGAGAGAGAGAGAGAGAGAGAGAGAGAGAGAGAGAGAGAGAGAGAGAGAGAGATAGCTTCTGTCTCTTATATCATCATAGTTATTCCAAGTATCTCTTGACATCTCTTGGCAGTTAGGTGGGGCAGTGGGTAGAGATCTAGAGTCAAGGAGACCTGAATGTGGTCTCAGACATTTACTAGTTGTATGACTGTGACCTCCTTCCTCCCTTTTCCTCCCTCCTTTCCTTCCTTCCTTCCTTCCTTCCTTCCTTCCTTCCTTCCTTCCTTCCTTCCTTCCTTCCCTCTCTCCCTCTCTCGACACCGGACCCAGATGACTTTGCATAGCCCTGCCTCACTTAAATCCAATTCACTTACAAATCATAACATCATGTGGTCCTCTTCGAAGGACAAAAAACGACTGTCAGTTAACCTTAGTCAGTCTCGGTTTCCTCAACTGCAAAATGGGGATAATAACAGCACCAACCTCGAGAACATTCGTGGAACGTATGATATATAGTGCCTGGCACCTAGTAGATGCAAAAGAATTCTTATTCCCTCCCTCCTCTCCCCCAACTCTGAGTCATCCCATATACCAAATAGTACTTTTTAGGGAGGCAAATAAAATCAGCACAACTGATTAAAACTCCCGTGGACCTCCCACTTCCACCATAGGGTAGGTTGAGGGTGTCTTCTCCTATCTCCTCAGTTGAGTCCAGATGCAGTTTTGTTTCTTTTTACCTTTTTTTTTGGAAGGGGGAAGGCAGAGCAATTGGGGCTAAGTGGCTTGCTCAAGGTCACATAGCTCTAGTAAGTGTGTCAAGTGTCTGAGGCAGATTTGAACTCGGGTCCTCCTGACTCCAGGGCTAGTGCTCTACTCGCTGTGCCACCTAGCTGCCTCTGGAATTTCATTTTTAAAATGGTCCAATAACCATCTTTGGTTAGCCTCGCATTGTGCAGACTGGTGACCCTCCAATAGCCCAAGTGTGCTCATTGATATGACTGGGATTGGTGTCTGGAATCTTTGGGCTAAATTAAAATAACTAGTGTTTTTGTAACTGTTTAAGATTTATAAAGCACTTGGCATGAAATAGTAGATATTTTTATTATCCCCATCTTACAGATGATAAAACTGAAGCCCAGAGAGATTAATTGACCTGCTGAGGGTCACGTAGTAAGTGCCTGAGGCAGGATTTGAACCGTGTCCTCCTGATTCCCTTTTTAGCATTCTGGTGCCTCTAAGTTTGACAGATTTATGAGATATTTCCACAGTCACCTAAAATGAGCTGGAAGGTAAATCTGTCACAGATAAAATGTCAGACCAACTCTGACCTTGGCTCATCTGTTTCATATTTGAACAATTTCACACTTCCCTTTCTAAATTGCTCCTTTTAGTTAAATCTTGTTGTTTAGTCGTGTCTCAACTCTTTGTGACCCCACTTGGGGTTTTCTTGGCTGAGAGACTGGAGTGGGTTGCCATTTCCATCTCCAGCTTATTTTACAGATGAG
>CM053626.1:67966115-67988787 GCA_028646595.1 Phalanger gymnotis | reverse complement strand
CCACAAGGGCCCATGACACACAAAAAAAGTTAAGAACCTCTCGGCTAATGAGGAAGCCAAACAGAAAGCATCCTCAAGAGTCTGAACTATTGTTAAAGCACTTCATATACCATAAAACTAAAGGAAGCCAGTCTGGTTAAGTCTGGTTCTAGCAATTGACAGGAGCCTCACTTCCAGTTGCTCACTACAGTTCCAGAGGATCCCGATCACTGCTGGGGAGGTTCCTTTGCTTCTCTATAGTCCCTGGGTCAACCACCCAGTCATGCCACTAAAGAGGCCTGCTCAGAAGACACTAGAAATCATTTGTCATCAAAAGACATCAACAGGACAAAATCAATAGAAGTCAAGATCAGGTTAAAACAAAACTGTAGCATTTTAATCACAGAAATGAGGCAAGTTAGCATCATATGACTTAGAGATCACATAAACCCACCCTTTCATACTTTACAAATGAGGAAACTGTGGCCCAAAGAGGTTAGATGCCCAACGTCACATAGTGGCAAACGGCAAAACCAGGATGCAAACACAGGTCCTTGGACTCCAAATGTAACTCCCAGGGGAGAGGCTAGGTGGTCCAGGGGACACAGCATGGGGCTTGGAGTCAAATTCAAATCTGGCTTCAGATACTTACTAGCTGTGTGATCCTGGGCAAGTCATTTAACCCCCTATTGGCCTCAGTTCCTGATCTGTAAAATGGGGGATCACTGGAGAAGGAAATAGCAAACCACTCCAATATCTTTTGCCAAGAAAACCCCATGGACAAAAGTCCACAGGGTCACAAAGAGCTGACAAGACTGAAGGAAAAATTAACAGCAACAACAAAGTCACAATATCTGACTACCTAATGTATATCTAAGAACTCTTCAAAGTCTAAATATTTTCTATTACCCAAATCACTTAATACATGAAGCCAACCCTACCCCTAAACTGGCGGCAAATCAGTTAAGTATATATAGCAACATGTAACAGTAAACATAGATACACACACATATTTTCTTCCTTATTCCATAACCAAAACCAACCAATAAAAACAATTCCAAAATGTTCAACAGCCCACACAATAGTGAGACCAGTCCATCCACCCATAAATGAGTCCTACAAGCCTAAACACTTAGTCTCACTACCTCTGAGCAAAACCATTACAATTTCCTCTCTGATAATCTCTTTCTAATTAGTTCTAAACACTGCTGCAAAAATGATCAACCTTAAAACTTTCAGCATCTTCCTGCCTGCCGAATAACGCCCAGAATCCTCACCTCGGCATTTCAGCACCTTAACTATCTGGTTGAAATGACCTTTCTTGCCTCATCACTCCCTCTATTCTCCAAGTCAATCTATCCCCCATTTCCTAAACACAGCCTAGATTTTCCTTCCTCTAAATTCTTAGCTGTTACTACTCTGTATCTGAGACTCTCATCCGATGACCAGTGTATAAAGAGTAATGATAACAGCTAAAATTTACACGGAGCCTTGAGGCTGGCGAAGAGCTTTACAAAGAGTAAGCCATCTGATCCTCACAACAACGTTGGGAGGCAGGTGCTATTATTGGCCCCATTTTACTGACGAGCAAACAGATAGAGGTTCACACAGCTAGGTATAGTAAGTATCTGAGGCTGGATTGGAATTCAGGTCTTCTTGACTCCAGGCCCAGTGCTCTATCCCCTGTGCCACCTCACAGGATTAGAGGAACTAAAGCATAGCAATCTTAACAGTCTTGCCACAAAGAAAATCAGAAGATTAAAGGAAATTATAGTTAAATGGAAGGATGGTAAATAATAAAGAAACTGGCAATGGTGGTCCTATTGTGTGTCCAAAGGCAAAAACTTTTCATTTGGTCATAATAATAGCTAGCACATATATAGCACTTTACATATCTTGTGACATCTGATCATTTGACAAATAAAGGCTCATAAAGTATTTGCAAAAAGCCTAACACAAAAATAACTGAAGCTTATGGGCCAACATCTGTTGTAGGCTATGAAAAAGAGAAATGCTATGAAGATATTCATAGAGAAATTCTATGAATAAGTCAATAAGACCTTGCAAGCTAAACCAATGCATGCTTTGATAATTAGTGATTTCGATATAAAGATGAGCATAAAGACAGGTAGTGGAAAATACTTGAAAATATGGTTTAGAAGGAAAGAAAAAAGGCTAAAGATCTGTGGACCACCAAGCAGCGTCACACCTATTCATTTAAAATACTCTCTCAATCTATCAACAAGCCTTTATTAATCACTTACTATGTGCTATACTACACTACACTATACTAAGCACTAAGGATACAAAGGAAAGGTAAAAACAGCCTTTACCCTAAAGAAGTTTACTTTCCAATGAGGGAGACAATATATGCATAAATAGGTGTATGTACAAGACACACACAGAGGAGACACAAGTTAACCTTAGAAGAGAAGGTTTTTGAAGGTGGGTGGAGGCATATAGGGGTGCACTGGGAGAGGCTTTTCTGCAGAAGATTACCCCAAAGGGCAATGAGGTAACAAATATAGAAGGCCTTGAAAATTGAAGGCAGCTTGGTATGCAAATACCACAACAGAAAGAAACAAGATGATCTGTAAATACTCCACGTAGGTCAAGGCAGTGCTCAGTTTTCTAACAAGAAGAACACAAGGTACTGATGCTGTGTGTGAATCTTGTGATTCATTGCTGTTCAAGAAAAGCTATTCTTTCCTTTAAGGAGCAGGAGTCAAGAATTCTATTTCAAACTCTTGAGTAGATTAACTTTGCAAGAATTCTAATGTTTAAGGCAGTTTTCAGATGAATAAATTAAAGCTGTCTATAATCATGAAAAAATACTCTACACCACTACTGATTACAGAAATGCAAATTAAAACAACTCTTGAGGTACCACATCACACCTATCATATGGACAAAACATACATGACAAGACAGGAAAATGATAAATGTTGGAGAAGATGTGGGAAAATTGGAACACTAATGCATTGTTGGTGAAGTTGTGAACTGATCCAGCCATTTGGAGCAATTTGGAACTATGCCCAAAGGGCTATAAAACTGCATACACCCTTTAATCCAACAATACTACTACTAGGTTTGTATTCCAAAGAGATCATAAAAAACGGAAAAGGACCCACATGAACAAAAATACTTATAGCAGCCTTTTTGTGGTGGCAAAGAATTAGAAATTGAGGGGATGCCCAACAATTGGGGAATGGCTGAACAAGTTGTGGTATATGAATGTAATGGAATACTATTGGGCTATAAGAAATGAGGAGCAGGCAGATTTCAGAAAAACCTGGAAAGACTTCTATGAACTGATACTGAGTGAGGGAAGCAGAACGAGGAGAACACTGTGCATAGTAACAGCAACACTGTGCAATGACGAGCTTTGTTGGACTTAGCTCTTCAGAGTAATGCAACGATCTAAGACAATTCCGAAAGACTGATGACGGAGAATGCCGTCCGCATACAGAGAAAGAACTACGGAGTCTGAATGCAGATGGAAGCAGACTATTTGTTCTTTTTTTTTTTCTTTCTAGTGGTCTTTCCCTTTTGCTCTGATTCTTCTTTCACAGCATGACTGATGTGGAAATGTTTAATATGATTGTATATGTAAAGCCTAGATCAGATTGCATGCCCTCTTGTAGAGGGGGAAATGAAGGGGGGGCAGGGATTTAGAACTCAAAATCTTATAAAACTGAATGTTGAAAATTAAAAATTCATTAATTTTTTTAAAACCTCTACTGTTTAGGTGTGGGCCATGTCACGTCAATCCACCTCCCCTTCTGTTGCCCTCCAATCCAAGCTGGTCAGTTGAGCCACGGTAGTTCCAAGCTGCATGTCCATAATGCTTCCTCCCAAACCCATTTTAATTAGCCTTCCTCCTCTCCAAGTCCATTCCAACTTTTATCTTTGGGGTCATTCCACTGGGTCCTCTGGAACTGTATCCTCTATTCTCAAATTCCCCTATAAAAGCTCAAACTTTTCAATCAACATGACTTCCAGGAGATTCTTTTTCTGCACAGTTTAGTCTAGGCAGGCTCTTAGGTCTCTTCCAACTCTAAAATTCTGTGATACTTCCTCATTTCATTCTCTCCTGAAGATTCCCTATGCCTTGTAACCATCTCTGCTGACAGCCACTTAGCCTCTGACTCTTCACAACTCACAGGGGTAGAAAGGGATCCTCGCTGTCCCTTATAAATCATTCTTCTACTACCACCTCTCTCCAAAACATTTCCTCTTTTGAAGACCATTCAATTTATACCATCCTCTCCTTACCTTTTTTCCTTTTCTGACATCTACCAAATTCCACAGAAGATTCCCAATTTTCTCAATGACTTTAATAAAAGGTTCAGTTTTCTGCTCTACTCCATCCCCTGCCATCATGCTCAGGTCCTTCCAATATTCCGAATGATAACCTCTCTAAAAATCTGACTACACAATTCTTATTCATTCTACTTCAACATTTCTCCTGCTTGTTTCCCCTCCTCTCTACTTCCACCAGCCATTAACTCCCCACCTGGACTATGATGACAGTCTCTTAGCAATCTTTGAACCACTACTGTCAAACTTCTTTAACCCATGCTAATACCAATGCCAAAACCATCTCCATTACATAGAGATTTCATATCAGACATTTAACTTTTTTTCAGTGCTTCTCTACTGCCCATCAAGTGGAATGAGAGATCCTATGCTTTGCCATCCAAGCCCTTCTCATGCCACCCTGCCCTTCCAGCCTTATCACACACTGTTCCCCACAAACATTCTATGCTTTAGCAAAATCTGACCATTCTGCCCCTTAGAACATACACTCTATCTCTGTGATTCTGCTCATTCTATTTTCTACATATAAAATTCACCTCCCCACCTCTAGTTGATGAATTCCTACATATAAAAAAAAATGCTTGTTAATTAAAAAAAAAATACCTCCTAGCACTTTAAGTCCAGTTCAAATGCAACTTCCCCTGGGAATCTTTCCTTGTACTCCAGTGAAAACAGCATTTTACCTTGGGCCCCAAACAGCACTTTGAGATGTAGACATGTTAGATGTCTATTTTGTCTTGTATATTACAGTTGCCTAGGTTCATTTTTTATCCTGCTGTAAGCTCCATGAATGCTGGGACTACAACAATACTTAATAGATGTTGAGATCACTGGATTTCAATGCCATGGAAAAAAAAAGTAACCACTCAATATGCTTCCATGTTATACAACATTTTTACAAACAAACATATCTTCATTTTTACTGAACAAAAAGATGGGCATTCTCAAGTTGAGAACTAACAGTGGGCATTTTCTAACTCATTCATGGTAATAATTGTTTGCATGTATATAGTGTGCTACTGTTAAAACAAAAACATTTCCCTTATTCTCTTAAAATATGAGATATCTAATATAAGGTAGCTAATGTCAGCAATATTATAGCCCCATCAAGGAGCAAGAAGGAAAAACTATTGGCCAAAGGTCTTGATTCCAAGTCCACTGTTGCCTCTCAATCAATACATTTTAAAACTAGGAGGGGAAAACGGCAGAGACGCTTTTTTTAAAAAAAGGTTAAAACAATCTAGCCTTTCATTAAATACCGGAAATCTGAGAAATGCTTCCTATCTGAAGTGTGTAATTCAGCTGGAAATATCCTTAAAGGAATTATCTTTTTAAAAAAAAAACTGCTAAAGTGATTAAATGCATGTCAAATATTTAAAATACTCCCAAAACAATGCAACAGTGTTTTTGGCAGGAACTGCCCCTAACAAAAGGAAGGTAATTTTTTTTGCTAAAAAAATTTACGTGAAAATCCTAACTAGGGTTATGTGCCTTGATCATTAGGTAAACTGGTTTTAGATATAATATTTAAATGAATTAGAATCATCCTGTCCAAGAGACTATAAAAAAGTTTTCACTCAAACTACTTTTCATTTTTATTTCATTTTTGGAGGAAATTTTTCATTCTTTATTCCTTGGGATGCTTGTTGAAGTTAAAAGACTTTTCTCAACTAATTTGCATTGGGGGAAACTGAATTGTAAATATACTGTTTCGGATAGTAGTACCTTAGAGCAAGGCAGGAAAACTGCACACAAAGAACAAATGCTATATAAATGCAAATTAATCCATAGACTCAAAAGAAAATCCAAGTGGTAAAATCTGAATACCTGGTTGTGCCCAGGGCTGCTGAGAGAGAGTATACTTGGGACCTCCCTGATTGGCCATTGTTTTTAATGCTGAAACCTAGTGAAGGAGACAAAAAAGAAGAAAGTTTTTATTTCACTGACAACCAATTAAACCAATATTGTTCTCAAAGGATAGATAACGCAAGACAACACCATTAAAACATAACAAGAAACAAATACGCAGCTCTAAAAAATGATATCTTGTTTCCTATTCCTTTAGAACTAATAAAATCTTTGGTAAAATTTCTTTTGTTATTTTGGGGGGAAATTTTTAAAATACACAATTAGATGGTGTTATTTTACCACAATAATGACAAAATCCTGAAGGAATTTATCTGAATTAGTATTACGCTCATAAATAATTCAGGAAAGACCAAAATGAAGTCAAACAGAGCCATAAAAAGAGCAACAGACTAAAGAGCAGAGCCAGCATGTTCTGTCAAGCTGTCATTGTCCACTGTCACTAGGAAAGCTTCACCCAAGAAGCCACAGGGCAGTGAGGATGCTCTGAATGCTTCCGGGATATATTTTTCTTCTTGCACATGAAAGCAATTTCCCTAGCTCGTGGTAAGACATTTGAGAAGCCTAAAAAAAGGATACTTGATTAGCCTCAGGCTGGGGAAGCAATATCCTTATCAATGAACTACATATAAACTTTAGATAGCTGGCAAATACAAAGCTTAACTGGAACCACCAAATGCCTGAGAACCATTGCCATGATCCCAAAGTGTCAGCTAAAAAGCTTATAAACATCAAGTCTAAAAAAGTACTTGGAAGAAAGATGGTTCTTCTTCTGTAGTTTTTACCTCTCAGTTGCTTCTTCTATTTGATTGTAAGTTCCCTGAGGGAAGCTCAAATGCTTTTAACAAATATTTTTACAGCTCAAATGCTTTTAACAAGTATATTTACTAGGAAAATATTTTTACAAAAATATGCAACTGATTCATATTGTGTTCATTCAGAATCTGTCAATCTGTCAACTGGAACAGGGTGAAATTTACTTAGGAAAACAGAGCTTGTTATGAAAATAAATAAAATTTCGGAGAGTATTAGACCAATTTGAAAACAAGTATCATTAATGACTAGCTATGTCTGTTGTTTGATTGAAAATGAATGTTGTCCAATACAAGATTATTCTATCTACTAAGCAGAAGGAAACGATCTTAACTTAGTGACTCAGATTTTGAAATGCCTGGATTTTTTTTTTATCCAACCAATTCAAACACTTCACTAATTCGTACTGGCTTTCCCTACAGTAGATCTCTTATTGAGGTTTCACTGTAAGTCAATATCAAGTCAATAAGCACCTACTGTAAGCCAGGCATGTGCCAAGCACCAGGGACACAAGAAAGCCAAAAAACAGTTCCTGTGAGCTCTCCTTTGAGTCTAATGAGGAGACAACATGCAAATAACAAAGCACAAAAAAAAAAATGCACAGGAGAAATTACAGGTAATCTCCAAGGGAAGGCGCTAAGATTAAGGAGGACAGGGAAAAGCTTCTTGAAAAAGGTGGGACTTTAGCTGGGACTTGAAGGAAGCCCAGGAAGCCAGGAGATGAAGATGGAGGAAGAAATCTCCAGGGATGGAGGGCAGCCAGTAAAAATGAGGCCCAGAGTCAATGGATGAGAGTGTTCCACTTCAGAACAATAAAGAGATCAGTATCACAGGATTAGAAAGTGTTTAGAGGAAAGGAAGGCAGGAGAAGATTGGAAAGGTAACAATGAAAAGCTTTAAAAGGCAAACAGAGGCTTTTACATTTGATCCTGGAGGCAATATGGAGTCAGTGGAATTGACAAAATGGGTGACATGGTTAGACTGGGGCTTTAAAAAGATACATTTGATAGCTGAGTGGTGGATGGACTGGAGTGGGGGAAGCCTTGAGGCAGAGAGACCAACCAGGAGGTTACTGCCAACAGTTCGGCAATGAAGTGATGGGGGCCTGAACCAGGATAATGTCAGTGTTAAGATAGAGAGGGGGCATATAGAAGAGATGTTAGGAAGACAGAGAAAACAGCTCTTGGCAACAAACTAGGTAAGAGGAGGGGAAAAGTGAGAAATCCAGAACAACATCTAGGTTACAAGTCCAGTGTTTGGGACAAAAATTTCCCAACCTTAGTTTATGGTTTATTTCAAAGTACTAAAAAACAATAAAATTTCTGTACAACGATCAAATTTTGGACAATTCTTGGAGTCTGTTTTCAAGAGATTTGAGTACCACAATACCTAATATAACATTACCCAGTAAGTACTCAAACTTCTTCGGAGTCAGTATGGGGAAGAATTCTACAACGGTAAAATAATAAATAGACTCTGCTATTTCTAGAGCATTCATTAAATAAAATAAAGAACAATGGCTAAGTTAGAAGTTCTCTTCTTCAATTGAGTGGGTCACTATGTGATAATGAATAATAAGCATTAATTTCTCCATCTGCAAAATGAAAAGCATACCTACCAACTGACAGTGAATGGAAAGGCTAAGAATCACAGTAGATTCCTAAACACACACTAGGTCTGTAGTCTCCCAGTACCATATTCTATCCAGAGGCTCCCAAAGTGGGTGATACTGCCCCCTGGGAGGGCACTGGGAACAATCCAGGGGGGCAGGGTGGTAGTAGCCTCAGGTACAATTGGGGGGCATTGAATAATTGGGGCAGTAGAAGCATAAGGAAAGAAGAGAAGAATATTTTGAAAAACCGTTCACACGTGTTTCATCTGTTGTGTAACAGTTAAAGTTGTGGTGACTACATTATGTTCCAAATAAACACACAAAATGCAAGTTATAACCCATCAGTGGTCAAGCTCACCAATAGACCTTAAAAAGCAAGTGTTGGCAGATAAATATGTCTCGCATTGTCAGGAAGTCCAACATGCCTCAGCAGGACAATACGATATTATATGGTCACATGACACAATATAGCATCATCAAAATTTCAATGCAGGAAAAACACTACAAATTTATAATAAATTATTAAATTGAACTTGCATCATTTTTTAAGAAAATATTTTACATTTTTTTTTAAATGACACAAATTTTTTTAAAAAGTTAAAGGGTCAAAAAAAGTAGATTTCCAGGGGGGCAGTAATTTTTTTTTAAAAGGAAACAGGTAGGCCAAATAAGCTTGGGAACATGTGCTCTGTGCATTAAACTATGTTGGTTCACACTAAGAAAGCTCCTACTTAAAGGAAAATCAATATGAACTTAAGGTGACAAGATGAGGACATATGCTGAGGATAGTTACGTCCAGCATTATCTGACATTTTTTGATGCACACTCAAATAAGTGATGAAATGTGCTTCCTTTGTTTACCAAAACCCAGCTCAGAACTCCATCGCTCTTGCAATTATTCATAACAAAAGGCACAGCTCTTATAAAATATCAATTGTGTCAGAAAAGACACAAGACTTTCATTTTTGCAAATAAAAAAAGCTTTTCAGTTCATATTTATGGGAAGTTCTTTGAAAGATGAATAGCTTTGTTGACTTCTAGACACAAATGCTCTAGCTGTCAGGAAAATGTGAAAGTTGATTTTAGATCTTTCATTATTTTCCTCTACAGTACATTACTTTAACATTTGTCATGTAGAAATAAAATTTGCAGGAAAAAAATACAAAAAGTATCACCTTAAGGGATCAGCAATGTCACATAAACTCTAGTGGTGAGTTATATAACACAACTATTCTTTATTAAGCAAATTTCTCTTTTGGCCAATAGCAAAAAAAAAATTAATGCACACACCCAAATTCAACATAGCACAATACAGCAGTAACACTTTGTAATAAAAATTATAGTACTAATTAAATATTCCTAGTAGTAACACAATGAATATGATATTACAAGAGTGGTTAGAGATCAGGGTGAGGAGAAAATTGCCTGGGACAAAGGTCAAATGTAAAAGCATCCAAATGCTGAGAGAAGCCATGGCTTCATGTTTTCAAAATCCCAACCTACAGTGCAGTGAGAGTGGACTGGAAAAGCACTCAGGGAAGGAAACACTGCTGAGGTCCAGCTGAGATTCAGTGTGGTCTAAGAAGAAGCATGCTGTTATAGCACAGAACCAAATTAAAGACTCCCTACACAATTCTCTACTTTACTCTAAAACTTTCAGGTATCCAGAGCCTTCCCAAATATCAATAACGGCTATAACTTCATTCAGTTTATGCTAAGGCCTCTTCCTCAACAAAATGAATCAAAGAACTCACACTTTTCAATCTGTTCATTTCTAAAACATATATCACCGTTGAATCTTGGATTTCAATAATATCAACAAATACTTGTTTCAGAAGCTTCCTCTCATTCCATACAACACCTAAAGGTTTGTTTTTTCCCTCTATCTGGCCAAAATTAAACCTAAAGCTAAAACTATGGCTAGCTCCCAGTTAGGATTAATGCAGATGTACTGCAAAAAATATGTCCAAAGTTGTTCTATACTGCCTCAATATGAAAATAACTCCAGTGAAAATTGTATTTGACGTATGTCAAAGTTTTAAATGCTTGTGATATCACTTTATCATCAAAGTGACACAAAACAATAGTTGGAAACTCTTAATTTGCTATAAAAAGGAGCACCTCTAATTTGATAACCCAAAATCTAAGTGTTTGTTGAAATCAACTCAACTGAGTAAAGTGCCACCAGAAATCAGCAAATTATCTCATTGTGACTCCTCTGATACTTTTGTTACCTAATGGCTTGATTTTTAAAACTGATGGCTTCCTAGATGTTGGGTGAATATGGCAACCATCACATGCAGTCACCCACAGGCTTATATGATGCATCCGTTCTTTAGCTGCTTCACGTGTCAATGTCTTGCCTCTCCAATTAGACTACAGGCAGAAGGAACACGTCTGACTTCTTCCATTATCCCCAAATTACCTAGTACAGTTCTATGTGTAATACACTGCATTTACATAACACTGTCAGATTTACAAAGCACTTCTGAAATATTCTTTCATTTCATCCTCAAGACAACCCCACTCACTATGATGTAATTATTCTTTAATAAATCTTTACTGAATAGAGGTTAGTATCCAGATCTTTTAAAATACATTTTTGATGTGATCAAAAATCCCAAATGAAATTTCAAAAAACAAACCAACTGGTTGGATACAAATGTATCAAAAGAGCTGTGATCTAACAGTGTACTGACTGACAGTAGCTCATGTATGAATTTTAAATACAAAATATATTTTAAATATATATACTTAATGTTACTATAGTTATTAGTATAGAGAATATTTATGTCTTGGTATAAAGTCTTTGCCTCTCAATTACCCAAGTCAAATGGAAAGGAAGAGTGGCAGCGTCTAGCAATGTCCCAAAGTGGGATGTGATGGGCTGGCTCAGGCAGAAAGCTCTAGCACAAAACTGGATCATCACTTTGTAAAGAATGTGGTACAAAGTGTTTCTGGTCAGATACAGATTAGACTAGATGACTTCTTTAGACCCTTCCAATCCAATTTTGTGAGTCTGCAATATATGAGAACCTATAAACAACCACCCCCTTAAAGGTTATAGGAAGCTCTATATATAGGGAAAAAGCTGAAGTCCTGCTCCAAATCACTTTACCACGGAATTACGTAGTTAGAAGGGACTTCCAAAGTCAAATTACACAGGAATCCACTCTACAACAGCCCTGACAAGTGATCATCCAGCCTCTATCTGAAGACCTCCTTCCGGTGACAGGAGATGCATCACCTCCTAAGGTAACCCATTCCATTTGGGGGTAGCTTTAATAATGAAGAAGTTTTTGTTTGTTTTTCACATGGACCTTCAATACGCCTCTCTGCAACTCCACCTAAGGCTCTTAGTTTGGTCCTCTGAAGCTGGACAGAACAAGTCTAATCCCTTTTCTCCGTGACAGCCCTTCAAATACAGGAGGACAGCTATCCTGTCTCTTATAAGTCTTCTCTTCTCCAGGTTAAACATTCCCAGTTCCTTCAACTGATCCTCATGAAAAATAGACAACAACAGGTAATGACTCCGATAATGGATCCAAAACCACAACATGGATAATCATTGCATATGTAACCATGAAACTGATTATAATTAGCACACCTAATTAATATTTGTAGACTTTCCTTTAAAATGCTGAAATATCCCAAACTCTTATTTTGTTAATAATATGTTGAGAGATCTACAGGCCGAAGACATCAAAAGCTTATGGTTCATGATCTTTGACTGCTAAAGGTGTCACAAAAGGATGATTAAATAAAAGGAGATATGGGGAGATTGAGGATTATTTTTCAATGACAAAAATGCAGCAACACATATACCTTTGACATGAATTCCTCCAGCTGCTCTATAAACAGCTTGGTCTGCTGCTGAATAAACTGCTCACAAGCTGACTTCAGATGTCGGTCTACATCTTTTTTAGAGTCAAGATAGTGTTCTCTTATCTCGGGAGTACCCTTAAAAAGAAGACAACAATTTCCTTCTGTTTTTATGTGCCTAGAAATCACACACATTTAAACGAATGTAGTTTCCCCCCTCAAAATAAATAAGACTCCTCACCTCCAACAAGAACTCTATTAAGGCATTGTTGCTATTCAGCCTAAAAAATCTCGGAACGGTCATAGGGTTCAGGATTTTAAATGCTGCATCTGTGAAACAAAATTACCCATGCTATGAACATATAAGTTTTAGCTAGCACAGTTCCTAAAGAAAGATATGTCTTGCCATTTCAATGGACAATAAATACTACTCCTTAACACCAACCACAAAGAAAAAAAAAGCCAAGTTCAATTTAACCAACTCTATTTGAAGGATAAGGATGATATGGACATGAATAATGATTGTCTTTTTGTGTTTTTTTAAGTCAGAATTTTAAAATAACCACCAATTACAACTTGATAATTTCCAAATGAAGAAAATGAGATAAATGCTGAGTATCTGATTAAAAACTTCATCAATGATACCTAAACTGTAATACAGCTGCCATATTACGACCTTTAGAGGAATTAATCTATAGGGTAAAAACTAGTTTTTGTATGCTGATAAAGAAAAAAAAAACTACTTACCCATCTTCACAGCTACAGAGCCTGGCTGGCACAAAAATTTATTCATTTGAAATTGAAGAGAACAAAATTGTGTGTCAGCCAGGGAAAAACACCATAAGGACATATTTAACCCTTAACCTCCAGCCTAACTAGAATCTATTCAAAGTACTAAAGGTCTCATTGATGTTCAAATGCAATAAGCTGTAAGAGTTAGTTATGAGGAGTCACAGGCTTAAAAGATAAGATAGTAGCATAAAAAGTAACAGAAAGAAAAGATTATTTCTTAGTTTAGCTTTGCCCACCTGGAAAAAAGCAAAGTTTCAAACATTTCTAACTGTGGTTTTTCAGGCACACAACAGCACTGTGTCTTTGACCCTTATCTTAATGAAAGAGAATCTCTAGTGGAGAAAGCACTCAGCACAAAACATTAGTAAGTAGCTCCTTGGTTCCAATTTTCTCCTTATTATAGTTTTTAGTTACTTAAAAGAATTCTTTCTACAGTAAATGAAGTCATATCAACTTGCGCTTTGAATATATAAGTTTTATGAAAAATATGCCCCAAGCCAGCTTCTGACAAAATGTAGGAATATTAATGTTTATTATACTTCAGCGTTAATTACAGTTAATTATAATTCATCGTGCGGAAACAATTTACAGGCTAGAAAGAATGGAAGAGTAATCAGAATAGTACAAATGTTAATCCTATATGTCACAATCCCATCAATTAAAATCCTTCACAGTAATAGCACTGTTAAAATATCTAATAATAAAAAGAAATCATTTTATCATCTAAATGATAAATTGGTTGCAGTATGTAATGTGGATATCTGATAGAAATCTATGTAATCATAAAAGAGAATCCAATCCAGCAAACTATTAAGTACCTATCATGTTTAAGGCACTATTCTAGACGCTGGCAATCCAGAGGCAAAATTAAAAACAAACCCTGCCCTAACAGAGGTTACGTTCTACTGAGGTGATACAACACAAAGAGATTGGAGAGAGAACACTGACAACCTCGGGTCTAAAGAAAGACTCCTAATTACAAATGACAGAGGTGAGGAGGGAGTGCTTTCAAGGAATAGGATATATAATAATCCGTGCAAAGGGGAGCTAGTGGGAGACACTGCCCAGAACGCCAAGTGCACAAAAGGGCACTAATATACAACAAACAGAAAGGCAGACTGAAACCAGATTAAGAAGGGCTTTAAATGATAAGCTAATGAGTTTGTGTTATATCCTCTAGGCAATAGGAGTCAATGAAGTTTATTCTGGCATCATCAGAGCTGTACTTTAGGAAATTATTTTGGCAGCTGTGTGAAAGATGGACTGGAGATGGGAAAGACTGGAAACCAGGAGTTTGATTAAGAGGCTGTTTTGATTGTCTAGATAAATGTGATCAAGGCCTGAACCATCGTGGTGGGCGACCATGTGAGTAGAGAGAAAGTAAGAGAGACAGAAGGAGAAAGAGAGAAAAAGTCAGAGAGATAGACAGATTTTACAGAGGGAGAATCAATAAAACCTGGCAACCGATTGATTATTGAAGGTGAGAGAGAGGGCAAAATCAAGGATGTTTCCAAACCTACAAACTTAGGTGAATGCTAAGATAGTATGCTTAAGAGAAGTGGGGGAACTTAGAGAAAGGACACATTTAGAGGAAAGCACCATTCTGGACATGGTGAATACAAAAAATATGAACACGAGTCTGTTCTCCCACACCTACGACACTTGAAACAAAGGGCACCCATTGTATCAGAAAGTAAGCCATTTAGGGACAAAAGGAAATATAATAGAACTTTTAATAAATAGTCCTCAACCTCCTGCCTTTTCTCACCAGATGATCTTACCTCCTCTTTACTAAGATGGAAGCCAATGTTAATTTCTTCAATGTTTATTTAAATTTCTACTATGCATAAGTAACTGTGCTATGAACCATGAATATAAAGGAAGAAACAACATGGTCCCTGTTCTCAAGGAGTTTATGCTCCAATGGACAGAAAGACACATGTAACTTTCAGACTACTATCCATTTCATCAGAGGTATCCAACTTGAGGTCTGAACCAGATTAAAACGTAACTAGTAAATGTTTAACAAAATACAATGAAACACAATGTTAATTTGTGGTTTTCTAAGACAATGTGAGGATCCATTTCTACTTGAGTTTGACATTCTACATGTTCTACACTCTACCCAAACCAGAGATTCTATATGTTTTTCATAAATCTCCACTTGCAAGCCTTCATTCATAACTAATTCCTCACACCTAGAAAGGGCTCCTCTCACACTTTCAATTTTTACCTTCTGACATCTCATCCCCATCCTTCAACATCTACCTCCCTTGCCATCTCATCCTGATCTTCCCAAATCTTCCCAGTTACAAGTAATCTTCCCTCTGACCTCTCAGAGCACTCTGTATCTGTTTCATGTCCTATCATATTCTATGTAATTAGTGTATATCTGTCAAACAGTATTGCACACTTCTGTGTGTGCTGTAGTTCTTTGCTAGATTTTAGCTGAAGGTAGGCATCTTATCAAAATCAGCTTTACGTATCTGCCTGGAAATTTTGGGTAATTGAAGAATGAATTACTGAACGCATGAATGACTACCCAATCCTCTGATAAGAGAATTAAAGCTATCTGCAAACGTTCTGCACTGTCTCTTAAGATTCCAAGTCCCCCAATATTGTGCCTCTTTAAGCAGAAGCCAGAAGACCCCTTGTCAGGGACGCTGTAGGAGACATTCCTAGTCACACGACAATTGAATTATGAGTTCCCAGGTTTTTTCCAACTAAGCTTCTTTAACTATTTTTACTCCCTACCTCAAAACTCTGTATCTTCACCTATTGCTCCTTCCTCCTCATCTCAGAGGAAGGGCTGGACTTCTTCGCTGAGGCTAACTGTTCTACTTATGCCCAGGGGCAGCCAGGTGGCTCAGGGGATAGAGCACTAGGCTTGGAGTAAAGGAGATCTAAGTTCAAATATTCAAACACTAACTGGGTCACTTCACCTCTGCTGCCTCAGTGTCCTCAGCTCTAAAGTGGGACAATAATAGCATCTATCTCACAGGGTTTTGGGAACGAGTGAGATGATATTTATAAAGCATTTAGTACACTGCCTGGCACAAAGTAGGTGCTTTATAAATGCTTATTCACATGTCTCCTCTTCCCTGCCCTCGATCCCAATTCTGTCTCTCATACAGCCCTGCTCTATTAACTTGTATCTGGCACTTCTATCAAGGGCTTAAAAAAAGTTTGTTGAGGAGTATAGGTAAGCTGGTAAAACAAAAAACAAAAAAAAAGGATTTATTCTTCAACTTAAACAACTTGCTATCCACAGAACTTAAATAAGCTGAAACTATAAATATCATCATGTGAAGAAAGTTTAAACTGAGAGGTTATTAGAGAAATTTGTGGTATACCTTTAGCCCATGTCTACAAACCACTGCTTGATTTTATTGTTCCACAAAAACTGCTGGATTAACAGATTCTAACCCAGCATGACATTGTTCCTGCTAACTACTGAATGGAAGCCTAGCTCTACAGAATGGAATATACTTGTCGGAGCACTTTCAGATACATCATCTCATTTTGGATTCTTAATCTCATCGGACCTTTACAACAATATTATGAGTTACACAGAACCACCATTATCATCATCCCTATTTTAGGGAAGAGGAAAAGCTCAGAAAGGCTTGCCCAGGACAGGTGCTCCCTCCACTGCCTCAGACCACCTCCCTAGATTTCCACTATAGTGACTAGCTGATCAACTCAGTCAAATCAGCCAAACCATCTCTTTGGTATTGCGTAGAACAATAAAATGAGTTTTCCCTCCATCTTCAACAGGTCTGATGCTGTTCCTTTCTAAGATGTTACAGCATATGAGAAGCATTTAGAATGTCAGCAGCCCAAATGAGAACAAGCAGGTAATATATTCAGCAAGCATGTGAAAACATTGCAGATGAACATAAAATAAACCTAGACCCTATGTTGACATATCTGGACAGGTTAAATCTGCCCAATTATGCCAGCTAGGACAATGAAGTACCTCTAGTTTTCTTAAGGTCCAGGGAAATTTCCTTAATGGTGAATTCAGTGTGGAATGGAGCAATTTGTTCACGGAGAATCAAAAGATGCTTAATTAAGAAAAGCTGTCCATCAATCTGGGTCTAAATTGAAAGGGGGGGAAATAAATAATACCATAGGTTAAGCAGAAATACAAAAGCAGCGATCACATGTAGGTGACTATAAACAAAAGTATGTATTTTAATAAATGTTATTCCCACCTAGATTTGGGGCCTTTAGCCTAAAACTTTATGGTTTTATAGTATCTCTGTGACTCCCTAAACTCTATCGAAAATCTTGTCCTCAAACTCTTATTGAAATCTACACTGCTTAAGTTCTTCTAATCCAGTAACAGGAAAAGAAGTCTGTTAAAAACAAAAAATTACCTTCCTGATCAAAAAGGCATGAAATGAGAAATTTAAAGAGAACCATCAGCTTTATTTTAAATTTATACTTTAAATGCAGCTGAGACATGGCATATGTGTATGTATGTGTGTGCACAAATGTGTGTGTTTATGTGTATATATGTATATACATGCCTACATACGTGTACACACACACACACACTATTCCCTACCCAGCCAACTCTCAGCATAAATTTGGAAACAGAGGAGGTGATTAGGGAGACAAGATATCTTTCCAGTTTCTCTTGTCAGACCTCTGCAACAATATTTCTCTTTATTTTGTTTGAAGTGTTGTCTAGTCCCACACAAGGGCAGCTCCTGAAGTATAAAAAGAAAAACTCCACTTTCGATTATCCTTCCATGTCACTGTGCTTTTCCAAATAACTAAAAGCTTCCTTGAAGTTCCTTGCATCCCTTCCTTTACCTAGCCACTGAGTTTTGTAATTCAATTTCACTTTCAAAGCACAGACCAGATTCTTCAGTGATATATATATAACGTACTCTGCTTTTTATGTAAAGGGAGCCTATGTACTACTGCTGCTAATCAAGTAGGAATGTGAAATTTGGGAGGTAATTGCTAATGAAACAACATAACAAAAGAAGTTTATTATTCTTCTTTTATAAGCAATTAGCTTAACTTTTCATGGCTTAAAGTAAAAAAAAAAATTACCAACTTCTCCCCCATTCCACAGACATTTTCAGCACAAAACGAGCTAAGATCCTGTGTGTTTTCTTTTACACAATGTCAAGTAAACAGGAAATCTATCAACCATGAAGCATCTGTTCATTAAGTTTGGTACATGCCAGATATTATTCTAAGCACTGGAAATGATGGGTTTATTTCTTTAAAATTTGCTCCTTTTTAAAAGTAATTCTTCTTAAGATGAAACTTAGGGAATTTAAAGGCATATTTTACAAAGCTGATGTGGTCCAATGTATGGAAAACGGTGGCATATTTGCTTTCTTAAACAGATTTTGAGAGTTACTTCATAAGCAAAAAATAATATACAAGGATAAGAACTCCTTTTTTTAAAAAAAGGAAAAAGTTTAAGACTATCATAAACTATTTTTATAAAGTCATCTTTTTAAAGGTTGAGATACCAAAAGGCACATGACATTTCAGTCACGAAAATAAAAAAGTTAGTGCTCATCCACTTAAGCCCCTTACATTAGAAACACGGAGCAGAGCTGCACAGCAATGATTTACATAAGCTTAAGCTATGCATGAGCTTAAAATGCGGAAAAGCGAAAACTCAAGGTCTTTCTTCTACCTCTAGTAATAGGCCTATGGTAGAGACAGCCAGTGTTCTGGCCAGTGTCACTTGTATCCTACTAATTAATTAGGACGGAAAAAATATGAATGGTTCCAACTGAAGATATAAATTGTCTAAATCTTAACTGTCTGTCTAAAAACCTATCCTTTATCCTCTCCTGGTACACTTGCCAAAATCTTAACCCCCAGTTCCTTAACATGGAAAGGTGGGAATGAACATACATGGAAGCCAACAGTGCTGGTCTAATACGTCCAACACTTTGGCGGAGGGGCAATACTACTTTTTGCTGACATGAAACCTCAAAAATGTCAGGTCTGGAATCAAGGTAGAAGCAGATATTCGTGAGGATGGGAAGGGTTTGTGAAAGGGAGCCACAGGTACAAAGAGAGAAGAGAATCACCATGGTTCCTTCCCTACACACTTGAGATAACAGGGATAGGCCAGAGTGGAAATGAGAGCCACACACCCCTGACTTGCTGGAAATGTCCCAGGAACAAAGGAGAAGTAGGGAAGAGCAAGGGTGGCAAAAACACTGTCTGGGTGGAACCCTGGGTTTGAGAAAGACTACTCCAATATTGTAGAGAACAATCCTTAACTAACCCCAGGAGAAAACCCAGAGTAAACTCTGAAAAAGTTTAAATGCCCCATTCAGCTTTCTAAAATAACTGCTGCTCCATAAAAGGTAGCCATGGACGAGAGTAAGGCAGAACTTTCCCAGTCCCATTTCCCTGATGGCCAGAAATGTAAACAGAAGCTTCCATACTATGAGATTTATAACATTCAAAGAAAGTGGGCAAGTGATTAGTACTCAAGCTAATTACACTTTGAAAAAGAAATCTTTGCAAAGAAAAAGAAAAGGCAGTTATTTCTAGTGTATACTATCATTATCAATACCCAATTAGTCTTGCATTTTAGAAAATGATTCCTACTGTTTTAGCCAAGAGAATTTTGGTAATGTACCACCCTCACAGAGCAGGCTCTCTTTATCCTGCTCCTTAACACCAAGGTTACATATGTATTATTACACTATCTTTATGGCAGCATAGTCTGACTTGGGACTAAAATTCTGCAGTCAGATGACTTGTAGCTTCTGTCTCTGCACATGAATGTGTAATGTTCCACAATACCATTAAGGACCACAAATTTTCATCTAACACTTTTCATCAAACCTTATTTTTGGAGATTGAATCTGAAGCTCCCAGTAATGACTGAATGCAAGCTGACAATGCTTCCTGGGATAATCCTTGGAACACTGCCCTCTGGTGGAATAAAAAAAGTCTTTAAGTATTGATACAACATTTAAAAACAGGAAAATATAAGATGGAGTTAAAAAAAAAAAACACCTTTCCTCCAGCACCTAATTTTTAAAATGAATGCCAAGAACGAGATATATGAGTACAACTGACTAAAAGATCCTGGGCTCAAGTCCCGTTCCCCCCCCCCCACCCCACTATTTTCTAGCTTTGAGTTCTTGGGCATCTCTGGGTTTCCATTTCCTTTTCCAATAAATGAAGGAATTTAATTATCTGATTAAGTCCCTCCAACTCTGTCAGTCTGATTCCATAGTATGTAACATTTAATAAATGCTATATTCTATTGTATAGTACTGACTGTTCTAATTAACAAAGAGCATACACATCTATCCTGGAATAAAATCTCTGAACTGATTTGATACTCAAAACAAATTTGACTTAAAGGAATGACTTGAGTAATCATTCAAGTCATGAGTCATTTTCTAAGTTCCTCACTGGTGTCTCTTGCAAGCACTCAGCTAGAAAGAAGGGGTAATGGTGATGTGAAGAGAAGGAAGGAAATCAGAGGTCCCTGCAGCTAACAAGAGCTACAAGCTCTAATCTATTCCTAGAGACAAAATTTTCTGCCCATTCTTCAAGCAAAGATTTCTACCACTTGGCTTCCCTCCAACCTCTGACTTCCAGTGATCAGGCATCTTTTATTTCCACAAATGAATACGTAAAAGCAGCTGTGTGGATTGCAATGCAAAATACCTGATGTTCAACTTTGTCAATAACCATACCTAACATCCCTTTTCTGACTCTTCCCTCTTTCCCTATCATAGAAGCTGGGTAAGGATGGAAACAGCAAAGCCTCTCATTGGAAAGGATCCTCAGCAAGAAACCTGGGCACCTCTAACACAGTAGAGATGACCTGATTCCAGTTCCAGAAAGTGCCAGAAGCTAGAATGTGACTGATACTGATTTCAACACACATAACTACAAATTTAAATATATAAATGCTATTAAAATATTTTATATTCAGGAGCAGCTAGGTGGCACAGTAAGTAGAGCACCGCCCTGGAGTCAGAAGGAACTGAGTTCAAATTCAACCTCAGACACTTGACACATGCACTAGCTGTGTGACCTTGGGCAAGTCACTTAACCCCAATTGCCCTACCAAAAAAAACCCTTAAAATATTTTATATTTTTAAAAATTATTGCTGTTTTGTAGAGTACAGCATTAAATAAAATGAATCTTGAAGAAAATTGCAATCAGTTCATTAAACAGAATTTTTAAAAATAAGTCAGCAGCCTGCAAAAATATGTAACTAAACCTTCCACTCATTTCTGAGTACTGAACAATTTGGAGTTTTAAAAGATATACCTGTTGAAAATACTGATTCAAGATGAGTACCATTTGGATCTAAATTAGTAGCATTATTTCTAAGTATTTAAATCTGATACATGAGTCTGAAAGAGTCTTTTTTATATGAATTTTTGTTACTATAAATATACAGAGCTGAAAAGAAACAAAAGCTATAGAAAGAATTCAAAAGACTTAGATTCTAACACTGGTTTTGTTAACTAGTTAATGTAACTTTGGGCAGGTCTCAATATATATTTTGGTTTCCTCATCTATAAAATGAAAAAGTTGAGAAGAAAACTAAATGGGTCTCCTAATCCCAATACCCTAGGATGTTATGATACTGACAAAATATTGCTCTAAGCTCTGAGAACAAAGTTTAAAATTCAGTTATTTCAAATGGCAGAAAACATGAAATATAAAGAAATTAAAGTTCCCATACGTACATCTATGCATCTGTATAGTTTAGAGAGGCATACAAGAGTTCTTCGAACAGTGGGATACCACATTCCATGAAGATCCGCTGGTGAAATTGTGGCCTGTGGTCTAGGATTAAGAGATTCTCCTGTGCCTAAGGATCAAATATAAAACAGCCACTCAAATTTCTTAATTGTGGATGTCTGTCTTAGAAGAATCACATAATAAGGCACTTAAGGGATCTTCATTTGTTCTCAGGCTAATAGGAAATGTAAATTGTAATAAAGCTTCATTTTTAATCAAGGAATGGCAATTCATGTCAATATTAACATATTAAAATGAAACATTCATGGAAACATACAAGATTCATGATAAATACACTGCCCACAAATTGTCCCTACCTTCTAAACACTTTTCTCCCCAAAAGTACAGTGATAATTAATGAGTTCAACTGTGTTAGTGAGTCACTCTTCATAAATTATTATTTGCCATATGCCAGTATCTATTTTCAAAGCTGAATAACAGCTAGGACCATACATAGGTAACATGAGTCTCAACACACAAAATATGGCAGGGAGGGGTACAATAAGAAACGCTTTTTAATGTCCCTAAATTCTGTTTTCCAAGGTATTCAGGTATCAACTTTTATCTAAGTCACTAGTTACTTGCTGATTACAACAAAATCACTAGGAAGTTTGCAGTCGGCAGTAACACAGAGGCAAATGCAATTTTAAGGCGGGGGGGGGGGGCAACACAATCTTTAAACTTGTCTTCAGCTC
>CM053626.1:67949612-67965615 GCA_028646595.1 Phalanger gymnotis | reverse complement strand
AACAATGAAGCTTTGCACTTACATAGCATTTTATTGCCTTTTACTTCCCTCTTATGTCCCATTTGATCATTACACCAACTCTTAAAACACATAGAAAAGTTGCTATTCTCTTCATTTTGCAGAAGACCAAAGAGAAATCAAGAGGCTCAGGGATCTAGTTAAGGACAAAGCAGGTACTCAAACTCAGGTTCTTCTGACACCTAGTCTAACAGTGTTTGTACTTTAAATGCCTTAAAGAGAATCAAGCAATTAACAACTATTTATAAAGCACCTACTATGTGCCAGTCACTTGGCTACACTATACTAGTCATTTGGGATACAGATATGATGAATGAAACAATCCTTACACACAAGAAACTTATATCCTAATATGGGAGACAACAAGGACAAATAGAAGTACATACAGAATGAATACAAATAAATACAAAATACAGCATATCCCAAAAATCTTAGTACAGTTTTAAGCTTTAATAATTTGAGAAGTATAAATGCTACACTTACAAACTTACAAACAAAACATTTAAAAGGCTAATATTTAAATGTTTAAATATTAATCTTTCTTATTAAAATTCAACATGACTACCATGTATACATCTATGATGTGGTATACATCACTAGCTGATTTTCCAAGTTTGTAAAACCTTTCATCAGCATCTGTTGCTCAGTGACTTAAAGAATACATCTGTTCTAGCCTTAAAAATCACCCAAAGAATGAGGTCTTGATGCACATACAACAGTTTTAAAGTGACTCCACACACACACAAAAAAAGTCTAACTAATAGAGATAAATCAGGTGACCAAAACAAGGGGAGCTTCTCTACTGATCCACTGCTTTTGAGAAAACATCATCCAGAAACTCACGTGTGCCATGCATAATAGAGTGCCTATCTCTTTGAAGTGAAAATGAAAATTTTATTGCTCAAAAAGTACAAAAGTATAAAAGAAAATTAAATAAACTTTCAAAATGATATTTAGTTTTTTAAGTTTATAGCGGTTATACTTCTGGAGTTATCAAAGATGAAGACTGCACTAAGACTTTTGATAAACTCTAGTTAAATACAGGGTAGTTTGAAAGGTAAAGCACTAGCAAGTTGAGGGCGTGAGAAAGGCTTCATGTAAAACCGTGGTGTCAGCCTCTAAATAGAAAGGATGCCTGCAAGCCCCATACTGACTTGGAAAACCACACATTAACATTACCTATGTTGTACTGCATTTTGATTTATTTTGTTAAACATTTCCCAATGACATTTTAATCTGGTTGGTGTGCTGGCAATCAAAATGGGCTCTTAGCACTCGGTTCAACCAAGTGTCCTTGAAGAGTTTGCCTTTTGTTTCCTTGATTAGATTGGGAGTCCTTGGTGACCTCCTTGCCTCAGGGGAGGGCCTAGTTTACAGGGGCTTGAGTGGCATGTTTGGGACACCAGAGGCTTTTAGACCACATGGGTTTAAGTCCCCTCTTTGTGACGATTTTAGGTCACGTGGGTGAGTCGCATGTGTGACTCACCTTTGACCCTGAAAAAGATATAAAACCAGGGGTTGGCTTTCTCTTTCTCAGAGCTCTGAGCCACAGGAGGAGTGGCGCATGACTCTAGGCCAGCCCTTGTCAAGCTCTCCGGCTTGGAAACTCAGAGGTTGATGCTTTTTGGTAACTCTGAATTGTGATTTGATCTGTTTCTAATGTATCTTTGTATTTGCTCTGAAGTTCAAGGTGCTGGCTTTTTCCCCTGAACTAAGTGAATGATGTCTATGCTGGATTAAAGTAAAATTGTTAACCCCTTAACGTTGCTTTCCTTAGTAAAGCAGACCAAAAGAACCTGGGCTTTTGCAGCGTTCTGTGAGCTGGTTGTTGTTGATTTTACAACCCCCCACAGCAGCTGCTAGCTGGATTGTTCAGACAGCTGGGTGCCCACTTGTCCTCTGCTAGTTTGACATCTCTGATATAAAAGATGGCATTTGGGCTGCATCCTGAAAGAAGGGATATTATGAGGCAGAGGGGAGGAGAGAGTGCGTTACAGGTAGAGGGGACAACAAATACACAGGCACTGAGACAAGAGAGGGAGGTGAGGAAAACAGGTGAGAAGCAGAAAGCAGACCAATGTGACTGGACTGAAGATAGTGGGAGGAGGAAGAGTAACGTACAATGGGATTGTAAAGATAGTTGAATCAAGACTGTGAAGAGTTTCATCTTGTAGAAAAACTGAGTTTATATTTGATCCTAGAGGAAACCACTGAAGTTGACCAAGTAGGGGTGTGATACAGTCAGATCTATGCTTGAGGAAAATCACTTTGGCATGAGGGCAGAAGATGGACTGGAGTGGTGTGAGATTTGAGGCATGAAGACCAATTAAGATGCCATTGCAATAATATGGGGAAGAGGGCCTGAAATAAGGTAGTAGCTGTGTGAAGAGAAAAAGGGATGATGAAAGATAAGAGATGCTGTGGAGATAGAAACACAAGATTGGGCAACTGAATGGATCTGTGAGATCATCAGGAAGAGCTATGAGTTTAGGCTATACCATATGACCCTAAGAGACTAGAAGAAAGGTAGTCTCTTAGAAACAGGGAAATTCTGGACAAGGAGTGGGTTTTGAGAGGAAAATAATGAAGTGATCTGGACACACATATTGAGTTTGAGATGTCTTTTTAAGAAAGGAATAAAGTAAAAATGAGAAACGAGAGAGAAGATAAGGAAGTTTTTAAAAACAACATAGCCATCCATCTCCTAAAGACAGCCTGGATAGGGAAAAAAAAAATCTCTACAAATAAAATGATCACTTGTGAGGTATTCAACCAAAATGCCAGGACAACATTAAGAAAATTAGCTTTTCCAAGCCACAGAAAAATGCAATGCCCTCAAAATCTGTCAATTGGATGTATATTTCAATTCCAAAGAATTACTTTCCCCTTTTCATAATTTGAAAAAAGGTTTACTGTGTGTAATGTACTACAATGCTAGCTTTTACCAAGTTTCTCTGTTCAGGCAGCTTCTTTGGAAATGAAGTATTGTACCAATCCAATCCAATCCAATGCCCAATCCAAAATGTCAATCCTACGTAGGAGACTGATTTTTAAGTGTACTTAAAATGTCAAGAAAGTTTTCCTTTATCATTTGTCTAAATTTTAATCCATGTTACTAGATCCAAAAAAGAGAAGTAATCACTCAAATTTTACTACCAAATTAGCCTAAAATAAAAATAAACTTCTTATGCAATCAAGACATTATCACCCTTTCTTGCCAATGCCTTGAAACACAAATTCAGATCTACCCATCAGATCCCATCCCATCCCATCAGTCAAGGGACTTACCCCTGAGCTTCAAAATCAGATAACATATCATGAGAACCACAGCACTGAGGGAGACCTTAGAAATGATCTAACCTCTGATTTTATAGATATAGAAACTGAGATAAAGACAGATTATGAGATCTCCCCATGATCACAAAGCTAGTTAGTGGCAGGACTGAGATCGGAATCCAGGTCTCTTAACTCATGGCTCAGTCCTCTACTAATTTATTTGCAAAAGAAACTCTGAATTAATGTAAATATTATATATACTTGCATTTTTAAAAATCAACCAAATTTTCAAAATGTTAAATCCAAGAGCTACTCATAAAACTCAGCATTTACATTATTGTAGAAGACTTGCTATTGCGCTTATCAAAAAAAATTGAAATTCTGATTTTTACTTATAAATTACCATTGTTCTGTACATGATCTTCAAGCACCTCATTTTTAAGAATTCCACAAAGTTCAGACAGAGTCTCCAAGTGAATAACATGAATGATCAACGGTCTGAAGACATCATACAAGGACATACACAGTTTCTCCAAAAGTTCACTACAATAAAAAAGAATGACATTATTAGAAGTAACATTTTTGGGAAACCATAATAGTATTTAAGATAACAGAACCATAAAGAAGCTTAATCGTTAATTTGAGCGTGAATAAAAAAAAGGTCCCTCCATTTGGAAAACTCTTTCCTATCAATAATCTATAGTGATATGTGAAAGCAGTTTTGAGGGATCTTAAAATATGTTATAACAGTTTAGAACCAATTTGCACAGCTTAGAAGCCTTTAAAATTAACTACCCTAAAAACCATGTCCTCATAAAAAAAATGCAATTTATTTTATTCTATACTTTTTATTTTTACTTTTCCATAGGATGAAAATATTTTCAAAAGCATATTTACTTCCTCATATTCTACCTCACAGTGAATAAAATGGTATCCCCCTATATGTGAAAGCCATTTTCACCCGAAGTCATTCATCACTATAATGTGGAAGGAACTTTTGAGACCATCTAGTTCAATTTCATAATTTGCAAGTAACGGAAGTTAGAGAAATTAAAAGCCAGCTAATTAATGGCAGAACAGAGACCAAAACCAGGCTCCTAGTTCTCAAGAGAGCTCTTTCTTTCCACAATACAACACTTCTCTAAGTAGTCAGTGAGCCAATCAAAAAGCATTTGTACATCAATAAACAGCTTGAGGTTTTTTTTAATGTATTGTTTGTCTCAGGAAGAAAATGGTTCCAGTCACCTCCCTCTCAATTTACCACTAAATGTTCAGTCACAAAAGAAAAATGAAAATTTTCTGCAGTTTAAAAATATAATTCTACTTTGCTGTGATACTCAATTAGGATCATAATAACGGGTAGTTCTCAATTTATGTGAGGCCACTGGAATGCCCCATATTAAAACTTGTAAGCAAAATGTTAAAATCTATTTACCACCTACTCTAATTTTGACGTTGGTTTTGTGAAAAATTCATTGTAAAGCTGGTGTTCATCTTGACACACATGAACCATGAAGGCACAGCCACTACGAACCTATAATCAACAAAGGTGACAAATTATTAAAAAGAAATGCAATATTTCCAATATTAGAAAGTTTTTATCATCAAACTCAAGTGTGATTTTTATTAGAAACCTATTCATGGAATTTTCCATTCCTTTATTTAAAATCACAGCAAGCAGAAACACTACTACAGTAAAAGGAGGAAAACCTAAAGTTTAATTGTGACATTCACCTAAAAAGTTCAGAAAATACAATCTTGAAAGGGTCAATGTTTATTTTCCTATTTCCATTTCCTGAAAACTAGTTTAGTGTAAGAAGTTTGCCCCCTTCCATGAACCCCCTACTTCCACATACACATACCTCTACCTTCTAAGAAAGTTAAATGCCAACTCAGATAATCTATAGCTCAGGAAAAATTAAATATGTCTAGATTAGAAAAGGGAAAAGAATTCTGTTATATTTTTATACATGAGCTCAAAAATGATACACAGATAAAGCTTTTGGACGCTTCGCTTAGAAGAAATTATAAGATAAAGTTAAATTCTTACCAAGGCACAATGATCTCTGTTGTTCTGACTTGTTAACTCAGTTACAGTACTAGTAATACTAGGACCCAGCAGAAGCTCCCTTTGATCAAGGTAGCACTGATGGATTTCATTTAAAAGTTGTTGGTATCTGATGGAAAGAAAAAAATTTTCTCAATTTAGTATTTTTACTTCAGGTATTAAATTTCACTTAAGATTAATGAGTATATCATTCATTCCAACTCCAGTACTGGGTGTAAGGAAGGCACTATGCTAGATGCTGATGGAAAGAGAACAAATATAAAGTATAGAGTTTTGATTAGGGTCACTAAATTTGGATTCAATACCTAAATATATTTTTCCAAAGAATAGAAAATTAAATTTCTAAAACACATTTGAATAACTACAAAATCAGCTCTCAACTACCTACGCTAATAAAGAGGGACATTTATATGAACAGTAAAAAAAAAACTACAAGTACTCTGCCACGCTGACTAGGCACCGTGACCCTGCTCCTTGAGGCAAAGAACTACTCCAGACAATTCACTCAGAGCTTTATTCACTAACTGTAGAAAAGACCGGCAGGAAACTGCCCATTCTCCATGTCAGCTGACTAGCTAAATCTTCGATGTGGCCCTATTTTGTCAAAATAAGTTCCTATAATGTAGGAAACAGGGTCATGGTCCTGGGTCAAGTTCCCATCAATAAACAACCAACCAGGAAGGAAACAGTAAAAACACAACGCACCCAGATCAGTAGGTACTCCAAGAATAGAATGGTTTCTATTTACTTACTCTGGTATTTTCTCAGATCGTTGCTCTACTTGTTCAATGAGAGTCTACAGTTAAAAAAAGGAAAAACATAAATACCAGAGCTAGTCAACATCGTGATTCAATTACCTTCCTTTCATACAACTGAAATAGTTACCAGGAATACTCTTGTAAATAACCGTCAGTAAACTTACTCTGACTTTGGGAGCAGCAGCTCGAAATTTTACATAAAATAGCGTGAAGGCATTGTCTGAATTTGGCACAGATGAAGGATCCTAAAGAAATACATGGAATGGGAAGAAAGAGAGAAATTAAAATAATTAGCAAAAAGGAATTCTTCAAATAGTGAATGATCCTTCCTATTGCTAATTCTGCCTACATGCCCATATAAAGCATCAAAAATGACTCCTCAAAAAGAACAAAGTATGTTTTAACTAGAAGAGTTTTCAAAGTCCAAATCAGAGTTTAAATTTATTATGCAAAGTTGTCACCACTCATAGAGTGAAAATTCATAATATGAACAAATCATATCATAGTAAGTTCACACTTGTAATGCAGCATATGGAATAGACAATTCAAGATAAAAGATATATCAGGATAAACTGACTTACCCGCTTGATTAACTGACTTGTGAGGTTCTGTAGTGTGTTCACAGTGTAAGTCTTCATAAGGTGCATAGCTTTAGAAAGGCATTGCTTAAACTTAAGTAAATATACAGGATAGTCTTTGAAATTAGGCTGAAAACAACAAAGAATATATATTAATGACTAAAAACAATGGTAAAAAAATTTTTTGTTGAGAATAAAAGCATAACTTCATAAAAATCTAAGAGCCAAAACAGCAAAAGTTATTTATATAGCAACTTGTATTTTGATTCAGTATTATTTCTCACACCAAAATCCAGAGAAATAGCTAGGGATTTGGTGATGTGTAAGTGAAGAGGAAGGAAAGATGGTATATGAGAAGGACCTAAATCTGGGGAGGAACTGCTCTCCCATCCCCCAAATCTTGAGGGTTTCCTGGTTTCCAGAGAAACAGGACCAAGCATTCTAATGTCAGCACCCTAAAAAAAAACACATTTTGAAAGCAGTGTGCATCTTCATGATAGCCTTGTCCCTTGAACAGGACACCAAAAACCAAAAGCATTCATCTTCACTGCTAATAGCCATTAAAGACTTTGGGGAAAAACATATACATGAGAGATATTTTTTTTTCTTTTTGTAGGAAACAAAAAAGTATTTAAGTGGGAAATTATAAAACCATGCCTGTTAGAGGCAGCATTAGTGGAATGAACACTGATCGTGGAAGTTATTCATCCTGGTTTCCAATCACAGCTTTGCTACTCATTAGCTGCAGGACAACAGGCAAACTTACTTAAGCTGTGAAGCCTTCAGGTTCCTCATCATTAAAGTGAAAGGATTGGATTAGATGATCTCTAAGGTTGTTTTTTCCCCAGCTCTAATAGTCTATTTTTTTTAAGTATATGAAAATGAAGTAACTTACATGAGAAGAAATATACGTTATACAATCATCTAATTTAGCCAGCATGGGTATAAATCCTTCACTGTTCACAGACAATGTAGGGGAATTCAATTTCTTTAAAAGGAAAAAAAAAATACATCAGTCTTGCTATATGAGAATAGGCAGGGAAAAAAGTTTTAAATTACATCACAATAATGGTAGTAGTAATAAATCTCATTTATATAGTACTTTAAGGTTTGCAAAGCACGTTCTTCAGCTGTAATATTACTGTATTTCCCATCAAAATAAATCCTATTTAACTGCACAAGTCTTTATAGCAGATTTTTAGAGTCAGTAAGGGCAGGCTTATAAATCTGTAATGTCATCATTTATGTTGAGCAAGTAGGAAAAAGAGGTAATTTAATTCAGTTCACTCCTACTGAATTTTATATGGGACAATATAACTTTGAGGTACTCTTTTTTTATGGGGAGTGGTCAGGGGCAACACAGTATAGTGCAGTGGTTCTTAAATATTTTGGTCTTACGATTCCTTTACAATCTTAAAAATTTGTTGCTGTTCAGTCATTTCAGTCGTGTCCAACTCTTTGTGACCCCATTAGGGATGTTCCTGGTAAAGATACTAAAATGGTTTGCCATTTGCTTCTCTGGCTCATCTTACATATGAAAAAACTGAGGCAAACAGGATTAAGTGACTTGCCCAGGTTCACACAGCTAGTTTCTGTGGACAGATTTGAACTTACAAAGATGATTCCTCCTGGCTCCAGGCCCAGGACTTTATCCACTGCACTACCAAGCTGCTCTGTCTTAAAAATTACTAAGGACTAAAAGAACTTTTGTTCATGTGGACTATGTCCATTGACAGTCATTATATTAGAAATTAAAACTGATAAAAAAAACTTTTACATTTTTATATATTCATTTAGAAATCACAATAAACCCTTTACATGTTAACATAAATAACTAATTTTTATTAAAAAAAAAATCTATTTTCCAAAACAAAAAAAGAGGTAGCTAGAAGAGTGGTACTATTTACTTAATTTTCCAAATCTCTTTAATGTCTAGCATAATAGAAGACAACTGTATTTTCATATCTGCTCTATATGCAATCTACTGCAATATGTTGTTTCGGTTGAAATATATATGAAGAAAATTTGACCTCATCGATAGGTAGTAGGAAAAGGAGTATTTTAATATGCAAATTACATCTTGGTATTATTATAAAGAAAGTTCAGATAAACATGTCCCTCTCCAACAGGGTCTCAGAGAACCCCAATAGTCCATGGACCACACTCTGAGAACCACTGACATACCGATATAAAGCTGTCCCTAAAGCCAAGTCCCATCTGTGACCCTTTTTCAGTGCTCTAGGCAATTCTTTTAAAAGTATAAGTTGCAGAGAAGGGACCAACTTGCATTGGTAGAAGGAGTTTGTTCTCCTGGAAGTTCCTTATATTGGTGAAATCACGACTCCAGTCCCTCTCCCCATCCACAGTTTTTGCACTCCTGTATTAAAATGCTACCCCTTAAAGTATCTCAGTTTACCCTTTGCCATTACTTAGAATTACATGGAATTTTTGCACTAAAAGAAAAAAATTAATGTTCAGTAGTCACATAAAACAACTATTTAGTTATTTCCTCTTTTTGGTATTTTCAGTTGTGTTTCAGTTTTAGTGTGGACCTGATATTTTTCTTGTCAATTAGGCACCTGTTAGACTTTCGACCAAGAAGCTTATGCTTATCTTTTGTCATTTTTATTCGGTTAATGTTAGTATCTCATAAAATAAATATATGTTATGTATATATACATATATATATACACACGCACACGTGTAAATATACACGCATATACACATTATACCTATATGCAAGCACATATATGTATTTGTATTACACATAGACATCCTTTTCATCTATGAATCCGAATTTATTACATAGTATCTAGCAATATTTAACTTTGGAAAAGAGGTATTAAAAAATAAAGATCATTTTTCAATCAGAATATCATATAAGCTAACCATGATGGTTAGTCAATAAGTATTTAGTCCTTCAAATATCTGAGATAAGCACTTAAGACTAAAAATACTACTTTTTACTGAAAGTGTTTAATACATACCGTGTTAATAGTTTCCAATTCATTAAAATAGGAAAGTTTTTGTTGAATATTTTCAGCTAGGTCAACCAGCTCTGACTATTTAAGAGAGAAAAAAAAATCACAAGAATCTCACAACAAATCCTGAGATATTGAATGAATATTTAACTTATACTTAAGATTCAAAAAACAATACATATAGAATCACTTAAAATCAATTTAATCTAGTTCCTAAGCAGAAAAATACAAATTACTCATGGGATCCTGGATGCTTTATTTAGAGCTAGATGGAACCTCAGAGGTCACTGAGTCCAACTGCTTTATTTTACAGATAAGGAAACTGAGGCCCAGAGAAGTCGGGTGACTTGTCCAAGGTTACCAGGGAGTACGTGGCAGAAATCCAAGGCTTCTGATTCCAAACTCGGTGTTCTTTCCACTGTACCCTAATGACTGTTTCATTTGAAAGAAAACCAAAATCTAAAATAAAATTTTATCTGACAAACTTTAGCTGATTAGGGTCAGTAAAAGTAAATGATATTTTCATTCTTACTATACAAACAGTTAGTATGTAGCACTTTAAGGTTTGCAAAGTGCTTCATACAAAGATCATCTTCACAAGAACCCTGAGGAGCAAACGGGGGCAAACAGTAGTTAAGAGACTTGTCCAGGGTGCCACAGCTAGGAAGTGTCTGAGGCTGGATTTGAACTGAGATCTTCCCAACTCCAGATCCAGTGCTCTATAATCATAATTCATATTAACACAAAGATTTTAAGCACTAAAGATAGGAAACTGATATTCTCTAATCTCTAGGCTGAAAAAAGCAATCGGCAAACTGGCTCAGGATTCACAAAAGCCAACCTCTTTCCTGTTCAGCATACAAACGGATGCCAACATAAGCCACTCATAGCACCTGTCACAGTACAGACAGGAGTTCAATGAATACTCACCAAATGAAAGAAACAACGAAAAACAATTCCATTTGGCCACTTGAAAACCAAAACATTAAGTAGTGTCCCAGACCCTCCTTCCCATAACTAAATTACCTGCTCTTTCAGGAGCTGTTCACAAGCTTCATGCAGAGTACCTGTCTTCGTGGACACAAAGAGATACTGTTTCTGCAAAGAGTCCAGATGCTGAAGAGCTCTGTTAACATCATTCAGTATAGCATCACACTGCTCCTGAAACCCAGACAAGTAATCCCTCATCTGTCTAGAAAATAGAACCAAAAGGGGATTGGCAGAAATGATACCACCAAGCATAGTCAACAAATAAGAGTTACATTACACATTGATTAGAAGCCTTGAATTTCAGAACGGAAAGCTCAATTACTCATGAAAAATGATTGTGCTCAACAAACATAAAGCCATGTTTATAAGCCATAAACTGATTCAATACGTGAGAGGGCAAGTCACTGACTTTGTAGGCAAGCAAAAGGCTTAAGTCATAAACTATAAACCACAAATTGACTTTAAAAATTTTAAGTGTCATATCACTGATTCGGTTGGTTTTCAAAAGATTAGGACAAGCACTATAATAAAAATAGCTGCGCACACATGCACATATGTATCACCTTCCTACTCAGCTTATATTAAATCATGTTAAATGACTCATTGAAGCAAAATACATGTAAAAGTTAAAATTCATCTTTTAGCTTGCTGGTATTTTAATACATATTTGATTATATTGTTAACCACAATTCATGGGAATGGAGGAAAACTGTGTGGTGCAAATTACAGGGCCATAAATATAGTGCTGGAAGCAACCTCAGAAATCCAGTCTAACCTCCCCATTTTACAGATGAGGAAACTGAGGCCAGAAAAATAACCAAAGTCATACAGATATTAAGTGGCAGAGTCAGGATTTAAACTGAGGCCTTTTTACTCTTATTTCAGCACTCTTTCTATCACAACTTGCTCCCTATTGTAGGCTGGCTACCTGCTGCTGCCTAACATGCTCACTGCCATAAGAAGTGATAATAACTCACATTCATATAGTGCTTTGTAAATAATAAAAAGCAGCTAGATGGTGCAGTGAAAAGAATGCAGGGCTTGGAGTTAAAAAGGGCTGAGTTCAAATTGAGCCTCAGATGCCTAACTAGCTATGTGACCCTGGGCAAGTCACTTAACTGTTTGCCTCAGTTTCCTCTAATGTAAAATGGGAATAAAGCAGCATATAACCCAGGGTTGTTGTGAGGATCACATAAGGTAATATTTGAGCCAGGACAACTCGGTTTCAAATTCCATTTCTGACCTTACTATATAGGACCCTAAGCTCTATGAGCTAACTTTACTTCTCTGCAAAAATACTATTTGCCACATGCTTCATAAACCTTACTAAAAATAACCAAAACATGTTTATATAATGTTTTATGGTTTACGGAGTGCTAAACAAATGTGTAGGTATTAACGCAGATTAAATATGATTGGTGGCAGCAGGTGGCCAATAAAAACCTAAAATTTATAAGATCCGAATGGGGAAAGCTAAGAGATAAGTAACTGTTTTTTTACAGTTAATACCGACAATCACACCACAAATGTCTCTGATGTTCACATATGAAGTACTTAAAACAATTATCCTACTTTTCACCAATAAGCGTGTACTTCACCCTAAGCTTAGAAAACTTGGTTTACATTGCACAAAATAATAGTCAATGGTAATGAGGGGAATATAATATAGTTAGAACAATACAAGTAAAAGTAAAATCTTTTTTCTTTATTCTTTAAGTGTGTAATACTTAGCAAGGTGAAGAAACACTATGGGAAAAATCTCCCAAGAATTATAAAATCCAAAACTGAATTTGTTTGTCAAAATGACTATAAACTAAAATTTATATTTATCTCTATCACTCTCAGGTAGGAAATACTGCTGAAGGGAGGTAAATATTAAACCTGTAAATTGTACAAATCATTTAATGTCCTGTGCTCAGAAAACTCAAATTCACTTTAATATATGACCTAAATAATTCGTGCCTAGCAAAAAAGCTGAGAAGTCATTAAGATATTTTTTTCTTCATGAAGTCCAGATCATCTCCAAGAAATTTGTGAGAACATCGATGCTTCTAATTCAATTAGAGACTAAGAAGAAAAAGTTGCATTTCTCTAGGAATGCTAAGTTATTACAAGATAAGAATATGTTATAGTCACCTGTGCCATCTTTCTACTAGACTATATGCCTTCCATTTAGGCAGAAGCTCCCCAGCATCTAGCAGAGAGGCCTATCTATACATAGCAGACGCCCCCTAAATGTTTGCTGAATAAATCACTGAATGAAAACTGTCCAGCTACAAACTATGCAAGACAGAAGACCATCATCGCCAAGCCTTCAACCCAGCTCCTACTTACACCAAATGGAAAGAAACATTCTCCTTTCCAATGCTCCCTATACACACAGACATATACTGTCCTATACAGTCCCAGACTGGCTGACCTTCCCCACAAATGCCCATGGAGGCACCATGTTATCAAGAATAGAGAATGGAGGGCAGCTAAGTGGCACAGTGAGTAGAGCACCGGCCCTGGAGTCAGGAGGACTGAGTTCAAATCCAGCTCAGACACCTGACACACGTACTAGCTGTGTGACCTTGGGCAAGTCATTTAACCCCAATTGCCCTACCCCCCACCAAAAAAAAAAAAAGGAATAGAGAATGGAGTTCACATTCCAGTGGAATCACTTCCTGTCTTTGAGTTAAACCTGGAAGTCCTGAGTTTGCTTCTTAACCCAGGCATTTACATGGGCAACTGACTTCGTTTTTCAGAACCACAATTTCCTTAACTGTACAACAAAGATTCACATGCACTACAGATCTTCTGAAATCGTAAAGATCAAATGAGAAAAAGGCCCAACTAGACTGTCAGAAATAAAAGCTATGATTATCTTCACTCAAACCTGTCACAGGAACACAGCATAGCAGACCTAGAGCTGAAACAGTCCTCAGAGGCTCTGGTCCAACCCATTCATTTCACAGATGAGGAAACTGAATTCTAGCCCAAGTAGAACACATCAGCAGTGGGATTTAAACCCAGGTCCTCTGACTTCAGAGGAAGTTCTTTGCCTACTGTACTGCACTGCCTAATCTGGGGTTCTTCTATAATGGCCACCAAATTCCTTATTTCCCCTCCTAATCTATCAGCCATGGCACATCTCCACTTGTCTTTTTAAAAGAAAGTTGTCTAAGTGTTATCCCAGTCTTCCTTCTGACACTAGAGACATTAAGAGACTACAAATAAGCCAATGTTCAAGCTGTGCTTTGTATTATCAAGTAAGTGTTGTTAGAATTTTCCCATGTGTCAATTCTGGATGAAGATTGTTTGCTCAGAAACCTCAGGGAATTAGGTTATTGAAAGCTTCAGGGGATGGTGACCAGGAGTTCAAAGGAATAACATACCACAAACAAGAGAGCAGCATACCTATATTTCGTTCCTTCATCTTGATCCATCTGGGTTTGTAGCTGTGCAAACCATGAGAAGAACTAGAAAGATAAGAGCATCAAACTGTCAATTTTACAAAAATATACAGAATGAAGTGGACTAACACACCACAATAAGTCCCCAAGGTCCTAAAGCACTGTCTCTACTTTTACTTTGGGGCCTCAGACAGAAGGCATTAAGCACACTTTAGGATCCAGAATTGAGAAAATTCAAAGGAATAGTCATCAAATAACTTAAATTCAAGAGAAAAAAGCAAAAGATATCAAAAAATACTAACTATAAAAGATGCCAAGTTTTCAGGAAAGAAAAATAACTATTCTTAAATAGGAGAGGTTTGAGGTGAGATAAAACAAAAGGGATTATTAGAGCAATAGTAGCTAAAGAATGAACCCTACATGGTATGTAAAGAATAAATGGATGACTGATGTTGGCAAGCTTGACAAATTTGAGTGTCTCATGGTATTGTGTGTATATGAATGGTTAATTCTAATCAGCAAGAAATCTAAGATAGACTGCCCAAATGAAAAAAATCTAGTACTAAAAAATATATTGATAGTATCCTAAATACAAACTAAAAGTCACAAAAATGCCTAAACAACACAAAGTTATGGACATAATACAAAACGATTTTCTTATGCCATACTAAAGAAATTCCTCAGATTCTGATCAAGAAGAGAACTTAAAGATCACGACCAAACCCTCCACTTTACAGGACACCGAGACCCAGAAAAGCTGAGTGACTTTGTAGCTTCTCTGACTAAATGACTCTTCTGCTGTCTCCATGACACCATGCTGGCTCTATCAAAGTACTGCCAAGAGTTCAGAGCGAAGGTTATGAAGGCAGTGCCAAGGAAAGCAGAGAGACAGATCTGAGAAACTGGACACAGGAAAATGTGACAGAACATGATGTCTGACCAAACGTAGAGGGTGTAGAAGGGAGAAGGGTAAGTCTACGTTCACTCTGATGTTTTAAGCCTGGCTGACTATAAGAACAGCACTTTTTGACAAAAAAAAAAAAAGGAAACTGAGAGAAAAGACATGGAAAGGTAAGGGGAGTGGAAGATAACAAGGGAAGACTACTTTCCTCTCAATGCTCTAGGTTACCATAACATATGAAAGATAAAATTCAGTAATTTTAATCTATTTTTCAACTTAGTTACTATCTATACCAGAGGTTCCCAAACTTATTTGGCCTGACCCCTTTTGAAAAAAAAAATTACTCAGCACTCCCCTAGAAATCCACTTTCTTTAACCTTTTAACAGTTTTTTTAATTTGCATCATTTCAAAAAAATATAATTTTTTTAAATGACATGTTAAATTTAATAATTTTATTGTAAATGTATGGGGTTTTCGCTGCATTGAAATTTTGATAATCAATGTTGCATCACATAACCATATAGTATCGTACTGTAAACAAATCATTACATGCACATATTCCTGCCAATGCATGCCAGACATCCTGACAACATGCAACATGCTCAACTACCAATGCTTGCTTGTTAAGACCTGTCAGCGAACTTGACCACTTATCAGTTATAACCTGCTTTTTGTGTGTTAACTGCTATGCAACAAATGAAACATGTATGAACAGTTTTTCAAAATGTTATCTTCTCAGCTTTCCTTATGCTTCCGCTGCCCCCTTATTTTTATTCAACACCCCCTAATTGTACCTGAGGCTACTACCACTCCCTCACAGTTTCAGCACCCCCAGGGGATGGTATCACTCACTTTGGGAAGCTATGATTCTAGACTTTCAGAGTATTTGAAATAGCCCAAGAAACTGTTTAAACACTTAGGTTTTGTTGCAAACAAAGTAAAACCAAAAGGAGAAAACCAGGAACAACAAACATGCGAAAAGCAAATGTGTTCATCTAAAGTATGTAGACAAAACCTAATGGTAATAACAAAAAGAA
>CM053626.1:67927952-67949112 GCA_028646595.1 Phalanger gymnotis | reverse complement strand
TAGTACTCAAAGTGCTAGGAGAACTAGCACTTATGGCTACAGGGGACCAAAGGTCCTTCCTAGTTAAAGAACACAGTGCAGACCAGGAAAACCCCAGGATCACATCACCTTGGAAGCACCAAAACGTGTAGACCCACAGAACTAGCTCTGAAACAAGTAGCACGAAAAAGCCTGAAGCTTGGGATAGTGCCTCCCTACCACCAGGTGAACAGAGCTCAACTTTAAAATAAAGTTCAAAGTAAAAAAAAAAATAGGCTAGAAAAATGTGTGAAAAATAAAAAAGAATTTGATTATAAAAATGCTACCTATGGTGGCAGGGAAGACTAAGATATAGATTCATAAGAAGACAACAATGTGAAAACAGCTACCCAAAAAAGCCTCAAACAATAATGCTAACTGGACTCAAACCCAAAAAGAATTCCTGGAGGAGTTAAAAAAAAGAGAGAAGAGTAATAGAAGAAAAATTGGGAAAAGAAATGAGAATGATGAAAGAAAATTATAAAAAGAGAATTGATAGCTTGGTATAAAAGGCACAAAAATGGAAGAAAACAATACTTTAAAAAATAGAATTGGCCAAGTGGTAAAAGAGGCACAAAAATCCACTGAAGAACTCCTTAAAATGCAGAATTGGCCAAATTCTGGAAAAAGGAGTACAAAAAATTCACTGAAGAAAAGAACTTCTTAAAATGTAGAGTTGGCCAAATGTAAAAAGAGTTAGAAAATCTCACTAAAGAAAATAATTCCTTAAAAATTAGAATTGGGCAAGTGGAAGCCTGTGACTCAATGAGACGTTGATCAACAATAAAATAAAGCCAAAAGAATAAAAAAATAGAAATTGTGAAATATCTCATAAAAAAAACAACTCACCTGGATAATAGATCAAGGAGAGGTAATTTAAGAATTATTGAGCTACCTAAAAGTCATGACCAAAGAAAGAACCTAGACATCATATTTTATTAAATTATAAAGAAAAAATGCCTTGATATCTTAGATCCATAAGGTAAAACAGAAATTGAAAGAATTCACCAATCACTTTCCAAAAGAGATCCCAAAATGAAAACTGAGGAATGTTATAGCTGAATTCCAGAGCTCCCACGACAAAGAGAAAATACCTCAGGCAGCTAGAAAGAAACAATTCAAACACCTGGATCCATAGTCAGAATCACAAAATATTTAGCAGCTTCTGTGTTAAAGGAGCAGAGGGTTTAGAATATGATATTCTGGAAGGCAAAGGAGCTAAAATTATAACCAAGGATAACTTACCCAGTAAAACTCAGTATAATCCTTCAGGATTAAAAATGGGTATTAAATGGACTTTCAAACTCCTGATAAAAAGACCAGAGCTGAACAGAAAACTTGATATTCAAACAGAAGACTCAACAGAGTCATAAAAAGGGAAGCATGAAAGAGTAATCATAAGGAACTCAATGAAGTTAAAGTATTTACATTCCTATAGGGGAAGAAGATACATGTAACTCCTAATAACTTTATCATTATTAGGGCAGTTTAAAGGAGTTTACATAGACAGCATGAGTGTGAGTTGATTAAGTTGGAATGATCTCTCTCTCTCTCCCCCACCCCTCCAAGAAGGAGTGAGAAAGAGGGATGCACTGGGAGAAGGAGGAAAGGAGAGGTAGAATGGGGAAAATTTTCTCACATAAAAGAGGCATTCAAGGAAGAGCTTTTACAATAGAAGGAAAAATGAGAGCGGGGTAGTGGACAATGCTTGAACTTTACTCTCCTCAGAATTGATTAAAAGAGGAAAGAACATATACATACATATACATATACATATATATACACACTCAGTTGTGTATATAAGTATAACTTATCCAAATAGGTAGAGAGTGAGAGAGACAGACAGAGACAGAGACAGAAAGAGGCAGAGAGGGACAGAGAGACAGAGACAAAGAGAGAGAAAGGAAGAAACAGAAAATAATAAGTTGGAGGGAAATACACAGTAATCATAACTGTGAATGTGAATGGGATGAGCTCACCCATAAACCAGAAAGGCATAGCATAATTGATTAAAAACCAGAATCCAAGAGACACAATGAAACAGAAAGAGAAACAGAGTTAAAATAAAGTGCTGGAGCAGAATTTAATATGCTTCAGCTGAAGTAAAAGAGGCAGGAGTAGCAATCATGATCTCAGACAAAGCAAAAGCAAAAATACACCTAACTAAAAGAGATAATCAGAGAATCTACATTTTGCCAAAATGTACTATGGACAATGAATATAAAAAACTATTTTGCAGAAAGTTTCTCTGATACAGGCCTAATTTCTCATATTGTATATATATGTATGTATATATATATGTATATATATATGGAACTGAGTCATATTTGTAAAAATAAGAGCCATTCTTCAACTGATAAATGGTCAAAGGATATAAACAGGAAGTTTTCAGAAGAAGAAACAAAGCTGTCTATAGTCATATGAAAAAAATGCTCTAAATCACTATGAGAAGAGAAATACAAATTAAGACGCCTCTGAGGCACCACTTCACACTTATCAAAAATGACAAATGCTGGAGGGGACGAGAGAAAATAGGTACATCGGTACACTAATGAACTATTGGTGGATTTGTGAACTGCTCCAAACATTCTGGATAACAATTTGGAACTATGGCCAAAGGGCTATAAAACTGTACATACCCTTTGCCCAAGCAATACCATTACTAGATCTGTATTCCAAAAATCAGAGAAAAAGGAAAAGGACACATATGTACAAAAACATTTCTAGCAGCTCTTTTTGTGGTGGCAAAGAATTGGAAATCGAGGGGATGCTTAGCAATTGAGGAATGGCTGAACAAATTGTGGCATGTGATTGTGATAGAGTACGTTGTGCTATAAGAAATGATGAGGGAGGTGGTTTCAGAAAAACATGGGAAGACCTGTGTGAACTGATGCAAAGTGAAGATGATGAAAAAATGCTATACACTTTCAGAGAGAGAATAGATGAATTCTGAGTACAAATTGAAGTATAATTTTCTCACTTTCTTTTTCTTTTTTCTTTTTAAATTTGGCTAGTATGGAAATCTGTTTGCAGGATTTCACATGTATCATTGATATCATATTGCTTGCTTTCTCATTGGGTAGAGTAGGGGTAGAGAAAGGAGAGAATTTGGACATCAAAATTCAAAAAGATTATTCAAAATAAATAAATAATGAATTTAAATGTTTTTTTTTAAAGTTTGTGTGTATGCAGGTTGACAAGTGGTAGTTGAACACCTGACAACTCCCCATTTCCCTCCACCCCCTCCTGGCCTTTGCCATTGCCAACCACTTTCCTGGGTTTCTGATCCATCATTGCTCACTCTTTGTCTGGATTTCTGACCCTTGTTAATTCCTTGTCTGGACCCCTACCTTGCAACTTAGTCCTGTTCTTTGAGGGTCTTGATTCCTATTTTTGAGACTGCCTCCTTATTTATTTCTGTTCTGTTCCTTCCAAAACGTTATTTTCTGTCTGACTTCTGGATTATGCTCACTCCTTGATCCTGGATAGTGTGCTTGTCTTTTTCTTCCCAACCCACCTGGTTCTGATGTGTGACTTCATTTGGCTTCACTACTTACAGGTGAGCTCAGGCAGACAGACTTCCCAGGGGTGGCTGCCTGCCTGGTCTTCTAGACTTTACTAAGCCATCCCTAGCCATTCATGTTTCATCTTTAGCTTATGGCCGGGCCTGACACTTTCACTGATAACGTGAAATGTCCTCATCCACTTACATGTAGGCCAGTTTCTTGCGGGTATCTCGTCTTAGCCGAGCAGAGGGGGACACATCAATATCAAGGGCCTCCTTTTCTTCTCGCTCTAGCAATTCTTGTAGGATGCTCCTAAACACGCTCTGGTATGTCCGAGAAGGCGATGACTACAAGGCAAGCCACAGAGCAAAAAGTGAGACTCTTCAAGAGCGGTGCTTTCCTATTTCACCTATTGTACCAGTTTTGTTTTGTTTTAAACTTCTCAAAGGGAGCAGATTATGCTACAGTTTGTTATTCAAGAAATTAACTATGGAAAAATGTTTCTTCTTAGCTTTGGAGGGGGGCCAGTTCTGTTTCTTTTAAAGAAGATGTGCTCTTTAAAGAGAATTTTCCCTCAGTATCCCCAGAAATCTTTTTGAGAATGATCAAATTGTCCCCTTTTTCCAGAGTGGTACTGGCAGCATGTAGAGACATGAGCACAGAACTGAGATTCAAGACTATACTAGTCCTGGCTTTGCCACTGATTTGCTATGTGACTTTAAGTAAAGTCACTTGGTCTCTCCAGGATTCTTTCTCCTCATCTGTTAAACAAAGGGGTTAGAACAGAAGTCACCTATTGGCCTTTGTAGAGCTAAAGTCCTATTAATTCCATGAGAAGTCCTTTTCATATGTAAATGATTTCCTAAAACTAAGATCTCTAAGCTTTTTTGATTGTGTAACCTTATCAGTAAACCATTTTTGAACACAGCCTCAATATATGTATATTGAGTTATGAAATATGTATAGAGACTACTGTATTAATCATTGTGTACATTATAAAACTCCCAAATAAAAATTTGAAAAGGATAACATGCTGATGAAACAATATTTGATTCTAGAGGTAATAGGGAGCCATTGCAACAGGGTAGTGATGTGACAAGGAAGCTAGGTGGTACAGTGCTGGACCTAGAGTCAGGAAGTTCAGGTCCAGGCTCAGACTCTTACTAGTGTAACTGTGGGCAAGTCACTTAACCCTGTTTGCTTCTGTTCTCTCACCTGTAAAATGAGCTGGTGAAGGAAATCGCAAATCACTCCAGTTATCTTTGCCAAGAAAACCAAAAAGGGGTCAAAAAGAGCTGGATATGACTGAAAAATGACTCAACAACAACAACAAAGTGATGTGATTAGATCTGCCATTTTGGAAACATCACTTTGGCAGCTGTATGGAGGATGGATTTTATTGGGGAGGGACTTGAGCCAGGGAAACCGATGAAGAAACTGTTAAAATAGTCTAGGAGAAAAATGTTGAGGGATTGAATGAAGGTGGTGGCTGTGTGAGTGAAGTGAAGGAGACTGATGATAGAGTGCTGATAGAAAGGACAAGATTTCACAACTGATTAACCATGTGGGGTATAGGAGAGTGAGAATGGAAGAATGGTTGTGCTCTCAGAAGAAATGGGGACATTTGAAAGGGAGTTGGTTTGAGTGGAAAGATGATGTGAAAAGATCTGTGATAAGCATCCATGCTTGTCTATCCTGTACAACTCATTTTGTCCCAACAAAATGAAAAGTGGGGAGGTAGAACTCTTATTCACCAGTCTCTGTCCTGAAGGCAGATCCTACCCTTCAAAGGGTGACCCTGGGTAAATCACTAACCTTATTTGCCTCAGTTTCCTCATCTGTAAAATGAGCTGAAGAAGGAAATAGCAAACTACTCCAGTATCTTTGCCAAGAAAACCTGAAATAGGGGGCGGAGCCAAGATGGCAGCTGGAAAGCAGGGAGCTTGCTTGAGCTCCCCTCCAAAAACCTATAAAAAATGGCTCTGAACAAATTCTAGAGCTGCAGAACCCAAGAAATAACAGAGGGAAGCAGGGCTCCAGCCCAGGAAAGCCTGGATGGTCACAGGGAAGGCTCCAACACATGGAGCTGGTAGCAGAGCAGAGCAGATCTCAGCATGGGCCGCGCGAGGACCAACCAGACTGGAAGCCGGGTAGAACAGGCCCTAGCACCCTGAATAAGTGAGCTGTGGCAGTTACTAGACTTCTCAACCCACAAACACCAAAGACAACAGAGAAGGTTAGTGGGAAAAGCTGTGAGGACAGAGTGAAAGGAGTTTGAGGTTCAGCCACTGCCCCGGGGGCAGGGAGGTGCAGCAGCTCTGAGGACAGAACTACAGTTGCAGTTGCTTCTGGCCCCAGGCCCATCTGGTGCGAGGAAGTAGTTTAGGGTATGCTGTTTTTCAATCATGTCTGACTCTTCATGATTTCATAGCATGCCAATGCTCTCCATGGGATTTCCTTGGCAAAAATACTGGAATGGTGGACCATTTCCTGTTCTATTAGATTAAGGCAAACAGGGTTAAATGACTTGCCCAGGGTCTCAGGCCAGATTTGAACTCATTTCTGCCTGACTCCAGGCCCCACTGTGCCACCTAGCTGCCTCCAGTTTAGGGAGTAAGGTCCTGTAATAGTGTTAGGTTTGCTATAATAGTGTGAGATTGTTTCCAAATAGTAATGCTGCTCATCATTTTTTTATTTCCTTTTTCCTTTTACACATCTGGTTGTAGATTCAAACTGTTAGAGCGAAAACCCACATAAGAGGTCATTTTGATCAGTCTCTCATATGAGGTGTTTTGCCACTTTGCCGCATAACTAGTGCATTGTTGAGTTGTGACTTGGACTCAAATCTTCTGTTTCCAAGTCCAGGACTGATTATTCTGCCCCAAATTCATTTGAGGTTTGTAAAACTAAGATTTATCCTGACTCATCTGAATTGTTGGAATACTGGTGGGCAAAAACTCATATCCTGTCCTACTTTATCCTTTACTTATTCAAAAAAGATTGTGATTTTGTGTTTACATTGACCTGTATTCATCATTTTGCTAATAAATGGCATTAATCCATGACTGAGTTCCCCCATGTAATAATAGTGAATACTTATATAATGCTTTTGGGGTCACAGGATGCTTTTCTCACAGTCCTGTGAAATTTTTCCTCCTTGGCATTGGATGACCAGGATAGGACAAAAGCATGGAAGTTATAGGGATACAGATTTTGGATTAATATAGGATTGTATGTTGAGTTGCCCACGAATGGAATGGGTTACCTCAGAGGAGTAGTGAGCCCTTCATGTGGAGGCAGGACCACTCCTAGGGGAAGTTGTCGATAGAATCTAGTATTTGGAAAGGGATTGCAATACATGACCTTTGATCCCCCTCTCAAATTTAAAATTATGCTTCTAGGTAGCATACATAATATTTTCTGCTTTTTGCAAATGAGACACTCTAGGATCAGAGAGGTGGTAACTTGCCTGTGATAACATGGCTAGTAACTAGCAATAGTGGGACCTGAATTCAAATCCTCTTACTACACAATTCAGGGATTTCTTTTCTTCTATGCTACACTGTAATTTCTGACACCAGTCTTCTAAAGTAGGCTAAATTAGCTTAATGTCTGAATTAACTTAATTTTCATCATTCCTAGAATGGATATACAGGGTGTGGCTCAGAGTTAGCATCTTTTTTTGTCTTCTCAGCTCTACTCCATTTGTATAATGCAGGGGTTTAACTTGGGGTCTGTAAACCTAAATTTTTTTGATTACTGTATTTCAATATAATTAATTTCCTTGCTAATCCTTATGTATTTTGTTTTATACTTTCCAAAAACATTATTCTGAGAATGGGTCCATGGACTTTACCAGATAGCCAGAGGAGTCCATGACACTGAAAAACTTAGGAATCCCTAACATAAAGCAATTAGAAGCCAATTCGAGATCTTTAAGTGATAGTTGGAGTAACAGATGCTTTGGAGTGTTTCATAGAAACAGTTTGGTAGTGAAGTAAAAGGGTTAAAGTCTGGCAGATTTATCCTATGAAGTTGATCAGAAGTGTGAAGCTGCCAAAGTCTTGGAAGTTTATCAGGAATGTTTGGCAGTGGGGGAAGTAAGAAAAAAAATTTCTAAAAATGCACACTCGGTTTCAGATGCAACCAACTGGACCAACAACTCACAAAGTATTTATCCTGCTCATGGTACTGCCTCTATTCTATAGAAACAGTTTCCTAGTGTGTTTAGGGTTGATGACAAACCATTGTGCTTGTTACTGGAATTATCTAATGACAAGGTTGGCCTCCGTTCTCTGTTGCTGGGGTTCCTGGCTTTGAGAACCTGGGAAAATGACCTTCTTAGGCTCAAAGCACAATAGATTTTGAGCTGGAAGAAACCTCAAAGAATATCTAGACCAGCCCCCTCTTTTTATAGGTGAGGCCGATAGGTAGCAAGTGGCAGGTCCTCTGCCTCCAAACCCAACATTCTTCTTTTTCATAGTATCATGCAAGCCATCTATTAATTTGTGTCCCATTGCCATCTTTTCTCTGTTACTCCAGTCTCCTGGAGCAGTAGGTGAAGACCTTAGGTAAAGCAATTGTTTTTTGGGGGCTGCCAGCTCTAAGTTCTTTTATATTCTGATTGCTCAGGCATGAAGCCTTGACACATCTGAGGATCAGTAGCTGAATGGACCATTCTGTGCAGTTTTCCATCGTTAAACAAGAGGGTCTTTTCATTCGTGATGAATCTGGTAGTTACAATCTCTACTCCTTTAAAGCTCTATGTGTGGGCATTGTGCCCACTGATGCAGTTCCCAGTGAAGCTTGAGTGAATGTGGTCAGGGTTTGGTTGCTGAGCTTCTACAGACTTATCTAGGCTGGTCCTCTTATGACATACGTACATACAATCACAAGGTCTATACTTGAAGTTTTTTTTTCTAATCTGGTAGGACCCTAAAGAAGAATTTCACCAGCATAGCTTTCGAGAACCTAGAATCATTTCCATGTAACTGTGAGGTAAGAGGTCAATGGAAGAACAATGATAACCTGATGTATATATGTGAAAATGATACTTCTAACTTAATGGCAAGTGGTACTATGGTATGGTGGCAAAAGCATTGGATTTAGAGTCTAAGGACCTGGGTTCAAATCCCACCTCTTCTATTTACTGTCTGGGTGACTTTGGGCAAATTACTTCTCTGATCTTAGTTTCTTTACCTGTAAAGTGAAGGGACTGGACTAGTTGATATTTGAAGTCCCTTCTAGCTCTGAATCTATGATGCTATGCCAATGGATCCTTTGGCTTGTTTTTCTAATAACTACAAGGGTTTTATATCAAATGGCCTTTAGAATTTCAAATACAGTGCCTTTCACATGGTAGTCACTTAAACGTTTGTGGGATTGAATGTAGTCAATTATGATTCAAGAAGAAATAAAAACACCATAGAAGAATAAAACTAAGTTGAATTAGCTAAAAATTTTCATGTGCACCAGAAATCATATTGGTTTGTGACCATTTCAAATTTAAGAACAACAGATGTCCCTTCCTTGCCCTGCCCCTCCCATTTCTGCTTAATTGCCATTAACATTTTGACTTTGCCCTTGGAACACTGTGGAATGAATTCAGAGAAACGTCGCTTGTGGCTGTCAGTACTTACAGTTCTTTGGGATTTTGTCTGTGAATCAGTAGATGTTCCTTGACTGCTGCTTGACTCTTTCGCCTTAAAAAAAACATGCACACGCAATACAGCACTTTAAATTTTGTGGATCTGCAATATTCATCTTTTAGAAAATGACGAGAAAATGGCTTAATATTCTGGTTTTGTGTTGGTCCTCTCCAAACTACGGATACATTTGAGTAGCTGGCTCACACCACTGCTGAGTGGGAAGGACCTCCTCCCCCCTAGAGAGCAGTTTTCTTCCATTCCCTTTTCACCATATGATAAAAAGGGCAGTAGGGACCGCCGTGGAGTTGGGTGGGTGAGTGGGGGAATGTTGTGTGGATATTCAGATTTATTTTCAGTACTACTGACTTCCCTTCATGAATCCTGGTCCATGGGTAAGGTGGCAGATTGTCTTATGTGAGATTCTGTGTTCTTTCTTGTAGCACTAATTCAAGCTGAACTCTCTAGCTAAGACCACTACCGTAGTGTTACTAACATATCATTAGCACTGGATAACAGTACTTCAAGGATCTATAATTTCAGATGATATGTCTATAATATAATAACATAATCTATAATATGATATATTATACATAACATATAATCTACAATACAATAATGGTCAGACTCTGGGCATTTCCATGGTCTACATAGATCACAATTCCTCAGGACCTTGGAGAGTTTCTGGAATCAGAAACTTCATCATTGTTTTCTTCCTGCCGGGATTTGCCTGCAAATGTAGCTAGGCTGGTTCTTGGTTGATAGATATACAACTGGGCCCTTTCCAGCTTGGAGAGAAGGAAGGAATAGGCATTTACATAGCACATCCTATGTCCCAGACAGTGTGCTATGCACTTAAACCTCTTATCTCATTTGACCATCATAACAACTCTTTGAGGTAGGTGCTATTATGCTCTCCATTTTACAGTGGAGGAAACTGAGGCAGAGGTTAAGAGACTTGCCTGGGGTCACACAACTAGTGTTTTAGGCTAGACATTTAGGTCACTTAAGTCTGTCTCACTCATTTTAACTCAAGTCTTCCTTACTCTAAAGCCCACCTCTCTATCCATTGGACAACTTAGCTGCCTGAAGTTTACAGTACTGTGTTGGAATAGCCTTTAGTCATCTCCAAGCCATAGAGATATTAGCAATGGATTTTAATGGAGGGCATCTCAAGGATGTTATGGATTTTATAGGGACTACTTTAGGGATTACCTCACAAATCTGACCAACTTTTATAATGCTACTTCTATTGGAAAATAGATTGAGTCCCAAACCACTGATATATATATATATATATATATATATATATATATATATATATATATATATATATATAATACATTAGGGGAACATGATCCATTTGTTAGATGGTACTTTCCTGTGTGTTCAGCCTGATTAAATAAATATTTATTGAGCACCAACCATGTGCTATTTAGTATTCCCTCTACAATGATAAATTTCATTTGTATCGTAAGACATTAATTTGCAGTTGCTGTTAAGTTGTGCTGAAATTAGTTCTTGATATGGCTCAAACTTTTTTTCACTCTCAAGGTAGGTCCTTTTAAACAAATCAATATCTGCTATAACTTTTGTTTCCTTTCCAGGTCAGAGTTAAGAACAGTGCTGTGCACATAGGAGCTCTTTCAATCACAAGATCACAGAACTTCGAAGTTGGAAGGACCATTAGAGACCTTCTATTCCAAACCCTACTTGAACAGGAATTTTTTCTTTATGACCTTAAGGATGTCATCACCCACTCTTTTTTTGAAGACCCCTCAGTGATAGGGAATTGACCACCTCTCAAGGCAACATCTTCTACTTTTGGGTAGTTTGAATTGTTAGGAAGCTTTTTTTGGACAACAAGTCTAAATCTGTCCTTCAATTTTTACCCATTGCTCCTAGTTTTGCCTTCTGAAGTTAAATGAAACAAATCTAGCCCTGCTTCCAAACTTTTAGAAAACTTCTAACTTTTAGAAAAATCAAAGTATCTAAAATTCATGAATCTACTTTCTTGCCTTAGTAAAGTATACATTATCAATTTAATTGACTGAGCCTCTTTTTAATTTTTTCATTCCCAGCCAAATTGGCCTTTTTGCTGTCCCATCACCATACTTTTGCACAAGCTTTTCACCATACATTGAATGCACTCCCTTCTCATCTCCATTTCTCTAAATCCGTAGTTTTCTTCCAAATTCTGCTCAAATGCTTTGAACTACACAAGGCCTTCCCTGATCCCCCAGCATTTAAAGATTTACTTGCTCTTCACTGAACTGGATATTCCATCCCCCCCTCCCCACCAACCCTTGCCTCTTATCTTTATATAAGCCATCCTTAATGCATAGAATATATTTTCTCATCTATATGATGCCTTTCAGCATCTTTACCTTCCTTCAAGTCTTAGTGGAGGTGCCACCTATTCCCAGAACCTTTCTTTGATTTCTCTTGTTGCTAGTCCTCTTGACACCCTTGAACTATCTTGTAATTAACTTATCTCTGTGTAGGTTATATCTCCCCCTCCCCCTTCCCTTCCCCCTCAAAGGATGTAATCTCTTGAGTTCAGGTACTATTCGTGTTCCAAGCACCTTTGATTCCCAGCTTTTATATTAGTCACTGATGACTTTGAACATCAGTTTTCTCAACCATAAAAAGGGGAGGTAGGGACAAGATGGCATAGTAGATAGAGAGTTGGCCTCTGAGTCAGGAAGACCTAAATTTAAGTCAAATCTCGGACGCATCAGCTATGTGACCCTGTGTGAACTACCTAACCAACCTCACAGTTAAAGACGGAGACTTAAATTCCAGACCTAGTGTTGGCCCTGCACTGGTAGAGGAAAATTCACACTCCTAAGGAGTCCACTATTCTGATGAAATCATAGGGTTAGTTAAAAAAATAAAAAGGAGTAACACTCAGTACTGTTGATGTGGGGAATGGGAGCAACAACAGATTAACCAAGAAACATAATTTGGACCAATTAGGGTTTATTGAGTTCACCGGCAGAGCAGGCTCACCTGAAGAGGCAAAGACTCCCCAAATTAACAGTACACAAAGTTTATCTTGATTTCAAGGAGTGAAGGAACATGGTAAGGGATGAGGCAAATGTTAATTGGTTAAGATCACCGTTGCTGGAACTTGAGGCTGATCTGGTACAATAACTGCTTTACCCAGGTTCAAAGTTAAGAGTTATTGCATAATAGGATGCAGCAGGCTAGACTGTTTGTTAGAACAGGTTGTACAACAGGATACCATGGCACATCCTATTTGAAGTCACTTGTACTGCAAGCACTAATGGGAGGTCCAGACATATATGAGTGGACAAAATGGAGTGATTCTTAAAATGGAGTATCTCTGGATCCACATTATCTACCTTATAGGGTTACTGTGAGGGAGGTGCCATTGAAATGTAAGCTCTGATTATGTCTAATAAGTTCTCATGCTTTTTTCCTTTCCAGTTCTTGAAGATGTTTGTGAATTTAAGTGGAGAGTATGATTAGATAAGTTTTTGCAGCAAAAGCAAAACAAAATAAAAAATCTCTACTTGTGTGAAGGCTTGCTGGTGTCTCACCTCTTGACTGATAACCTGAAAAATAACTTTTCCCAGAGATAAAAGTGGAGAATCATTAGATTGGGCAGGGACAGGCTTTTGCCACTGTCAGTGATCATTGAAAGATGTTGAGGAATGGGAAAAGTATCAGAGATCCAGAGAAGGATGTTTCAGTTTTATTTTTAAAGAGAAGAGAGGGCAGTCTGTAAACCACAGAAAAATTAATGAGCTTAACTTCTAGATCTGGTGAAATTCTAGAATACATTGTTCAGAATTTGATGGCTTGTGTGATACTTAGAAAAGGAAACTGATTATTGAAAGCCTGGTTTTAGCAAGAAATGGCCATACCAGACTAACATTATTTCTTCTTTTTGGCAGTATAACTTGATAGCTAGATCAGGGGAATGCTGTAAACATTCTATACTTAAGATTTCAGCAAAATGTTTGACAAAGTCTCTCCTGGGACTTTGTCTGGGAGCTCTCTTCACTTTTGCAGATCAACTCCTTTATATCATTGAATCCTAAGTAGTTACTGGGGTCACTGAAAAGCTGAATAATATGTCTATGGTCATAGAACTAATATGTGTCAATGGCAAGACTTGACCCAATCTCTTTCTGATTTTAAGAGTGACTGTCTATCCACAGTGCCACACTACTTCTCATTGATAGATTGCATCCTTGTCAAATTTGTAAGTGACATGAAGCTAGAGGGGATCACTAACATATTAAGTGATAAGAGTTCAGATATCCACAGGCTAGAAGTAAATATTGGTCAGATACAGGCTGGGCTAGATGTACATTGGGATTTTCCCAACTGTGAGAATATTGGATTCTTGTACAGAGGGACTTTGCTTCTACCTCAAAGTAGACCAAAAGTAGGATCTGAAACAGAAGTAAGCCATGTTCTTGATGGTCTATAATGTACAAGCATCTTATAATAAAATTTTCTACTTCCCTAGCTTCACCTAAGACTGAGACATTTAACAATCATGGGGAATTAATATAGAATCCCAGAATCTCACAACTGGAAGGGACCTCAGAGAACACATTGTCTAATGCATGCACAAGAATTGTCTCTGTAAAATGCCTAGCAAGTAATTACCTCATCTTCCCTTGAAGACCTTGCATGAAGGGCCATCTACTGCCTTCCCAAGTGGCTCATTCTGCTTTTAAGTAGCTCTATTGTTAGGAAGTTTTTCCTTCTATCAAACCTAAATCTGTCTCTCTGCCATGTCCCCCAGTGCTTCTACTTTATAATCCTCTCTGAACAAGCGGAATGAGTCAAATCTCTGTTCCAGAACCATCAGCAATTGTTCAGGGACTTAAATTTCACAAACATAATCAACAGCCTGGCAAGGACATTGCTATATCATTTTGCAATGCTATAATTTTGTAAATTTCTGAATGAAAAGTCACAGGTTTGCCTTATGTATAGAATTCTTTCATAATAAAGCTGTTCAGCAGCCTCTTTTGACTTTTCAAAATTTGATATTTATGAGTCCCTGCCAGTAAGATGATATCATTGCATGTAAAATAAATTGAAAGAGCAGCTTCTAACATTAATGTTGTATATTTTATATATCTACCTATATACACGTACATACATATATACATACATACAAAGGACTTTTGTCAACAGAATTAGCAGAACATAGCAAATACTTGTTCACAATATCTGCAGATATTAAGTTCAGAAATGTGAATTGTTGCTCGTTGGCTAGTTAGCATCTTAGGTATGAGAATATATTATATCTGGTCTCACTTTTTGTGAATTTGTACCCAAAATGCTAGTTTTGGTTAATGATTATCAAACTAGACTAAGATGGATTCCTATAATTGCAATTGAGGTTATGTTATGGGTTTTACATTGTAAAGGGGAAAGAGTAGATATAGAACATTGTGGCATTATCATGTTCCTCGACTGCGAAAGGTTCTTCCTGGAATGACGCGGCTACAACACACTCATTGGGAACATCTTTTCTAGACCCACTCTACCTCCTGATGACTCATTCATCATAGTTAGAAAATGAAGGCAACAGTGAGCTCTCTTCTAAGTACCACAAGTGATTAAGATGACCTAGTACCTACTACTGTCCACATACCTCAAATCTAATTTCAGAAAAGCAGAGAAAACAAAAGGTTAGGGAGGGACATTTTTCTAGCCAAAGACAACTTAATAGGTTGACAAGAGGGGTCTGTTACATTGGGGTGGAGGATAGCCTGGAGCACATGTAGCAGCAAAGGAGCACAGATTACAACCAAGAATAATCTACCCAGCAAAAGTGAGTGTAATCTTTCAAAGGAAAAAATAGATAGTTAATGAGGTAGAGGACTTTCATATAGTCCCCATGAAAAGACCAGAACTGAATAGAAAATCTGACATTCAAACAAAAGACTCAAGAGAATCATGAAAAGGTAAACATTAAAGAGTAATAATAAAAGACTTAATAAAGTTAAACTGTTTACATTCCTACATGAGAAAATGATACATGTAACTCCTAAGAACTTTATAATTATTAGGACAATTAAAAGGAGTTTACATAGACAGAAGGCATGGGTATGAGTTGATTATGTTTGGATGATCACCAAAAAAAAATATGAACAGGTGGGAAAGAGGGATGCACTGGGAGAAAGGGGAAAGAAAGGGGTAGAATAGGGAATTTTTTTTTCTCATAAAAGAGGCACACAAGGAAGAGTTTTTACAATGGAGAGGAAATGTGCAGGGGAGGGGGGTAGTGGGCAATACTTGAATCTCACTCTTATCAGAATTGATTAAAAGAGGAAAGAATACATATATGTACACACACACATACACACACACACATATATATGTGTATATATATATATTTACACACACACACACACACACATATACAGACTCAGGTATAGAAATCTACATTACCCAACAGAAATATAGGAGGGGAAGGGAATCAAAGAAAGGGTGGGGGAAATGATAAAGGGGAAGGTGGATTAAAGGAGATAATGGTCAGAAGCAAAACAGACTTTTGAGGACGATAAAAAGGATAAAAGGAAAGAGAGAGAGGACAAAGAGAAGAAAGTGGAATAGAAGAAAATACACAGTTAATATATCATAACTGTGAGTGTGAATATGATGAGTTCACCCATAAAGTGGAAGTGGATAGCAGAATAGATTAGAAACTAAAATCGAACAATGTGTTGTTTAGAAGAGACACACTTGAAACAGAAAGACACAGAGTTAAACTAAGGGGCTAGAGTAGACTCTATTATGCTTCAGCTAAAGTAAAAAAGGCAGGGGTGGCAGTCATGATCTCAGACAAAAATAGACCTAATTAAAAAGCAAAATAGACTTAATTAAAAGAGATAATCATGGAAACTACATTTTGCTAAAATGTCAGTGAAGTAACACCAAAAAATTTTATAGCAAGTTTCTCTGATAAAGGCCTAATTTCTCACATATATAGGAAATTGAGTCAAATTTATAAAAATAAGAGTTATTCCTCAATTAGTAAATGGTCAAAGGATATAAACAGGCAGTTTTCAGAAGAAGAAACAAAGCTATCTATAGTTATATGAAAAAATGCTCTAAATCACTATTGATTGGAGAAATGCATATTAAAACAACTCTGAGGTACCGCTTTACACTTATCAAAAATGACAAATGCTGGAGGGGATGAGGGAAAATAGGTACATAGGGACACTAATGAATTGTTGATGGATTTGTGAACTGGTCCAGCCATTCTGGAGAACAACTTGGAACTATGCCCAAAGGGACATAAAACTGTGCATACCCTTTGACCAAGCAATATGATTACTAGGTCTGTATCCCAAAGAGAACAAATAAAAAGGAAAAGGACATGTATATATACATATTTGTATGTATATATATGTATATGTGTACATGTCTAAACACACATATATATGCACAAAAACATTTCTAATAGGTCTTTTTGTAGTGGCAAAGAATTGGAACTCGAGAAGACTCTAATCAGTTGGGGAATGGCTGAACAAGTTGTGGCATATGATTGTGATGGAGTATTATTGTGCTATAAAAAATGATGAGAGAGTTTCAGAAAAAACATGGCAAGACCTATATGAAGTGAAGCAAAGTGAAGTGAGCAAAACCAAGAGATCATCGTACACGGCAACAGCAATATTGTAATGATGATCAACTGTGAAAGATTTATCTACTCTGATCAATACAGTGATCCAAGACAACTCCAAAGGACTCATGAGAAAAAGAATGTATCCACCTCCAGATAGAGAACTGAAGACCTGTCCGTGCAAATTGAAGTATAATTTTCTCACTTTGCTTTTCATGTTTTTTTGTCATATGGCTAATACGGAAATGTGTTTTTATGACTTCATATGTATAATCACTGTCATACTGCTTGCTTTTTCAATGGGTGGGGAAGAGGAGGGAGGACAAGAGAGCATTCGTAACTCAAAATTTTAGAAAAAGAGTCTTAAAAATAAATAATAAAATTTAAAAAGGTTAAAAAAAGGAAGAAGAGATAAGCATAGAAAATTGGGATCCATCTGTATAGAAACGATAGTTGAAGCCATGGGAGTAAATGAGATTACCAAAGGAGAGAGAATGCAGAGGGAACAAAGAAGAGGGCCAAGGATGGAACTCAGAGGGTTGGTTGAACCAGTAAAGGAGAGAGAAGGAATAGTAAAGGAATAAGGATGAGAAGCAGGAGAGTGTGGCTATCTCCGCAGCCCAGGGAAAAGAGAATGTCCATAAAGACAGGTTGGCAAATTGTCAAATGGCACGGAAGGATCAAGGAGGATAAAGATTAAATAAGAACCAATGAATATGATAATTAGGAAGTCTTTGGTGATGACTGAGAGAGAAATTTCAGTAGAGTTTTGGGAAGGAGGCCAAATTGCAGGAGCAAGTGGTCGTTGCAGAAGTGGAAGAATTAAGTAGAGACTTTTCAAAGAGTTTGGTCATGAAGAGAAGGAAAAAAGGTGCTATGGAAAGTAGATGGAACAAAAGGATATATTTTTTTTAACAGATTGTGGACATTTGAGTATGTTCATAGGTGGTTGGAATGGAGACAGAGGAGGAACCCAAGGCTAGCCCTGGGACCTCCAGTGTCTTCACACTGAATAAACCACACTCATGTTATGTTTTGTGTATGCGCAGGGGCAGTCCAACTCATTGCTTAAACTTGGGCCAGGGTCTTCTTAATAATACTAATACTAACACTGCATTCAATACTCATAAGAACCTTGCAAAGTAAATTCTATGATTTTCCTTATTGCCAGTATGCTCTTTCTACCAATGAGGAGATTCTTATACAAATGCTCTAGGCTTGAACTTGGGGTGATAGCAATAGCACCTCAGCTTTAGGAGGAAAAGCAAATTTCCTTCCCTCTACTCAGACACAGAGTATGGCTCTCATGAGAATACAGAGCTCTTGAAGAACCTCCCTCCCTCCCCAACATCCACATCTTTCCTGAAGAGAACTTCCCAAGTGGATGAGAAAAACGCCTCTGGGCATGCCAGAGCGGGCCAAGAAATCCTTTATGGAGGAAAGCAGAAGCTTTCCTATGTCATCCATACATAAGCCTGAGCTTGACTTATTAGGTGATGGTGTTGATGACTTTCAAATGCAACTATCTTTCTCCTCAGGTGCCATAGTATTTATAGCAGGATTTCTCCCTGAAGGAACAGGGTCAAGTTGTCAGGACATATGACACTACATCTTCTGTTCAAAAGCATATATCAGGAGCCCCTGACCTATAGGCCACAAATGAGAAACAGGTTTCTCAGAGATGATCCTGCTAAACCGGTCTTCTCTCCATCCCTCACATGTAGTACTACATCTCTCATCTCTGTGACTTGGCACTGGTTGTCTTCCCATCCCCAACATGCCTTCTCTCCTTACCATTACCTCATAGAACGCCTTTTCTTCCATTAAGATTCAGCTCTCATACAGCCTTCTACACAAAGGTTCTTGAGCCTTTTTGTGTTATGGACCCATTTGTCAGTCTGGTGAGGATTACAGACTCCTCTCTCAGAGGAATGTTTTCAAATAATGGAAGGAAATGCTAAATTTCAGTTAGAGGTTAGTGAAAATAAAGAGATATATTTTTTTTTACCAATTCAAGTTCATAAACCACACTGTCCCTCCCCTCAAATCCCCCCCAAACAATCCAAGGACCCTGGGTGCCCTTAGACTTCAGATTATATACCCCTGTTCTACATCAAGTCTTTCATGATCCCTCCAACTTCTTGTGCCCTTCCTCTTTGACTATCATGTATACCTATCTTGTATTCATTCTCCCTGTGTTTATTCTGTACATCTATCCACACATATCCACATATATGTATATATACGTATGTATAAACACACATACATGCTTATTGAATTATAAACTCCCTGAGAGTAGGGATTATTTCATTTTCCATATTTGTATCCTTAGGACTCATCACATAATGGGTTAAATAATGCTTGCTGATTGTTGGTTGACAGTGAAAGGAAATGAATACTCCTCCTGGCAAGATAGAATGTACTGATCAATGGATTCTGACATACAGTCCCTCTGGCTTGGCTGGTCCTTCCTATGAGGCATAGTCTTTCTGAAGAGAATTCCCCTAGAGGCCCATTAAGCAACTTGACAGTGATGACAGTGGCTTCTCTTAGTTTGGTTACTCCCCCCCCCACACCCCAACTGGTTAATGCAGTGGTAAATAAAGTGCACTACGTAAAGGATTCCAAGTATGATTAAGTACGTTTTTGAATTTGTGATGGCCAAGTGTGAAGTAGGAAATTTCTATTTTCAATGGAACTTCCTGTTAGATAGTTAATGACATTGATGGAGAGTTTGTCAGTTTCACATTAATCTCTTAATCCTTGCCATGATGGCTAAGTTTTAGAAATTATCTAAACTAGATGTGAGGAATATAGTTTGACTGACTTTCAAAATTTTGCAACTATGACATAATTTGGTTTTATTAAGGAGCTAACTCTCGTGCATTTTTATTATGCATTAAACATTGGAATAAAAAAAGTTTAGAGGGGATCAAATAGCCCTGTTTTTGTGTGTGTGTGTGTGGGGGGGGAGATGGAGGTGGAGGTTTCTTGTTTGACCCTTTTGTTTTAATTATCATATTATCAAGTATATCTTCAAAGGGTGTTGAATTGTGTTGAATGAAATCTAACATTTATTAAGCACTGACCCACTGATATCAGCCTATTCTAGGCATACTAAACAAAAGGCACTAAAGGAGATGCAAAATTTAGATAAGCCATACCTGCCCTCATGAAGCTTACATTCTAATAGGGGTAAATGGCATATACATAGAAAACTAGGGTTTACGGGGTAAACTTGTGATTTCACTGGTAAGAGGAACTCCCTGGTAAGGAAACTCCCACTACCAAGGCAAGTCGACACCTATGTAATTTAGAGTTTTACAGTTGCTTAAAACATTGAGAGAGAAAATGATTTGCCCAGTGTGTCAGAAAGCACTTGAACCCAGGTCTTTTTGGCTTGAAGACCATCTCTTTACTATGCCACACTACCCCTCCACACATAAGCTCATAAGAGAACTATAAACTCAGTGCAGTTAGGTGGGAAAGTCCTTCCCAACAGTGGCATCAGGGAGGGCTCTGTGGAAGACAGGCATTAGAAATGGGCTTTAGAAGACAGGCAGGAATTTGACCGGTAAAGAAGAGAAAGGAGGGCAGTCTAGGCATAGGACACAATATGATCAAAAGCCCTTAAGTTGGAAAGTACAGGGTGTATTTGGGAGAAAAGAGGAGGAGGAGAAGGAAGAGGAAGGGGAGGAGGAAGAGGAGAGGAGAAGGATGAGAGCAAATGGGTCTGAAGCACAGAGCAGGTAGAGGAGAAAAATAAGAAATAAACTAGAAAAGAGGAAGGTGGAGGACAAGGAATGCCAGGCAAATAAATTTGATAGGAAGGTTGGGAGCCAATGAAGATTTTTCGAGCCAAAGAATGACATGGCTAGATCTATATATAAGGAAGAATACTCTGATAGTTTTATAAAGGATGAATGGAAAGATGATAAAAAAAAATGGAGATGGGAAAACCTGTTAGGAGGCCACTACAGCAATCCAGATAGGTAGTGAGAGGAACCTGTACTGAAGTAGTAGAGATGGGAATAGAGAGGGATTGGTGGATTGTAGAATTAGTATTTTGGCACCAGGGGCAAATAGTATGAAATATACCTTCAAATTAACCCATTTAGGGCAAATTCAGTTGAAAGGCATAAGAGAGATACCCCAGGATACTATCCAATGGAGGGAAAACAGAGAAGAGCACTGAATTGGGAACCAGAGGGTCTGGGTTCAAATCTTGACCCTGTCATTTATTACCTCTGGGTCCTTAGACAAGGTAATTTCCTCAATCGGCCTTAGTTCCTTGTCTGTAAGAGGGTTGGAATAGATAATCTCTGGGTTACCTCTAGTTCTAAATCTATGATCCTAAAACCTCA
>CM053626.1:67911806-67927452 GCA_028646595.1 Phalanger gymnotis | reverse complement strand
CTTCTTATCAGCTGTGATGCCTTACCCTCTGTGTTAACATTTGGGTTTTGGTCCTTGCTCTGCTACTTTGAGAAAGTCACTCAGCTCTCTCTGGGTCTCGGTTTTAAAATTAAAGGGTTGGAGGAGTCCTAAAGTCTTTTTCAGGTTGAAATTCTATGATTATGTGAAGAATACAGAAACATCATGCCTAGGACTCAAAGGGAAGTTAGAGGTCATCTAGTCCAGCCCCCTCATTTTGCAAGACCCGGAGACTTAACCAAGCTCACAGGGTAGCTCAGGAGCAGAGCTGGGATTCAAACTCAGGTCCCGTGACTTCAAGCTCAAATGCTCTTTCAGTTGTACTATACTACACTACACTGAAATCTTAAATATCAGAATTTTTTTGAAGGCCAAAACATTATTTTGAGAAATGGTGCGTATCCCTAAAACTGACAATTGTAAGGTAGAAATATAGCAATCCCAAGGCAAGAGACATGGGCCTCATGTTAGTGTCTGTGTTTACATGTACTTACAAAGTTCATTTATGGTTGTTCAGTAATTTTTAACCATATCCAACCCTTCATGACCCCATTTGGGGTTTTCTCAGCAAAGATATTGAAGTAGTTTTTGCCATTTCCCTCTCCAGCTCATTTTACAGATGAGGACACTGAGGTAAACAGGGTTTAAGTGACTTGTCCAAGGTCACAAAGCTAGTGAGTGTCTGAAGCCAGATTTGAACTCAGAAAGATGAGTCTCCCTGACTACATGTAGATGCTTGCCTAAGACCACTGAACAACTGCAGAACGTCTCCTCCTGGGACAACCCGCCCTGGGCTCCGTGCCTCAGTGTTTCTTTGGACTCAGTAGAATAACTTGAGAAAGAAACAAACCTGGTCCTCTCTCTACTGTGCTACCTAGCCGCTCATTTGTGGGCAACTGTGGTAACTCGAGTCTAAGTGGGAACTGACCTCCTGGAAATCTGCCCTCTGGAACATCTTACTGATGTCCATCAGCTTTGAATACTCAGTCTTCGAACGCCCCTCTCTTCTAACTTCTCCCTGTTCATAGCTCCTAATGATGGCCCACAAGAGGCTGAAACTAGCATTGGATTCTGTCAGCCCATTTGAACCCCAAGGTAGGTGACCAAAGGAGAGCCGGCATGAGGCAAATCCAGACACCTCCCAGGCTAGAAGGTCAGTGCCATCACTTTACCCTATGTCATTAAAGAGAGATCTGAAACCATCCTGCCCCTTCTGGGTGCAAATTGAATCCACCCCACTCTGATTCTGACTTTGCACTGGTTTTTCATGCTCTGGGGAGAGTGAAGAAGGTGAGGCGTACACCACAGGGAGAAGTGGCCATTATAGAAAATTGTGGCCCCAGGGAAATCAGGAAGTTCTAGGTCCTACTCTTTCCTCCTGTATCACAATGATCCCTCAGGGCCTTAGAGCCTGTGAGAGCCCCCAGCGTCAGTCATGCTGCTGCCAAGCAACGTACCTCTGCACTGCCCTACGGGCAACTTCAACTCTTCAGAATATCACTGTACATTAGTTCCTTTTGCTCTTATTTTTGTCATTAAAGATTTTTTTAGTGAGTGTTTTGGCTTGACCTCTTAGAAGAGGATTTTATTTGGAGGCAGGTGGCCATCTGGTATTCTTCTTGTTTACCTAAGGTAAGCAGAAGGGCCTTTCAGTCTTCCATTTCTCTTTTTTCATGACAGCATGCAAAAGCGCTAAGTCAAATCTGTTCAGGGAGTTGCACGTTCCATATCTGTGGCTCTCTGTTCATGAGGACATCCACTGATACATGTATACACTCCCAAAGGGGACAGCCACAACTTTACAATTGGCATTTGGAAGTGGTTTTTTTCTCTTTTAAACAGTCTGCTCACGAAAGATTTTACACAAACATTGCTAGTCAGCAGCTTTATAAAGGAAAAAATAGAATCCTACCCCCAGCAAACCTCAATAGGCTCAAAAGATACTATGGGAATAAAATAAAAATTCTGGGATCTCCTCACCGGGGCATAGTCACAAGGAAAGAGAGAAACTGTGGTTTCTGGTGATTTGGGAAGACCCAAGAATAGATAGTTATTCCAAGACCAGACTTTTCTTCAGAGGGAGGTAGAAGGTAGTGCTGCCTTTCCTTCTCCTCCTGTTAGATTGGCAGTGGATTCTGGCTGCAGCACTAATTATCTCAGCAAATTTCTAACACCTGTGATTACCTTAATTGAATAGGATTATATTGAATAATACATATTTATTCAGAAAAGAGGTAGGAGTTTGGTGAAGAAAGAAGATGAAGTTGGCAGTTCTAAATACTGAGCAGCAGTTTTCAGAACTATAGAATTCAACCTAATAATTAACCTATTAATGTCAATGGGAACTGTCTAAATGTCAAACCAGGTAAAATAAATAAGTCATAATGCACTTAGAATTAGGTACATAATCCAGAATTAAAAGTTTGACTACTAATTAACTTTCCTGTTTTGGATTTCTGTCAACTTTTGCCTGTATTCAGTGAGATAATAGGCTTATAGACATGTGGACTGTTAAAGTCACTGTCTATGAACTGAAATGGCTTGAATTGCAGAGGCACATAAAGCAGCTTTATTAAAATAGAATAGAGAAGCTCATGGGTCCTACCCTTCTCAACATGGATCTTTCATTTAGATGCTTTTCTAGTGGCTGAGCTAGGAGTTCTTCATAGAATCATAGAAGCTCACAAGTGGACAGGACCTGATGCTTCTAACTTGTGTTGGAACAAGAAATCCCTCTGTATCATGCCTGCCAAATGCCATCCAGCACTTTTGTGGGACTGACTCCAGTGGGAGGGGACCTACTACCTTTGAGCCAATCATTTCCATTTTGTCACAGTCCTAATTATTTATAATGTTTTTTTAAAAAACATCAACCCTAAATTGGTCCCTTTGCAACTTCAATGTATTTTTCTTAGTTTCCCCCCCCCAACTTCAATACTCCTTTCCTTCCCTTCCCTTCCCTTCCCCTTCTCCTTCCCCTTCCCCTTCCTCTTCCCCTTCCTTCCCTATCAAAATCCCCAGAGTCAGAACTAGCTAATCTTCCCAGATCAAAAAGACCGTATTTGACTTTCTGGGAGATGGGGATGCCTTTGGCCTTGTACCTCCCTCCACTGCTGATCAAGACCTATACCTCTAGTTTTGAAAGAATTCCATGGCTCAAGTTCTGGGAGTCTGGGTCAGGAGTGCCCATAGTCTGTCTTGCGCCAGGCTGATGATACACGCCGACCCTATCCAAAACAGGAGAACCCAGGCCATTTTCAGCACTCGTTTGTTCATAGGATCATAGATTTAATCTGAGGGCTGCAAGAGATTTTAGAGATTATAGGATCCTAGATACAGACCTCAGAGGTTATCTAGTCTAACTCTCAGTTTACAAGAAGTGACTTGTCCAAGGTAGAAAATGGCGGAAATGGCATTTAGATTCAAGTCATCTGCCTCCAAGCCCAGAACTTTCCCCACTGTACCTTACTGCCTCTTGCCAAGGTGGGGAGGTGATGTAAACTGTTACCCTTCTATGCCTTCCCAAGTGTCCCAGCATTTTAGGGAGTACTAATGTCCCAACCTGTCATGTCATACTCTTGTTCTTACGTTTTTCGTAACTGGTGGTCACTGATTCGATGTCTTTATAATCCGTTTCTGAAAAACAAATAAGAAAAGACAAGACGTAGGGTGACACTGGATTACTAGGAGATGGGGGAGGGGAAGGGGGTGCAGTCAGGAGTGAACTAAATCTTAGACTACAGAAGAATCAGAAGATGTCTTTCATCCCAAGAAATCTGATTTTGTTTCAGAGGCCAGAGGCAACTCAGTCGTCTGAAGAGGCAGCATATTAGAACTGCAGCATTGAGACTCAAAGTCAGGTGTCCTGCGTTTTTATTCCTGGCTCAGATATTTACTAGCCAAATGGCCTTGGGGAAAATTATTCATCCTCAGTTCCTTATCTGTAAAATGGGGATATAAAGATTTGTACTGCTCACTTCACAGAGTTACTCTGAGGAAAGCATTTTAGAAACCTTAAGGCATCATATAAATGGGAGTTATTATTATTACTACTCTGAAACACAGCTGCTAAACTGGGAGGATTTCTACTGGGCAAGCTCAGACTGTAAAGCCAACCCTGCCAACATTCCAAGTGATACCTGGGTAAATGGTTGATTCTAAAAAGATGCTTTGTTCTGGGTACGCTCTCCATTCTGTCTCTCATTCCCCCTGACTCAATCATTGCCCCCTCCCTCATTGACCAAATAGCATACTTGCTTGGGAATAGATCTAATTGTCGGATCTTTGCTCAAAGATCAGTAGTCACAAGGGCTAAAGACTTATACTAGGATGGTGGTAGCAGGAATAGAGAAGAGGGGACAGATGTGACAAAGTTTTTGTTGATCTCCCAAAAGGCAATGTCTGAAACATCTCCATGGTGGCCATGTACACAAACACTCCTCTAATAACCTAAACTAGATACTCTGTAAATTGAAGCTGCTGAATCTTTTTTCTTCAGTTATTTTTAAAGAAATTTATGGAATAAAACAAGCATTTCTATAACATAGATTTTAGAAAATTTAAAGAGAATTCTCAGAAACAAACCCTGACTCTCTAATTTTAATTGATGTGGATAAGCAGGGCAAAAATCCATGATTTCTGAAGACCCAGGAACAGAATTAAGTTTCATTCTAAGTCCCCTCCCCCTCCCCCCTTTCCACACCCCATTGCCTATTCCTATCTTCTCTCTCTTCTCCCAGGTCCTTTCAAACTCAGCCCCGGAATTTTCCAGGTTATTGCCCAAGAGAGATGACTTTCAAAATCCTGCTTATGAATATTTAGATGAATTGCTTTGATTTTTCCTGGGTTAAAGCTTCGGTGCCTACTGACTTTAATATGGCCCTAGATTGTGGGGCACGGTCTAAGCCACAGAGATTGGCAAAAAGCATGAATGAGCTAGTTTACCCCACAAATGCCCCCTTCTCTCCATCCACCCCATCCCATGCTGCCTGCTCCCCTGGATTCTCGGTTTGGTGGGTTCCTGTTTCTTTATTTCCTTTCCCTCTTTCTGGAGCCCTTGTTAATTTCATCATATTGGCAAAGTTTAGCAGGTGGAGGGGGGGCATGTGTGGAAGAAAATCTAATTTACTGCTGCTGTGACTACAGTTATGAAATAAAGCTCTGATTTCATGATGGATCGATAACACTAAGGTTGGATTTAAATTATTAATAACAGCAAGAAATGTGGCTCAGCACTCTGTGAATCACGACTCTTAAAGTTCTGGGCCTTTGGGCTGTGGAGGATTAAGACACTCCAAACAATTTTGCTGGACTGCTCTTTCCAGGTGTATCTTAGCTTTGTGTACCCAGAGGAAAGTGCACCATGCAAATGCTGTTGGCTGTTTAAGTGACGGAGTGGAGGAAGCCTGGGCTGGCAGGGATGAACCCTCAGGTTCTGTCCCAGCTCTGGCCACCGACTCTGAAGGAAACCTTCGGGGTGGGGGAAGGGACTTTGGTCAAGTGGCTATACCTTCTGTACCTCAGTTGGTAATTGTAAAGTGAGGGGATTGGGTTAGGTGACCTCCACTGTTTTGAGTTCTAGGCTCAGTTGGGAGTGGGGGAGGGCTCTTATTCTTTCTTATTAATTGATTGTGTTACTCCAAGATTCTTGTACTAACAGTGCTCCTAAAGAAAATAATTCCTGCAGCCAAGCGGAAGGGGATCAAGACAACCTGTGGAAGTGAAGTGAAGGAAACCTAACTTTGGGGAGGGATTACAATAGAATGGAAGCTTGCTGAGTAGGGGTGTTCCTTTTTTTGTCTTACTATTCCCAGTAGGCCTTGACTTAACAAATATTTGTTGAATTGAAATGAATTACAAGGAAGGAGAAATAAAAAGCAGGCAAAATTGGTTGTTTGCTTTCCTGACACCCTTTTCCCTTGAATCTTAGAGAACAAAGGAGGTGGGTAGGGGAGGGTCGAGAAAAGGTCCCCTGGGGAAACCTAACCTTCTACCCAAAGAGGTAGCTAGGGAACACAGCGGATAGAGTACTGGACTTGGTTAGAGGAAGACCTCTTTCAGTTTCCTCATCTATAAAAAGGGCACAATTATAGCACCTACTTCACCAGGTTGTTGTGAGGATTAAACAAGGTTAACATATATATGTATATATGTGTGTATATATATATATATATATGTATATATATGTATACATACACACACACACACACACACACACATATATATATATATATTATATGTTTCACTTTAAAGCCTATATAAATGCTATCTATTTATTACCCAATCAACTCAACACCTATTATGTGTGTCAGGCACCCAGGATGCAATGACAAAAATTAAATAGCAACCCCCCCCCCCCCAGGAGCTTACAGTCTATCATGGATGGCTACTTAGAAACTCTGGCTTTCAAAGCAGCGGTAGTCTGAATCATGGATTTGGGTTATTCTTCTGACTCAACCAGTGTAGGATTTTTTTTTTTTTGCTGTAGAAACCCTTTCCCCTGGTGAAAACTGGAGAATTCACTAACTTACAGTCTTTATCTTGTTGTCTAAGGCACTGAGATTAGCCAGTTTTCCTTACCCCAAGGTAGGCCCTCTATCTGCTACCACACCCCACCTTTCCTCAACCACATTTAGTTTATCGCAGTATTTGGACACAGGCACAGGCTTAAAATAGCTATTAATCTTCACCACCACCACATACAACTCTTCACTTCTCTAGCTCACCACAGAAATAAATCCCAACTCTTTGAATGGCTAATGAAGCCCAGCCGGTCTGCTTACCGACATCATCCATTGACCATGTGGTCTGGGTTGAGCAGTGAACGGATGTAGACTTTTTGATGGCTAGTAGTTTGGATTCGAGTTGCTTAGCAGGAACAGGGGCCGGAAGTGGGACATAAACAGAAGAGCTGGAAGATTCCTCAGAATAAGAAGTGGAGGGGAAGGACAACCTGTGGAGAAGCCGAACCAGATCCATGCATCTTAGTACTGGTAGGCAGGAAGGGCTGCAGAAATTCTTAACACCTTGTTAGCCTTGGAAGGAGCACTTTTGCAAAAGCGGGATGACAGTTGGCCCCTTTCCTGTGGGGGATGGTTGCAGAGGGAGAGGAAGAAAGAAAGGCAGCTGGGTATCACATCCCAGAGGATGGGGCTTGGAGTCAGGAGGACCCACATTCAAATCCTGCCTCAGGTACTCAATAGCCGAGTGACCCTAAGTTGAACTTCTTTGGGCCTTAATTTCTTCATCTGCAAAATAGGGATAATAATGGCACCTTCCCCATCATAGCATTGTTGTGAGGCTCAAATGAGGCTATAAATATATACATGCATGTTTATGTGCTGTTGTGAGGACCGAATTAAATAATATTTGTAATGTGCTTACATAGTGCCCGGAGCATAATAAATGCCGTATAAATATTAGCTAATGTTATTATTATTATATCCCTTCGTGAACCTTAAAGCTCTATATAAACATTTTTATTAGCCGCGATGGAATAGGGGAGCAGCCCTACTCTTGCAAACATCATGGGAGAAGCATGACTAGATATTGGCTTTCTCGATACTGCCAGTCGTATGGTCTCAGTTTCTACCTCCTACCCCCACTCCCACCCCCCTTCTCTGTGGGGGTGGGGGTGGGGAACATCCTAAGTCTCTTCTTCTGTGCTGAACCTTATTAGATTGTGAGCTCCTTGAGGGCAGGAACTGTTCTTTTGCCCCTTTTTGTATCTCCAGCATTTAGTACGGTCCTTGGCACACAAGAAGTTATTTAACAAATATTTATTGACTGACTGAACCTAATCACACTCCCCTCCCAATCTGCTTTTTTGGGACCTTTCCGTATTACTTGATTTTGTAGATGGAGCCAACCTAAGGGAGACACGAGCTGATGGCTTTTTGCTCTTCCTCAGCAGACCAGAATGAGGAGAGGTTACACATTCCCTCCAGGGAAACATTTCTAATCCCTAAAAAATTTACCAAGTGTTCTTGAGCATTTCTGGGTGTATGTTGTAAGCATAATAACTTAGATATAATAGTTACAGTCATCCTGCCTGTGTGGCACCTACCTCCCATGGTTGTTGTGAGGACTGAATGAGATAATATTAATAATAATATGGTATTTTGCACATAGTAAGTGCTATGTAAATGTTAGTTATTTTTTTATGATTACCTCCTGTGGTTGTTGTGAGGACCAAATGAGATGATATTTATAAAGCACTTACATAGTGTCTGGCGCATAATAAGTGCTATATAAATGTGTTATTTCTATTATTATTACCTCCCAGGTCAGGGGTGGGGAACCGGTGGCCTTGAGGCCACATGTGGCTGTCTAGGTCCTCAAGTGTGGTCCTTCGACTGAATCTAAATTTCAGAGTCCTGGGGTTTTGTGAAGATTGAATGAGATAATATTTGTAAAGTACTTACCCAGTACCTGGCACATAGTATGTACTTAGTAATTGCTTTTATTCCTTTCTTTTCCTTCTACCTAGTGCAACACAATGCAAGGGTACGTATGACATTTACATTAGAATTGCATGCAGTTAGCATTAGCATTAGTGTGTACCTAGTGATATAATGCATACATGTAATAAAACATGTGACATCACTGCATATATTAAATTAAGGACACACATTGAATGTGATGACTAAGATCGTAGATAACATGTAGAAACATAGGAAATTCAAGGTAGCGATAGTAATTTGCATATGATACACTACTATAAATAGCAAAGATGCATAACACAACTATAAAAGCACATTGCAGAATAATCGTATGTGCCATGTATGACACCTAATAGCATACATTGGAGTTACAACGCTCACATTATAAGCAATCCAGTAATGGGTGTCATTTGTCTATCTGAGTAACTACTTCTCCCATTTCTCCTAAGGCTTGGTTGCCTGGAACTTCAACCATAACCTTTTGAGCTTGTCAAAGAGTCAGGCTAACTCTTGGATCCACATACCTATTGACCTGCAGTGCCAGTTCTGAGCTGGTGGATAACCCAGGTGGACTGCCACTGTCTCTAACCTTGATGGAAGTAGACTCTTCCCTAGGCATCTCCATGGCTAAAGTATTCTATGCATTAGGAATACTGGATTGGAAGGAAGTGGACTCTTCCCTAGGCATCTCCATGGCTAAAGTATTCCATGCATTAGGAATATTGGACTGGAAGGAGGTTATTTCTGGGTTCAACCCATCCCCTTTATGTCCACTGTCTTCCTTTGGGCCAAGACAAACTCTGTGGAATTTCTTTGCCCTTCAGTGAGAACCACCACTCAGTTTTCCCTTAGCAGAATCAGTCATCCAAGCTCTTATCTAGTTCAGATAGTCACCCCGTAACTGGCTAGTTGTCTTATGTCCTCAAAGTCCTCTTGGCTTGCAGTCCATCATTCTTTTTCTACTGCTCAGAAAAGAATTTGGTTAATTTCCCAACAGGCAATAGATATATCATCTTTGTACTGCCCTGATCACTTTTGGCAGCTACTTTGTAAAAAGGTAAGATTGGGTTTCCAGTCTACCCGCTCCTTGGTATAGGATAGCTTTCTATCAGTCTGCCATCTTCTATGTTTTCTTCATGCCATGATTTCTTCTCATTTTGCTGATTATGAATTTGACAATGAATTAGAGCATTATAGTAATTATTGCAATCCAAGTGAATTGTTGTTTGTTTCTATCAGAGCTATCGGTGGTCAACAGTAGCAGCAAGCACCCTAGCATACCCAGGATGGCCTGCTAGCATAGGTTCTTTGATCTGCTTTTAAAGGAAAGCAACTTCAAAGGGGTCAACAATCTTCTTTAATTATATTCACTAGTTCAGAGGAAAAGCCAGCTCCCTGAACGTCAGAGAAAATACAAGCAAAGGAAATAACACAAAGACCAGCAGACAGGGCTCTTAACAGCCTGAATCAAAGCAATATTGCTATACACTTTACATACACCACTGGATCGAGGGAGTCTTCACATCTGAGCAGTTAGGGAGCTCCGAACATATGGCTACTCAGAGTCATGACTAGGGAATCAAAAGATCCTTCTCATAAGTGAACCCCCAAAGCAAAATACCAACTCAGGGTATATATACACTTCTCAGAGCCAGAAGGCATCACAACTCTTGTGACTCAGTGCCTAATCAACTAGGGACCAAAAGATGTGGAAGCCTTCCTACAAGTAAGCCTCCCCTAAGCAAGCTTCCCTTAATGGGCTCCACATGAGGCCTATTAATGGGCAGGGAAGATCGTCATATCCCATTAAAATTATGGCTTCTTTCAGCCAATCTCTCATCTTATAGAAATATTGGTTGGGAGTCTCTAATAAACCTACATCTGAGATGCTACAGCACAAGCTGGTGAGCAAACATGGCTCTCACAGATACATAAAGGCTGTGGCATCATCTCTAGGAGTGTTGTACATGCCCCTTGTTGATGCACTGAATAGTCTGCTGAGGTCTCATGATCCTCAGTATGCTTAGGATAGCATGGTTCAACTGCCTAGGTCAGGTGTGAGGAACCTTTAACCTCAAGGCCACATGTGGCCTTCTAGGTCTTCAAGTGTGGCCTTTTGACTGAGTCCAAATTTTACAGAACAATGCATGTTTTTGCATTCCAGGGGAAAGATTGTATCACCATAAGGATGTAGCTAATATTTTTCTTCTCCTCGCAGAGATAGAAAGTCTAAGCCCACAAGCTCCAAAGGCTTACTGGCACCTATATTTTCCAAATATGCAGCATGGATTGGTAGAACTTAATTTTTGAACACTTTCAGGCACAAATATTAGGCTTCTTCTGGAGCTCTGCTGCTATTGGGGCCTAATACAGTGTGTGTCTTCTCTTGACCAAAGGGTTCAAAGTTGTCATGTCAATGCTTTTGTGTTGAGAAATCACAAGTCCATGAGTAACACCAACTGCTTCTTTGTTCTGTTTGTGTGATGAAGTATAGTCCAGGACAACATTCCCATGAAAACCTCAGCCATTGTTTTTATAGTAAGCTGCCCTCTAGGGAATGACTAGGGGTACCCTCTAGGGAATTGAGGGTTCTTCTTTCATTTCTTCATTCCTATCACTGCTCCCAACTCTTTTATCATGCAGTTGCTTCCATTGTCAGTCATTCAAAGACAATTCAGGCAAAGAGGCTTAGTTCATTGAGACAAAATTCATAATTACAGGTGGCACACTCTGATGAAAGTCCCAGATCCTTAGCTGCATTTTCACATTAAAACGATTTGTTTTCTTGAATGTCATATAATCTCTTTACTGCTTCCATAGGGATAATTTTAGTTTTGGACACACCTAGCTTATTGGATAGGTCAGCCTCGTGGAACTATGATTTTTATATTAATCGATATGATATATGTAATGAATATACTAATAATTTAGTTCTCTCAAGAGCTGCCTCTTTGGCTCGGGAGGCAGTGCTCACAATGCAGCTTGAACTGATCAATAAAAACTTTGACAACGCTCACAATCACTGGACCTTAAGTGAAGGGAATCAAAGATTGTAAAACCTGTTCTGTCACAGAACTCTGGTTCTGTGCCCTAGGGGAGGTGGTCACGACCCCCAAAGACTTGACTCCAGAATTGTTGTATTGTGAGATTTGTGGGTTTCTCGTGGGAAACCATGAAGTGATTGTTTGTGATTCACCCTCCCCCCTCCTTCCCCAGTTGTGATTTAAGTATATAACCTGTGCTTTTACTTCAGCTAAGAGAACATTCCTCACTCTGAAATTGATTAATCAAACTACTTGACTACTGGCACTCCCTCTTTAGGCCTGCTTTGTGTGGTTCTGAGCATTTCAGGTTAGAGACCTGCTCAGTAAAAATCCTGTTAACAGCCTCATCCACAGTAGTCTTCCCTGGCTTATACAATGCATACTGGACACATAGCTAACAAGTGTTGTTGCCCATTTCTGATGGGCAGCGCCCAATTTGGTAGTGGTAAGAAGAAAAATCATTGAATGGTTGTCAGTCCATGCTTGAAAGTGAGCTCCATTCACATCATCTCAGAACTTTTCAGGGGCAGTCCAGCTCAAAACCAGGAATTCCAATTCATATATGGGATAATGAATCTTACTGTCAATAAGTCCTCCTCTGGCAAATGCAGTAAGTATCTGGTTTTCATCACTCTCTTGGCACGAGACCGTTGCTAAGCCTCCTAAACTGATGTCAGTGTGAAGTACAAAGGACCTTCCTGGGTCTGTGTAAGTTAACTCCAGTATATATATGGACCACTGGCTGAGACCGGAAAATACTCTTATTACATTTTTCATTCCAATGGCTAGAAGGGACCACATAGACAATCTGTTCTACTCCTCTCTTCCCATCATTTTGTGATGACAGAATTAAGGTTCAGAAAGGTTGTGATTTGCCCAAGGTCGTGCAAGTAATAAACATCAGAGGGTGGATTTGAACTTAGTTTCTCCAACTCCAGGGCTGGTAGTTTTTCCATCACACCAGAATATTTCTTGGCCTTCTGCTTTTGGTTCTTCCCAAGCACAAGTGAGATAATGAATGGTTTAGTTATGATAACACGTTTCTTTACAAATGTTCAACGGTAACTACTGAATCTTATCAAAATTTTAAATTTACATTCTTTGGCTGTGACCAGCTGATGAGTACTTCTCTCTTCTCTAAATCAGTACTCCCTCCCTTATGAGACACTATGTGACTCATATACTTGACAAAAGCTCTATAGAACTGGACTTTCCCATTAATAGCTTCAGTCTAGCTTCTTCCAGACTTTGATCAATCCTTTTCTCATATTCTTCCATCATCTTCCCCAATACAATGAAATTATCCAAGTAGACTGGCACCATTAAGTAATTTATGTATTCAGCTGGTGGTACGCTTGAATATTCGAAGTTTGAAAGTCTACAAATCATATCTTTCTTAGTCTTCTTCTATACCACTGCTATAATCAATGCATGGGGAATTTGATACTCTATGATGATGCTATTGATTAACAATTCCTTTAGGTGGATCTTGCGTCTCTGATAATGCAATCTTTCCAGGTCATTCTCCAAAAAAGGTGGAAATTCTGTGTGGTGCTCCTTGGGCACACCCTATGTTTCTCTCATGTAGTGAGAACGTGCCAGTACTTGTACTGAGTTTCTTCCTCAAAGGTTCCTTCCATTTTGCAGGGACTGGAAGTTCACCAAAGTAAAATATCTCTGAATCCACTTCTGAGCTGAAGGATTCAGTACTCATGTGATGCTCAATGCCACTACTGGCTTCTGGTTTCTGAAAAAAATTATCATTAGGAGACCAGGCTCATCAGGGTATCTAGGTATCAAATTCCAGTTTGCTACCCGTGGTAGTCTGCAAATACTTTGAATAGTTGGAGATGGTGCCAATCAGTGTTAATACACCAGAGATATTCACTACGCCTGGATATATCAGAGTCAAAGTATCCTCCTTCTTGCTAAGATCTGTGGCTTTTGCAGAGAATTTCTAACATCCTATAGCCCAAATATGGAAAGATGCTTAATTCACTGAGTCCTTTATTCTGTGCACAGGCTGCCAAGGTATTTTCTTGGAGATGCCTCTGAAAAAATGACTAGGGTATAATGTCTACCTGAGATCCACCATCCAGCACAAGAGGATGCGCAATAACTTCCTCTGTACAAGATTCTATACGTCCTGGTGGAAATCATACATAAAAACTGATGAAGAGGTCAAACTTAAGGTTAGAGGGTCTTGGCCGACCTCTGTCCATTACTCTGTCCTAATTTCCTTAAGCTGGCCTGTTCTTATTCAACTACTGATAAATTAATGCCCAGTTCTCCACTTAAGAGTACTCAGTATGTGAGAGGGCACCTTTCCTTTCTTTCCTTTTTCTCTCCTCTCTCTCTCCATCTCTCATTTCTTTTTTCATTGAAGGTTTTAGTGACTAATTTCTAGGTATTCTCCCAAACTCTTACCTCTTTAGGAATGCTACAGTATGCCACCCTGATTCAGGTAATTTAGAGAACCTAGAGAGGGTTCTGCCTGCCTCTATTCAATGCTTGGTAAGTACTTCACATCCTTCTCCCTTGATTCCTTACTGTTTTTTCACAAGGTGACACAAGGCTCCCTCAATAACTTTGTTCTAGGTGCCAGAAGGTATTTCTAGTACCAAAAATCTTTGGTACTTTGGGGATTTGGCTCAAATGCTTTATTCCAACCAATCGTGTTAAAGATTTAACCCCCATATTGCTCATTTTAGCTTAAGTTGTACTCCAAACCACAAAACAATACAATAGATAGTGAAACTCAAGCACATGGACAGGCATAATACTAAGCACACATATAACTTCAGCATCTGATCTGAATACCAGGTGAATTAAAAATACAATGAAACAAAACAGTTCTGTTCAGAAGGGATTTCCCAGTAGGAAAAACCCAAACCAAAACAAAACAGAGAAAAAAAATTCTCTAGAAATTCCAAAATTTATTCCAAATTGAAGCAGGCTTCTTATACGCAGACTTCAAAAAAAATCCACATTTAAAAAGAATCCTGTACAAACTCCCACATTTAACCACTGGTGGTGCTGCTGGTACTGACAATGCCATGCTCATCCTAGCCATTATATACTTTGACCAAAATCAAAATGTGCTGTGGGGAATTACCAAGCCTTCTCAGGCTCTCTCTGGCCCTAGTGCTATATATCTTCTTAGTTTAGAGATATGGAGTGTGTGGATTTACCCAGCTTGATCCTTGTGGCTTATGGTGCACTCACACAATCCTACACTATTTCCTTCACTGCTGTGTCAATGGAAACAATCATACCAGTGTGGTGTTTAACTGTACATAATTCTTCACTCATAGCCATAGAGTAAAGGGACAGAAACACCCCCAAAGTCATCAAAATAACCACTGAATAATCTGGGAATTTCATCCAGATGCAGGAAGCCCCAAATCTTTTAAGCCTGAATCTAAGCTCCCAAACACAAGAGTTCAAGAAACAGTTCAGATGCTTTAATTCAAAGCTGTACTTACAGGGAGGCAGCCAGCCCTGCCATTCACAAACAAACTTCTTGGAAAGTTCATGTCCAGTCACTTAAAGGGAGTCAAGACTTGAATTGCTCTAGCCAATCACATTTCCCTCTTGCCTACTGCTCTGGCTGCTTTGTTCTAGTCTCCCACTTCTAACAAATCCATTCATTGATTCCTTTGCTAGTAGCCCCCATTACCATCTTGTAGTGGGAAAGCAAAGCACTCATGGGGCCAGAAGTCAGCTTCCTCTGTACAGAGAGGCATCTTGTCTTTCTCTCTGTGTCTTTTTTCCTTGTCTAAAAAAATCTCACATTCTAACTTGCTTCTTTTTCTGTGCTGACCCCGATCCCCATCAGCTCTTGGGGTGTTTCTGCATTGTATTTTATATTAAATTGTATTAAAACTTTATGGGAAGGGCCCACTCATAGGAGTCATGGGGCTAATGGCTTCTTCTGTCTCCCTAGAAGAATAAAGATGGGATTACTGTATTTCCCCATGAATAAGATACACTCTTTTCTGAAAAATTTGGCATCTAAAAACTGGGTGCATCTTATTCAGTAGTTGTAGATTTTTTTACTTGCATTTCCCGCTTTTTCGCACTTGTTGTCTCTGCGCTCATTGTTTCACATTTGTTACCGGTATATTAGGTTACGTTTTGCCA
>CM053626.1:67892665-67911306 GCA_028646595.1 Phalanger gymnotis | reverse complement strand
TCTCCCCATTTCTACCCTCTTCCTCCACTCCAAGATGGCATGTATTCTGATTGCCCTGTTCCCTAGTCAGCACTCCCTTCTGTCACCCCACTCCCCCCATCCCCTTTTCCCTTACTTTCTTGTAGGGCAAGATAGATTTTTATGCCCCATTGCCTATATATCTTATTTCCTAGTAACATGTAAAAACTTTTTTTTTGAACATCTGCTTTTAAAACTTTGAGTCCCAAATTCTCTCCCCTCTTCCCTCCCACCCACCATCCCTAAGAAGGCAAGCAATTCAACACAGGCCACATGTGTATCGTTATACAAAACCCTTCCACAATACTCATGTTGTGAAAAACTAACTATATTTTGCTCCTTCCTATCCCTCTTTATTCAGTTTTGCTATCCTATTTTGCTATCCTATCCCCTTTATTCAGTTTTCTCCCTTGACTCTGTACCTTTTTGAAAGTGTTTGCTTTTGATTATCTCCTCCTCCTATCTGCCCTCCCTTCTATTGTCTGCCCTTTTTTATCTCTTTCCTCCTTCTTTCCTGTGGAGTAAGATACCCAATTGAATGTGTATGCTATTCCCTCCTCAGGTCAAATCCAATGAGAACAAGCTTTTCCAAATGCTTTTTGAGCTCTTCCATGGCCTGAGACCAGTTCATGTTTTTCTTGGAGGCTTTTGATGTGGGCTCTTTGACTTTGTTGACTTCTTCTCATTGTGTATGTTTTGGTCTTCTTTGTCACCAAAGAAAGATTCCCAAGTCTGAATCTGAATCTGAGTCTGTTTTCGCCGCTTGGCCATGTTCCCAGCCAATTACTTGACCCCTGAGCTTTTTGTCGGGGTATGACTGCTTGTAGAGTAGAGAGTACTTTGTCCCAAGCTTGAGGGGCTGCGCTGTTGTTTTCTACGCAGCAAGCTCTGCCACACCAGGGCTCCTCCTCCCCCAAGAACTGCCAACCTAGACCGTAGACCGTAGATCTTAAGCAGGCTCTGCACTTCTGCTCTGATCTGCCACTTAATTCCTCCCACCAGGTGGGCCTGGGGCCAGAAGCAACTGCAGCTGTAGCTTTGGAAGCAGCCTCAGAGCTGCACCACCTCTGCCACCCCCAGGGCGGTGGCCAACCACGAACTCCTTTCACTCTGTCCCTGCAGTTTTTCCCACTAACCTTCTCTGTTGTCTTTGGCGTTCGTGGGTTGAGAAGTCTGGTAACTGCCACAACTCACTGATACAGGGCGCTACCTCCTGTTCTTCCTGGTTCCCAGGTCTGGTTTGCCCGACATGGCCCACGCTGGGCTCTGTTCCACTCTGCTCCCAGCATGGTGTGATAGACCTTACCCAGAGACCATCCAGGCTGCCCTGGGCTGGAGCCCTGCTTCCCTCTGCTATTTTGTGGGTTCTGTAATTCTAGAATTTGTTCAGAGCCATTTTTATAGGTGTTTGGAGGGTCCAGGAGGAGAGCTTTAGGCAAGTCCCTGCTTTCCAGCTGCCATCTTGGCTCCACTCCCCAGAAGTTACTGATTTCAAAGGAGGGCACAATTGGTGCTTCAGGTTCATGAAAAGGAATGGACTAAGCATGCGTACATGCACCAGATTTGCCCAAAAGATGCCTGAAAGCTATGAACAGATGAGTAAAACTTGAGTTCAATAACTTTATGTAATATATATTTTTTTCAAATTTCAGGCCCCAAAATTAAGGTGCAACAGTATATGCCTTTTGTATTTATTGCCGTGGCTATAAAAATACTGGCTAATAAGAGACTCCAGGCAAACACTTGTTGATCAACTATTGAGTGTGGTGCTAGAAACATTCCTTGATAACCTCTATTATCTCAACAGCCAGATATTAAGCTCCTTTTTCAGCAGACATTTATCTTCAACTTTCTTTTCCCTCCTCTGCCTCATTTTACCTCCTATAGTGTGCTGGACAGAGCCAAGCCTCAGTAAGCATGGCCAATGGACTGATAAGGTTTGTTGTCATCACAAAGTCTCACAGCCTCTGTACCTTCTCACTAACTGAGAGGGGGGAGGTGTTTATGTAATGCTGATGGTGCAGAGTCAAGGGAAAATGTGACTGTCCTTAGAGGGTAGCAGGGAATGTACCTGATGACCTAGGATGCTGTATCTTACCCTTTTGCAGGTAGGAGAGGGAGTCAGTCAGGCTTATCTGTAGAGGTGTGGTTAAATGCATTGATCCATGCCAGGGCAAATAGGGTTTTAGGACTGGGAAGGGAGAGTTTTCTTGTCTTAGGCTTCTGTGAGAGGCAAGCTGAGGGCCAACATCCTGTCAATTCAAGTTCAAGGTTGGGATTCATGCAGAGAAGTGAGAAAGCTGGGGGACAGAATGGGGGAGGGACTTTTAAAGAGGTGTGTGGGTTAAAGAGGTGGGGTTAAGGGGAGGGAATGGGGGAATTATTGGGGGGGTGGGACACTGGGGGTGGTGGTAGGGTGGGGAGAGAAGATAAAGTAACAGGGATAGGGTAAAAAGAGAAGCTGAGAAAGAAAATAGTGAGTAAAATAAGATGGAGGAAAATTCACAAATAATAATTATAACTTTGAATGAAAAGGATGAAATGAAGCATTCACAAGTCACAGAACAGTTATCAAAAAGAAGATCGCTTTGCCCTAACACAGCAAAGATGTACAACAAGGATATAAAAACACTTGGCTTCTCTGGACTCAGCCGCTCCTTGTCTCCATATGGAAATATGCGGCCAGCAAGTCAGCATATGATGACTTGTATGGTTTTCAGAAATCCACCAAGTTGGAGGGTCCCCAACTCCACATAGGTGGAATTTTTTAATGACTTTAGGTGACCAGGAAGTTGCTTCAAAGGAAGCAGGGACCAATCAAATACCAGGGACAATTGGGTTACCTTTTAGGGAAAACTAATCCCTATTTTAGGGAAATGACATCCCATTGTTGTATGACCTTTCCTTCATTTCCCTCCCAAGCCCTTATCTGTCAGCTCACTTTAATAGTCAAGGTTACACCCACAATTATGCCCCTTGACATATTTTTACCTCCTGTACCCTCGCTGTTCTGATGCCACATGATTTTGGTCTTTAGGCAGAGGCAGGGATGATGAATGCCCAAAACATCACTACTCGTGTTTAGCTCATAACTTCTGGGTTATTAATCTTCTCTGTTCAAGTGTAAGAACCACTTTACCCCTGGCTGAAAGGCCCCTGCAGCAACCCAACTAAGTTTAAAGACAACTGGATTAAATAGAATGGAGAAACATTACCCTGATGTTACTTTCATGACACTTTTGACTCTGTCTTTGTAGTCTTCTGGAAGGAAAAAAAGAAGAAAAAGAGAGAATGTTGAGAAATCATTTTTCTTTCCATTTAAAAAAAAGCATGTTGTCATATATGTGGGAATAGGGGTGGGGAAGACATACTTACGATTACAATTTTTATCTATCAGATTGCTAGGCAGTAGTCAATGCTGTGGTTAACAAGAATCTTTCCTTTTAATGATTCTTTTAAAATGATTAAGTTGGAAAGGTTCTCTTTAAAAGTAATTAGTGTCTGAGAAGATGCTCTTCAAGAAATGATGGGCATCTCAAAGGCAAAGGTACTCCGCTTTCCCATTTGGTTATCATGAGGGGCTTTCTCCTTCTATCACCAGATAATGGGCTTTCTGGGCTGTGGGAAATGCCTGGGATGCAAATTCTTTTCTTAAAACCTTATAATGCTTTTTTCTTTTTCTTTTTGGTGACCTGGGTCTCTGCCCTGAATACATCAGGAATTTCTTGCACACATGAAATAACCTGTGATATGTATAGCCCCGCTGCCATAAATCAAATAGGCATAATTTTAGACCTGGAAGAGAACTTAGAGGTCATCTTAACTGGCAGCTGAAACTCTCCATAGGTGTTGTCTCCCCCATTAGAAGGTGAGAGCAGGGACTGTCTTACTTTTCTATTTGTTTCCCCAGCATTTAGCACAATGCTTTGCATATAGTAGGCACTTAATAAATCATTCATTCATTCATTCATTCATTCATTCATCTAATAACCCTTTTATTTTACCCAGAAGGCCATGAAAAGTAAAGTGCCTTGTCTAAGGTCATATGGGTAGTAAGATAATTAAGATGTGAACCCAGGTCCTATGACTATGAAGTCAGTGTTGTCTCCACCATACCATGGCTGCCTCTCCATAAACTCCTTGCTTTCTATGTCAAAGAGGAAACATTAATTAGTCAGTATATATAGGTTAGGGCAGCTAGACAGTGCCCATAGTGCACAGAGAGTCAGACCTGAAGTCAGAAAGACTCATCTTCCTGACACCAGCTGTATGGCCCTGGACAAGTCACTTAACCCTGTTTGCCTCAGTTTCCTCATCTGTAAAATGAGCTGGAGAAGGAAATGGCAAACCACTCCAGTATCTTTGCCAAGAAGACCCCAAATGGGGTCATGAAGAGTCATACAGGACTGAAAAGACTGAACAGCAATGACAACAAAAGCAACGATAGGTTAGGAAACCTGAAAATTGTTCAAGTCCTATTTCTGGGAAAGAAGTCTTTTAACCATCCGAACCTTGTATTGCCATTTCTGTAAATGCTCCTTTTCCTCAGGAAAAGCACGCTTACAGTTTTGCATATGCACTTGTTGTTTGTCCTTCATTTTTGAAGAGGACCAATGACATCATGGGGTCATGTCTTGATGTATGCATGAATTGTGGGATGATAAAGAAGGAAAGATGTGAATTCAAATGCTAGGTAGGGCAGCCAACTCTGGTGACAATGGGGCCCTTGAAGAAGCTTAGGGCACATGATAGCAGGGCAGAGTGTGTACTTTAGTTGGTCCAGAGAGAATAATTTCCTCCTCAAGTACTGCATGGCCAACAGACAAAGGTTTCCTTGGACAGCTCAAGAAGGAGCTAGGAAGCTAGGGTTCAAGGGGGTGGGTAAGACAGAAGCCTTCTACCTCAACTAATTAATGTTTGAAACACCCTCAGGAGGTTGTAGGAGAGCAGGTGTTATTCACTATGCTTCACCTAAGGTAAACTCTGAGGCACCCAGAATGCTGTGAGATCTTGGGTCAGCCATTTGACCTCTCCAAACCTCAGCTTATTTGTCTGAAAAATGAAAAGATTGAATTTAAATTCAATCTTTAAATTCCCTTCCATCTCTAATACTCAAAGAATCCATAACTTGTCTCTATGTGCTATTGTCCCCCAAATTTCTCATAGCACCACAATTCAATCTATCTCCTGTTTCTCTTATACTTTGCTAGTTATTATTATCATTATATTATAAGAGCCAGAGCTATGTAGAGTGTGGTCTATATAAGGAGCAGATCTGTAAAGAATACTCTAGAGAAGGGTCTACATAGGGAAATATGTATAGGTAAAAGGCTATATGAGGGTCAGAGCTATGTAGAGCAGGGTCCATATAAGGGTCAGGTCTACATAGAATCCTCTCTCCACTATATCATGACTGCCTCTGCATAAGGTAAGGGTGAGAGCTATATAGAGAAGAGTCTAAGAGTGAGATCTGTATAGAGAAGAGACTATACAAGGGTCAGGGATATATAGACAAGGGTCTGTATAAGAGTCAGATTGGTAGAGAACAATCTATAAAAGGGTCAGATCCATAAGAGAAGGGTCTATATAGAGGTCAGATTCGTAAAGAGAAGAGTCTATATAGGGAAGTCTCTATAGGGAAGAGTCTATACTAAGAGTCAGAGTTATGTAGAGAAGGGTCTGTGTAAGGAAAAATGTGCTGGTAATTATAACTGTCCCAAAATGGACTGTATCATCTTAGGAGGTAGTGAGTTTCCTGTCACTGTTGGTCTTCAAATGGAGGCTGGCTTCTCTATTTTTTAGGGAAATTGTAGAGGGAATTCCTGCTTCAGAAATGGATTGGACTAGTTGATATCTGAGGTCCCTTCCACTTCTGAGACTCTACAATTCAAAATATCCCAGAAGGTCTTTCTATATAAAGGAAGGCTACTACGGTAAATCGTTTTGCAAGATCAAGAATCCTATCATAAATTCCTTCCCAACTTAATATGTTTTATAAATTTTGAAGGATTTTTTTAGTACATATTGGATTTTTCTTTGGCAAGGCATAGCTAGATGTAGTTTTAAAGGCATTTTAATCTTACCTACAGTTTATCAACCTCCTTTCCCTTACCAGTAAGACATTTATTTTCGAGGTTTCTGCTTTATATACAATTGTAGTCAGTTGACACTTCTGTATTTGTCCTACTCCAGCAGGGGATCTATTTACAAAGATATGGCCCACAGGGGTATATGTTAAGAATGCCTGATTCCATACTGTGCAGGGGAAAACCTCTGAATGCTATTTTTATGTTTCTGAATTAGGCTCGGAATGTGAGCAAGATGGATATTAGTATTCTGAGGAGCAATTTCTGCCTAGACTGGCACAGAGAGTATGGTACTTGCCTCCCCTTCCATCTAACCCCCTGAGGAGATCAGACTGACCTAGAGGCCATACCTGTCTATATAATACTAATAGCCCTTGAATGAAGAAATTATGGTGCAGCAGAAAGAGGTCTGAGAATGACCACAGCTAAGTCACTTATTTTCTCTGAACCCCAACTTCCTTACCTAAAAATGGACAGCAACGACAATGATGGTGGTGACATTACTTTTTGTCCTATCTACTTACCTCTTCTCCTTGAGTCTTCGTAACCCAAAGTGCTGCATAAATGTGAATTGCAAATATTTTCCAGATTGGATAAAGCTAAGAAGAAAATTCTGTTTTTTGGCTTGTGCTCTGAGTGCGAATCATGGACAAAGCAGCAATCAAGTTTTGCTGCTGAGTGAGTATCAGAATAATCTATGAAGAAATAAGTACCATTAATTTTCCAATTGCCCATGGTAGCAGGGAATGTAGGTTAGATATTTCGCTCTCTTAACGCCCCCTCCCCCAGCGAAGAAGGCAGGCATATGGTCTATGAAGAAATGGATCTAAGATCCATTTTTTAGTTATTAGTCACATGGGTAGCTTCTCATCTCTTGAGGCAATAGATCTTGTTGATAGGTTACAGGACTTGAGGTCAGAAGAACTAGCTAGCTTCTGATCATTCCTCAGTCTGTAACTAGCTATGTGATAGTGGATGTCACTTAAACTTTTTCAGGTTCGATTACCTTCCGTAAAATGAAGTTCTTGTGTGTGTCAAGTGAGATGACATGCAAAACTACTTGCAAGGTACTATATAAGTGTAAACTACTATTATTGAGGCAATAGTTTAAAACAACTGAAGGAAATGTTGCCAATTAAGAATATATATTATTTTTTCTATATTATACATTTATGTATTATATGTGTTCATAGCTTTATTAGTGCGAGAAGTTCCCATACATTAACTCCCTTCATCTATATACAAACCTGTAACTTATCCATAAGTTACAGTCTTAGAGAATTGCCTGTGGAACTGAGAGGTTAGGTGACTTTGTCCACTCTGAAACCACTAATATGTGTCAGAGGATGAACTGAACCCACGTTTTCTTGACTCTAAGACTAATCCCTTGTCTACTATGCTATCACTGGCTCCCAAGAATATATATCATCATTGCCGTTATTGTTATTAAAATCAGCCCTATAATGAGTGAAAGACCTTGAACATAAACTGTTTCTTCCTAGAAAATCAAAGGTCTCCTTAGAAATGCTAATTCACCTCCAACAAACATTTGCCTGATTGTTATGTTGCTGCCTGAGTTGTTGGTTATTTCACCTGTGAAGTCCCATGTAGCTGCGACAAGACCTGGGAATAATTTTTATTAGTGATTCTTCTTACCTTCTTCTGACTGGGATGAAATGGATGATGATATCATTGGTGCTGAGCTTTTAAACTGTATGCCACCACTTCTCAATGGAGAGAAAGAAAAAGAGCTCAAAGGAAAGGCACTGGAAGATGAAAAGGCTGAGGAAGGAAGAGGCTGAGGAGGAGTGATTTCATCATGGTCCAGAGATTCTGACTTTGGTGTTTTTTCACCTGGGCGTCTTTCTGTTTCTTCTGTCACTAAGATTTCAGGAAGCAGCTTTTTATGTTCTTGGTCTATGAACTTTTCCGTTGAAGAAGACAGAGAACCAAATGAGAGTCTATAAGAGGAAGGGTGTATTTTAAGCTTTTGGGTCTTCTTTTTCTTAGACATGTTGGCAAATCACTACACAAACAGAAATTTTTAGTCACTGGATAGCCCATCCATCATCATGGTAACTGAAAAAGAAAAGAAAAACAAAGTCCCATTTATCATGGACTAGAAAGCAGTGTATGACTTTAGATTTATTCATTTACTCAGGCTTTTATTTCTTTTATTTTTAATTTATGGAATAAACAAGCATTTCCATAACATAGTATAATAAAAATGATTGTAAATGAAACTGCAAATCTATTGCGTACAACTTGCTGTTCCTTTTAAATATATAAAAAAGTTATCATGTAAATTTCTTTTTTTCTTCTCTTCCCACCTTCCACGTGGCTGCCATGAGACACAAATTTGTGTATATATATGTAAAACCATTCCATGCATACTTCTATCTATCTATCTATCTATCTATCTATCTATCTATCTATCTATCTATCTATCTATCTATCTATCTATATCTATCTGTCTATCTATCTATCTATATCTATCTGTCTATCTATCTATCTATCTATCTATCTATCTATCTATCTATCTATCTATCTATCTATCTATCATACTTCTATCTGTCTTTCTCTGGATGCAGATCAAGTCTTCCTTCACATATCCTTTATAGTTAATTTTTCTATTCGTAATAGTCAGAATAACTTATTTGCTCAGTCGTTCTTAAAACAATATTGCTGTCACTGTATTCAGTGTTCTCTTGGTTCTACTCATTTCCCTCTTCATTATTTTGTGCAAGTCTATCCATGTTTTTAAAAGATCATCGAGCTCATTATTTCTTATAGCACAGTAGTATTCCATTGCATTCATATTCCACAACTTCTTCAGCCATTCCCCAATTGATGGGCATCCCTGCAATTTCCAGTTCTTTGCCACCACAAAGAGAGCTGCTATAAATACTTTAGAACGTACAGGTTTTTTTCCTTTTTTCCTGATCATTTTTTGGAAACAGACCTAGTAGTGGTATTGCTGGGTCAAAGGGCATAGGCAGTTTAATAATTCTTTAAGCCTAATTCCAGATTGCTCTTCAAAATTACATCACTTCACAGTACTACCAACAATCAATTAATGTCCCAATTTTCCCACATCTCCGCCAACATTTGTTGCTTTCCCCCTTCAATCAATTTTGCCAATATGATGGGTGTAAAATATCTCAAGGTTGTTTTAATTTGCATTTCTCTAATCAATAATAATTTACAGCAGTTTTTCATATGACTACAAGTTGTTTTGATTTCTTTCTTGGAAAACTGCCTGTTCATATTCTTTGACTATTTATCAATTGGGGCATGACTCATATTCTTACATTTTACAAAGTTCTTTATATGTTTGAGGTATGAGACCTTGAAACTGTCTATAAATCCCCCCTCCCCAGTTTTCTGCTTTCCTCCTGATCTTGGCTACATTTGTTTTCTTTGTACAAAACCGTTTTAATTTAATGTAATCAAAATTATCCATTTTACACCTAATTCTGCTCTCTGTCTCTTGTTTATTCATAAATTGCTTGCCTATCCTTGAGTCTGATAAGTAATATGTTTCATGTTCTTCAAATTTTCTTGTAATCTCTCTCTTTATATCTAGGTCAGGTATTCATTTTGACCTCATCTTGGTAAATGGTGTTATTGGTCTATGCCTAGTTTCTGCCATACTGCTTTCCGGTTTCCCCAACAATTTTCATCAAATAATGAATTCTTATTCCAAAATCTTAAGTCTTTATACTTGTCAAATACATGATTACTCTATTTATTTGCTACTATGAATCATCTCTACTCCATTCCATTAATCTACCTTTCTATTTATTTTTATTCATTCAGTAAGAATTTGAGGGCCCTTGGTGTGTTCAGGGCACTAGCAAAGAGCTCTCTAGGGAGGTACCAATGAAATAAAGTACAACATCCCAGGCCCCCCACCCCCACCCCATCCCAACACAAGAAATCACCTGAAAGATGATACATTCATAAATACATAAAGCATTGCTGCTCAGTCTAACTCAAAGTTATACAAAGCAGATGACGAGGGGTAGCTTATGGCATAGGGGAAGAGGCTGTAAAGCCCCAAAATCTTACAACTATAATGGACTTCAGAGAAAATCAACATTTTTGCAGGTAAGGAAACAGTGCTAGAGAGCTTGAGTCTCAATTGGATTCCTCTTCTTCCTTCCCTTTATCCCTTAAAGACCTATTCATTTCCAGTAAGGAACTCATAGGGGTAGCTAGTTAGTGCACAGAGTGCTTGTCTGGAGACAGGAAGACTCATCTTTCTGGGTTCAAATGTGACTTCAGACAGTTGATGGCTCTGTGACCCTGGACAAGTCACTTAAACTTGTTTACCTCAGTTTCCTCATATGTAAAATGAGCTGGAGACAAACCATGCCAGTATCCTTGCCAAGAAAACTCTAAATGGGGTCACGAAAAAACCAGACATGACTGAAAAATGATTGAACAGCAATGGGACTTACGAGAGACATTGGAGGTGCTCTAAAGTAATAGCTCTCAAAAGTGTAGTCCATAGAACTCTGGAGGTCCCCAAAACCCTTTTGGAGCTTCACAAAGTAAAAATTATTTTCATAATGAAATTAAGATGTTATTTGCTTACTAAAAATACTTCATTTTCCAATTACATATATGTATGGAGTCAAATTTTCTTCATGTTCTTCAACCAAAATGACATTAGAAACATTGAATGCAGAAGCAGATATAATTGCATTGTCTTCTCTTTGAGTTAGATATTAACGAGATTTGCAAAACCATATAAAACAGTGCTACTCTTCTCACTAACTTTTTTTGATTTGGAAAATAGTTATTTTTAATAAAAATATGTGATTTATGACATTTAATGGGTTTGTTATTTTAAAATAAACACATGCATATTTAAAAATTTTAAGTTTTAATTTCTAATAGGGTAAATATAATAAGTTATAACACAGAAAGGTTTTTTTGGGGGGAGGGAGGATAATAATTTCAGCTTTGGACACATTGAGCTTGAGAAGTCTATAAGACACACAGTTCAAAATGTCCAAGAGACAGTTTGTAATGTAGTGCTGGAGCTCAGGACAGTTTAAGAATTGGATATATAGATGTGGGAACCACCTGCAAAGAAATAATATTTAAATTTATGAAAGGTGATGAGAGCACCAAATTATAGTGAAGGTAGTAAAGAGAGGGTTCGGAACAGATCCTTGAAGTATACCAACAGTTAGTGGGTGTGGCGAAGATAATCTGAGGTGAGGAAGCAACTAGGTGGTGCCATAGTGCGTAGAGTGCCAGGGCTGGAGTCAGGAAGACTCATCTTCATGAATTCAAATCTGGCCTCAGACACTTACTAGCTGCATGACCCTGGACAAGTCACTTAACTCTATTTGCCTCAGTTTCCTCATCTGTAAAATGAGCTAGAGAAGGAAATGGCAAACCCTCCAGTATCTTTGCCAAGAAAACCCAAATAGGGTCACAAAGAGCCAGACATGGCTGAAAATGACTGAACAAATTAAAAGGTATATTTAAAAAGACAACCATGCAGATTACTGAGAAAAATGTGAAGCTCTTCCTTTTTTTTCATATCAAAGATCCCCTTGACAGCCTATGGACCTATTCTTGGAATAATGTTTTAAATGCAAACAATAAAATACATAAGACTATAAAGGAAATTTTGAAATTACTTTAAAATGCAGTCTTCAAAATACATATTTTTAAAAGTTTGTGGACCCCAGATACAAAAATTTTGACCTAAAGGCTTTACTGTCAGAGTCCTGCAGCTGGAGATAGCTCATTCTTGTGATTCTTATCCCTTTCTCCCAACCTCCTATTTCTATCATCTGCCTACTCTCCCTATTTTATCTCTAGGAACAAGAAAGCGAATAAGACAATAAACTCCTGAAGAAAAGAGCTATTTATCTTCTACCAATTTTACAGATAAGGTGACTGAGTCTGAGGGAGGTTATACAATCTGCCTGTAGAGCTAGGAAGTGCCAAAGGAGAGATTTTCACTCAGGTCTTCCGGGCTCCATGTCTAGTGGTTTTTTTTTTTACCTACTGCACCACCTAGCTGCTTAACTGGGCATAAGAAGGGTATTTGTCAGTAAAATTTTCTTCAAATTTTACATAATAGAACAGCATTCATCTCAGTTTTAACTCATGTTCTCATCCCCTGAGGAGCACAGACACCTTTAATACAAACTCGATTATCAGTAGTGACCAATAGACATTTGACTGAGTTCTACTGTCATTTCCAAAAATGTCTGCAGGAAAATACAAGACTCCTGAGTATGTTTGCTAGCTGTGTGACTGTAGACAAGTGATTCAATGTCTGAGTCTCTATTTCCTTCTGTGTAAAATGAGAGAGTTAGACCAAATGAGCTTTCCTTCATCATGAGTAAGTCCAAGCCTATTAGTACACAGAGGACATGATTGTTTACATGGCACCAAGATTTATCTTCTGCTAAGAAGAGGGTTTTCCTGTATTAACCTGCCAAGTTCCCTGAAACTCCCAATAATCTAGTCACTACTTTGGATTAAGGCATTGTGTCTTGAAGACTTGTATTAAGGCCATTCTCTCTCTCCCTGTTACCTTCTTCCGTTGCACTTGGGGCCAGCAGGAGTGAAAAGTTCCTAGCTGGAGAGAGGGGCTACCCACTGAGCAGCAGGAGAGTAGCTAGCAGGCTGTTCTAGACCCCTGACAGGGGCATTAGAGCAAAGTTACTTCATCTAATGCATGTTTACATATCAAGGATCTTTCACTCTTCATATTTTTATTTGCTTAAGATGAAAGATCGAGATCGGCTTTGTCTTCTCGACAGCCTGAAAATACTTATCGGTGACAGGCTGTGTGCAAGAATGTTTTCCAGCAAGATTGTTTTTATCTTTTTGCATCAGGCCACTCGGATACAGAGAACTCATGCAGCATTAAAAGTTTTTGAAGGTTTAGAAATCAACGACAGAAGGCTCACTTATCAGTGGCACCAGCATCTAGAAATCCTCTTTTGGCTTGGAAGCTGGGGAGCAAAAAATCTATCCATAGGAATGGCAATAAGCTATCCCAAGTATCAGAGAGCCAGCAAGAAAATCCATCTTCTCGGATGTCTATATACAAATACACGAAGTATAGGTGCACTTCATTAAGTAAATTTGATATGTGAATGCCAGAAGATTCATTTGACCTCAGATAAACCTCATGCCAGGGACATGTTTCATGGAAAGTTATTCACTCAAAAGGGGCGGCTAGGTGGTGCAGTGCATAGAGTTTAGAGGACTAGGCCTAGAGTCAGGAAGACTCATCCTTCTGAGTTCAAATCTGACCTCAGACACCTACTAGCTGTGTGACCTTGGACAAGTCACTTGACCCTGTTTGCCTCAATTTCCTCATCTGTAAAATGAGCTGGAAAAGGAAAAGGCAAACTGCTCAAATATCTTTGTCAAGAAAACCTCAAATGGGGTCACAAAGAACTGGACACAACTAAACAACAAGGACAACAATACTCATTCAAAAGGCTTCCAAGGACACTACACTTTGCTAATTCTCCTATGTCTCTGACCACACATTCTCTGTCTCCTTAGCTGGTCCTTCCTCTTCCTTTGGCCCCCTAAATTTAGGCATCTCAAAGCTCCACCCTTAGCCCCTATCTCTTCTCTTTCTTCCCTTTTTTCCACATCTGTAAAGTTCAGGAATATAACTAGATGACACTTTTCACCCCTAGATCTTATGCTCCTGGGTAGCAGGGCTGGAACTTTACCCATTTATCCTCTGACTTCCAGAACGGGATTCTTCCCCCCAAACCATGTTCTTTTCCTCCTCCGGGTGCTTAGCACAGCAGGCATTGATACCTGTTTGTTGTTGACTCTGTTGAACAGAGTCCCGGGGTGGACTCGAACATCTGGCTTTACATTTCCTGCTAAAGGGATCAGCGGCGCCTCTCAATCTGGTTAACCTCTGGGCAGCCTCACTGCCTTTCATCAACATTTTCAGGAAGTATGCTTTGTTCTTCCGAGCTGATGCAAAGCATCAGTTATAAACAGGGGTGGGAGCAATTAATCAGCCTGGGCTCCCCTGGGAGAGGGAAGGACGGAGCTAGTTCATAAGGAAAAAAAAAAGTAAGCAGGCTTGGCTTGCACAGCTCTTCCGTCTGCTGCCTTGTTCCTGGCTTATGTATCCCTTACATCAGCACCAGCGCTGTCCAAATTTCCCCGGCAATCAGAACTGACATGTTTGTAGGAAGCCGCAGCAGGACCTCATTTGATCCGAGGCCTCTGGGCACCAAAGGCGAGCAGTGTGTCAGTGCAGACTTCGGCCTTTATTTTTTATTCAAAGAGAAAGAAAAGCATCTGGTTTCCTGACAAGGTAGCCAGATGAAATTGACTGCTGAAATGAGCTGGGAGCGCCCTGGCGACCTCCTGTCACTTTGCTTGGCGCACCACGAGTTGCTATCGGTAACACCAATGTGCTAGCTCATTTCTCCATCCTCCAGTGTACCTTTCTTAACACTGAATACCTCAATTCTGCCTCGACAACAACAACTCAATTCCTAAAAATGTTATTATTCCCCCCCCCAAAAAACATTATTAAACAAGCACCATGTGCCAGAATTGTGCTGAGAGCTGGAGAAACAAAGACAAAAATCCCCTGACCTCAAGGAGCTTACATGTCACCTAAGGGAAGTAGTGTGCTAGTAAATATTTAACAATCAGATCTCCAGAAAAAAAGGTGTACATGGCAAACTTTTAAGTTTAATCTATATTACTAACATTTTCTCCATCACGTAAGTCTATATAATGAGTAAAACAATAAATCAAGCCCTGATTTGTAGTGTTGGTTGATTTCTGGAGTATAAATGCTCAGGTAGAAAATTTAACAATTGGTCTCTCAGGATGTTGAGAGCTGGTTCCAGTGCATCTCTGTAGGGCATTAAGAAGTCCCACCCACATAAATTCAGGACCCCTCCAACTCAGAGGATTTCAGAAGATCACTCTAGTCACCATATCCAGCTCTCCTCTGCTAAGCAGATCCATTTCCATGACTTTTTATTACTCTCAATGATTTTTTATTTTTTATTCTTTTTTCCAACAGAGGCTTTTCTACTAGTCGTGTGATTTGGGGCAAGTGGATATCCCTCTCTGAGTCAGTTTCCTCATCTGAAAAGTAGGGAAAATGATACTTGCATTGCCTTAGCAAACAAGGTTGTCATGCAAATCCAGGGTAACGATGTATGGGAAAAGCAGTTTTAAAACTATAAAGCAGCATATACATGGCAACTTTATTATTTAGCTCTGATCATAAATGCTAACTACCCCATTTTACAAATGAGAAAGCTGAGATCCAGAGAAATTAAAGACTATGTTGTATAATGGGAGAGCTTAGCAATGGCACCCTGTTCAGGTGTGATGTCAGAAAGAAAATAAGCACTTGCAAATCATTTGCCCTAATATATCAAAGATATAAAACAAGGACACTTCTCTGATTCAGCCTCTTCATCTCCATTTGGAAATGGTATAGAGGTGATTCTTGGTACATTATGGGTTAGCTTCATGCCCTCTGAGCTCTTCGTCAAATATGAGATTTGTGTGACTCTATGAAATGCCAAGAGGATGGCTATATGGAAAAGGCACTGTCAGAGATGGTGGCATGAGGCTGGAGATATTTTTGGCATAAGGAAACATCATCCTGACCCTATTTACCCTCTTCTTGTCATATTTTAGTATTAGCAATAAACACTTAAAATGAATTCCATGTTAGTTACTTTGTTGTCCTTCTTGCTCAGAGAGGACCAAAATGACATCATTATGTCAAGGTACAGTGTGTCTGACTGTGGCTGATCAGACCAATAGAGACTGGAATGCTCTGTCACAGGTTGGGCACAAATAGTTCATATGAGTATTTGTAGGGGAGATGTATTGAATCTATACATTTCATGTTTCTTTTGAGCTGCTGCAATTCTGCTTTGCTTATAAAGTCCAGCTCTTTCTTTGATGTGGGCACACCATGCTGGGAGGTTCTGTGCCAGTGTCTTCTACGTCTCATAATTGATTCCAAAGTTCTTCAGAGAGACCTTGAAGCACTTCTTCTGATCTCCATGTGAGCACTTACCCTATGTGAGTTCTTTGTAAAATAGTCTTTTAAGCAAATATATGTTTTGTATTCAAATAATGTGGCCAGCCCATCAGAGTTGTTTTTTCTCTTGTAGTTTGAATATTGAGCAGCTCAGCTCAAGAAAGGATCTCTGTGTTTAACTTAACTTGCCAAGTGATCATCAGAATCTTTCTAAGACAATTCAAATGGAAGCAATTCAGTTTCTTGGTATGGTGCTGGTAGACTGTCCAGGTTTCACAGGCATACGATAATGAGGTCAGCACAATGGCTCTGTAGACCTTCAGTTTGGTAGTCAGTCTAATACCTCTTCTCTCCCACATTTTCCTTTGGAGCTTCCCAAACACTGAGCTAGCTCTGGCAAGACATGCATCAGCTTCATCATCTATGTGGACATCCTTGGAAAGTATACTGCGGGGGTAAGTGAACTTATCCGCAGCACTCAAAATTTCTCCATTTGCTGTGAGAACCTCAGTTTTCTTATTGTTAATTGTTAGGCCAAAATGAGCACAAACATCAGAGGATCAATCCATGCTCTGTTGCATCTCAGCTTTAGAGGTTGCATTGAGTGTACAATATGTGAACAAAAAGGTGTGCACCTGCTCTCCCTGTACTTTAGTCTTTGCTGGTAGCTTTTTCAAGTTGAATAATTTACTGTCAAGCTGACCTTGATGCCATTTTTGTCCTTGTTGAAAATGTCCAACAACATCACGGAAAACATCATGCTAAAAAGCATGAGACCAAGCACACAGCCCTGCGTGGTGACTAGGAAGGTACAAGAGCATTGCCCATTATCCAGAACCCGTGCAATCATGTTGTCATAAAACTGGCATATAATACTGAAGAACTTCTCTGGGTACAAATTTCGCCATGATTTTCCATAAGCCATCACCACTGACAGCATCAAAGGCCTTGGTCAGACTGATGAATGTTATGTATGGACCCCTGTTCTGCTCCCGACATTTCTCCTGGAGTTGTTGGTCAGCAAGCACTGTCAACTGTTCCTTGGTGCTTTCCGAAGCCACATTGACTCTTGAGTAGATGACCATCTTCCAGGGGAAGGATCAGCCTAGTAAGGAGGACTCTGGCAATAATCTTGTGGGCAGTGACTAAGAGAGAGACCTCCCTGTGATGTCATAGGACAACCCATTTCCCTTTCTGTTATAAAGATGGACAATGGAGGCATCCTCAGACTCCTAGGAGATAACATCTTTTTGCCATATAACCTGGAAGATTTCAGTCAGCTTGTAAATCTCAACTGGAATAGAATCAGCATCAGGTGCATTGGCAGAGGAGAGGGCCTTAATGGCGTTCAAAACCTCTTCTTCAGTTGGAAGTTCAGTTACAGAGTGATTGTTACAGCAAGCATCCTAGCATACCCAGGATGGCCTGCCGGCACAGGTTCTTTAATCTGCTTTTCTAGGAAAGACTGCTCAAAAACGGGTTAACAATCCTACTTTTAATTACATTTACTAGTTCAGGGGAAGGGTCAACACCCTGAACATCAGAGAAAATACAAGCAGAGAAATTGGCATAAAGACCAACAGACAGAGCTCTTAACTGCCTGATCAAAGCAATATTGCTATGCACTTTACATGCACCATTGGATTGAGAGAGCCCTTACATCTGAGTAGTTGTAGAGCTCTGAACATAAAGACTACTCAGAGTCTTGGCCAGTGAATCACAAGGTCCCTCTCATAAGTGAACCCCTAAAGCAAAATACCAACTCAGAGTATAAATATAGATGTAGATATACACACATATATGTGTACATATATGTGTATATGTATATATATATGCATATATATATGCACACACTTCTCAGAGTCAGAAGACATCATAACCCTTGTGACTCAATGCTTAATTAACTTAGTACTAAAAGGTGTAACAGCCTTCCTACAAGCAAGCCTCCCCTAAGCAAACTTCCCTTAATGGGCTCCACATGAGGCCTATTAATGGGCAGGGAAGATCTTCGTATCCCATTAACATTACAGTGATTGACTTCAATCCGAGGTATATAATCAATGGCTTCAGCATTGGTTGATGAGAGTCTATTGAGAACATTATGAAAATGTTCAGCCCATCTCTCGAGGACCATGTTTTTTATCAATAATCCATGTGGATCCATCAGCATTGAGTAGTTGAGATACTCTATAGGTCTTTGATCCATAAACAGACTTCAGAGAATCATAAAACACTTTGGATTGTTACTATCAGCATAAAACTGCATTTCATTTATTTCTTTCAGAGCCAAGAATCTTGCATCTTTCTAAGCTTCGCTTGAACTTTTCTTTTAATGGAGTTAAACACTGCCTTCTTAGAGACAGGTGAAAAAATCCTGATGCTGAACCCTGTGGAGTTCTTGTTTTTTGTTTAGTAGCTTCTGAATTTTCCTATCATTTTCACCAAACCAGTCCTGATGTTTGCCAAGTGTTTTGGCCCAGACAAGTAAATGTGGT
>CM053626.1:67872060-67892165 GCA_028646595.1 Phalanger gymnotis | reverse complement strand
CATCATGGGGGAAGCAAACTCACTCATGATGGTGGTATAGTGCTTTCCTACAAGTGGCAATTGCATTGTCATGAGCCTGTCATTCAATCCTTTTGGGAAGCATACAAGTTTGTTAACTAGATTAGTTCTGATTGCAAAACTTCATAGTATTCCCCATCACTGTGGCCACTACAAAAAATATATATATCCAGCTCTGACTTTGGTAAGCTGGCCTTCGTTTGCTAGTCTTGTGTCACTCAGGGTTGCTATTTGGATGTGGTACCTGCTGAATTCTCTCACAATAAGAGCTATGTTCATCTTTCCCATCAACTGGATTTCATGCCATCTATAAGTGTGCATACACTCCATGCACCAATGGTGAGTCTTTGCGAAAAATTTTGTACTTTTTTTTGTTTTTCAACCACAAAGTAGGATTCCCACTTGCCGTGGTAAGCAGGCCAGGGTTAGGTGAGGCAGAAAATTTTTAAGGTACCTTTTCTAGGCCATTTCTCATGCTAGGAGGTGGGCGATGTGGTCCTTTAAAAAGGCTGCTCAGACACCCAGGGTGCTGCCGAATCTCACTGCTGCTTCAGTCCAGTTAGAAGAGCCTGTATAGCCTGAGCTGCCTGTGTTCAGGGTTGTGACTACAGCTCCCAGTGTATCTGCAACCTGTTGCTTCATTATTTGCCTGTAGCCACAGGACTTTGAGGTAGGTAAAAATGGTAAAATGATATGGGTGATATTTTCTGACTTGTGCATAAATTGGATATAAGTGAGGCAGAGTTGCACAAAGTCATCGACCTCACTCTCTCTTCCTGAGTCATTGAAGTCCTGGGATGTAGTGGATGGCCTTGGTGTCTTTGATGTCTGGCTAAGCTCTAAGTGCTCCACAAAGCCTGCTGCAGCTACCTTCATGGCCATGGGAACAAATTGTTCTCTCCTCCTATTTCACTAGGGGAAGTCTTCACATACTTGGGGTAGATATCCGCTCCTTGCTCACCCTCACTAACATGGTTTAGCCCATCTGCCAAAACACAACAGGTGAGAGTCGGGTGGCAGGTGGACACCAAAGGTGGAAGGCAGCACCAGAGGCACTAGTCTTCCCTGAACACTCATACACGCCAAACTGAAAGGGTGAAATGATTGTTTTGTTTGCTATAACTCCCAACAGCTCTCTTGGTCCAATTGAAAACACACACACACACGCACACACACACACACACACACATACATACACACACACACCACAAAACCAATTAAAGAGTTGTAGTTGCAACTGGTAAAAGTCCTTACCCAAGAACCATACCATGGAACCAGAGGCAGGGAGGCAGCTTGGAATAGTGTATAGTGTGCTGGCTTTAGAATCAGGAAGGACTGGGTTCCAGTTCTCTTTCTCAGGCACTTACTTGCTGTGTGAGCCTGGGGAAGTCAATTAACTTCTAATAGTAACACCTCCCTCATAGGGTTGTTGTGAGGCTCAAATTTTACATATATATAATATACACATATGTATTATACACAGATATGAAACACACACATATATACATACATAATTATAACATGATATGATATACATATATACATACATATGTATGTGTATATATGTATATTTGTGTATGTGTGTGCCTATATGGGGCTGTCCTGTGAGTATCAGGAAGAAGGAAGAGGTATGCTAGAATGCTGAATCAAATGAGATAATAGTCATAAAGCGATTGGCACAGTGTTTTGCACGTAATAAGGGATTATTCCCTCCTTTTCTCCCTCCCTGAATTCTTGGCAAAGAGCAGCAAGAATTAAAGGTGGCCTTCTTTCATAAGATTAATTTTGAAACATTAAGGTGTTAGGTGTCTCCCAAAAGGTATAGAACATTTGTATCTACATGAGATTAAGGGACCTTTCATGCAAAGATATTTCATTTTGATCATCAAAGAAACTCTCAGAAGGCATTGGTAGAGGGAGTAAATATTTTAACCCAGGTAAGATGTGAAAAGCTTCTAGAGACAAAAGACCTGAGTGTCTCAATGGAGGAATTTTAGGCTCCAGGCAATGCATTGTTCTTTTCTAGGAGACAACCTTTTGGAAGAGCTCAAATTGCTTGCTTTTTTAATATTTTATTTTTTCCCCAATTACATGTAAAAAACCCCCAATTTTTAGCATTTTGTTGTTAAGTTTTGAATTCCAAATTCTATTCCTTCCTCCTTTCCCTCTCTTTCTCTCCTCCTCCTTCCCTGAGATGGCAAGTAATCTGATATAGGGTATACATGTGTAATCATGTAAAACATTTCCATATTAGTAATTTTGTGGAAAAAACTTGAAAAAGAGAGAAGGTGAAAAATAGTACGCTTCTATCTATATTCAAATGCCATCAGGTCTTTCTCTGCAGAAGCATAGCATTTTTCATCATGAGTCCTTTGGAATTGTCTTGGATCATTGTATTGCTGAGAAGAGCTAAGTCGTATAAAGGTGATCATACAGTGTTGCTGTTACTGTGTGCAATCTTCTCCTCCATCTGCTTACTTCACTTTGCACCAATTCATATAACTCTTTGCAGGTTTTTCTGAAATCATTCTGCTCATCATTTTTTACAGGACAATAATGTTCCCTTACAATCACATACCACAGCTTGCTCAGTCATTCCCCAACTGATGGGCCTCCCCTCAATTTCTAATTCTTAGCCACTATAAAAAGAACCACTATAAATATTTCAAATTGCTTTCCAAATGTTTTCCTATTTATGAGATCAAAGATTTTGAGCTAGACAGTCAGACCTTGAAGGCAATGTTGTCTGTTCTCTCATTTTACAGAGAAGAAAGAGGCAGAGAGAAGTTAAGTGACTTGTCTAGGGTCATACAACTAAGTAAGCATCTTAGTGAGTATTTGAACCTACTCTGGGCAATGTGGTGACCTGGGAAGAGCATGGACTCTGGAAGAAGAAAACGTCTGATTTTGAATGCCACTTTAGACATTTACTGCCTGTGTGACCTTGGAAAAATCATTGAGCCTTCCTGGGTCTCAATTTTTTCATCTGAGGGTGAGGATGTTGAATTAAATGGCATCTGAGATTCTTTCCAGCTCTATGACCCTGTGATCCACTCTGAATCTCTCTCCTCCCAGGGCAATGAATCCATGCCACAAAATTAATCAACAGACATTCTATGTTCCAGGCACTGGGCATACAAAGACATGAATATAACAGTCCTCCCTCTCAAGATGGAGGAGACAACACACTCACACACCTTCATTCACTCACTTACACACACACACACGCACAGACAACACACTCATACAACACTCATAAATACAAAGTAATTTATGGAGAACCATTAGCAGCTGGACAGAATTGGAAAGGCTTCTTGCAGCAGGTAGTCCTTGGGCTGACACTTGAGGGAAGTAAGGGATTCTTTGAGGTAGAGATGAGGAAGGAAGATATTCTAGGCATAGGGAAGAGCCACTGCAAAACCACAGGAGGGGATGGGGCAGGGTGCATTGTTATGTGTAAGGAAGAGCAAGACCACTTTGGCTATACCTTAGAACAGGGATTTATAACCTGGGTCCTCAGACCTCCAAGGAGTCTTTGGATAGATTTTTTTTTGGGGGGGAAGGCAGTCTGAGAATATGCATGAGAAAAAAATTACTTTCTTATTTCACTAACTTCTAATTTAACATTTCCTTCTGTTATGAATGAAGGCAAAAAACATTCTGGTAAAGGGTCCGTAAGTGTCAATCAGCCTGCCAAAGGGGTTGAGCTGTCATGAATGAAGCTGGAAAAGTAGGTTGGGGTCACATGGTGAAGGACTTTAAAAACCACATAGAGATATTTATATTTTGGTCCCAGAGGCAATAAGGAGCCACTGGATTTTATTGAGTATGGCAATGACATGGTACTTATGGAAAATCACTTCAGTGACTATGGGGTGGTGTGAAGGATGAACTGGCCTGGGGAGAGATGAGGCTGGGAGGCTAATTAGGAGGCTTTGGAAGTGTTTAGGTAATAGGTAATGAAGATCTAAAAAATTCAGGTGGCTGGGTGAACCAATCCAGGTGTGAAAATAGAAACGGCAAGAACTGGCAACTGATTAGACTTGTGGGGTGAGAAAGTGAGGAGTCCAAGAGAATACCGAGGTTGTAGGTGCTAACCTTGCCATCTTTCCCCCTGTTCCCTATTTACTCATACTACTTGCCCAGTCTTCTTTGTTGGTGAAGGAGTCAAATGCATTAATAAAATGGCTGGCCAGCTGCTGCACTCCCCAGTGCAGTGAATGCCTCTTTCTGCATTTCCTATCTTCCTTCTCCATAATCTCAAGTAAATTATGGATCTTTAGAAAAGGGTTCACTATTTTTAACCAAAGGAGCAAAAATTACAACCACATACAAAATGGTATTGAATATATTAATGCTTTAAAAGTTACTATTTTTTTAAGGAAGCATTGAATTTTATCTAGACTAGCCAGAGTAACTGACTGATACTGAGCTAAGAACGGTGCAGTGGATTTGAAATCAGAAGACCTAGGTTTTAAACTAGGCTTTGCTCCTTACTACAAGTGTGACTTTGATCAAATCATTATTTCTGGGCTTCAATTTCCTTATCTGAAAAATTAAGAGGGTGGAGATAACCATATCTGAGGATCCTTCTAATTCTTATTCTGTGATCCAATGATCCTTCTTTTTCCCCTGCAAAAGCATACCTGGCTTTTTACAAACTGAAGCTAGAAGCATGGCCTAAATCTAGAATCCTATCTTCTTTTCAGAAAGTTCCTTCCAGGGCTTTGGTGTAATCCCAATACCCCATGTGATTGGCCTGGGAATCTGGTGATCACTACACTATGATGAAGTGCTAACATCACTCCACAGTGGCTGACCTTCCTCGCATTTCCCCCAAAATACCCATTTAAGTTCTATAAAGGCAGACACATAGTATGGTACAATGAAAAGGATATCATCTCTGGAATTTGAGGACTTGGGTTTCCAATGTCATGTGTATTGCCTTTGTGACTTTGGACAAGTCATTCACTAAACCCCCCCCATGGGCCTCAGTTTCCTCATTTGTAAAATGAAAGGGTTGAAGAAGATGGCCTCTGGGGTGCATTGTTAAGATTTATCCACTCACCAAAGAATGATAATTTCTTTCTTAATCATTCCCATTTTACCTACAGGAAACCGGAGCCATGGAAAGGTTAAATGCATCACCTAATAGCTAGATCACACTACTTTGTTGATAAAAGCATCTGCCACATCTCTTTTCTAATTAAGCTACACTCTGCCCACTTAGGCTTCTGGTGTGTGATGATGGACATGCTGCTGGTCTCTTGAAAAAAGACTTCTTCTCTTAGAGACCAAAAGGGAAAGAAGCTAAAAAGGGAGGAAAATACGACAAGAATTGGGGATCAGAGGTTTGCTCTTAAGTAGGGTTGGAGGACCCTTCTGAGTCATCCTGTGGTGTTTTTATCCAGGTGAACTATAGAAGGCTCTTGAAAGGAAATACTCTTTGGGAGTTCACCTAGAGAGCTTTGGGAACTTTTGAGGATTTTCCAAATTCCCTTATGTCATTTTTCGGAAAAGATTCAGCTTTGTTTTGAATTTAGTTCCTGTGAACACTAGGGCACGTTGCTTAGAAACCGAAGAGCCAAGGGACCAGTGGAAAAAAAAGAAGAACAGAGATGCATCTTATGTCTCCATCTCAGAAACCAGCATGGCAGGAGGCCTATAACTCCTAGTCACTCTAGGGAGGCAAGAGGGGAGAGAAGAGACTTCTTGTCACTACTGTTGTATTACAAGCATCCCGAGGACTGATTCTTTTATGGCAAACACCCCCCAAAAGGAGTCCTCTTCAGATGAGAGATTTCAGAGCCCATAAAATGAGCCGAACTCAGGCAGGGTTGCCTGATTGGCACTTAACATGCTGGCATCCCTTGTGGGCCTGTAACCCCACAGGAAGCTAGTTACACAGCCTACTTTGGTTAGTTAAGGTCTGTGACCTCGAAGTTGCCAGTGGAACACAAATCTCTTACTTGACAGAAGGGTGCTGTTTGTTTTCCCAGTCAATGCATTTATAAACATAGGCCCAAGGGTAACACCTCCCATGGACTTCAGCTCCAGAAGAGTGAAGAATACATTAGCAGACTTTCAGACAGAAGCAAACTTAGCTCTTCATCTTTAAAATTGATGGGAGATTTTTTTTTCCATGGGATTTGGACCTGAGTGGTAGATCATTAATCAAGTTTGCTGCCCGAGTTTTTTTTTCCCTTTCTCTTAGATTACAATCCAATCAAGTGAGATTAGGGCAACCAGGCACTTATTGGTGGTAGCAAATATGGAGAACAGATTATGTCTCAGTACGGGAGTATTGCATGATTTAATCTTATGGAATAATGATATCTGAACTGCAAAGCCTCAAAGTCAGGTCAAACAGTCAAAGGCACAAACATAATTAAGAGAGAAAATTAGCAAGTAATAGGCTAGTAAAATGAAAAGCAAGGGCTAGGGATGCACTGAGATTCTTTCTAAAAAATTGAGTCATTAAACACATAAGAAAGACTCACACAAGTCAGGCGAGTTGGAAAGATGGATCCTCCAGTTTCAATCAGTTTAGTGGTTTATACTACTTCATTCCCACAGTTAGTTATGTAGAAAATGCTCTCTTCCTTAAGGGACTGAATGGCATCAACACCTTTAAAAGCTCTAAATCTGGGGCAGGGTTGCTTGCTTCCCTACCCAAACTTTGATGACCCCAAAAAGGGTAGCCCATGTTCATACTTTGTTACATCATCCAAAAAGGTCATTTTAAGGCCATTGACCTAGGGAGGGACCCATATCACTAGGGAGAGTAAGCCTTTGACAGGAAAGTGGCAGATCCATTCCCCAGAGTCCATATAACTCGTGAGGCCCTGGCTTTCTGAAAGTTCTATGAAGAATTTCAACACTAATGCTTTCTGCTTATTGATCCCTAAAATGATCCTTCTGGAACTGAGATACTCTTACTCTCTTCCTTATATGGTTCGTTTTGTGGAACATCAGTGGAAGCTCCATTATTTTACCTTAAGGTAACTCTTCTTAAAGATATAGTGAAGTATTACCAGGATCATAAGAGTTGGTTAGGTTGGAGGAGCCTTTGGGTCGTAGATGGAACCCATAGGGTATAGGTGGATTCTTTAGCTTAGGCCCACTTTCTTTCTAGGCCTGCTCCCAATATGAATCTCTGCTATTGGTTTTCTTTTCTTTTCCTTTCCTTGCCTTTCCTTTCCTTTCCTTGCCTTGCCTTGCCTTGCCTTTTCTTTTCTCCTCCCTGCCCCTCTCCTTCCTTCTCTTCCTCTTTCTTCTTTTCTCTTTCCCTTCTCTTTCTTTCCCTTTTTCCCTTTTCTTTCCTTTTCTTTTCTTTTCTTTTATCCATTAAAGGGCCCACTGTGGGATTACATGGAGCTTTTTTGTCAGTGACTGAACTGTACAGAACCAAAAATCCTATGTATGTCAAATTAGTTTCATTTAAATAAGTGCCTTTTTAAGACCTAGGTGCCTGCATCATTTTTTATCTATTTGTATTCTAAATGGTGACCTAGGACCCTTATTCTCTTTGCTTCCATGGTGAGTTATTGATCTGACTTTCTAACCTTAATATTCTCCTGTTCAAATTCTATTAGTTGCCTATATATTTAAAATATTTATTGTTCTCAACTAATGAATAGTCTTACCTCTGCCAGTGAACATTACTCAACAAAATCTGTTGAATTGAATTCACATGTACTGTGTGACCATGGACAAATCACTTAACCTCAGATATTACCTTTTACCCTCTGCTAAAGACAAAGGGGCCTTGGCTTTGAAGGAGGGGGATATATTTCTCCCACTCTCCAGCCTATTGTTCTGATCCCAGAGATAATCTGAAGGAGTCTCTAAAACAAAGTTTAGGGATGACTCATATTTAAGGTTTCACCAAAAGTGGGTGAGAAATGATAAAAATGGGCAACCCTTCAATACTTTTGATATAGAAATACAATATGCATACATACATGTTATATATGCCTATGCATGTATAAATATAAATAGGAGTATCAGATACAAGATAGATGTTTATGTCTTCTGTCACAGAAAATGCATAAAACACAGAAGACTCATTAACATGCATTGACAAAGGCAGAAATAGGTCCTTTCTATCACTAAACCCATGATTCGGTGAAAACAGCATCACATCACACATTGCACTCTCCTGAATGGCAAAGACAACTTTAGGAGAGGGCTGGATTAGATATTTCATTTTCATTTAAACCTCACACTATCTAAGCATCTCATAGCGTCCAGGTGTCCTAGCTAGCCAGGGCATAGTTTGGGTGTTCTTAATCCTTTCCACTGGAGCATTCTCCTAGTGGTGCCTCTTCTGCTACTCTGAATGCGTACTCTGGGTTAGGTTACAATTGCCCTAAAGGGTCAAGCTGGGCTCAGAAGAGGGTAAAGTGATTACTTGCACATCATCGACAGAGGGTAGAGTGAGTGGAAGAGTGTTGGCCTGTAATGGGTGAAATATAAGTGTGATTGTTTTGGAGATAAGACCTGTGATTGGCTATTGTAGGTGAGTGACAGATACTACCCTTCTCGCCACACTCTGACTGATTGATCGTACAACAGGGGCCGTGCCCCACCCCCTTTGTTTTGGAGACCAGTAGACTGGGGGGTGGGAACCTGCATCCTCCAGGTCACATGTGGCCCTCTAGGTCCTCAAGTGTGACCCTTTGACTGAATCCAAACTTCACAGAACAAATCCTCTTAATAGAGGATTTGAAAAAAAAACATAAAAGGATTTGTTCCGTAAAACTTGGACTCAGTCAAAAGGCCACACCCCAGGACCTAGAAGGCCACATGTGACCTTAAAGCCACAGATTCCCTACCTCTGGACTAGAAGATGGATAGAACTTTTCCTCGCAAACAGCATGAATTGAAATCCCTTGTTCTTTTGGCACTGACTGTTCATCTTTCTCTTATATTTGCCTTAGAGCAGTACTGAACTCAGTTGCCTTTAATCTCTTCTCTGTGAGCCTTCCTCCTCCTCATCCTCCCCTATACCCCACTTTTACAATGTGGTGGGCAGCATCCTGGCTTTTGTTCTTCTCTTCCTCTCAAAGCCCCACACTCTGAGAAATTCTGATTCTGCCCACGTAGCCTTAGTTCCTGGTTGAGAATGTCTTGGGGGACAGAAGGGAAAGACTAGCAAGTTCTGAGAGATTACATCTATTACTTACTGGTATCTGTCTGTCATTCTCATAGAAGGAAATTAAATTGGTCTGGCACACTGTTCTTCACAGAGACAAGTTGGAGGTTTCCTCATACCCCATGTTGTTCAAGGGGACTGAAAATTGATTAGCTGAAGAGTCTTTGAACATGTTTCCCCAGTTTAGCTGAGCAAATAGCACTAGCAGAGAGTAAAGAGAACTGAGTCAGGGGTTGGAAAATTTTGATTCTTACCCATTACTCCACTAAAAACTATCAGTGTGACCACAGGCATATGTTGTAGGTCAGGCATGGCTCAGGACCAGCTGGTTGTTCAGGTTTGAGATTGCAACACTTTTAATAGTTAACAAAAGAAGGCTTTTTTTAACCACAACAGGGGAAGGCTATGCAGCAAGAATATAGTATTGATTCAGGTGGGCATAGCTTATCGGTCTTGATCGAAATCCTGATCTATATGGCAGATACAACTCCAACTACAGCAGGGCACTGATTTGACCCTTCTGGGCCTCATTTTTTTATATGGTAAAAGGAATCATTAAACTTTACCTGGGATCCTTTATATGGGATTAATTGACCCCCAAAGATCATATCTAGCCTGGATTTCAGGGGATCCATTAACTTAGACAAGAAAAAGTACATCATTATCTCAATATGATTATTCCCCGTTTATAATGTTCTGTATTTTATTTTATGCATTTAAAACTATTATTCTGAGAAGGGATCTGCAGGTTTTACCTGCTGGCCGAAGGGTCCATGACACAAACAAGGTTAAAAACTTCTGTACCAAATAATCTCTAAGATCTCTTCTCTCTAAGCCCACAGATATGTTGCCTTTAGCTGAATATTGGAGAAAGGGAGAGTATTGGGCATGGCTGCTCCAATATATTAAGCATCCGTGATTCTTTCTCATCTCCAACTTAATAGACAAATTGAAAGAAGCTGTCTGCTAGAGGCATAGAGACGTTAAGCAATTTCCTTATGGCCACACAACTAGTTTTTTATTTTTTATTTGCAGAGGTAGAATTGAGTCCGGTTCTTTCTCACTATATCCACCATGTCCTGATACCTTTAAGTTACATAGTGTCTCCATAAAACGATGCTCACTTTGGATGATTCTTTGCATGAAGCAAATTGTCATTATTTGAAGCCCAAGCTTCTGTTCTAATGTGGTTCTCCTGATGCTTCCCTGTAAAGAATCCCACCCTTTCCTGCCCTTGACCTTGATCTTCCCCCAGATCTTTCTATTTTGTACTCTCTCCCATTAGAACTAGATGATTTTGAGGATTTCTGATTTTTGCCCCATGGACTGGCTTACAACCTCTTTTGCTTACACTCCCATTTCCTTAGAGCTGATGACTGTCTTCCTATACTCTTCCGTACACTCTGCCCTTCCCCCACTGCCTGGGAATGAGGACGATAAGACACCTTCCAGCTCTAAACATGGCTATGATTTAATCTGTAATCTGTAATTGCCAGGGTCTCCTTTTTATCTTTTATAAAGATGGGCCCCTTATTTTTCCATTTCTAATATCCAGAGACTGGCGTCTTTGCAACAACAGCCTCAGGGGCGCCAGGATTCATGTTATCACATCCTGCTGACTTGAATGCATGCAGTTTTATAAAGCACTTTTCAACTATTTTCTTCTTCATTCTAGTTTGTCTTCCCACCCTCTCATCCCAGGGCTCCCTAGCTCTGGCTATCTGATCACACTATACTGCTTTTCTATTTGACTAGAGACGTTAAAACATATTCAAAGAATCCTTTTCCTTTTCATGGTTCTCTGTAATCAGCTTTCCCTCCCTATTTATCAAAGGTTGACATTTTTCTTGGTCTTCTTCTGTTGCTTTATATAATTGAAGAATGATTTCCTGTTACTGTGGAAATCCCTTACAAACCAAATATGATTTCCCACTCAGAGTAGTCCAGCCCTTGTCCACACACAAACATTTGATAGTCATTCCTATGTCACTGGTCTCAGAAGACCAGGAAACTGGTTTGCTTTATTATGTGAGACAGGTAAATTTTATACATCACTATCTATCCATGCGGAGAGCACAATCTGATTCCCCAGCCTCACTGATCTAACTAAATCAATGGAATATTGAGGGATATGATATAATATAATGTGATTTTATTGTGTGTGTTTTCACTGTTATCTTTTTACTACTTAGAAGTCTGACTGGTTTTTCCTTTTTGCCACATTTCCATCTGCAGTCCAGGCAGGATTCTACATTTCTACGTTTAGTCAGTTTGACATAGTACCACCCCTTTCATCTTTTCTAAACATTGCGTAGAGTTTGTTTTTGTGCTCAAAGAACTGTCTATCTGAGTGTTAAAAGCATCCAAGGCTCTTTTTTCACTCTTAGATCTTTTCCCTATCTGGTCATTTATAACTGTCCTGGCCTTGTTGAGATTTTTTTCCTATCAGGTTCCAGACCCACCAGGGTAGTGGCATTTTGAGATATTGAGAAGAACATGGCATCCTGGCAAGTAAAAAAGATTGTGCACCCCCAGAAACTTGTTCAGTGATCAATTTGTGTTAGCAATTGGACTCTATCTGTTCTGGTTTTCAGGCTTTCTATTGGCTTTTTGACTCCAATATTAGTCTCTAGATGTTGTATTGGTTTATACCTGTTAGGCTTCATTTATCTCAGTTTGACCAGGATCAGGATCCATGGACTGGTATTCTGATCATGTACCCACCCATCCTTTGGATTTGGAAGCAGCATCTTCTACTGTTCCTCTTCTGCCTTAGCATGAAGCAAGGATGTCTATCCTCCTACTCCCTCCTCTCTAAAAAGGGTGTCACTCCAACTAGAAGATGTAACAGACACAACTAGGTATAGCTAGCATTCTGTCCCAGCCAAGATATTTCTGTCCCCTGTAGAATCCTGAGAATCATGTCAGTGGAAGGCAGTCCCTCTAATTAGCAGAGTGAGCCCTGCTAATTAGAGTCTACAGATATTTAATCTATCTTTGACCTCATTTCCTCCTGTTAGCAGGAGCCATGTCCTTATTCTAAGCCTTTGACTTAGGGTTAGAAAATCCTCTTTATTTCCTATATATTACTGAGTGGTGCTTACATTCACTCACTTTCAAACCATTGTAGTCATTATACATGATTTATCTATATATCTATATATTTTATGTCATTAATACTTTGAAATGGACACACGTACATGTATACACACATATAATGCAATATATACAATGCATCTATACATATATGTTGATATGTATGCATATTCCTATCTAAGTATATATGTATACACACATATAATTACATATGTATACATGTGTAGATAAAGATGTGTATCTATACGTGTGTGAGTATATACACACATATTTTCCAACAAACCACAAAGGGCTGTATATCATAGGCATCACAGTTTCTCTCAGCTTCCCAGGATCATCTAGGTCTCCCATACAAATGAATGAGTAGGGAAAGGCAAGAATAAAAATGGGGAGATGGATCTACAGTGAGGGTATCCACCATCATTCTCAATTACTTTGTTCTAAATGCCTGCCTTTCTCATACAAATGGGACCAACACCTCTACACTGGCTACCTTCTCCTCTCTTCTCTGTTTTGATCCCTTGATGAACCAATTCAGTTATACACTATCCTCTTTCTCCAAATCTTTCTTTCTTTCTTATTGATAATCACATCTTGCCAACCCCAGCTCTGGATTACTTCCTCCAACTGGCTCTTTTACTCAGGCTGAACAGAGATGGAGGAAATCATTAAACTATACTGACTGAGTCCACTACAAATTTTGTTATTTAATCTCAACTGGGCACTCATAGAATCAAGGCAAACATTTTACTCCTTCCTAGTTGACTCTTTATCCCAACCTCCACAGTAGATGTTGCATACCTTCTCATCTCTCTACAAAACTCCTATGGCATCTCCTACCCCCCGTCTCAGCAGAGGACCTCATCTCCTTTTATTTCACCAAAATAATCGATACAATTTGCTGAGGATTCCCCCTTCTCCCCTCCTCTACATCTCACATCATTCAGACAGTTTTCCCCAGTATCTTCTCTTTTACTTTGGTCTCAGGTAAAGAGGTTCCTCTTTTCCTTGAGAAAGCTAACTTCTCTACATCTTGAATTCATCTCTTCCTGACTTCTCCAGCAAATTGACCGCACTGTAATTAGTCCCTCCCTTATTTCTAACATCTTCCCATTAATTGGCTCCTTCTTTGCTCCTACAAACATTCCCACGCCTCACCCATCCTTAAATACCCACACTTGATCTGATCATTCCCACCGGCTATCCTGTCTCCCCTTCCCTTTGTGGCTAAACTCCTTAAGAAAGCCATTTACATTTCCTTTCCTCTCATTCTCTTCTGAATCTTCTATATTCCAGCTTCCAACGTCATCATCCAACTGAAACTGCTCTCTCCAAAGCTATCATCTCTTAATTATCGAATCTAATGGCCTTTTCTCAATCCTGATTGCTCTTGACCTTTCTGCAGCATCTGATTCTCCTTCTGAGCGTTCTTTCCCTTCTGGGCTTTTGTGACACTGATCTCCACTGGTTCTCCTATTAAATAATTCCTTCTCTTTCTCCTTTTCTGGTTCTCGATGACCCATTAAACACAGAGTATCCCAAGACTCTGTCCTGGGCCATCTTCTCTTTGTCTCACTTGGCTATCTCGTCAGCTCCCATGGCTTCAGTGATCACGTACCTCATCGCTTCTTGCCTCGTCTTAATCTAAACTTCTGCCTCATCTACCTGGTCAAGTTTCTGTCACTCTAATCCATCTTTCATTTGGCTCCCGAGACCTCTCTTTGTAAAGCATAGGCTTGACCGTGCCACCCCCTTGCTCAATGACCCTCCGGTGATTCTTTATTATCTGCATAATCAAATAAAAGCCTTCTGTTTAGCATTTAAAGCTCGTAATAAATTGACCCTTTCTTCCCTTTCCAGTCTCCTTACACTTTACTCCTCTCCATACAGTCTATGCTCTAGCTATGCGGGCCTAGCGGCCTTTCCTCACATGTGATGATACATCTCCTATCTCTGTGCCACTTTACCTATGCCTTGTGATGTCCCTGACTTCCTTGAAGTCTCAGTCATGCTCTGTCTTCTTCAGGAGGCCTTTCCTGGTCCCTTCCCTCAGCTGTTAGTGCCTTTCCTTCTCAAATTACCTTCTCCCTACTCTATATCATGTACATACCTAGGTATTTTATATTTGTCTTCCTGATTAGAATGTAAGCTCTTTGAGGGGACTGTATTTGCCCTTTTAAAATCCTTAGCACTTAGCACAGTGCCTGGAATATAACAAATGCTTCACAAATTCTTGTGGACTAACCGACAACAAACCTCTAAGACTTTTTGAGTCATTCTACATTTTCTCTCCTATTGAAAAAAATTTGCAGTTCTAGTAAATTATATGGGGGTGCATTAGGGCATCCATAGACATTTCCCATCCAGCTGCATTCCTCTGAACTTTTTTTCCATCATGTCCCGGTACCAGGTACCTCCCCCTTCCTTTCAGTTTCCTTTTGTGTGTGGTCCTTCCTCCTTAAGACTGTAAGTTCCTTGAGGGCAGGGACTATCTTTTGCCTATCTCTGTATGTCTAGCACTTAGCATAGTATGTTGGCACTTAAATGCTTATTGTCAGACACGGAACACTGTGTACATAAATTTGCAAAAATATTGTTACCAGCCATCATTCCAATTACATAGCATAACCCACATCCAGATACCCAATGCAGGGCATTCACACTGGAGTAGCATGAGGCTAGCCATAGTAGATGAAACAAGCATAATACAGTAATCCAAAACTAACATAAATGTTGTGGTTGATCATTTCAGTCATGTTTAACTCTTTGTGACCTCTTCGGTGGTTTTCTTGGCAAAAATACTGGAGTGGTATGCCATTTCCTTCTCCAGTTCATTTTATAGATGAGAAAACTGAGGCAAACAGGGTTAAGTGACTTGCCCAGAGTCACACAGCTAGGAAGTATCTGAAGCTGGGTTTGAACTCAGGAAGATGAGTATGCACTAGGGTGCCACCTAGCTGCCATATAAGACAGCATCGTAAATGGGAGACAAATTCAAGTCTTATAGACTGACATAATGTTCATATAACAGGGTTGTATACAGAAATAGATACATAGGCCTTATAAGGAAACAATATGATATAGCAATATTGTATACATACTAGCATATGAATCAAGGAAGTGTATACTGTAACAATGGTATGTTACATAGGGAAAGATGTCATAAATAACAAATTATTAACATGTATTGTGATTATATACAAAGCACATATCACATGCCATACAGCAATGGCTGTACAAATACCTGCTTCCTCCATTTTTCCCTGAACCATCCTAAGTGATCTTGGTCCCTGGATGAATAGATCAGTGATCCTCTAACATTCCATGAGTGGAACAATGGTATGGAATCAAGAGCAGTGCCAGGCACACCAGTCATCTCTACTCTTGTCCTTCAATGCCTAAAGTTTGCTGTCATGTCTTACATTTCATTCCTTGTGATCTCTTCAGTTCTTCTTACATCTAAGCTTTGAGAGAAGGCTCACCTTTAGAAGCTTTATGGGCAGGAATGAGCCAAAACATGGGGCTCAGGGCTTGTCACTGCTTCCATACCCTGGCAGAACAGAAGGCTGAATGGGTTATACACATATCAGAAATGTCACATGTTGACTCCCTGAACTTTCTGCTCAGGCCTCGGGGTGCTCAGCTTGTTCGGTACTGAACAATTGACATGTTCAAGGGGAGAGAAGGAAGGTGTGCCTCCTGATTTCATTATTTCTGCCAAGGCTAATGCTTCCTTAAGTGGTTTGCTTTTAAAGCGTCTACCTCCCGGAGGGATCCTGGTAGGGAAGCCATATTGTAGAAGATTCCTGGTTCTTGGTTGGATATGCCTCGACATGCTGGGTGAAATACATAGAGGATGTTGCTCATGCTTTTTCTATTTCTTTCCAGTGAGGAAAATAAAAGTTGGTGATCATAAGCTTTGAGACTGGTATTGATACTCTCCAAGTAATATAGCATGACTTGGCAAAGCTTTCCTTTGAAGATAACAGACTATAAACCTCACATTTCTTACGGACTTATTGACTGTGATCTTGGACCAGTAGACTCCATTGAACGCCTTCTTTGTGTTTTCCTTTGACCCAGGTTTCCAAAGTCATCACACAGCGCTTTCACGGTGAGAGAGGAAACACCTTAGGCGATGCCTGGTACCATGTCTGGGATAGGTTAAAATCCAGTCTGGCAATCCCCTGTATAGAGTTTCAACTGCCATTCTCTAACAATGAGAGTTTCTTCTAGGGGAAGAAATTTGATTCTCGGAAGATCACTTTTTTTTTGTTTGTTTCTTGGCTTGTTTCATTTCTCATAGTTTCTCATCATGCAGTTGTCCTGAACAGAAGTCACCCAAGGATAAAGGAGACTCAATGCCACAAAAAGGTCAAGGTGACTTATGGTAGTTTCTGGGGGAAGTTTTAGATTCTCACCTGTTCTTTCACATCAGAGAGGCTTAATCCTCTTCATGTCACATTGCCTTTAGTTTCTTCAGTGGCCATCATCATAGCATCTATCTCATGTGGTCTATGAGACAGGGCATCTACTATAATGCTACTCTTCCCCATTATCTAGTGTATGATAAACATCGAGTTGGCTAGCACTACCCCTTATTTCTGACAGTAGCATGAAAATTAGTCCCGATAAAAATATGGTAGAATATTACCGCCTATCCATATGTGAAACCGAACTCCATAATATAATTTTTGAAATTCTCAGTGATGGTCCACTTTAACAACAAGCATTTATTAAACTCTTAGACTTAAAAACCAAGGATTCCAATAGGACGATGATTTTTATTGTCAAGAAGTCCTCTAGTGGCAAATTTAATAGTTTTGGTAGCCATCACTTCCTTGGTACAAGACAGCCTGGCAACCATATGCAAAGGGTATCCCTAGGCTTACCTAATTCCAAGTATATCATCATGTTATCTACAAAAAGAGATACTTTTATTTCCTCATTCTCTATTCTGATTCCTTCTATTTCTCTTTCTTCTACTTATTACTATTGCTAGGATTTCCAATACAATTGAATAATATTGGTGATGGTGGGCATCCTTGTTTCACACCTAATCTTGCTGGGAAAGCTTCTAACTCCTCCCCATTAGGCTTACCTAATTCAATACTGGCACATATGTAAGGCAGTTGAGCAAGTCCTTCAAATCTTGTTCATATTTTTCATCCCTATGATGTCCAAGTGATATGAGATGAGGCCTTTCTGCCTTTCTGCTTTCAATTCTTTTTAGTTATATAATTATGAATGAGATCATAGAGAGGCCCAATGAGAACATATTTCTTCACACATTTTTGACATAACTATCATGCCCTAGAAAAGTGTTAAGTTCTTAAGACGTGGACAGTGTATAACAAATATTTTTATCTTCTGGAGATTGGTATTCAATTTCTGCTGAAAGGCCCATGAACTTAACAGATGATCTGAAAAATTGTCAATTGACAGCTTCATACAGGCTCTTGAAGCTAATCAATCACTTTTTCTGGTCCTTCGTCATGTATGTCCAGTCATCCAGATGCATCAACACTTCCAGGTAGTGCATGACTCCGACTTTCTGCTCCTTATCTCTCTAGACTTTACTTCTGAGATTATTCAGCATATAACCTACATGTACACAGTTGTTGCATGTTCTCTCTTCCATTGGAATGTGAGCTTTTAAAGGAAAAGACCATGTTTTTACCTTTCTTTGTATTTCCAATGTTTGGCACCGTACCTGGCACATACTAAGCACACTTAATAAATGCTTGTTAACTTATTGACTAACGGTGATGCTCGCAACCAAGTTCCTATATGGGATGCACGCATCGTCAGGGTGTCCATTATTGAATCTCAACCTATGGTGTTCTATTAATTCTTGGCATAGGCTATTGGTCCTAAAAATGCTGACATGCTAGGGATGTTTGCCAGGCCTGCCTTCTTACTGATACCCATAAGCTCCTCATGTTACTTCAGACTCTCACTGATGTCTGATAGGGACTGATCCTCAGATAGGGATAATTTTTCTAATACTCTACAGAGTTCTAGCCCTACAGCATAGACTATAGAGGTATCTTTTGCAAATTGAGGCATGTTACAAACGTCTCATAGAATGACTGAAATGCACTGCTCACTTGAGATCCATTGTCCAATATTAGGTCACTCTACGTCTTCCATTAGTCTTCATTCACCAGAGGTGTCAAAACTCATTGCCAGGCAGGGCCACCAAAACTCCCAAGTGCCTGAATCAGATTAAAATGTAATTGAGAGATGGTAACAAAATACTTAAAATACAATATGATAGAGACAATGTGAATTCGTGGTTTTCTAAGTCAATATATGGCCATGGTTTCTGTTTTTGTTTGAGTTTGATGCCATTGGCCAACAAAGTTTCTTCAGATGAGCCCTGAACCATTGTTGTAGTGTTTCAGTGGTGTATTCTAAACAGGCTTCCAGTGCCTTCTCTTCTGAAAGAAGAGGAAAGAAGCCACTTCTGCTGAATGGCTTCTCCTCTGAGAAGCTTCTTGCTTGGGATAGTGAGAACTAGGCAATGGAAAACACAGAAGCCTATTAGCATCTTTACCCTGAAGGTATCTATTCCAGCATCAGACCTTACAATCTGTTTATAGATATTCCTTATCTCCTGATTATTAGGGGCCAAGGATTTTTGCTTTTCCTCGGTATAGTCTTAAAAGATAATAAGGAGAATGATGTAGTGGAAAGAGCTTAGGACTTGGAGTGAGAAGGCCAGGATTTGAGTTCTGACTGTCATTTAGTAGCTGTGTGATCATGGGTAAATGACTTACATTGTCTGAGTCACAGTTTTTTTTTTTGTTTTTGTTTTTGGAGCAGGGAAGGCAAGGCAATTGGAGTTAAATGGCTAGCCCAAGGTCACACAGCTAGTACATGTGTCAAGTGTCTGAGGCCGGATTTGAACTCAGGTCCTCCCGACTCCAGGGCCAATGCTCTACTCACTGCACCACCTCGCTGCCCCACCACAGTTTTTTTTTTTATGTGTAAAATGGACACACTATTTTTCCTATTGACTTTGCAGGGTGGTTGAGAGGATCAATTAAGATAAGGATACCTTCCACAAACATTGAGTTATTGGGGTGTAGCAAATAGAGCCCTGGATTTAGAGTTGCAAATTCAGGTCATTTCACAGATGCTTCCTAGCTGTGTGACCCTGGGCAAGTCATTTGATTACTCTCTGCCTTCATTTCCTCCTTTGTAGGGGGACAGGGGTTACATTCAATAGTTTTAAGGTCTTTTCTAGCTCTAAATCTATGATCCTATGGTTTCACTGGTACAAGGAACCCACAGGTGAAGAAAATCTCTTTACCAATGTGAGTCAGGACCTTCTCTGCAATTTATAGTCTCAAAGTACTTCCTAGATCAGTGAGAGGCTAAATAGTTTGCCCATAGTCACACAATCAGAACCCAGGCCTTCTTGGCTCTCTATCCACTAGGCCATGCTGAATGTTAAAGCAATTTTTAAAAAGAACTGAAAAATCAAAGTAAATCTTGGCTATTTTTATTTTAGAAGGATGGCTAGGTAGGTCTGACATTTGCCAATATTTTCACTACTCTAGGAGAAATATTATCTGCTCCATTGATTTGGCTGAGTCTGTCTTAGAAGAAAAGTACTTAAAAACTGTATTTCAATATTTTATTTATTTTTAGTTTTCAACATTCACTTTTACAAGATTTTGAGTTCCAAATTTTTTCCCCTTCCTCCCCTCCCCCCTCCTCAAGAGGGCATGCAATCCTGATATAGGTTATACATGTACGATTATATTAAATATATTTCTACATTAGTCATGTTGTTAAAGAAGAATAAGAACAAAATGGAAAAACC
>CM053626.1:67839279-67871560 GCA_028646595.1 Phalanger gymnotis | reverse complement strand
TCTGAGACTGGATCTGGGTGCGCCCTCGCTGCCTGGCCATGTTCCCAGCCAACTTACTTGACCCTTGAGTTTTTCAGCAGCGTATGACTGCTTGTAAAGAGTACTATGTTCCAAGCTTGAGGGTATGTGCTGACACACCAGCACTCCTCCTTCCCCAAGAACCCCCAACTGGGACTGGACTTAGATCTTCAGCAGGCTCTTCACTCCTGCTCTGGTCCACCACTTAATTCCTCCCACCAGGTGGGCCTGGGGCCAGAAGCAACTGCAGCTGTAGTTCTGTAGCTGCCCCACCTCTGCTGCTCCTAGGGCAGTGGCCAAACCACAAACTCTATCACAGTCCCCAGCAGCTTCTCCCACTAACCTACTCTGTTGTCCTTGGGGTTTGTGGGTTGAGAAGTCTGGTAACTGCCGCAGCTCACTGATTCAGGGCGCTAGGGCACACTCTGCCTGGCTCCTGGTCTGGTCGGCCTGCGCTGCCCACGCTGGGCTCCACTCCGCTCATCTCCACTCCCTTCCGCTCCCAGCTCTGTATGGGATAGGCCTTACCCAGAGACCATCCCGGCTGTCGTGGGCTGGAGCCCTGCTTCCCTCTGCTGTTTTGTGTGTTCTGCAGTTCTAGAATTGGTTCAGAGCCATTTTTTATAGGTTTTTGGAGGGACTTGGTGGGGAGCTCACGCTAGTCCCTGCTTTTCAGCCACCATCTTGGCTCCACCCTGCCCCCCCTTTTAAAACAGTTTTAAAATTTATCCTGATGTTAAGGAATAATCAGTAACCTTTTCTGAAGAAAATTAATTGAATAAGTTTACAGATCTTGCTGTTTTGATCTGAACTTGTAGTCAATCTATGGCCTAAGCAAGAGTTAAAGTAATGTTTGAACTTATTATATGTAAAAGATTCAATTTCTGAACTATTTTTTTCTTCCAGACTAAAAACAATCAGGAAGGATGAAGAAACTTGTGAAACAACAATGTCTGTTCACTTGTAAGGTTCAAGTTAGGAATCTCTTTTGTTTAAGGCAGTGCAGTTATGTTAGTGAAGAGTAATTATATTAGCTATCTTGTCTATGGTAGAAATATAAAGGAAAGTAATTGTTTTCTCTCTCCTGTTTGGAACCATTTCCTTTGTACTGGTAATGTTAACCGTAGCTCTTCTTCTCCTTCTCCCTGATACCCTAATTTCCCTTCACCCTCACAAGTAGGAAGACAACTACTTAGTTAAACTGGGAAATTCTGTAGGCAGAGGGGGAGCCCAAGACTGGTGGGTATGTCACTCCTGTCCACAGGGCAATCCTTACCTTCACCCAGAGGCAGTTTTTGCAAAAGCCTCTCTCCCCAGTGTGACCTCCTCAGAGGTTTTTGCCACCCCTACAGTATTGGCTACTCCACAATGGGCAAATTTATCCACCTCCACCCCCTGTTTAGCAACAGGGAATTACTCTCAGGCTTGGAAGATAAGCACTACAGCCACTGAACTGGTAAAGACCCCTGTTAAGAGAGAGCTTGTAAATTTCTCTGTTGGTTTTTTAACTTGCTCCACTAGTGAGGACACCTACAGTGATGAGTGCTCTCCTACCTTCACCTCTGCCAGCTGTACCTCTTGTACTGAGGGAACATTCCCTACTTGCACCTATGACCGTTTTTCTCCCACTACCCTCCTAGTAGGTTCTCCTTATCTAGCTTTCACTTCTCAGCCAATACAAAAGGCCATGGCCTTCTCTGGGTATGAAGCTCTTGTTAACTCCTTTTCTTGTCCCTCTCCTGATTGTAATTCTTTTATTTCTTTTTGGTCGTTGTCTACTTAACCTTCTCGCCAGATTTGCCTCTTCTAGGCTCAGTGCACTGCATCTGCAGATGACAGCTCAAGATGGATACCAACGTCTGTCCAAGGCCACGACCCATCAACCCCTGGACCTGGCGTTGACCAACTTCCAGACAGTGGCTACAGACCCAACCCCTTTAATAGTGGGACACTCTGAGGCAGGGACAGCTCTATGTCCTCTCTCAGCATGAAGCAGTTCCAGAAACTGAGAACCTTTGCCCCTTACCACAAATGATTTTCGGTCCCACCTATTTAAGGGGGGAATGATGGAGTGCTTGTACTTGAACCCTAATTCTAACTGCCTCTGCTTGGGTGCCTGTGCCAGAACTCCAATTCCAAAACACATCTAGTTCTCAAAACATATTCTCTCTCAGGCAGTCTCTCTATAGCTAAAGGGCGGCATGCCCCAACTTATCTCTGTTTCTTCCTTAGTACACTGAGTCATAACCATATTTACTATTTACTGACCTTTCTAACATGTATCTCAGACATAGTATTTTGTCTAACAAGACACTAGATGAGAAACTACTACCCTTTAGCCCCGACTGATAGTGAACTCAGTGACATTTTACAGTAAAAACCACACCCCTAGTAACCCCGCTGTGGGCTACTTCCTAGAGAACTCTGGGTAATATGCCTGAGCAGTAAATACTAAATGTGCATGTTCCTTTAAGAACTAACCACTCCTTAACCATGCCTTAACCACTCCCTAAACCCACCCCCCCCAAACATCTAACTGACATGTGTCTCCCCTTTAATCCCCTAGAAGCTTCTATAAAAATCCCCCCTGCACCTCTGTATGGTTGCAGGTTCCCTAAGAACACTTGCCCGCTGTGAAGCATAATAAATCTTTGCCTCCTTGACTTAAAGAATGCTTGGGTCTGAGAATTTATTCCAGGTGACCTGGGAACTTTGGTTTGGGATTCTTACATCCCTGGGTTTCATTTCCCCCTCAACAGTATCACTGGACAATTCTTCTGTTTTTTAAGACCTCCTCCATTCTATATTACTTTGCACATATGTGTGTGTGTATATATATATGTATATATTATGTGTAGTGAGTCAATTCCAGGTAACATGTGCCCAGAGTTTTCCTGGAAACTTTTTGAGGATCTGAGAACAAGGCAACTCAACACTTTTGAGGGGTGACACTTTCTTGGCTGCTCCTGGCTAAGTGGTGGCCTTTGTCTAAAAGAACTTTTTGGCATGTTAGAATGATGTGATGGGTACTACTGAATCTTCTCTTTGTCATTCCCTTACCTGATGACAGGGTACTGCATTTGTTAAAAGAAGACACTTTTGGCTACAGCTTTCCAGGTGACAAGACGTAATTTTAGCATAGGGTAGAGGAGGATGGACATAATAAGAGTAAGGGACCACTCATGTGGAGAATGGATTCAATTAGTTGGGCTTTTACAAGGCTCTTGGCTATTCTTTGACTTTCTTGTATATTTCCTCCCTTTAGCATCCACCTTGGAAAGCATCAAGAAGTCCTGGGATGTCTATAAGTGCTGGCAAGCAGAAACAAATATGGTGGCAGCAGCAACAAGTCTAGAGGGCTAGTGCTAAGGGAAGATTTGATTAGAGACAGACAGGCAGAAAAACAGACTAACAGAGACAGCGGCAGAGATAGAGACAGAGAGACAGAGACAGAGATGAAGAGAGACAGAGAAACAATATATTTTTTGATTACATGTGTGAAGTCATGCAAAACATAATTCCATATCAGCCATGTTGCAAAACATACACAAAAAGCAAGAAAAATAAAGTAATAAAAAAATGCTTCAATCAATCTGCACTCAGAATTCATCAGTTCTTTTTCTGGGGGTTGATTTTTCTTTTCTTTTTTAAAATTTTATTTATTTATTTGTTTTTAGTTTTCAATATTTCACTTCTACAAGATTTTAAGTTCTAAATTTTCTCCCCCCTTCCTCCCCTCCCCCTCCCCAAGACTGCATGGAGTCTGATATAAACTATACATGTACAATAATTTTGACATATTTCCACATTAGTCATGTTATAAATAAAAATTAGAACCAAAGGGAAAAACTGTGAGAAAGAAGAAACAAAAAAAGAAGAGAAAATAATATGCTTCCATCTGCATTCAGACTCCATATTTTTTTCTCTCGACGTGGATGGCATTTTCTATCATGAGTCTTTTGGAATTGTCTTAGATCCTCGTATCACTGAGAAGAGTTAAGTCTAACACAGATGGTCATTGAACAATGTTGCAATGTTCTCCTGGTTCTCCTCACTTCACTCAACATCAGTTCATGTAAGTCTTCCCGGATGTTTCTGAAGTCCACCTGCTCATCATTTCTTATAGCACAATAGTATTCCATTACATTCCTATACCACAACGTGTTTAGCCATTCCCCAAATGATGGGCATCCCCTCAATTTACAATTCCTGGCCACCACAAAAAGAGCTGCTACAAATATCTTTTACATGTGGGTCCTTCTCCCATTTTTATGATCTCTTTGGGATACAGATCTAGAAGTGGTATTGCTGGGTCAGAGGGTACGCAGTTTTATAGCCCTTTGGCCATAGTTCCAAATTGCAGAGAAACAATTTTTCATCTGCTTGTGATCAATGGAAGTGAAATGTGAGGTCATTAGTAGCCTTTCAAAAGCTCTGTATGTCTCAACAAGGCTCATACTAGTTAGTTGTGATAAGTTAACCATTCTGAAATACATTTAGGATTCTTTTATGTTTAGCAATCCTGTGTTTCCATACAGGAATAAACCAGTTTCATACCTAATACATGTTTGTTTGTACATTGAGTAACTTTTTATTCATTACTCTTTTTTCCTTTCAAAAAAAAACCCTTTGAATAGAGCTCAGAATGGAATTGTCCCTGGTTAACTGAAGTGGGGACTGATGAATATGAAAATTAGGGAGTCTACTTCTCTTTTTAGTAAGTTGGACAATCTCAGAACAGTGAAGCCAGGGCAGGTAAAGGGACAGGGATTGGTGCAGGCAATAAGTGCTTAGCTACTCACTCTACTAAATGTATTTACTTATCCAAATACTTATCGATTCTTTCCAGTAGAATATAAACTCCTTGAAGTCAGGGACTGTTTCTGTTTTTTGTCTTTGTAGACCTATAGCCAAGGAAAAAACTTGTCAGTTTGGAGGCACTTAACTGGTTGTTGTCCTTGTTCTTGAAGAGGACCACAATGACATCACTATGCTAGAGTCAAGTTTCAGTGTGTCAGAATGTGGCCAATCAAACCAATATGAACTCGGAATGTTCTACCACGGGTCGGGCATAAGTAGTCCATGTGAACATTTGGGGTGGATTCTCTGAATTTGCGCATCTCATATTTCATTTCAGCTGTTTCAATTCTGCTTTGCTCATAGAGCACAGAACCTTCTCTGATGAGGGTATGCCATGCTGAGAGGTCCTGTGCCAGTGTCTCCCATGTCACCAAATCAATTCCAAAGTTCTTAAGAGAGACCTTGAGACTGTCCTTGTTTTGCTTCTTCTGACCACCATGTGAATACTTGCCCTGTGTGAGTTCTCCATTTTGTTCGTTTTTTGGCAAGCATACATTTTGTGTTCAAACAATGTGGCCCGTCCATCAGAGTTGCGCTCTCTGAAGCAGAGTTTGAATGTTTGGCAGTTTAGTTCAAGAAGGGACCTCAGTGTCTGGTATCTTATCCTGCCAGGTAATCTTCAGAATCTTTCTAAGACAATTCAAATGGAAGCAATTCAGTTTCCTGGCATGGTGCTGGTAGACTGTCCAGGTTTCACAGGCATACAACAGTGAGGTCAGCTCCACAGTTCTGTAAACCTTCAGTATAGTAGTCAGTCTAATACCTCTTCTCTCCCACACTTTCCTTCGGAGTCTCCCAAACACACTCTCTTAGTCACTGCTGGCAAGATACTTGTCAGAGTCCTCCTTAATAGGCTGATCCTTCACCTGGAAGATGGTCATCTACCTGAGAGTCAGCATGGCTTTAGAAAGCGCTGAGAAACAAGTCAATATGGTGTTTGCTGCCTGACAACTCCAGCAGAACAGAGATCTGTATATGTTTGTAAATCTGACCAAAGCCTTTGATACTGTCAGCTGTGAAGGCTTATGGAAAATTATGCCAAAATTTGGTTGCCCGGAGAGGTTCATCAGCATTGTACGTCAACTTCATCATGGCATGCTTGCCTGGGTTCTGGATAATCAACAATGCTCTCATGCTTTCCCAGTCACCAATGGAGTGAAACAAGGCAGTGGGCTTGCTCTCATGCTTTTTAGCATGAAGTTTTCAGCCATATTGTCAAATGCCTTCAATGAGGATGAACAGGGCATCAAGGTCAGCTACTGTGCTGATGGTAAATTCTTCAACTTGAAAAGGCTACAAGCCAAGACCAAAGTGGAGGGAGTGTTGGTGCATGATTTTCTGTTTGCAGATGACTGTACACTCAATGCAGCCTCTGAAGCTGAGATGCAACAAAGTATGGATCAATTTTCTGCTTCTTGTGCTAATTTTGGACTAACAACACCAAAAAAACACAGGTGCTCCATCAGCCACCACCACACCATCCATACATGGAGCCATCAGTTACAGCAAATGGAGAAGTTTGGAATGCTGAGGACAAGTTCACTTGCTTTGGTGGTGTACTTTCCAGGAATGTACACATCAATGATGAGATTGGCACATGCATTGTCAGAGAAAGGCATGTAATAAAAGATTGTTGATTGAAAAGTTTCAGGTCACACATGTCATAAAGGTAAGGATATAATAGGATCTTTGGAGGGGCAGAAGACATTAAAAATTCAGTCAATGAAGAGGAACTGATGCCTGGGGTGGAAAGGAATCCATTAGCTGGTAAGAGGCACTGTTCAAAACTCCCATGTCCAGATAACGTCAGGCACTTACTCTCTCTAATTTGACATGGATATGCCTAGGTTCTGTCCCATGGAACAAGACTGGTCCCAGTAAAGTTAATGGGGAACAAGATCTTCCCCACCCATCAATAGGCCTCATGTGGAGCCCATTAAGGGAAGCTTGCTTGCTTATAGGAAGGCTCACACACCTTTTGTTAATTTCTAATTAGGTACTGAGCCTATTAGTTGAAAGAGTATATATTCTAAGTGGTGAGCTTTTGCTTTGGGGGCTCGTTTATGAGAAAGATGTTGTATTTCCCTGGTCGAGACTCTGAGTGGCCATATGTTCAGAGCTCCCCAACTGCTCAGAAGTAAAGGCTCTCTTGATCCAGTGGTGAATGTAAAGTATATAGAGCAGTATTGTTTTGATTCAGGCAGTGGAGCCCTGCCTATTGGTCTTTATTTCTCTTTGTATTTTTTCTGTTTAATTAAAGAAGATTGTTGACCCCTGAAACAGCTGTCTTTCCTAGCAAAGCAGATAAAAGAATCTGCACTAACAACCATCCTAGGTGTGCCAGTGTGGTTCTTATTACAGTCCCATGGCATATGTGAAGGACAAGTGTTTTTTAGGGAGGAAGGAATAGGTTTCCAGAAAACATTGGAATTTGACTTCTGATATCACAGTCAAGGAATGGCTAGATAGTGAACCTGGCTAGAAGTTTCTATCATGGAAAGTTCTAGGCATAGATGATTTCAGATGGGGGGTGGGGAGCAGAGCCAACTGGGAGGAGGTGACATATTTAGAACAAGAAAAAATCCTGTTGCAAGAAATGCTGGGACCCCAAAATAGAGAGGTTTTTTTGGACTACCTCTTTACTTGCAAAACCCATGGGCCCAAAGTTTAAAAAAAGTGAGAAGGTAAGCCTGTATAAATTTAAGGCTCCCCCCCCGAAAAAGGACAGCTTCCATTATGCAGTTTTCTATTTCTTATGCTTATTTCACCAAATTTCAGTTATCAGAAAAGGAGCACGTATAATCCACATTATCCATGAGCTTCCTTCCTTCCTCCCTTTCTTCTTTTCTTCCTTCTTTTCTTCCTTCCTTTCTTCCTTCCTTCCTTCCTTCCTTCCTTCCTTCCTTCCTTCCTTCCTTCCTTCCTTCCTCTCTCCCTTCCATATTGATGAAGATGAAGGGTATTTCAAGTAGAGAGAAGAGTATAATCAAAGTCACAGAGTTGGGAAATTACAAGACAACATTGGATAATGGTAAATAGTTCAGTGTGGCTGAAATGTAGGGGCCATGAAGGAGAATCATGAGATATAAACTCCTGAAACCAACTTAAGCTTTACTCAGCTGTCATTGGGGAGTTATTGCAAGAGAATGCCATGATCACAGTTGTGGTTTAAGAAGAAGGATTTGGCAGAGGAGTTTAAGATTGGAAGGAACTGTGACTAGGAGAGAGAGACCAAATACTAGACTGAAAGACTTGAAGTAGGAAGACCCCATTGGTTTAGTATGAAAGTAATGAAAACCTGAGTGAACTTTATTGGTGACAGGGCCAATGGAAAAGAAGACTCATTTCAGAAATAAGATTTTTAGGACTTAAGACTGACACTACGGGGATTGTGAGGGCGACAGAGGAACCAAGGATGGTAATGACAATAACTAATATACTAGTTATTATATTTAGATTCACTTGCATGATGCTTTGTGGTTTTCAGAGTCCCTCCACAGGTACCCCCTCATTAGATTCAGAGTACAATCTTGAGATAAATTGTGCCTTTACACGGTTCTCTAGATATTAGCTAATTGCACACTTACCTGCCTTTGATTCCATTTTAGTTTACATATATGTACATATAAGCATAATATATATGTACCCACCACAAAATACATTATGTACACACATATATACACATATATGCACACACATATATACATACATATATAGATATACATATGTATGTACGTATGTATGTGTATAATGACCCACCAAAAAGAAAACTGCATGCTTCCCTAAAGTCAAAAGTCGAGTCCCATTTTTATTCTACAAATCCAGTACTTTTTGAGTACTCACTCATTGTGTGTAGTATTCTATTAAAATATTCAGAAAGGAACTTGATGGTTGGTTCAAAGGAGTACAGTCTTCAGAAAATTAAAGGCAAATACAGACTTTCACTTGATGAGTTTACTCTTTAAAATAGAATCACTTCAACAGCAAACATTAATTAGTTATCTTCTATGAACAAGGTGAACATTTATAGTGGATTGAGTACTGCCTTTGGAGCCAGGAAGACTTAGGGTCAAGTGAAATCTCTGACATATATTTACTGTGTGACCTGAGATACTTTGCCTTTGGGAAACCTGAGCAACTTCCAAGACTAGAAACTCCATACAAGTCATGGCTTTCCCTAGATGGAAGCAGTTTCCACACTAGGAGTTCTATATAGTGATGAAATCACAGATTTGGGCCAATGTGCCAGGTGTTGTGCCAGGTGCTGGGGATAGAAATACAAAAATGGACCAGGTCCTGTCATTGAAAAGCTTACATTCCCTCTTAGTATCAACACAGACTGAACTCCCAACTCATTATGAGATAAATACACATTATGCTCTCTAGCGCTGGTGAAATATCCACTGCTTTCATAGGATGCACACAAAGAAGTCTCGTATTAATGAAGACATAGTTCAGGCAAAATAAAGGAATCTTCCATATCCTTATCTGGGGATTTCAGAGCATATTTGACATCAAGTTCACTGTCCTCTTTTGACATGGCTGTCAAGTGAACTTATCATCAAAGAAAATAGGAAAATTGAGCTGGAAATTGACTCAGGACCATTTTCTCTAGTCTTCTGCCATACTATTAAGGCAATCTTTTCCAAATTAATCTTTTTAAATGACTGAGAATGAGCTATATCAAATCCAACTTGGTTCTAGAGGTATTGGCCCATTCATAATCTCTCATTAATTTACTTATGTATGCACATATACATATACACACATATCTATGCATATACCCATTTCTATGAATATATGTGTGAATATATGTATATCTATAGCTAATTTATATCTACATCCATATCTATCTAGCTGTATCTTTATCTCTATACTTACATCTATCTCTATCTCCATATCTCTAAATATCTATATCTAATCTAAAAATCTCTACATCTATGTCTATCTCTTCTTATATCTATATCTACACATCTACATCTATATATGCATCTCTATCTCTATACCTATGTCTATCTATAGCTCTATCTACATCAAACTATCTCTACATCTATCCATATATATCTATATATCTACATCTATAGCTATAATCTACATCTATATCTATCTGCTGCATCTATATATCTACCTATACATCTATCTACATCTCCATTTGCATATATCTACACCTATATTAAGGGTGTCCATAAAAGGCTTATTAAATTTTTAAGTTTTAATAGCTTAAAACTGCCCAGAGACTTCTGGAAAACACTGCGTATTCTTCAGTGATTATGATTGTAGGATGTCTCAGGTCAAAGTGCTAGAGCTGGAAATGACCTTCAAGGTCATCCACTCCCACCAGAAGGAGTAAAGTGACTTGCCCATGGTCACAAGGCAGTAAATGTCAATTACAAACAATCCAGGTCCCCTGAATCTAAGTCGAGCACCCTTTCCACCTGGGTAAACCACTTGCAGGGATTGACTGAGCTCCTTCCATCTTTTTTCATTCACCCTTTATACCTATCATTTTACCTTGAGGAAGCAATCAAAGCAGCAAATTAAGTTTTGTGATTAAACTACAGGCCTAGCATACATTGTTGAATCAGCAAGGGCCTTGTGCCTAATGAATGTTCAAAAAGTATTAATGCATTGGTTGACTAGAAGTGAGAGCTGACTTTTGGCTTGGGAGACCTTAAGGCAGGCCATTTGATGGCAGCAGCCAAGAGCATCATGGCCTGGGAGTCGAATCCTGTGCTCGAGATGTATTCAATCAAGCCAACCAATGAACTTGCCTGTGTTTGTTAGAGTTTTGTACTTTACAAATTACGATACTGTTGCTCTCCATTAATACCATTTAGCTTGCTCTTAGCCAATCATGTTATACTGGTCCTTCACCGGTCTCTCAAGAAGATTTTTCTTTGACTTTAATCATTCTGGTAAGAAACCAAAAAATCCGAGATTCTGATTATGTGGGGTATATACACACGCGCGCGTGCACACACACACACACACACACACACAATTATTCTGCTTGTATTAGCACAGCTATTGAAAAGTGACACATCGCCAGTTCATATTCTCATAAAGATGATGAGACATCTCAAACCAGCAATTTGGCTAAAAAAACAAATCTGCTAGACTCCAAGTAAATTTGTTCCTTTTTTCTCCCTTCCCTTTCTCAAAGAATGGTAAAACGCAGCCATGTTGGCCACTGAATTTCAAATGCCTTGAAGTTCCATTTCCTTTCCTATGTTGAGACTAAACTCAAGGTTGAATTTTAAGGACATACTTCTTGTCCTTTTTTCACCCAATTAACCTGGAAACCATGTTTTTTCAATTATTCTTTCCCTGAAAATTTCCAGGTTTCCAGGTTAATTGGGTGTCTATCTGTCTGTCTGTCTATCTGATTACCCCACAATTTGTAATTATTCTTTGCTGCTCTGGTTTAAACACTGGCCATTATACCAACATTACTAGATGTGTGGTGACAAGATAGGTTAAGTCAAAGGTTAAATTTATTTGAAAGAGGCCAAATCCAGGAATCTGGTTTTGTTCTAACACTTTTTAGGTCCAGAAAAGTAGAGCAAAAGTACCAAAGTTGCCCTATTATTTTTGTTGTTCAGTCTTTTTTCAGTTGTGTCTGAATCTTTGTGACCCTATTTGGGGATTTCTTGGCAAAGATACGAGTGGTTTGCCATTTCCTTCTCCAGCTCATTTTATAGACGAGGAAACTGAGGCAAACAGGGATAAGTGACTTACCCAGGGTCATACAGCTAATATGTGTCTGAGGCCAGATTTGAACTCAGAAAGATGTATTCCTGACTCCAGGCCCTGCAACTCTATCCACTGAGCCACCCAGCTGTCCTGCCCTCTCTTAGTCCCAAGAAATCAAAGCACCTGATTAGAATGAAGGACTTTAGTGCTTAGATTAGATGACTTTAAAGAAGAGATTAGTGAAATATTGACTGTCACTTTGGAGGCCGTTGAGAGTGAAGTCAAAAGATATATTTTTAAAGCAGTCTTACAGTTCCGCTGGAAATGAATGACAATGGTTGAAATCATAGGAGTTCTCTAATCTCTGATGTCTTGAGGAATAAGTGATTGGCTGGCTGTGCATTGCAGAAGAGTCTGGAAATAATAGAGAGTCAGCAGCTAGATCAGAGAAAAGAGAGTAGTAAAAGCCAAGGTGTGGAGTGACAAAATTATGTACTGGAGACTGTGTTTCTCCTTGAGATGATGTAGGCTCCTAAATAGAAATAGTCCTAAAAGGGCAGTAAAATGCCTTGACAATCTGATGGATGGGGGCATTAAAATTTTTTTTTGACATAAAGAATGGGATCCTGTAAAAGCATTTCCTAACTAGGAAAATGATTATCACAATGTAGGCTGACTGAAAGTATTTGTGCCATTTAATATAGAGTGCCTGCTGTCCTTCCAATACGCATGTTTGCATTAAAATATCGTTGGGTGTAGACAGTCTTTCCTTAGCGACAGCAGCGTTCATATTTCGTTTTCAACCTTTTTTGAATTTTTCTGTGTGTCTGGAGGACTCACTTTATTTCTGAGGTTTTATGGCATTTCTCCTCACTAGTGATAAATTTGCTGTTCCTCTCCCCGTTCCCCTCAGGAGGAGAACTGTTTCTGCGGTAGCTGAGTGTGTGTTCTGTGTTACTATCCCTGAGATGTGGCAAATAGTGGAGGAAAAGACTGGTTTATTGGAAAGCCTATAGCAGTTACATTGCTGCCATCAATAATGGTAATTATGGTTATATAGCACATCTCCCTGAGGAGTTCAAAGCACTTTATAGATGATGTCTCATTGATCCTCCTAACATGAGTGCAATGGCGATCTGGGAGCAAGCATTATCATTATCAGTTTTAAAGATGAAGAAACTGAAGCCTGAGGAGGGGGGAACGCTTTCATAGTAGAACAGGTAACAGGAGACAGGTCTTATGATTTCTAAGACAAGGAGAGTGCAAATCTCTTAACATAATGTGTCATACCCTAGATTAGAATTTCTTAAGGAGTATTTCTGACAAGGGTGTGTCACAGGCTTTGCCGGTATGTGAAGACTAGAAGAAAAATTTAGGGGTGGCTTAAGATATGTCTCCTCAAGTCCAAGTATCCCCCGAATAATCATGTAAGCTTGTCTTGTTCTCTTTGTGTAGTAGACAGATTTTTTGGCCTTGATCTTAGGAAGACCTGGATTTGAACCGTGTCTCTGATACTTGTTGGCTGTGTGGCCATGGAAGAGGAATTTATACCCTTTTAGTCTCAGTTTTCCCATTTGTAAAACAGGGATAATAACAACTACAATAATAATGATTCCCATAGGATTTGTTCCACAACCAGAATGAGATAATATATTGTATTATGTGCCCACAATATCTCTGTGAGCTCCAGAGTGAACCGGGTTTAAGGCTTGGATTTTGAGAAAGAAATCTAGCTAGTAAACCCAAAGTTAAGGAGGCAGCCTTTCAGCCATCGAAATGGAGCACAGAGAGAAGGGGGAGGCAGAGGCAGGGGCAGGGGCAGGGGCAGAGGCAGAGGCAGAGGCAGAGGCTACTCGCAGGTTGTGTTTGTCCTTCGTTCTCAAAGAGGACCATGACATCAGGGAAATGATGACATGACTTGCAGTTGATTTTGATTTGAGTGAGGGAGGGCTGTGCAAGGTCACCAGCCTTACTTTCTCCTTCAGAGCCATCAGGGTCCAGTGGCCTGATATTCACTAGGATGACTGGAGATGGCCCAGGATGCATTGTAAGACCCTGGCCCTTTCCAATTCACTCTGGAGCTCATAGATTGGACAATAGGTCCCTGCTCTCCTAGCACAGAATGAATATAAATAGCAAAAAGTAACTGTTTCTCTCTTGGCCAAATCCAGCTTGATTTTTTTCTCTCTTTTTTTTCTAATTAAAGGGGCCATCCCTTGACTAACTTCTTAAAGAGGTCTATTCACTGAATGGGCATTGCCTCCCTCAAAGTGAGAACCTGAAAAGACCTTAGCCTGAAAGGGCCAGGGTCTCCCAATGCATCCTGGGCCATCTCCAGTTATCCTAGTGAATATCAGGCCACTGGACCCAGATGGCTCTGAAGGAGAAAGTGAGGCTGGTGACCTTGCACAACCCTCCCTCACTCAAATCAAAGTCAGATGCAAGTCACATCATCATTTCCCTGATGTTATGGTTTTCTTTGAGAACAAAAGACAAACACAACAACAGCAACTTAATACATATATATTATATATGCATAAAGTAGTCTAAACCTACTCTAAGACTTTTGGGAAACCATATATATGTATATACACATACACACACATATATGTATATACACACACATATATCATTTGCAAACTCTAAAGCATCAAATGTCAGTTGCTATTATTCTAAACTCTCTGCTCCTCTCATACATTTCTGTTCTATTTTACAGTACAGTTAGCTGTGAATACATCTGATAAAGGGCACCCTATTCATCTTTGTGTTTACACAACCCCTGTAGCAGTGCCTTCAATATAGACAGATAATAGAAAATAAGAATGTATTACTACGTGTTGGACACTAGGCTAAGTGCTTCTCATTTGATCCTCAAACAACAACTCTGGGAGGTAAGTGCTGTTATCATTCCCATTTTGTGGAATGTAGAACTTACTAAGTGCTCATTAATGAATGAACAGATACAAGTCTAGAATTTACTAAATGCTCATTAAACGAATGAACAGATACAAGTCTAGAATTTACTAAATGCTCATTGAATGAACAGATACAAGTCTAGAACTTACTAAGTGCTCGTTGAATGAATGAACAGATACAAGTCTAGAACTTACTAAGTGCTCGTTGAATGAATGAACAGATACAAGTCTAGAACTTACTAAGTGCTTGTTGAATGAATGAACGAATATAAGTCTAGCATTAAGGAACTACTAGGCTGGGCATACTGGGGCAGGGGCCCTCTGCCTCCTCGCTGTCATATCCTGGCATGCAGTTTGGTCTGGGTTCAGTCTTGTTGTAGCCTGTCTTTGAATAGAGGGATTCAGCTCCCTTTTTGCCACATTCTTTGCCACTTACATTCTTGGGCACACCAGGGAAAAACTCCTTAGAGTTTAGGTTGTACTTTCTATCTAGGTCTCCTCAAAGTGAGGAGTAACACACTCTATGTACAATGTAAATCAGGTATGGGGCAGGTAATTTATTCCTACTCACAAAAAGAATGAATGCATTAATGGAATAAATTGAACAATATTCATTAATTTATAGCTACTGTTACAGTATGCTGAGAAGATATTTAACCTCATTGGAACATAAAGTAGTTTGTGCTGCTGCTAATTAGGCATTTTATATTTCACACCTGCTGGGCTGTTGGTAAAATGGCCAGGCTTGATCAGCTCCTCTTCTTGTTGGTGGTCATTCTCTTCAAAAGTGCTGGAGTAGTTCCTGATACACCCTCTTTGCTTGCCCCCTTTCCCCATTCGGGTTTGATCTCCATTGGGACCTAGAGACCTCTCGAACCCACAGGGTCTATTCCAAACCCATACATGTCCACTTTGGGATATTCATTCACCTACAACACAAAGCCAAAAAAGGCAAAGGCGGCCCAGGGCCCCTTGTACTTGCTGCCAAGTAGGTGAAGTAGCCATGATATTTCAAAAGAGAAGAATCCATCCTTCCCCATCTCTCTCTCTCTCTCTCTCTCTCTCTCTCTCTCTCTCTCTCTCTTTCTCTCATCTCAGGGTTTCACCTTGAATGTTGCAGCCAAGAAAGCATCAGCCAAGAGCTGGTTCTTTTTCTAAATGCTACAATACCTGGCTCTTGTGCAACTGGCATGGGATGGGGGATGACCCAGGAGACATTCAGGCAAGGATTAACCTGCTATACCAATATGCCAAGTCCTTTCTGCAGCAGCTCATCAGATGGCCAGAAACAGGTAGCAAGTTTGTCATTTCCAGTGTGAATCATATGCAATCATGCATATCATTGGTCAGAAGCAGGGAGAAAATATTCAGGCAGACCCTGTGGACCCTACTGCCCATAAGGTTTTCTCGGCAAAGATAGTGGAGTGGTTTGCCATTTCCTTCTTCAGTGGATAAGGTAAACAGCAGTTAAGGTGACTTGTCCAGGGTCACACAGCTTGTAAGTGTCTGAACTTAGATCTTGAGTCCATGCCCAGTGCTCTATCCACTGGGGCCTCACTACATAAAATTCAATTATGGTTTTTCCATGAAGCCCTTCCCAAGGCACTGCAGATCTGGGCAGACAATATTATACATTCTTTCTACCCTTTCTCTACCCTCCCTACCTAGAACACATAAACCTAACAGGTAAAATTTAGTTAAAATGAACAAGACCCTGGGAGGAGGAGATAGACTTAAAAAATGAACTGGAGTAGGTGATGGAATGTGCACATCTTTTATACCAGGGACCCAGCCCTAGTCTTACGTATACAGATTGTGTGTTTATGAGCCTCAGGCCTTTTTTTTAAAGCACCAGCTGGTTCTACTTCCTTCTCCCCTCACTGCAACAAGAGCCCTTCAGCCATCTGGGATTCCTTAGAGGCTTGGGGCAATAGCTTTGGTTTTCCACACTCTAGGGATGGTTCTGCTACTCCAAACTATAAATAAAAATCTCAGAAGAGGCTCCTCTGCTCGTTGTCAATAGCAAAATCAATAGATTTCCAGCATCCTTACAGAACAAGGACCCTAAATAGCTGAGAAAGGCAAGAATAAAGGGTGGAATGAGGGGAACTTGACTGATTCTCTACCCTTCACTTGCTTTGCACAGAGCCTGGCACATAGTAAACACTTAGTAAACATTTGTTACCTGCTTGCCTTGTTCTCCTTAATCCATAGCAAGCAGAATATAATGCATTTAGCAAATCACAAGGGTTGGCATTTCCTTACTAAAGAGAAGAATGCAGCAGTTACTGGTTCACATTTCTAGAGTGCAGTGATTTTTCAGAGGGCACCTCTCTCCTAATAACCCACTGAGATAGGACGTACAAATATTTGTTATCCAGATTTCACAGGTGCTGAAATTGTAAGTGACGTACCTGGGGTCCAATAGCTAGTAAGCGCCTGAGAGGGGCCCAGGATTCCTTTCTCCACATCCAAGGCTCTTCCAATTACGCTGAGTTCTTAAGATTTGTCCAAGGCATCGGTTCCCAAACTTATTTGACCTACTGTTCCCTTCAAAAAAAAATTACTCAATGCCTCCCCCTTGAAACCTACTTTCTTTAACCCTTTAACAGTTTTTTAAAAAATTTATATCATTTCAAAAAATATAATTTTTTTTAAAAAAATGACACATCTTAAATTGAATAATAAATTTGTGGTTTTCTTCCTGCATTGAAATTTTGATGATGCAATATTGCATCATGTAACCGTATAGTGTCATATTGTAAGCAAGTCATTACACGAATGTGTTCCTACTGATTCATGCTAGTCTCCTGACAATGTGTCTGTCAACACTTGCTTGTTAAGACCTGTCAGTGGACTTGACCATCGCTGGGTTATAACTTGCATTTTATATGTTTATTTAGAAAATAATGTAATCCCTACATCTTTGCATAACAGATGAAACACATATGAATGATTTTTCAAAATTTTCTTCTTTTCTTTCTTTATGCTTCGACCACCACCTTATTTTTATTCAATGGCCCCCACTTGCCCTGGAGGCTACTACCACCCTCCTGGATCGTTCCAGCGCCCCCCCCTCAGGGAGCAGTATTGCCCACTTTAGGAATCTGTGGTCCAAGGCATCGAAATCATTCAAATAAAAACATCAGTTTTGAGAAAGCCTCAGGAAGCCCCCAGAGCTCCATAAAGCACTCCCTTTCGATTCAATAAGCATTTGAATTTAAATTTTGCCCAAATGTGCTCCTCAGTGAGGGTACCTGAGAAGAAAGAAACTGGGGATGGAAGGGAAAAGCAGGCACAGTGCCTCGCTAACCATTTGCAGCTTCTTTAACTTTTGCTAAAACGCAGCCTGATTTGGCCAGTTTTTTTTTAAATCTAATTTCTGGCTCTTAAGGCCTAAGAAAGGGAAACTCAGCTTTGGAAGCTTCCTGGTTAATTGCTGCTGAGTTAAGTGTTTTTTGTTCAGCCACCTTCGTGCTGACACACAATTTAGGAAATCAATCAGGGTAAGGTGGAAGAAAAATATGAGTCTAAAATGCTCCTGGCTAATTACTGAATGCAGGCCAGTAGTGCCTGAGGGGTACTGAGCATGGAGGCCTGGAGCCCAGCTCCACAGGGAAAAGCTGGTGCCACCTAGGAGCTCAGTGGGGAGGGAAGGAGCAGATGGATAGGGAGGGAAGGAGGCCTTCATTTGTTTAGATCAAGGTGTTTCCTGTATGGTCCCCGCTTCCACCTCCCCCAGTTCAAAGATATTTTATCCAGAGATTTTACCTGACAAATAATAGAGTATTGACACAGCATTGGAGAAACAGCAGTTTTAGAAACAGTGGAAGAGACCGATGCTGTTTTTAAGTCCCTGGAGGATCCAGTCTCAGGAGATAATGCCTATCTAGGGGACTAGCCCTATGTAAGACTGAGAATCCGTCATATTTAGTCTCTAGGGGAGGCTGTTGATAGAGCACGGGGCTTGGGGTCAGGAAGACATGAGTTCAAATCTAGCCCCAGAGGCATACTAGCTATATGACCCTAGGCAAGTCACATAAACCTGTTTGCCTCAGTTTCCTCATCTATAGAATAGGGATAATAACAACCCTTACCTTCCAGGGTTGTTGTGAGGGTCGAATGAGGTAATAACTGTAAAATGCTTAGCACAGTGTCTGGTGTACAATACGTGCTATACAAATGTTAGCTATTTTTATTGTTTTATTCTGCACTCATGGGACATTGGAAAGATCATTCATCCTGTGCATTCCTATCCCTCCTCTGACATTTACTTACTACCCATGTGACCCTTGGATATGTTGCTTCATTTCCCCAGGACTCCATTTCTTCACATAAAGAAGAGCTCCTTGGGCCAGATGATTCCTAAGGTCTGTTTTGGTTGTATTTCTATGACCGATGGATCATGTGTCCCTTTTTTGGTGCATCTCCTTCCTCCTGGTATGAGTTCCATTTTACTAGCAAAACCCGGTTTTAGAAAAAGACCTGTCAGCCTTTAATAAACATTTATTGATTTCCTACTTTGGCCATGCACTGTGCTTGGTGCCAGGAATGTGAAGATGAAACCAAAATGCTCCCTGCCTTCAAAGAGCCAGGATTCATTCTACTGAATGGTGTAGCATTCAAAAAGAGGAGATATCGTCAGGAGAGGATGGTACTGTGGAAAGAACACTAGATTTTGAGGCAGAGGACCTGGTTTAAAATCTCACCTCTGTTCCTTACTAGATGTGAGACCTTAGGCGAGTCACTTAATAACTCTAGTGTTCAGTTTTCTTAGCTGAAAAATAAGGGGTTTGGAATTGACAGCCTCCAAAGCCCTTTCTGGCTCTATGTAACGATAACCAGGGCAGGACTTTTTGCCATCAAGTGCCTTTGATGAGTCTGGCCTTTGAATGAGGCAGGTAAAGTGGGATTTTTTGTCTTGGAATGCTTTTCAGCACAGGGAGTGGAGAGTCATTGATTTGTATATGATGTGGTGCTTTCCCACTCTCTGATTTCTCACACCCTAAATGGTGAGCCTCGAACCCTCAGGGTCCTGAACACGGTATATGTACTGCAAAGTTAGCATTTTACTTTTGGGGGGTGCACTCGTTGAAAGAGTGTGGGTAACAAGACTATGGGCAAGCCCTGAAATAGCCTCCTGGGAACTCTGATTTTGATGTTTCTCTGGTGAGTATGCATTGCTATGGATAAACTGGTTTATAATGTATGCTTATAATTTCTGTTTGTATTTGCCCTGAAGTTCAAGGGGCTGATCTTTTCCCCCTGAACTAAGTGAATGATATATGTATGTGAGTGGGATGGCGAAGCCCTCTCATGGAATTTGGATCTTGGCCTTTCTGTGAATTGAGTGGGATGAATGGGGGTAGGGATTTTTCAGCGTGGCTCAGGGCTTCTGATTGTCAGCTAGGCCTAAGTTTCCAATCACCTGACCTGTAGGAATCTGAAACTTAGACCAGCCTGAACCCTCCCCGCTGCACCCCCCGCCCCAGCCCAGCACGAACCTGGCCAAATAAATATAAAAGTGTTTTTAAGACTTTGGCATTGGCTAAGTTGTACCTGGGGTAGTAGATTTCCCTGTTTAGATTGTAAGCCTGAACTCCACCAATGAGAGTAAAAGGTCAGTAGTGGGGTGGGTATTGTTTGTGTTAGGATATAAAGCTAAATTCTGCCCTCTGGGCACCGCCTCTCCCTATAGATTGTCTATCGGTTCAGAGACCACCCTTTCCCACGGGATCATAATAAAATCCATTTCTACTTTCTATTTGAGAAGCCTCTGAGTTTAATTCTGGGTGAAGTTGCTGTCCCACACATACGTTTGATTAAACTGAGATTGTTAACCCCTTAAAGTTGCTTTCCTCAGAAAAGCAGATCAAAGAACCTGTGTTGGCAGCCCTTCTGTGTGCTGGTCTTGTTGGGTCTTTCACCCCCACAGTAGCTGCTAGCAACATTGTTGTTTCACTCTATATGCCCATGATGACTCACAAATGAGGGAGGGAGAAGGGATTAATTGGGAAAGGCTTCAATGAGAAAGTGCTACTGAAGCTGAGCCCAGAGGTGGGAAGGGAGTACATTCCAGACATGGAACTAACTAGTCAGTCAACAAATACTTACTTAGCGCTTCCTATGTGTCAGGCATTGTGTTAGGGGCCAAGGAGAAAAAGAAAGGCAAAAACAGTCCCTGGCTGCAAGGGTCTTAGATTCCAATGGGGGAAAACCTGTAAATAAATACTCACACAAAAAGATGCATACATTGTGAGTGGAAGAAAAGGCTTTAGCAACTGGGCAGACTCCTAAAGAAGGTGGTGTTATTTAATATGACCCTTGAAGAAAGCCAGAGATGCTATGGGATGAAGGTGAGGAGGGGCACATTCCAGGCATGGGGGCAGCCCCCACAAAAGTACAGAGAATGACTGTGCTCTATTTGAGTAATAGCAGGTAGGTCAATATGGCTGAACCACAGAGTGAAGGGAGGGGAATAAAGTATAAAAAGACTTGAAAAGCTCAGAAAGGGCCAAATTATGAAGAACTCTAAATGTCAAACATTTTATTGTTGTTCAGTTGTGGCCAACTCATCATGAGCCTTTAGGGGTTTTCTTGGCAGAGATACTGGAGTGGTTTGTTGTTTCCTTCTCCAGCTCATTTTACAGATGAGGAAACTGAAGCAAACAGGGTTAAGTGTCTTGCCCAGGGTCACACAGCTAGTAAGTGTCTGAGGCCAGATTTGAACTCATGGAGATGAGTCTTCCTGACTCTAGAGCTGATACTCTATACGTTGTGCCAATTGCTGGCAAAGTCAAACATAAGAGTTTATATTTGATCCTCGAGGTAATAAGGAGCCATGGATCTCATTAAGCTGGGGAAGAAGGGCGATATGATCAGACCTATCATTTAGGAAAATTACCTTGGCAGAGGAGTGGATAGGAATGGGGATAAACTTGAGACAAGTTTACTAATTAGAAGGCTATGCAATAGACCAGACAAAAGGGTATGAAGGCATTAGTGAGAGTGGTAGTTATGTGAGGTGAGAGGAGATGTATATGAGAGATGCTGTGTGGCAGGTGAAAGATGAAATGGATGAGGAAATACATTTTCGATCTTTTGAGCATATAGAGTTATTAGGCAATGCATGACAATTGCCCAACAAATTGGGACCGCGTGCCTTCCTCAGCTTAGGCTGGATCCTGAATACAGGGGGAGACAGATTTTATACATTAAAAACAATTGATGGAATAAAGCCAATTACTTAAAAGGAAATAATACAACATTAGGTAATCTGATTTCTAAATGGATGAAAGGTTAGAGGCCTTCCAAGTTTGGAGGGGAAGAACGAATAGGTGTAATTCCCTGAACTCAGAACAGGAGGTGTCCCACTACCCAAAGTGTCTGTAAACAATCAGAGGAACCTGGAAACAATAACTGAATGACCAGGAGAGGCCGATTTTCACTTCAGTAAACCTTCATTTTAGGGGCACAGTTTTTTTTGTTTGTTTTAAAGAGATGACTCTGCATGGATTTGAATTGACTATAAAATTGTTTCTAGCATGTGATCTAAATATTCATGGGCTACATAACTTCCCCAGAATCCTCTCGCCTTTAAGTAATTCTATGCAGGTTGGAATCTAGAGAACTACAGGTCAGAGTGAGCTACAAAAAAGTTCAGAAACAAGGGGATGCTTGAGATGTGGATCTGTTCGAGTTTCTAGTCAGAAGAACTGAGGTCCTTGGTTAAGGGTGTTTAAGGAGCAGGTAGAGGTGGTCCAGTTTCCCAGCCATGCAGGGTTGGGTTCAAATAATACAATAAGGTTTTTTCTCAATGTCCATAGTGAATAAAGTAGAAATAGTAATATTGGGCAATGGATTGCATTTGTGGGGTGAGTGAGAGTGAGGAGTTGAAGATGACACTAAGATTGTGAGCCTGATTGACTGGGTGGCTGGTGCTTTTCTGGACAATAATCAAGTTCAGAAGAGGAGAGGGCTCATGGGAAAAGATGATAAGTTCTGTTTTGAACATGTTGAGTTTTGAGATGCCTACAGGACATCCAGTTTGGGGTGTATAAAGGCAGTTTTGTATGACTGTAGCTCAGGGGAAAAGCTAGGGTGGCATATGTAGATCTGAGAATCATTTGCATGGAGATAATAATTAAATTGATGGCAGTTGACAAGACCATCAAGTGAGTCAGGGTAGAGTGAAAAGAGAAGACCCAGGAGAGAGCCTTGGGAGATCCTTGTGGTTTGTGGACAAGGCAAGGATGAAGAACCATCATGGAAGATGAGGAGTGACCAGGCAGTTAGGAGGAAAATCATGAGAGAATAATGTCACAAAAATTTGAGCAGGCGATTAACAATGTCAAATGCTGTAGAAGGTAAGAAGGAGCAAGACTGAGAAAAGGCCACTAGGTCTGGCAATTAAAAGGTCTTTGGCAATTTTGGAGAGGGAGTTTCAGTTGAATACTGAGGTTGAAAGACAGATGTGAGGTGAGAGTAATATAAGAAAAGGTTAAAAAAAGTAGATCAAGGGTGGAATTATGGAGGACTTTAAAATGTGAATTTACATTTTATCCTAGAGGTAATAGGGAGCCCATGAAGGTTTTTGAGTAAGGAATCTATGAATATGACCAGACAGGATCATTGGAAGGTGTCCAGTGGGTGTATCAAACATACTGCTAGAGGTTCCCAACATTCTTGGTGCCAGAACCAAATTAAATGCCATTGGGAAATACTAAGCAAAATAAATAAAAATATAATAGAACATAGATAACATGGTTTTCTAAGTCAGCATGCAGCCCATAGGAATCCTTATGTATAGTATGATGTCTGTTTGAGTTTGACACCATTGGTGTACAGGATGGACTTAGAACTGAAATCAGGAACACCGATCAGGAATCACTGTGTTTCCTTCTTCAGGGGTACTCAGATTTTAAGCTGAATCTCTCCATATAGAGTGACAGGCTCTGCTCTCTTAATATAGGAATTTCAAGCATCCTCCAGCAGGTGATCAGAGGAATCACCCATTAGGTTCCCAAATCACCTCCCCCAAGCCTAGCCTGTCTCCCCGCTGCCAACCGCACCATACTAGTTGCCTCAGACCACTTGGACCACAAACAAGGCTGACTTTTACTCTGCTTGATAAAAGACAAGCAAGTACAAATCATTTTCCAGGCTTTACACTTAAAAAAAGAAAAACCTACCCCCTTAGAGGTTAGAGGGAAAAGCAAAAAGGATGAAGATTTTTCTTCTCTGTCTGGCAAGAATTTTTATGTAGCTTGGAAAAAGAAGTAAGGATCCCTTTCTGTGGCCACCAGAGCCTCGTCCAGCAGCTTCACTGTCTCCCTTTTCTCGATGATGGAGGAGAGATAATTAGCTAAAGATGAGCAGCTTGTTCCTGTCACCATAGCTTGGGTGAAGAGCTTTCAGCTCATTGATCCATAATGCTGCCTTTCAGTTCGAGAAATGTGGCATTCTTTTTTTCTTTTCCCAGCCCCCTCCAAGATGAGTAAAAGGCAGCAACGGTTGGCATTTTACTTCTGTGTGAGGATCATTTATCCCAGCTTCCTATTAGGACTTGGCTTTCCTTAGCAGGACACATTTGATTCTTAATGCTTTCGAATAGAATGGAACACAGCCTGTGGAACCGAGTTATGGGAGACAGAACGCTTTTCCTGTATGTAATCTTCATTTCTGGAATTCCCTTTCTCCCTTCCCACTATTGACGAAGCCCAGATCTGCCATCCTTCAGGGCATAGTGCAAGACTTAATCTCTTTTCAGCTTTGGCATTTTCTGCTTAGTAGATTCCCATTTCCTTCCCTAGCCTTCGCCTTCACTTTGACAGGCTATTATTGCATTATCTTGTTTCTGTACACCAGCCAGAGGCATATTGGCAACTTGTGTACTTTTTAGGTCTAACAAATAAATAACTAGGACTCTCTAATCACTATCAGGGCACCCAACCAGCACAATGCTACTAGAAGAATAAAATTAGTATCTATCTTCAAGAGAAGGAAGGAGAAAAAGAAAGGCCCAGGAAATCAGCAACCCATAACTCTAATTTAATACCTGATACATTTCTTTAGCAATCAATGAGACAGACAGTTTGCAAGTACCTTTGGGAAGCTAACATGATGAATGGGATGTATTCCTGTAATGGAACAAATAAGATTTGCATATGGAGGTCATTTTTGTGGGGGACAATAGGTACTGCCATGGGACTATAACCAGTCAACTTGGGTGTGGGTTAAGAATATGGCACAATGAGCTTGGAGGTTGCGAGTGGGCAGCAAGGGAATGATTTCGCTTGGAAGCTGACTAAACCTGGAGGGAGACTTGGTTTTCCAACAGGAGGGTAAGTCTGCAGAGGGAGACGTAAGCATCCAGGAGATTATACTTTGTGCAGAGGTTCCCAAATAGGGAGTCAGCTGCTTCAAGCATCCCAGGGACTATGAGAGGTCAAAGGAGCTGTAAAAAAGGCCCACAATAGCAGGTGCACAATGACCTGTGCAGATCAGTCTCTAAGTCTATTCATTTGAAGAGAGTTACTGTCTTTTTGGGGAATAAACTTTCCAAGCTCTGCTCCTCATTCTTCTAGTGACCTCACCAAAATATCTTACTAACCACAATGGAAAATCCTTGCACAGTTGGGGAAACAGACCATTGAAGCATAAAGCATTAGAATTCTCCCTCTCCCTCTCCCTCTCCCTCGTCCTTCCCTCTCCACCCCACCTCCTCATCTCTCTCTCAATTCTTCTCCCCTCCCCTTTTTCTCTTCTTCTGTCTTCTCTTGTTCTTTCTTCTCCTCCTTTGTCTCTATGTGTCTACTTCTGTCTTTGTTTCTCTCTTCTCTTGGTCTCTGCCTCTGTTTGACTGTGTCTGTGTCTCTATCTGGTTGTCTTTGTCTCTGTCTCTATGTCTCTGTATCTTCATCTCTATCTCTTTCTCTCCCTTTGTGTGAAGAAATCCTATCTTTTTCTTTGTACCAATCATCAGTATTTTTATTTTTTAAAATATTATTTATTTCTAACATTCATTTAATAAATTATTTTGAGGTCTGAATTTTTTTCCTCCCTCCCTCCCACTCCTCTTCCACCCATTGAGAAGGCAAGAAATGTGATATTGATTATATATGAATTATACATTATATTGTACATATATGTGCCTCAGTTTATATATGTGTAAATATATAATGAGGCAAATTGAATTGATGAAATCATGCAAAACACATATCCATATTAGCCATGTCACAAAAAAACAAGAATAATAAAAAAATTGAAAAAAATTATGCTTCAATCTGCATTCAGACTGTTCTTTCTCTGGAGCACGATGGTAATTTTCATCATAAATCCTTTGGAATTATCTTGGATCATTGTATTGATCAAAATAGCTAAATCATTCACAGCTGATCATCATACACTATTACTCTTGCTATGTACAGTGTTCTGGTTCTGCTCACTTCACTTTGTATTAGTTAATCTATATCTTCCCAGGTTTTTCTGACACAATGCTGCTTGTCATTTCTTATAGCACAATAGTATTCCATAACAATCATATACCACAACTTGTTCAGCCATTCCCCAATTGATGGGCATTCCCTCAGTTTTCAATTTTTTGCCATCACAAAAGAGCTGCTATAAATATTTTTGTAAATATAGTCCCTTTCCTTTGATCTCTTTGGGATACAGATCTGGCAGTGACATTGTGGAGATAAAGGGTATGAACAATTTTATAACCCTTTGGTTGTAGTTCCACATTGCCCTCTAGAATAGTTGGATCTGTTTACAACTCCATTAACAATGCATTAATGTCTCAATTTTTCCACATCCCCTCCAGAATTTGTCATTTTCCTTTTCTGTTCTATTAGCTGATCTGATAGGTGTGAGGTGGTATCTCAGAGTTGTTTTAATTTGCATTTCTCTAATCTGTAGTGATTTTTTTATATGACTATGTATATAGGCAGATAGATAGATAGATAGATAGATAGATAGATAGATAGATAGATAGACTATAGATAATTTCTTCTGAAAACTGACTGTTCATATCCTTTGACCATTTTCATCAATTGGGGAATGTCTCATATTCTTATAAATTTGATTCAGTTCTCTATTCTCTATATATCTGAGAAGTGAGGCCTTTATCACAGAAACTTGCTGTAAGATTTTTCCCCCAGTTTCCTGCTTTCCTTCTAATCTTGGCTACATTGGGCTTTATTTGTGTAAAACCTTTATAATTTAATGTAATAAAAATCATCCATTTTACTTCCTGCCTATCTCTTATTTGATCTAACAGGTCAAATTTTCCATGCTCCCCTAATTCATTAGTATTTTTTAAAGTTCCCTAGCAATTCAGTTAAAACAGGTTTTTTTTGGGTGTCTGTGTAGTCACACTTAAAATTGCTCTAAACTTTCAAAAAGGACACTTCCAATGATCACAATTTGAGTCGGGAGGAAGTGGTTACTGAAAAAAAGAACAATTGGGGGCCAGTAATCCTTTTGACGTGGAGGGCCTGTGAAATTCATTCTTTGATTAACTCCTATCTCAGGTATGGAAATCTTACCTCTCTTGGGTTGGTCCAAAGTCTTCATTTAAGTGGAGGAGTTTCATTCTTAAAACTTTGCTAGTGAAGTGGTGCCATGAATTTGGAGAATTCATGCTTCTTCTTGACTTGGCTATAGAGTTTGCTATCCTCTTTAGGAAAATAATAACAATAAAGCTGACAGGATTCTAAGGATGTCTTCGTATTGGAGTGCTCATTGAAAACTAAGTTATAGAAAGCAATGATCTCCAAAGCATGACTGCATGCCATATCTAATACTATCTAATCCTTAGGTTATCTCCAACACAGCCACCTCTACCCTTTACTCCTTATAGCCTCCTACTCCCTTACTCCAATCCTTCCTGCACCTGTCCATTCAGAAGCATGTTGACATCTGAGTAATAGATATTCTTCATCCTTTTGGTCTTTACTATGTGGATGGACAGGCCAGGCTCCTTTAAATGATTGAAGATCACTGCTAGGAGTCTCAGGATGATGTCCCTCTGCTACCATCCTCTTTACAAACTGTCTGCTTATTGCCACCCACAAACATATAGATCATATAGAGATTTATTCATCTATTCCTCAATCAATGGCATAATATCCTCCCCTCACCCTCTGCCAAAGATAGGATGGTCCCTCTTTTGGGTAACTATGTCCTTCAATTCCCAACAGTAGAAGTAAATGGATAATGAGATCACAGATTTAGCACTAATAGAGACCTTAGAAATGATATAACCCAACCTCCTCATTTTACAGATGAAGGGCCAAGAAGGAAAAATAATTTTCCCCAAAATTTTACACAGGGGCAGAACCAGAATTTGAACCAAGATCTGACCCAATGGGATTTTTTTTAAAACAGATTTTTCAATAGCTAAATATATATGATAGTGAGGAGAAAATCCATATTTATAAAGCACATCCTTTAGAATTTTGTAATTTACTTTAGAGAGATTCTCCACTTTGCAGAAGGGCAGAATCACAACCAGATGATTTCATATGTGAGATGTGATTCGATTTATAAAAATTTGATTTTCAAATAAGTGACAGGTAACCTAGAATAAATACCTGGATTTTAGTTCTGGTTCTGCCACTAACTAGAGATTTAACTCACTTCATTTCAATGGACCTCAGTTTTCTTATCCATAAAATGAGAGTGTTAAACTAGATTAAGTCTTCTAATGTCCCTCCTAGTACTAAAATCTTGTGATTTTTGTAACAAATTAGAGCAAAGATGTGAAACACATCCTCAGAGACATGATCTTATATCTAAATGGGCTGGTAAGTAAGCTATATTGTTATTCTGATTTAGTATATTGAGAAGTTGATGGAGAGAAACATTTAAGAGCATTGGCCTGAGGTCAAATAGTAAATCAATGACCTGTCTGAGAACAGGACTCAAGGGTCCTAGATGCCAGGGAACAGTCTTTGAGTTCTACTTCCAATCTGAGTAAACCAAAACTACACTTTTTCAGCTTTATCTTCTTTTTTTCAAAATCTGAATTTTGTTGTTTATTTTGTTACGTGCTACACCAGTCAATAAAATGTCTTCTGATCTTAAAGAAAAAAAAGAGATCCTTTTGGAGCTGAATTTGAAGTAAAGTGAGCATTTGTAGATAGCAATTTGTCATTAAAGTATACTATGCCTTGGGAATAATGGAGGTAGCTACCATTTAATTCCCTAGGAAAATGGCCAGTTGGGGGGCCCAGGATTTGAGGGCATTTGATCCGCAATGATAAATTAAATTTTACTCTTAGTAGAAATTCAGTCAAGCTCAAAGTCTTGATAGAATACTTACTCATCATCTACTGCTCCCGTCTATATTATCTCCTCTCCCACCTTGCGCCTGCAAATGTTTCTGTGCACCAAGCCCTCCCTGTTAAGGGTTAAGAAAGGATTTTCCTTAATGATGGTAGATGAAAGCAATTTCACAGAATCAATTTCAATTTTAGAAGCACCTTGAGAATTACCAGGAGTTTGTAAGTTTTATTGTGTTGAATTAATAGACATTTTTGAAGTCAAGATTCTAGAGCTCAGATCATCATTTTTTTTTCCTTCTTCCTGGCTTCACTTCAATGATCATAACAGGGAAAAAATGATCTTTAATGAAATGTTTGAGCCATATGTTATGCCGATGAGAGGTTCTCATGAAAAATGGGTTTTCCTTAAACCACTCAGGCCTGATCATAGATTAAAGTTCAGGGTCTAGCTTATTGATAAAATTTCTCCTACATGCTTCCTTCTCTCTCTTAAGGAGACAAAGCTACTGTGAATTTTCAATGGGAAATTAAAAGGACAAGAATGACCAGATAGAAAAACTAGGATAACACAGCCATGGTGCTGTCTATCCCAGGAATGGTGTTTGGATAGAACAGTTCTTCCCAACTGGACCACTAGGGAGTAGGCCTGATGGTCAGTCCTTCCACCTTTAGTTGACTTCATACTAACAATATAATACTATTTCAGGAATGCAACATCTTTATGTAAGAGCTTGATATTACTGGTGAGAAAGGAATTAATGCTTTGCTCCTAAGCAGATGAACTCCTTTAGGTCAACAGGAGATCATGTGGTCTGATGGAAGCTCTTACCTACTAAGTCATTTCTAATACTCTGAAAGAGCTACATTTCCCCTTTCTCCAAAGTCCCAAACCCAGATTATTATGCCTGATGCCATGATGTGAGCAAGAAGGTAAGGCTTTGTTGAATCTGAAAACAGCTGACTGAGGTTAGAATATTCAAATCATGTTTCTAGACCTCTAAGAAAAGCCATCTAATCAATTTTTCCATTTTGTGATGGGGAAGTTAAGGTCCACAGAAGGTGTGTGGCTTTTTCAAAGTCACATAGTTCATTAGCAGCAATTAGAAGTTGGAATCAGATCTCCTGACCCCCAATCCAGTGCTCTCTCAATTTAATGCCTTAGATAAAGGACAAATCAATCATTCAATTCATCAACAAGCTTCAAGTATGCCAGGCACTGTGTGAAGTGCTTGAGATACAAAGAAAGGCATGCATACACACACACACACACACACACACACACACACACACACAAAACTCAAGAAGCTAACATTTTATTTATAAAATGTATACAAAACAGATAGAAGGTGATGTTCAAGGACAAGATTCTCCAGATAAATGCTAAAGAATAACCCACAAATCTCGAGTAGGAAAGAACCTTAGAAGGCATGTATCATATAAGCCATGGATATATTCTGCTATGGTAGTATTTGCTCAGGAAAGAAGGGGTGGAGCCAAGATGGCATCTGGAAAGCAGGGACTTGCTTAAGCTCTCCCCTAAATCCCTCCAAACACCCATAAAATTGGCTCTGAACAAATTCTAGAGCTGCAGAACCCACAAAATAGCAGAGGGAAGCAGGTCTCCATCCCAGGAGAGCCTGGATGATCTCTGCGAAGGGTTTATTGCACAGTACTGGGAGCAGAGCTCAGCCCAGCATGGGCCATACCAGGACATACCAGACTGGGAGTTGGCCAGGAGCAGGCTTTAGAGCCATGAATCATTGAGCTGTGGCAGTTACCCAATTTCTCAAGTCACAAATGCCAAAGACCACGGAGCAAGTTAGTGGGAAAACTGTTAGATCAGGTTAGAGATAGAACCGGCCCTAGCCCTGGGGGTGGTGGAGGTGGTGAGGTGGTGGCGGCAGCAGCAGCAGCAGCAGCAGCAGCAGCAGCAGCAGCAGCAGCAAGCTCCTATGGCTGCTTCCAGAGCTCCAATGTCAGCTGCTTCCAGAGTCCCTGGATCACACAATGGGAGGAATCAAGCAGTGGATCAGAGCAGTTTGGGAGCACTTTGCCCTGCTTGGATCTGAGTTGCAATCCTGGTTGGTGGTTCTTGGGGGAGGAGCAGCACTGCTGTGGCAGAGTTTGCAGTGACGGTGGAGTAGAAATAGCTCTGAAAACAGCAGCACAAGGGCCCTAAAACTTGGGACAAAGTACTCTCTACTCTACAAGCTGTCATACCCTGACAAAAAGCTCAAAGGTCAAGTAGTTGGCTGGGAACATGGCCAGGCAATGAAAAAGGATGCAGACTCAGACTCAGACTCAGACTCTGGAATCTTTTTTTGGTGACAAAGAAGATCAAAACATACAGCCAGAAGAAGTCAACAAAGTCAAAGAGCCTACATCAAAAGCCTCCAAGAAAAACATGAACTGGTCTCAGGCCACGGAAGAGCTCAAAAAAGGATTTGGAAAAGCAAGTAAGAGAAATAGAGGAAAAATTGGGAAGAAAAATGAGAGAGATGCAAGAAAACCATGAAAAACAAGTCAGTGAATAGCTAAAGGAGGCCCAAAAATACTGAAGAAAATAACACCTTAAAAAAATAGACTAACCGAAATGTCAAAAGAGCTCCAAAAAGCCAATGAGGCAAAATTAGCCAAATGGAAAAGGAGGTCAAAAGACCACTGAAGAAAATACCACCTTAAAAATTAGATTGGAGCAAGTGGAAGCTAGTGACTTGATGAGAAATCAAGATATTATAAAACAGAACCAAAGGAATGAAAAAATGGAAGACAATGTGAAAAATCTCGTTGGAAAAACAACTGGCCTGAAAATAGATCCAAGAGAGATAATTTAAAAATTATTGGACTACCTGAAAGCCATGATCAAAAAAAGAGCCTAGACATCATCTTTCAAGAAATTATCAAGGAAAACTGCCCTGATATTCTAGAACCAGAGGGTAAAGTAGAAATTGAAAGAATCCACTGATAGTCTCTTGAAAAAGATCCCAAAAAGAAAACTCCTTGGAATATTGTCACCAAATTGCAGAGTCTCCAGGTCAAGGAGAAAATCCTGCAAGCAGCCAGAGAGAAACAATTTTAATATTGTGGAAACACAATCAGGATAACACAATATCTAGCAGCTTCTACATTAAGGTATTGAAGGGCTTGGAATATGATATTCTGGAGGTCAAAGGAGCTAGGATTAAAACCAAGAATCACCTACCCAGCAAAACTGAGTATCATGCTCCAAGGCAAAATATGGATTTTCAACAAATTAGAGGACTTTCAAGCTTTCTCAGTGAAAAGACCAGAGCTGAATAGAAAATTTGACTTTTGAACACAAGAATCAAGAGAAGCGTGAAAAGGTAAACAAGAAAGAGAAATCATAAGGGACTTACTAAAGTTGAACTGTTTTGTTTACATTCCTACATGGAAAGATGATGTGTGTAATTCATGAGACCTTTCTCAGTATTAGGGTAGTTGAAGGGAATAAACATACATACATACATACATATATATATATATATA
>CM053626.1:67795566-67838779 GCA_028646595.1 Phalanger gymnotis | reverse complement strand
AAATAAATAAATAAATAAAAAGAATTCCTGCTCTAGGGAGATCCTGGGAGACTTGGCCAACTTTAGAGACCCTCCCTAGATGCCACTCTCAAGTGTCCCCAGGTGCGGGCTGCTCGCTATAAGGTTTAGTAGTTTTAGCACGGTCTCAGCCTCAGCAAGGGAGACTTGTTATGTGGGTGATTTTTGTTTCCGTGGAATGGTAAATAGTACTTCTCTCCTCAGCATCTCTTCTCTCTGCTGTCTCCTTCCCCTCTGCTTTAAAATATGCAGCCGCCTCCCTTCCTTTGCCTGACTCCCTTTTATGTATTCTGTGCTCCTGTCCAACTGTTCCTCAAACTCGTCCTGTCCCTGCCCTCCTCCATGAGTCTGTTCAAGTCATCCTCACGGTTGAGTTGCACTCCCTTCTTCATCTGCCCCAGTTGAAGCTTTTAAGGCAGAAAAATACTTAACCTGTGGTTTGTAGATAGATTTCATAGAGTCTGTGAACCTGGACCAGAAAAAATTTTATCTTTTATTCCAATGAAGCCTTAACTGTTTCTTTCAGCTGACAGTAATCTCTCTCTCAACAGATTTGTTCCATTCCTTCCTCTGGCACTCTGCTTTGTCTCTGTCACATTCGGTTAGAAGTCACGTTGATTTGTGAATATGTCTAATTTCCTGCTTTAGGTTGTAAATTCCGTGATATTAGCAAGTATATCATTCTTGATCTTTGTATCACCAACCTTATGCATAGTGCCTCACACGCAGTAGGTGCTTAATAAGTGTTGAACTGGGACTTTGAAAAGACTTGGTTGGCTCTCACTATCGTCTTATAGCTTTCCTTCCTTTTATAGTCAAATTTACTTAGGCGGATTCCATACTAAAGTTTAGGGAACCTGGGTAGTTCCATTAATATGAATGGGAGACTTGGAGTCAGGAAGATCTGAATACAAATTCTGCCTCAGACCCTTAGCAGCTGTGTTACCCTGGGTAAGTCTGTTAACCTCTTTTAGCCTGTAAAATGGGGATAATAATAGCACTAGCCTCTCAGGGTTTTTGTAAGAATCAAGTGAGATAAAATTTGCAGTACTATGTACATGCTGGATTTTATCATTATTATTAGTATTACTATTAATTTACAATAACAGCAAATTCAATAATTGGGCCATGTTGACTTTGAAGAAGGTCTTAGAGGTCTTCCCAGGAGTGGTGTGGATCCAGCGTGAAAAGGCTTGTGAGAGCTGTTTGTTAAATTTTCAGTGTGAGCATTTACACTTTAGAAATTGACAAATGATACAAATCATTTTGATTTATTGTCTTGTTGATCGTCTAGATTCAAAAAAAAAAGAAGGGAAAATATGAGTAATACAGATGCAACCTAAGAGTGGGTCTTGTGCATATTTTCCCCCCGGTTGTTAAATATTTATCATAATCCTCCTAGGAATTCCCTGCCTTTCATCTATATTCTTTATTTATTGTATACATAACAGGTTATAGACATGTTGTTTCTTCCATTGGACTGTAAGGTTTTTGGAGACAGGGACCTTTTTCTCAGTGCTTTACACTAGTGGTGTCAAACTCAAATGCAAAGCGATCCCTTCCCTATGGGCAATATATTTACTTAGAAAACCACAAATCAACATTACCTATGTTGTATTTTATTTTTTGTTAAATATTTCCTAATTACATGGGGGAAAAAATTCATGAAAGGAAGCTTAAAAGAGGTGGCAGATGTGGTGGAAGAGGGTGGAGAATGAAGGTACTTAGCATGGTAGACAAAGTTCTGTGGAGATGAATCAGATGTGCAGCCTGGAGAGGAATGGAATCATGGCTGGTCTGGGTGTTTTTCCTTGAAGTGCAGGTTCTAGGACGAGCCAGCCAATCAGAGGAAGGAGAAATCCAGGGATAGAGTGAATTTCTAGGGGGAAGCAGATTTCTGCAACATGATAGAGAAATGTAAGAGAATCAGGAATGCAGTGATCTCCTTATCACTGGAAGCATTTCAAGCAAACCCTTGATGGACTATTTGTCAAGAATGTCATAGAGGAGAGTTCTATCCAGATAGAAATTGGAAAAGAACTTTCCTTACTCAGAGGGTCTGTGATTCTTTGAATGAATGATTTACATTTTATAAAATTGGGGAGCTAGGTGGTACAGCGGACAGAGCACTGGGCTTGGAGTCAGGAAGACTCATCTTTGTGAGTTCAAATTCAGGCTCAGACACTTACAAGCCGTGTGACCCTGGGCAAGTCACTTCACCTTGTTTGCCTCAGTTTCCTCATCTGTAAAATGAGCTGGAGAAGGAAATGACAAATCATTCCAGTAACTTTGCCAAGAAAACCCCAGGAGAGGTCACAAAGAGTCAACACAATTGAACAACTTACATTAGCCTCCACTTTGTTCTATGTTAACTGCCTAGCTATGATCACAAAGGGAGTTAACAAGAGAACGTAGACTAGAACCCAAGTATCTTGCTGCTCTGATGAATGGTCTTTTTCATTGCATTAGACTGCATCTGACGAGTTACTAGTATAATTGAGCCAACACTTTATCCACAAAGCAAAGGAGGAAAAGGGTCACCAACTAACTCTGCATCTTATCTCCAGAGAGTTGATTACAGGTTGCTACGAGTATTCACTGGGACTTCTGGGACAAATCTTTGTCAACCCTTCCATGGAGGGAGCCTAGTCCTCTGCTATGTCCCCACCTAATCATAAACAAGGCTGGATTTTTTGCGTGTGTCTTAATCCTTTCATCCCAGGCTGAGGGTGAAGTATGGTGTCCCTGGAATGGATTGACATCATTCCCTTTGCTTCTGCCATTCCTGCTGGTCTAGATTTATACCCACTAGGCATGTCTAGTTCAATGCTCAGTGTCAGGTCCACGGTGAGAATTTAGTGGGATTGCTCACAGAAAATAGATGGGAGATGAGAATGTTAGTACAAAGAATAATAGGGGAATTATTAGGTATAAGCCGAGAGCTGGGACATCTGAGTGCTGGGGTATCTGATTGCCAGATGACTGATTCGATATGTCTATACCGAGGTTGGGACACCCCTCAGATGACTCAGTTTGCTTGTCTCTAAAAATAACCAGGAAGAATGATCTCTGAATGAGCTGCAGGATCAAAGCATTCTAAGGCCAGCCCTAATAATATATAAGACCCAATTTTCCTGGGATTTGATTTGACATCTGCCTAGGGAGCAAGGGAATTAGTCATATGAAAACACCAGGAGTCTTATCTATCCTGATTATGCTGTCTTTGTGGTTATGAGGCGGGAGGTCTTCCCCTAGGTCTTCCAGGGTAGAGACTAGACAACCTCACATCTTTTCTGGCTCTGAATTTCTGTGATTCTATGATTATGTAACCTAACGACTGACAAGCTTAAATGGGCTGGTTTGTTCCTCTCTCAGACTGATTAATTGAGGAGGGAGGTGAAGGAATAGGATCTTGGGAAGCCTAGGGCTTTGTCACAAAGCCCAATTATCTGATAGTGTGGTGCCGACGTTAGACTTTTAAATTTTTTTTAATTTAATTTATTGTTTTGGATGTTAGATGTTTGTATTTTATCTTTGTTCAGGCTGAGTTAGGTTTGAGATCCTTCCTGAGCTAATCACCTGCACGTGACATAAACAAGATTCTCACATAATAAATAAGCTTTAGATATGTGACGCGGCCCTCAACCCACCTGGCCAGAGGGACAAAATTGTCCTTTGTCAAGTGTGACTGGCAGCAGGGATGACCAAACCAGAGGGCCATTTGTTGGGGTTCATTATGTGTCATCTGCTGTGTTGAACTATGTAGACAAATATGCTCAAGGACAATTTACTTGTCTGCCCACGACTAAACTGAAATGCCATATTTGAGTCTGTGTGGCTCTGAGGAAAACAATGTGCCCTGAGAATGTGTGGTAGTCTTTTGTGATGTCACCTCTAGAATGTTCCGAGTGCTTGGGAGACCGACTTCTGCAAAGAGCCTACATCTTGAATTTCAGTTTGGTAGGTTTTACCTTTTGTTTTGAAAAAAAGAAATTATCTAAAACATAAACATGTAGGCATCAAGATGACTGCTCCAAATAATATATGTGTAGAAAAAAATAGGCCTAACGGCATTTTCCAAACCATGTACCACAGAACCCTGGTATTCTGACTAAAGGATTAGAGTGAATGTTTCAAGAAAATTTCAATGCTAGTGACATTTATTCCTCTAAAATATGAAATATAAAATTAAGTATATTAAAAACATTCTTTATAGTGATTTAAAAAGAAATGTTTATTCCCCTCTAGCACCCAAGTTTCCCCAAGCTCTGTCTTTTTTCCTGGGGAGGGGGGCATTCCATCCTGCCCCCTCCCCTTGTCTCCTGGACCAGCCTTTAAGATTTGAGTTCATGTAATTCATGCCCCATAGCTGAATCATTTTAGGAAATGCTGTTCTAAACTATCTGGTTATTTGAAGCCAGGGCCTGCAAGATGAGATGGGATGATGTGCATGTTTTTCACACTTGGATTTCTTTCCTTAGGGCATAAATAATTGAGGGTCTATGGTAAGCAAAAAGGCAAAATAGCTATATTCTTTTTCTTCTGTGAGTAACTGACGTTTGAGTGTGGTTGTGGAAGTATGTCATGCCTGTTCCACTGATCGTCTCTCTTGGCCAAATGAAAATTCAGAGGAAGATGGGGTATACGGGGAGGTGCCAGATCTGAGAAGCTTTTTGGTTCCACCTATGATTGACATATTGAAGAAAAATGCAGTATGCAGTTTTTAGTTAAAGATATACTTATTCCTTTCCCAAAATTGCATGGCGTCATGAAAATAATGCTGAATATCATCAGAATATTGAGACTTTGGCTCTAGCTCTCTCTGTTACTACTTAGCTTCGTAAACTTGGGGAACTAAGTCTTTTTGATTCTGAGCTTCATCATCTGTAAAATGAGGCAGCTAGTTCAGATCAGTTATCTTCAAAATGCGGTCATTGGAATGTGAGAAGATGAGATGTATCCTTGCCTCCCCTCCCCTCCAGCTAATGGTGGGCTTGTCTCTAACACAACTCAACCACTTCTTGTAACATTTCTTTGGATACCTTTACTCACTCCCTTGCACATTGATTGTTCAGAAATGTGTTGGTCATTCATGGAGGTTATAATATCATGACCTGACTTCTGACCTAGGCACCAGGCAGCATCTGTGTTGGCAAAACTCCACCATTCCTTACCACCCACTGGTTTCACCCAATATCCTCTGGATTGTGACCACTGCAGTCTTTGAGTTCTGGGGAAAAGTAACTATGCACCATCGCCCTTGTACAGACTTTTCATTTTTCAGTGAGAAAGAGTGAGTAGCATAGAATGAACAGATATGGATGGATTACAATGACATTAACTTTTATTCCCAATACACCCTGCCTTTGAAGTTCTTTATTTCTGGAGAGGGTACCATCATGCTTCCTGTCACCTAGGTTCTCCACCTCCATCGTATCCCTGACTTCTTATTCGACTTAAACTGTTCTGTTCAAAGTTACCATCAATCTCTTAATTGACAGATCTGGTGGTCTTTTCTCAGTGTTCATCCTTCTCTGACCTCTGTGACTGTGTTGATCACCCCTCTCCTTCTGGGTACTTATTCTTTCTTCTTTGGGTTGTCCTGACACTGCTGTCTCTTGGCTCTCCTATCTCTATGACCACTCCTTAATTTCCTTTACTTGTTCATATCACATCTACCCCCAACAGCAGGTATTCCCTTTTCTCAACATGGATGATATATGTGTGTGTGTGTGTGCATACATATATACACACACATACATATACATATATGTGTGTGACCAGTCATTATGTTTCTCCTGAGCTCCACTCTCACATCATGAAGCGCCTATGAGATATTTTGATGTGCCATAGGCATTTCAAAGTCACCATATCCAAAAGAGAATTCATTACCTTTCCCCTTCATGCTGCGCCACCACCCCCCCACGACCCACCTATTTTTTGAAGTTCCCTATTTCTGTTGAGCATACAATCTTATCCTTTTAGTCACTCAGGCTCTCAACCCTGGTGTTATTGATTTCTCCTCCCTGTCTCTCTCTCACCCCATATATTGAAGTCATGCCATGTTTACTTCCCCAACATGTCTTGTATTTTTTCCTCTTCTTCCTACTCATACAACCATTACTTTAGTTCAGTGTCTCATAACCTCTCACCTAAACTAAAGTAATAGTTTCCTAATTTAGTTCTTTGCCTCAGGTCTAACCCCTCTCTAATAACTCCCCAACACAGCAGCCAAAGTGATTTTTTCTTAAAGTGCAGGTCTCCTCATGCCACTTCCTTACTCTTCATTAACTCCAGTGGCTTCTTATTGATTTTAGGATCAAATGTTATTTTATCTGTCTCATCCCTACCCCACCCCCCAGTCTCCTAAGATCACTTCCCTAGTGACATCCTTGACCTCTTGCTTTTACTCACCCACATGTGAATCCATTGCCAAATCTCGTTTTTACCCTTGCCACAACATCCCTCATATATTTCCTTTTCTTTCCATTCACACAGCTGTCACCCTATATATAGGCTGTCATCAATTTGCCTGGATTATGGCAATAGGTTTCTAATTAATCTCCCTGTCTCTAGTCATTTCTTAGCCCCGTCCATCCTCAATTCAGTTGCCAAAGTATTTTTCCTAACGCTTCTAGGTCAGCCTACGTGTCTTTCCCCTTTTTCCCTTCATTAAACTCCACTGGCTCCCTATTATCTCTAGGATCAAATATAAAATCCTCTGGCATTTAAAACTCTTCATCACCTAGCCCCTTCCTCCATTTCTAGTCTTTTTATACTTAATCCATTCCCTATTCTATGACCTAACTGTGTCGATCTACTCATACATATAAATACCTTATCTCTAAAGACTCCTTGTGTTAGATGGTTGACCATTAAGCCTAGTGTTTTCTCCTTCCTCACCTCGAAATCTGGGATTTTTCAAGATTCAGCACAACTCCCACCTTCTGCAAGAGATTTTTCCTGGTCCTCTCAGTTGTTAGTGCCTTCCCCTCTACGATAACCACATACTTACTCTGTATATGTCTTCTTTGTACACACATATGTACATGGCGCCTTCCACGTAAGAATATGAACTCCGTGGGGACAGGACTATTTTTGCCTTTCTTTGTATGCCCAATAAGTGATTAATAAATGCTTTCTGATTAACTGACTAGTGTATATCATTATCAGTATAGTATCATATGTATGTAATTCATAAATAGGTAACTATGCACAGAAATTTTTTTACTGATAGAGGAGTGCAATCAAGAAAAGTTTGGAAACTACTGGGCTGAATAAGCTTTATTTTCAAAATATAAATGTTTTATCTAGCATCTTCATACATTACTATTCCATCTTAACGACACCCCCTCATTATAACCCTTCCTTGTAACAAGGAGGTACAACTAAGTAAAACAAGTCCATACAACATCCCTATGTAGAGAGCATATCTGGCATGACTTATTTCTTTCCCAGAATCCACCACTTTTCTGCTGTTAGATGGGGGCAGATGGCTATAAAGATGATCTTTCTTTATAGTCTCCTGCCGACTAAAATTTCTAATCATTCTATGAAATGGTCCACCATTTCTAAATAGTCACCTGAGACTTGAGGGAGGAGATCAAACTGGTCCTTAGTCTAAATAATGTTAAAGGAACCATTATTTTGACGAGTCAAGACAACAGTCATTATCTCTATGCCTACTTACCAAAAATGAAGAAGATGGGGGTTACAAATTGTCCGGCATCAGCAGAGAGGACAAAGACTACCGAACTGGTAAAAGGTGTGATAGTAATACAATTCCTGGTTTTGGATTTATCGAATTGCTCTTCATTTGACTGCCGGTAGATGCTACCAGAAGTTTGGGTTGTCTCCTGTTGCTATGTCACAATGGGGGCTGCCTTATTCATTGCCCTCCCCTCCACCTTGTTTGCGAACCTCAGCCTCTCAGGCTGAAATGTGGGATGAAGGAGTCAACTGTGCAGGTAAAGCCTAAAATGCTTGATATAGAAATGATTGGGGTAAAAACAGCTTTTCAGTCATCAAAGAGTGATTTCTAAAGCTGACCCTCCCAAAGAGTTTTCAGAAGGAAAGTAGAGAATGGGAGGGAAATGATTGAAATTCTCTCTCTTAGTAGAAGCAATTCTAACGATTCGGGGTGAAGATGACCAGGTGAATTGTACAACATGCCAATAGAGTATTGGCAATTCAGGACCCTCAGATTTAGACCGTATTTACAACCCGACATTGAACAATTTTCTACCAATTTTGTGCCATGCTGATTAACCAGAATTAAATCTGTATCTCCTTATGAGGAGATGCTGCTTCTGGTGATGGAATGACCCTAATGGCTGTATGAGTGTGGGACGATTCACTTTTAGGACTTAAATACTGGTAGTTTTTTTTTGTTTTGTGTTGGTATGGTGGTAGTGTGGGTGGACGTAGGGTGCCAAGCAGCTCTTGGAAGAAGCTATTGATGTTAGTGGCTTTTTCTTTTGGGTTCCTTTCTACCCTCCCCATTAGGTCTCTGCATTAATACTTTGAGAGGCAGCATGGTGTGATGAGTAGAAAGCCAGCCTCAGAGTTAGAAAGATGGGTTCCAGTCCAGCTTCTAACACAAATTGACGGTGCAATCCTGGGTTAGTCACTTAACTTTCTAGTGTCCTCAAGAGATCAACTCTCTAAAGTTGCTGATCTGCATTAGTAGAGAAAGTCCCCTCAGGTCTGGTAAAACATACACACACACACACACACACACACACACACACACACACACACACACACTTTTGACAGGTGATAAAAGTACAAGATACAAAAACCAGGAGAGGGAAGGAAGGGAAATGATGTGGTGATGTGGTTCAGAAAAATCTTTTCCTGAAAGAGATATCTTGGATGGTAGCTACCTCTGTGACTTGGCAGCCAGTTCGTAGGAAGTAAGGACCCAAAGCTGATGAAGGATGTTATAGATGGTTAGGCAGGCAGAAAAATGGGTGGGGAGTATGTTGGGGGAGGGAATATTTACCAAACTCGGTCCTGTGCTTTGGGGGAGGGGAGTATGCATTCTTCTTCTGCACAGTAGAGGGGTCTATGGGGGATTAGGTATGGGATACATAGAATGTTTTCTGGTGACCTGTGTTAAAGATGGATGACATCTTCCCAAGGGCTCATTGGCATTGGCTGGAGGCACAGGGTGGTATCCTGGGGATTAGATATTCTGTTCCTGTGAGTCTCTTTCAAGAAACTGGAGATAATCCGTCCTCTTGCTGCGTAAGGAATACTCCTAGAAAAGAGAGGTTACTCTTTTCCAAAGTGCCGTGAACTACTACTGTGTTGTGTTAAGCAAAAACTTGCCTGTTGCGTTGAAAAGAAATGCAGCAGAATTTCTGGTCCTGGCTCTGCCAATAACTAGTTCTGTGGCTTTGGGCGCATCGAGTCATCTCATTGACTTATAGCTCCCTCTTTGTGCAATGAAAGAAGTGGGCTAAATCAGGAGTCAGGAATTTTTTGAGGGGAGAGAAAGAACTTATTTTGTAAGATAAATAGCATATAGTTTTTTTGAAGAGCCATATTTTGTTATGCATATACACCATAGAGTCACAGATTTAGAACTAGCAGGGATCTTAGAGGTCATCTTGTTCAACCCCTCATTTTACAGATAAAGAAACTGAGGCCCAGTGTTGGTTACTTGCCTAAGGTCACACAGGTTGCAGAGTATAGGATTTAAACTCAGATCCTATGATTCTAAATACAGCCTTTTTTTTTTAACTGTCCCAGGCATGGCTCAGTTCTGATGACACCTTTATTTTCTGATTTTCCTAGTCATTAGTATGTATCTTTGCTGCCTCAAATTACATTGTATTTATTCATCTGTTTAAATACTGTACCCACCCTTCTCCTCCCTCTCCCACTCCCAGTAAAATGTCAGCTCCATCAGGTATGGGACTATTTTTACCTTTAATTTTTTATTCCCGGCAATTCACAGAGTGGCTTGTACATATCTGACAATAAATGCTGATTTAACTGAATTATGTGTGTATATATACATGCATTATATATGTATGTATATTTATACATATATATACATACATATTTTTGTTGTCAGAGGTTTTGTACCAATCTTATCTATGCTATATATTGTTGCTTTATTTAATTCATTCACAACAGCTGAATGTTGGGGGGCAACCTGGTGTGATATTATTTATAAAGACCCGTTCTTGAGCCAGAAAGATCTGGGCTCAGACTCAGCCTGACTGAATGACTTTAGGCAAGTCATACAACATCTCGGTGTACCCAGGCAATTCTCTAAGATGACCGACAGTGCAGAGCAGGTATTTATATCTTTATTGGTAGAAGGGCTTCCTCTTACAGAGATGAAACCAAAGGTCTGGTGTAAAAACAAACCCTATGAACACACATATTTGTTGTTCAGTTGTGTCCAACTCATTGTTAGCTCATGGACCATATCATGTCAATGCTGTTCATGGGGTTTTCTTGGCGAAGATACCAGATTGATTTGCCATCTCTTTCTCCAGTAGACTAAGGCAAATGGAGGTTAAGGGACTTGCTCAGGGTCACACAGCTAGTAAATGTCTGAGGCCAGATTTGAGAACTCATGTCAGCCTGACTCCAGGAGCCATCTAGCTGTCTCCCAGGCAAACAGTGGTTAAGTGATGTCAAGGTCACATAGCCAGTAAATGTGTGAAGCTGGATTTGAACTTGGGTCTTCCCGACTCCAGATTCAGTGTTCTTTCCTCTGAGCCACCTAGCCACCTCACAAACATAATACCAAATAATGACTATTAGTGTACTTTAATGATGTCAACTAGAACACAGATATAGGCTCATTTATTTTATCTGTCTATAGAGAGCCCGCTGCTCCCCAACCCCAATTCGAAGAGGTCCCTTCTATCTCTCTGGTTGTAATTCCACACATAAAATAATCCTTCCTCTTCCCTAGTCACTCTTACTGCTCTGTTTCAAAGGGCTTCCAAGATGTCCGGAAGTCAGTATATCATGGTGGAAAAAGCCCCGGCTTTAAACTATGAGGATCAGGGTTCAAATCCTATCTCTGACATTATTGCCTTTGTGACCTCAGGCAAATTGTTAATTTGCCTGGATCTCAATTTTTTCACCTGTAAAAGGCACTAATGGCCTCTGAGGTCCTGTCCAGCTTTAGATCTATGGTCTGCCCAGCAGAGCTTTAGGAGGGTGGCAGTGTCCACTATTTTGTCAACAGGATTTACAGGACTCGTGCTCCATTTCACTATACAAGCGCCTCTGGCTCTACAGCCCATCAGCTCTTTTCTTTCTCCTCTATTACATTGCAAATTCACACAGTTTGCTATTTGTTATCACCTCTAGGTCTATTCAGGCTTTATTGATTTCCACTTTTTCTTTCTCACATTAAATATTTGTGTTTCTGATTTATTTCCCCCCAGTGCATTGACTCACAGCATTTTTTTTTCCAAGCTGTCATTGTTATTTCTTGCCTGGATGCCTGACCTGTGAGTTCCCTTTGTAGACAGCAGTTTCAGTTCTCCCTGGTATTTGCAACATTTCCCAATTGGAGGAGGCTCTGAGAATTTCATTAAGACATTGTTTACTCCTAGATCCTTAATGAAGATTCTAAATAAAATTGGAATGAACACAACGGGCTCTCCCCTCCTAGGCTGCTTCCTGACACATTTCCATTTCTCATTACCCTTTGTTTGTGTCTGTCCTTCAGACGCCGGTGAGTCCCCTGACAGTCCTCATATCCATGCCAATTTAAATAAATGTTTGGAGTAAGATTTCACGAGATTCTGTGTCAAATGCTTAACTAAAACTACGATATATGACATCTCCTTTATCCTCTGTCTGCTTATGTTGTAACACTGTGAAAAAATACACCTCACAATCAAACTTGTCTTCCTGGGATTTATGAACACACGCTGTTTATTGCCTATTATCCTTCACATGTCAGCAAATTTTTTTCTTCTGCTAATATATAGACTTGGTTATTGCACCTGGAGCCAAGTTACATTTAAAGACCTATGTTAAGGGAGGATCTCTCTCTCTGTCCCTCTCTCTGTCTCTATCTCTATCTCTGTCTCTCTCTCTCTCTCTCTTTCTCTGTCTCCCTCTCTCTGTCCCTTTCCCTCTCTCTCTGTCGCTGTGTGTCTCTGTCTGTATCTCTTCTCTGTCTCTCTGTCTGTCTGTCTCTCTCTCCCCTTCTCTCTGTTTCTCTGTCTCTGCCTCTGTTTCTCTCTGTCTCTATCTGTCTCTCTTTCTGTCTCTCTCTGTGTCTCTGTCTCCCTTTCTCTCCCCCTACCTAGAATGAAAACTGGTACCATCTTTGGTTTTTTTCTTCTGAGTTTCCAGCCTCTCTAGTGCAGCAATTCAATTTTATTCAGTTTAATAGACATGTATTAAGCATGAGTGGTGTGATTTTGAATCGAGAATAAAAAGATGAAAAACTTCTTGTGGTCTCTGCCCTCAAAGGGTTTACAGTCTCATGGCAAATACAACATCTCCCCATTCCATAAGCATGAAATTATAGAACCTCAGATTTGGAAGAGAATCTCAGGGGTCATCTAGTCCAAGGTGCTTTTTTATCTTTTAATTGGGATCTGTAATTTCCTTGGTATAGATAGCTCCCAATGAAGTCACTCTCTAGCAAAGCAGATAAGCAACTTTAAAATTTAGCCTAAAAAAGTTTAAACTATAGTTTGACTAAAATCCCCTCTGTAACATCTCTGAAAATGGTCATCCAGTTAATCTCTAGAAGCTTTCAAAGGCTTCCAGTGAGGAGGAGCTAGTTCTAGAAGACCTGAGTTCAAATCTGGCCTCAAACACTTAGCTTGTGTGACCCTGAGCAAGTCATTTAATCCTCTTTGCCTCAGTTTCCTCATCTGTAAAATGAGCTGGAGAAGGAAATGGCAAAATATTCCAGTATTTTCACCCCCAAAAAACCAAAACCCCAAATAGGGTCGAGACAAATTGGACAGGACTGATTGGAGAGGAGGAACTCATTCCGCTTTTGGATAGCTCTAGCTGTCAGGAAGTTTTCCCTTACATTAAGCCCAGTCTGCTTGTCTTTGGGGTGGAGTTGTATTCGGAGCAATCCAAAGGGCTCTAGGAAAATTTTAGATGGAGAAGATTACTTTCATAGAGGTGGGGGAAAGGATGGTGGTGAAGAGAGTAGGGCCAGAGAAAACTTCCTAGAGGAAGTGGCATCAGAATTAGACCTCGAATAGGATTTAAATAGACCAAGAAGGCATTCCACGTATAAGCCATACGAGCTGCATAAATATGTGATGTCTGAATGGCATCGAGCTGGCTTCCGTGATCTTCACAATAATTTTAATTGTTATTCAGTCATTTCAGACACTTCATGATCTCATTTGGGGTTTTCTTTGGCAAAGATACTGGAATGGCTTGCCATTTCCTTCTCCAGCTCATTTTACAGATGAGGAAACTGAGGCAAACAAGGTTAAGTGACTTGCCCAGGGTCATGTAGCTAGCTCCTAGGTGTCTGAGGCTGGATTTGAACTCAGGTCTTCCTGACTCTAAGCCTGGCGCTCTACCCACTGTGCTTACCTAGCTGCCCAAATTCTAAAAATTCTAAAATAGTAAAGATATTAGTCAGCAGGTTTGGGTAGAGAAAGTTAGCGTGGTACAGTTGGAGTCAGAGGTTGTAGATTCAAATCCTGGTTCTGCCACTTTTATCTGTTATACCTTGGGCAAGTCACTTGATTTCTTTGATCGAACCTCGGTCTCATCTGTAAAAGCTGAATTAAAATCAATGAATTAACAAGCATTTCTTAAGGTCGCTTCTACCTCTAAATCTGTGATTCCAAGACTCTCCTCCAAGGGACACTTGGACCTTTTACCCAATGACCTATGGGTAGGTTGCCCACAATTTCCCAAGCATAGAGAGTACAGCAAATTTTGGCATCTGGCTACTGAGCTCTACCTTCCAATAGCACCGAATCCCATCCCCTATTGATATTAAGCAGGAGGTCATTATTCATTGGAAACTCTGACTCTAGAAACCTTTCTGAAAAGTCCTGTTCCTTAGAAACACCACCAAACCACCCGGCATCAGGGCCAGCTCTATGAACAGTTGTGAAGTAGGTGGAGTTTGTCTTCGAAGCCCCACCCCTGTCCTTTGCTGTATCCCTTTTGCCGCTACTCTTGCCTAGGCATCTCTATTGACATAAAGGAATGGAGTCAATGCATTCATACTAAAGTGTTAGTCACTTAGTGGCTTCCCTTTACTTATTTTATACGAGGATGGCGTTTGATCCAAAGGAATGAATTCCTAATGGTGGATTTTCCAGCCCTTGATAAATTGTGTGTAGGTTAGGGTTTAGGCAGAGGAACTTTCTGAACACCCCTTAAATCATATTATACAGGTAACTCCAATTCTAAGGTCCCACTAAAACCTATGATTACATAATTCTGTTTGGCCAAAGGTTGACTGGATCTGGCATCATAGTAGTATGTTTGTCTGTTTCATGGTACCATCAAAATCCAGGTAGTAGGTAATCTTATGTACACACGCACACAGATACACATACAAATACAGGTGTACATATAACACATATACATATATACACATTTGCCTATCTACATACATACTCAAATGATTAAACACACACACATACATATATATACATGTATACATACATATAAGACTATATATTTAGAAATACATAGTTTTTATGTATTTGACCACACCCCTCTTCATAATATTATTCTTTCTTTTCTGCATGTTGAGAATTCATTCCCCTGTACAACACTTTGCCTAGGTACAGTCTCTTTCCTCTGTGAATTAGCCTCCCTTATCTCTAACAGAGTACATTGGTTCATCTTGCCTTAGGATTTTTTTTTTTAAAAAAGCAGTTGGTTCTAACTGTCCGGATGTTTGATCATTTGTTGCATGGGAATATTTGGGAGGAATAGGTGCTCTGGTAGTATGATAGACCATGAAGCTTTTCTTGGGATTACATGAATATCCAGGGTAGAGTAACTCTAGCTACAAGACATCTTCAGTGCTAGCCTGTCTGCCAGAAATATGCAGAATTAGGCGTTCACTCAAAGCCCAGGCCTAAGAGGTTTATCCTGGTGGCATTTACTCCAAACGTTCTTTAATTTGCTATGGCTGTGGCTGCACATGGGTCCCTATGAACAATTGTGGAAAGTGTTTTTTAGGATCTTTGACTTGCAGAAAATCCTTCAAGAAATAAATCTACAATGCAATTAAACACACACACATATGCACGCACACATTGGTCTAAAATACTATACAAGAGATTTTCAAACTTTTTAAAGTTCTAAATTTTTTTTTAATTTCCCATTCTGGAATGCCACCCTGAGAGGTTTAAAGTAGCACAATGAGACCAGGGGTGGGGAACCTGCAGCCATGAGGCCATATGTGGCTCTCTAGGTCCTCAAGTGTGACCCTTTGACTGAATCCAAACTTCACAGAACAAATCCCCATAATAAAAGGATCTGTTCTGTAAAACTTGGACTCGGTCAAAAGGGCACACCCAAGGACTTAGAAGGCCACATGTGGCCTTGAGGCCCCAGGCCTTGAATGGACCCAGAATAAATGTCTTCCTGGATTGCAGATTCCTTTAAGGAATGCTTGAGATGATGTATACTTCATGGAATGAAGATAGAAAACCACTGAAATATGAAAGTGCAATGTGACCACTATCATAGTCTTTTAAATATGTTTCGAATATACAATGGGATCTATACAAAATGAAATCTTAATGTAAACTCAAATGTAGCATAAAAATGTGTTTGGATCCCTCTTCTTTCCCTAATATACTTTGCCTGGATTGGATACCATGGACTTCTTGAAGTCCCTACTAAGTGTGAAAAATATGGTTTTGACTTTTGGGAACAGGGACACCAAAAACATGATACTTTAAAAGATAGGATATTTCATTGATATAGGTATTCCCTCCATGTATTTGGGCTACAATTTTACTGCACCATAATGGACAGCTTCATGAGTTGCTGTGGGGAAAAAAAGTCATGTTGTGGACAATTTTGGGGGGGTAATATAGTCAAAAACTTAGATAGCCTGGTCCCTAGACAGAAGCTTACATAAGTAAACTGTACTTTTGAACCCTTTTCATTTTGGTAGTAAGACATGACAGATTTTATTATAGCTTATATATATATATATAATATATATATTATATATAGTTATAATAGCTTTAAGCAGTCCAGAGCTTCCAGCACACCATAATGAGGAATTAGCAGAATGCTTCAGTGAGGAGGGGGAGGAGGACAAATTTAAATTAAATAAATTAATAAATACATGAATGAATAAATAAATGACAATGTTTTTGCCCTCAAGGAGCTTGCAGTTTGGTTGAGGGAGAAAAAAATAGACATATGAGAGCAATAAAAAAAAAAGCAGCCGTGGAAAAAGTATTCTATTTAGAATCAAAAGGCCTGGGTTCAAATCCCATCCCTGCCCTGAGCAAGGTCATCTAGGCTTGAGTATTCTGTAAAATGAAGATCAAATCAATTAACAGGCATTTATTATTTGACTGTGACATATCAGATACTGTGTTAGACACTGGAAACATGAAGATAAAAATGAAACATTCCTGTCCTCAGTAACCTTCCCATTCTGACTTCTACTGTGTATGTAAATTTATATCAGTGGTATTTGCTAAAAAATTCAATTGCTCCACATCACTACAATGACGCTGATTTGTGTCCCTGGTGGATGTGTCTGGGTTACATCTTAGAAAAGAAGTGTCAAACACTCAGTCTCTGGGCCACATGTGCCCCAAACCAGAATAAAATGTAATTGGGAAATACTCAACAAAATAAATAAAACTATAATAAAACAGAGACAATGTTGATACGTTGTTTTCTAAGTTAATATGGAACCGTAGGTGATCCTTATATATGGTTTAATAGCCCCTATTTCTGTTCGAGTTTGACACCATTATCTTAGAAAATTCAGTTTTCAAAGGAAAGAATCCAAGCTATCAATTGACACATGAAAAATTTCTCCAAATCGCTAATAATTTAGAGACATGCAAATTTATAGCAATTCTGAAGTTGTATATTGTACTCATCAGATTGACAAAGACGCTCTAAATGGAAAATGATGATTGTTGGAGGGGTGTCAGGAAAACAGGCACATTAATGCACTTTTGGTCAAGTGGTGAATTGGTACATCCATTTTAAAAAGCAAATTGAAACTATGCTCTGCGAATACCATTGGACTTAATGATTTCACTACTAGGCCAATAATCTAAAATCAAAAAAGGAGGAAAAGAACACACATCCAAAAATATTTATAGCAACTCTTTTTGTAATGTCAAGGAAATGGAACTAAGAGGTTGGCCATGTACTGGGGTAATGACTGAACAAATGATTGTATGTAATGGAATATTATTGTGCCATAAGAAATGATGGGTGATGAAAAGGACAGTTTTAGAACAGCCTGGGATGAAGACTTGTATGGATTGATGCAGAGTGAAGTGAGCAGAACCAGGAAACTAATTTATACAATTACAATATTGATTTTGTAAAGACAAACCACTTTGAAAAACTTAAGAACTCTGACCAACTCAATGACCAGTCATAATTCCAGAGAACTGATTATGAGGCATGCTACCCCCTTTCTGACAGAAGTAAAGGATTCAAGATGCTGAATAAGACATACATTTTCAGAAATGACCTTTGTAGGAATTTGTTTCACTTGATTATACATATTTGTTATGAAGTTTTTGTATCTCTTTTTCCCTCTAATTTTCAGGGGGAATGGTAGAGAAAGATGTTAGGGATGGGGTTGTCAATAAAGAAAGAAAGATAAAAGATAGTCACCGAAGGATATTTTTTTAATACACAGAAGAGAACAGAAGGATTCATAGATAAGCAGGATGGCTTTGAAAGTTACTATGAAATTTGTTATATACTTGAAAATTAAAGCAAGTGTTTGTAATGGAGATTTGCAGTTTCATGCACAATCCTTTTTTCTGTTTTAATATATATTTTATATATAAATACATACGTTAGAACATATATAAATATATGTGTATATATGTGTATATACATATATACATATATATATATTTGAACATACAGAAATGCCCATTTTATTTGATTTTATTTGCTCTCTATTCAGTTCAGGATAAAAACAAAATTAAAAAAATTTTTTTTAAAAAAAGACTCTTTGCCTTGCAGAAAGCAGTAACATAGAGAAGGACATTGCATTGGAAAAGACTTTAACAACTATCTAGTCTAAATTCTGTCATTTCACAAAGGAGGAAATGGCTTTGCCTAAAGTCATACAGATAATAAGCAGCAAAGCCTGATTTGGACCCAAACTGACTCCAGTACCAATGCTCTTTCAACTGCCTACCACTTGCCCTCTAAGAGCAAAAGTCTGCTTGACTTCTCTGGCCTACGTGGTCTTCTGCATTTTTTTCTTTCAAGATATCTTCATTTTTCTTAATACAACAAATGGAGATGCATGGTGAAATTGTATAGGGAGGACTGGCTTTGGATTCAGGAAGATCTGGATTCAAATTCGACCTCTGACACTTTCCTAAGACTTTGAGCAACTCTGTTAACTAAACTCTTTAAGACATGTCAAAGCTAGAGGCAAGTTTGGTGGAGGATTGTTCTCATACTAAGGAAATCATATATCACTGACCTATTGTAAGAAATTAGCTTATTGACATGTCATTAGAGAAAAAAAAATCTTTAAGAAGTTCTGCATAACAGACTGTCAGTGAAATAGTATAAAGAGAAAAGTATATTTCATTTCACTACCCTAGACATGCTCATGTTGTGAATGGGCCTGGCTGAGTGGCTCCTCATCAGATTTTACTAAATGAGGTCAGCACTGTTGAGAGTTCAGACTCAAATAGAAGAAGATGAGTGAAATCCCAATTTATGGAGTGGCTTAGGTTGTAGGATTAATCATTTTTTATTTTTTTTAATTTTAAACTTAAAATGAGCATTTTCATATAAAAAATGGAGCAGATAATTCTTTCCCACTTAAAAAAAAAACTAACTATCTCCCTTAAGATTCTTGAGCTTCTCTTCCTTCACACAAATTTTGTCATTATTTTTTTTTCCTAGCTCTAAAAATATTTCCTGAATAATTTAATGGGTATGGCACACTGAATAGATAATAACTTTAGGTAGAAGTATTGCCATTTTTACTATATTGGCACAACCTAATCATGAACAATTGATATTTCTTGAACTCTTTAGGTCTGTTGTTATTTCTGTAAAGGGTATGTTGTAGTTGCAAATAGACAGTGTTATTGTGTGTCTATTAGTAGGTAAACTCTAAAATATTTTATTCATTCTGTGGTTATTTTGAATGAAATTTGAAATTTTTTCTTTCTATTCTTTCTGAGTTGCACTGATAGTATACAGAAGAACTGATGATTTATGTGGGTTAGTTATATATATTTCTTGCTACTTTGCTGAAGTTGTGAACTATCTCATTTAAATTTTAGTTGAATTTTTAAGATTCTATCTCCATATTTACAAAAAGTGATTGTGTTGTTTCCTTTTCTATCTATGCTTATTCTCTCAATTTCTTTATATAGCTAGTATTTGTAGAGTATGCCAGATAATAGTGGTGATAATGGATAGCCTTGCTCTATTTATGATCTTATTGGAGTGACATTTCTCTATTATATTTAATGGTGGCCCTTGCTTTTAAATAGATTTGCCATATTAAAGAAAGGTCTGTTTATTCCTCTGCATTCTAAGGTTTTTAAATAGAAGCAGGTATTAGATTTTTCAGAAAACTTTCCAGTTTTTATTAACATAAAAATGTGGTTTTAGTTATTTTGTTATTAATATGCTCTATTATCTTTATAGGTTTTTTAATATTGAACTAACCTTGTATTTCAAGTATAAATCCAACCCAATCACAGTGAATAATTTAAAAAATATGTCATTTTAGCCTCTGTGCTAATATTTTATTTAGTATTTTTGCTTCATAGATCATTAGGGATATTGGCCTACAGTGTTCTTTCTCTTTTTTTTCTGTCCTTAGTTTGGATATAAAGACCTAATACTCATTGTTATTGTATTATAGAGTTCGTTAACATCCATCATTTGGTGCTGGGGCTTTTTTTTCTTTGGGAATTGATTTATGGTTTGCTTAATTTCTTTTTCCGAAATTAGATTTTTGAAATTCTCTACTTCTTGTTCCATTAATATGTTATTTTATATTTCTGTAAGCATTTATCCATTTCACCTAAGTTGTTTATTTTATTGGCATATGATTAGGGATAATAATTTCTAGTAATTTCCTTTATTTCCTCATTATTTATTACAAATTCTCTTTTTTCCTTTTTGATATGAAGTTTGATTTTCCTTTCTTTTTTGAAATCATATTAGCTGATTGTCTTATTTTTTAAAGCAGGAGGAAAAGGGAATAAGCATCTACTTTTACTAAGTGCTTGCTATGTGCCAGGCATTGTGCCAGGTGATCCTCACAATAACCCCGTGGAGTAAGTGCTATTATCATCCTCATTTTATAGTTAAGTCAGGCAGTAGCAAAAACACAGGTTCACATAGCTAATTAGTATCTAAGGCCAGGTGTGAACTTACAGTCCTGATTCCAAGTCCAGGATTCTATCTGCTGCTCTTTATTAATCAATTCAATGATATGTTTTTTTTGTTAATCTCTTCTTTGATTTTCAAAATCTCTTGTTTTGTGTTTAGAGATTTTTTTTTTCTGTTGCTTTCTTTAGTTCCATTCTCAATTTATTAGTTTGTTTTTTCTCTCTTTTGTTGATAAAGGCATTTAGTGATATAAAATTTCTTCTAAGGACTGCTTTGAGTACAACTCCCAAATTTTTGTATGTTGCCTTATTGTCTTGATTTTTCTTTTTGAGATTGAGTGTCCCTATTTCACCCAGACTGGAAGAGCAGGGCCAGTCATGAATCTGATTTACTACTAATGAACACAAGAACTTTGACCTTCTGACCTGGGCTGGTTCACCCTTGCTTAGGCCCGCTGGTGGCTCTCCAGCTCCTGGGGATTCATATTGATGCCAGACTCAGTACAGATGCCTGATTAGATTGGCCACTGCAGATTGGAACTCCCAAGCTCAAAAGATCTCCAGTAGCAGGGATCAGAGGTGTGTTGCCAGTCCATTGTCATTTTCTTTATGAATAATCTTGCTTCTATGATTTGTTCTTTGACACACCAATTCTTAGGATTAAAGTATTCTCTGATTTTTTTTTTAGTTTTTTTAAATTTTTTTTTATTCTCTGATTTTTAATCCTTTCTCTGAAGGTCTTTCATTGCATTGTCATCAGTAAAGGGTTTGTTTAATAGCTCTGTTTTTTTCTGCATTTGTTTGTATAGTTTTTTTATCCCCTAATACATGGTCATTTTTTGTACAGGTACCATGCATAACTTGAAAAATATCTTGATCTATTTCCATTCAGTAATCATCAAAATTGTATCATGTCTAAATTTTCTAAAATTCTATTTATATTTTTAGCTTGCTCCTACTTTTCGGTAAGATTTGTCTAAATCTGAAAAGAGGTACACTGAAATCTCTAATTATTAAAGGTTTACTATTTCTTCTGTTAAAGAGATTAACTTTTCCTTTACATATTTAGATCAGAGTTCTGAGCCTTTTTTGTGTCATGGAACCTTAGGCATTCTTGTGAATCCTATGTCTCTTCTCAGAGTAATATTTTTAAATGCTAAAAATAAAATACCTAACATTGAAAAGGAAACCAATTCTATCTGAAATACAATTGTCAAGGCACATATAAAAAATGTCCATAGACCCCAAGTTAAAAACCCTTGATTTAGACACTGTGTCATTTATCATCAATGCTTACATGTTAAGCATCAATATCACTTCAATGTCTATGGTGCCTTTAAGCATAATGTCATTTTCCTGTTTCTCTCTTAATCATGTGTATTTTTACTATTATTTTATCTGAGATAAGTATTACTACTCTTGTTTTTCTGAATTCAACTGAAACATAATACATTCTGTTCTGTCTCTTTAGTTTTACTCTATATGTTGATGTTTTAAATATATTTCTTGTAAACAACATCATTGGATCTTGCATTACAGTCCATTCTGCTATTGTCTTCCATTTTGTTGGTGAGCACATTCCATTTATGTTCATGGGTATGATTGTTAATTTTATGTATTTACTTTCTAAATGTCCTAGTACTATTTTCTCTTCCTGTTCTGAATCTCCCTTTTTACAAAGAAGAAGACAGTGAGAAGGAGTGTGCACCACATTAGCAAGTAGTTTGTGTCTGCTCTCCCATCTTTCTGCTCTTCTCCTTGTCCAGACTTCTACTATTGGTTTTTTATTCTTTCTTTTTAATCCCCACTTCATGATCCACCCTCCAAAGTTGGAGTTTGTTTTGCTTATGACTAATTCTTCCCTTATCCTACCTTTCTTCTCTCCTTCTCCCCTGTTCTTGCCTATTTCCCTGTAGAGTTTAATGTTCTTCTATACTAAACTCTGTGTGTGTGTGTGTCTTTGTAACTCCCTTTTGTTCGGTTCGTATGAAAGTAAAACTCATGTAATTTAGCCTTCTCTGATTCCTTCCTCCAAGTTTAGTTTTTTCTCATTCAAAATTATTTAAAATAATAAGTTCCCCTTCCTTACTCCTCCTTTCTTCCTTTGGCCATACCTTTTCTCTCCCTCCTTTTACTTCATTTAATTTCATCCAAGAAGAACAAAATTAGCCCCTGTTTATCTTACTTAATTTCTTCAATGACTCTTAGGTTTTTGAGGGGACATTTGTTTTTTCTCTCTCTATTGGAATGTAAACACTTTCTTGTTGTACAGTTCTTCTAATTGCTCCAGTGTATTTTCCTATATTTTTCTTGAATTGTATGTTAGCATTTTAAAGATATCTGTTCACTTCTGTTCTTTTCATCATGAATGCCTGGAAATACTCTTATTTGATTAAATACTCATTTCCCTGTCTCTAAGTATTACCCTCAATTTTGCCAAGTAAGTTATTCTTGGTTATAAGCCTTTCTCATTTGCCTTTTAGAATGTCTTGTTCCAATCTCTCCTCTCTTTTATGGTTGTAGCTTGCAAATCATACATGATCCTGCTTACAGTTCCCTGGAACTTGCACTTTTTTTCTGTTTGTTTTTTTTCTTTAACCTGAAAATTCTGAATTTTGGCTATGATGTTCCTGAGTCTTTTCATTTTGGGGCTTTTCAGGTTTTTTTTCAGGAGGTAGCTAATGGATTCATTGTTTGTTTTTTCACTTTAACCCCTGACTCTAAAACATCTAAGGAGTTTTCATTTATGATTTCTTGAACATAGTATCTAGCCCTATTGTTTGGTTATGGTTTTCAGGTAATCTGATGATTTTTAGATTATTTCTCCTTGACCCATTTTTCTAGGTCCATTTTTCATAAGGGATGTTTTATATTTTTTTCAGTCCTTTGATTTCATTCAATATTTCTTATTGTCTCATAGAATATTGATTTCTGTTTGTTCTATCCTAATTTTCAGGCATTTTATTACTTGAATAAGATTTGCACATTCGGTACCGAACAACTTATCTTTCTAATTCTTTCATTTAGCTTTCTCATTTAATTTATATTATCTTTTTTTAAATATCTTACTTTATCTCTTCCAGGAATCCTAATAGACATCATGGCCAAGACATATCTTTATCTGAGGTTCTGACATAGTGGCTTGGAGACACTCTTCCTCTAGTTAGCTGTCCTGGGTGTCCCTAGGGGCATAAGCTTTCTTTGTCATTGACATGTTCTTTTTCTTCATATTCCAATTTTACTTCCTGAATTGGGACTTTTTTTTGTCAAGGATGGGTTCCAACTGATCCTGCACTCTTAGATGGGATAATGGGCCCCTGACTGGTAATGGTCATGCTGCTGGCCCTCCCTTCTGCTGATGTCTGCTGTACATGAAGTGCTGGCAGGTCCCTGGCTTGCCCACATCCTCTAGATACAGAGTGTACTGAGCTCTTCAAGGTCATCAAGAACAGTTCATGTCAGATTGCTACAAACTGTTGCCTTCTTGGTAGGAACTTTGCTACCTTGCCAGGTGTCTGTTCCATACCTGGGGATCTGGAGTTCTATAGATAGGCTTACCTGCCCTGGGGCTTGACTGAGCAGTCCAGTTTTCTTTCCCCTTTGGGCTTTGCTGCCTGGAGCATTCTGAAGCTGTTGGAACTCTGGAAGACTTCCTAGCCCATCTTTGCCCTATCGGGTTCCTCTGGCTGGACTCCACAGTCATTGCTGAGGGAGTAATCACTGTGGAGAAGAGGTTCACTTTCATTACCACCACCAACACCAACTTCAGGTAAAAATCCAAGACACTCAGGATCGTCAGCACCCCCAGACCAGCAGTCTGCTTCTAGCTCTGCTCAATCACCCATCATTCCAGGAACAAATCCTTTGGAGATGTGAACTGACAGCTACTTCTACGAGGGTCCTCAGGAGCTGTAGCTACTCAGATCAGGAGGATAAAATTCTGGCCACCAAAGTCCTTGGCACCATCAAATGGTTCAACAACAACGACAACCACACAGACACAGACACACACACAGACACAGACACAGACACACACACACACACATGATTACTAGTAGAAATGACATAAAGAAAGATGCATTACCAGCTGCTTTGCAGCTTTGTAGCTGAAGCTGTCTCCCATTAGAATGCAAGCTCCTTGAAAGAAGGGACTATCCTACTTTTTCTATTTGTGTCCCCAGTGTTTAGCTTTGAACAGATTAAGTACTTAATAAATGCTTTTTCATTCATTCATTCATCATAGGATTTAGAGCTGAAGGGGGCTTTGATATCTAATTCAAACCCCCCCTCCCCTTACAGGTAGGGGAAACTGAGGCTCTGAGAAGAAGAGAGATTTGTCATTCAGCTCAAAGACTAATTCCTATGGCTTTTCGTGAGTTTCCACCCACTGCTTATTCTTTCCCCCCCTCCTTCCCCTGGCAAAAAAAAAAAAAACAACCAACCAACCAAACAAACAAACCCTAAAGTGACTATTCCTCAATAGAATATTCCCTAATAGGCAGGGATTTTAATTTATGTCTTTGTGTCCTCAGTGTCTGGCACATAGTCAGTGCTTAATAAATATTTGTTGATTAATTGGTTGGTTACCTAAAGTCAAGTAGCAAGCAAATTTCAGAGCCCAGACCAGGGATGGCTTAATCACTAATCTGCTTCATCTTGGGGTTGTTGTTGTTGTGTTTGTCCTTTATATTCGAAGAGGACCATGACATCAGGGTAATGATGACATGACTTGCAGTTGACTGATTTGAGTGAGGGAGGGCTGTGCAAGGTCACCGGCCTCACTTTCTCCTCCAGAGCCATCTGGGTCCAGTAGCCTGATATTCATCAGGACGACTGGAGATGACCCAGGATGCAATGGATGACCCTGGCCCTTTTAAGCTAAGGCCTTTTCATGTACTCACTTAGAGTGAGGTAATGCCCATTCAGACTCAGTTTTGTCATCTATAAAATGGGGATAATAACTAATATTTACATAGCTCTTTAAGGTTTACAAAGCACTTCACATATATTAGCTCACTAACATTGGGAGGCAGGTACTATATATATGCCCAGATAATAAAACTGAGTCAGAAAGAGGTCATGACTTGCCCCAGTCACACAGCTAGTAAATGTCTGAGGCAGGATTTGAATTCAGGTTTTCCTGATTCTAAATTCAATTTATCCACTATGACACCTAGTTCACAAAGTTGCTGTAGAGGAGGTAATACTTCATATGTAAAGAAGTGAATCAAGGGATGGCCCCTTTAATCAGAAAAAAGGAAAAAAAAATAAAGCTGGGAGGGGGTAGACCCTCAGGGTCGCTGTTCCAAAGAGAAACAGTTACCATTGACATTCACTCTAAGGGAGGAGGGCCCAAAATGCAGCTATTAAGTGGAGCTTGGGTAGGGACCTATGTGGTAGGAGGAAGAGAAGGGATTCAAACGAAGCACATTGGAATAAATGGTTACGCTCCAAAAAGCTTGTTATCTTGACTGAAAAAGTAATATCTCTGTAAGTCAGCATTTATAGAACTCTGCTTGATCGCTGCAGAGCTTCTAGATGAGAAGGGAACATTATAATCCCTGCCCTTGAGTAGTTAGCCATATCAGAGGTCCCCAAAATGAGTGGACCTTGGAGAGAGAAGACTAACTGAGCTTAGGGCTGTGGCTTCAGAGCATCCCAGGTTAGGGTCATAGAAGTGACAAAAGCACTTGCTATTTTGAGTGTCATCAGACCCTGGGGATTTAGAGCTAGAAGGCACTTCCAAACCCTGCCTCCCCTTTTTAAACACTGCTCCAAATCCTTCAGTTTTTTCTATCTTCTAGTCAAGTGGCAAAAAGTTTATTATAACACTAGTAAAGTGGGCAGAACTCCTTAGGGAACTCTCAACTTAATGGGGATGATGCTAAAGCTTATATAGGAGAAACTTAGTGCATTGTGTGCCAACAATGCTAATTAGGTAGTGAACATATAGTTTCTGTACCTTGGGCACAGGCATCATTTGCTCTTGGTATGGCCTGGGGGAGGGCTTCCAAGGGGTGCGTTTTGGGTCTGCTATGTCTGTTGGGAGTTGGTGTCTATAGCTTGACCTCTGGATCGTCTACAATAACTGTGGGAACTCTATCCACTGTACCACCTATCTGTCCTTGGGCAGCATAGCATGTCACCAGTGCCATACTCCAAACCATGGAAGCTTGATACAAGCTCCCAGAGCTCATGCTAGTCCCCATACAGGTAGGTATAGGCTTCCCTGGGGCAGGTCTGGCTCTGGCTTCCAAAACATTTTGCTCTTGTGATATACCACACATGGAAAGGGTTGACTCAGTTGACTCCAGCCGTACTTGATTTGGGCATAACATTACCTGCACAAAGATAAATGAAATTCGTCTGGATTTGCTACCCATTTGCCATGGTCAGTCACTTCATTATCTTCCCCTCCACCCCCACCTCCTGCCATTAAAGAAAATACTTTTCAGAGAAGCTGACCCTGAGGTTCAATGTGATGACATACTCTCACGACTGCAAAACCTAGTGTGCGTCTCACTGACCGTGAAGCCTGAAAAGCATGAATGCCGAGTTTATTTGAAGTAAATAAGATGCTGATTGCAGAATCCCCCTTTCACCCTTGCTATTTGGAAGATTAAGCCTGTCGTTGCAAAGTTAATGACATACTTTTATTGCAAAGTTAATGGCATATTACAATGCTTTCTATTTATCTAGCACCTTTATTTCTAAACGATCCTTGAGAACTTTATATACCATGAAGTGTGTACACACACACACACACACACACACACACACACACACTTCTACAGAGTAAAACTGCGCTAAGACTTTGGGGATCAGTATGTACAAAAATATTTATAGCAGCTCTTTTTGCGGTGGCAAAGAACTGGAAATCGAGGGCATGCCCATCAATTGGGGAATGGCCGAACAAGTTGTGGCACATGAATGTAATGGAATACTATTGTGCCATAAGAAATGAGGAGCAGACAGACTTCGTAATAACCTGGAAGGACTTACATGATCCGATACTGAGTGAGGGAGGGGAGCAGAACCGGGAGAACATTATACACGATTACAGACACACAGTATCTGCAAGGACCAACTTTGATAGACTCGGCTCTTCTCAGCAATGCAGGGTTTAAAGATAGCTCCAAAAGACTCATGATGGAAAAAGCAATTCACATCCAGAGAAAGAATTACGGAGTCTGAATGCAGATTGAGACAAACTTATCTGCTCTCTCTTTTTCCCTTCTTTTTTTGCTTTTGTTTCTTCTTCTTCATGATTCATTCCATTGGTTATAATTCTTCTTTACAACTTGACTATTCTGTAAATGAATTTAATGCAAAGGTGTATGTAGAACCTATATTGGATTACATACTGTCTTGGGGCGGGGGCGGGGGGAGAGAGAGAGAAAATTTGGAACTCCAAAACTTGTGAAACTGAGTGCTGTAAACTAAAAATAAAAAATAAATTAAAAAAATAAAACAGATGAAGGGGAAAAAAGACTTTTGGGACACAATATATATGTATATATATATATATTTATATGCCTGTGGTGCATATAATTATAGATAATGACTCATTTCACATCTTTTCTGTCTTTAAAATTGTGAAAGTAGCATAAGAAGTAAGGAATTGATACATGGAAAGCATTTCAATACATCTAGATGAAATGTACTGGGTATAAAGTAGCAATAATTATTATCATTTCCTTATTTAAATATATTATGGCAATTGTATTCTCCTCTCCCCATCCTATTCCACCTGTTCAATACTCTTTTGAATACCTCTCAAAATCCTTTTGTCATTTAAATCCACTTCTCTTAACTTGGGCCTATTTTCCCCCTAAGAATAACTCACATTTCTGTAGGACTCTGCAGTTTATAAAGGGCTTTCCTCATGACAAGGATATCCTGTGAGCTAGGTGGGGCAGATATCTCTGTTTTAAAGAAAGATGAAGAATCTGATGCTCTGAGATGTTAAGCGATAAATCTAAAATTCTTAAATAGTGCTGATAGTACACCAGATTTGGAGCCAAGAAGAACCAAGTTCAAATCCTACCATTTAACTTTTTTCTTTTCAGACTCAGTTTTGTCATCTATAAAATGGGGATAATAACTAATATTTACATAGCTCTTTAAGGTTTACAAAGCACTTCACATATATTAGCTCACTAACACTGGGAGGCAGGTACTATATATATGCCCAGATAATAAAACTGAGTCAGAAAGAGGTCATGACTTGCCCCAGTCACACAGCTAGTAAATGTCTGAGGCGGGATTTGAATTCAGGTTTTCCTGATTCTAAATTCAATTTATCCACTATGACACCTAGTTCTCAAAGTTGTTGTAGTGGAGGTAATACTTCATATGTAAAACCAATGTGCAAACCTTAAAGTATCATATAAATGTTGGCTGTTATAATTATGGGCAGCTAGGTGGTAAAGTGGATTGAGTGCTGGGCCTGGTGTCAAGTCATCTTTCTGAGTTCAAATCTGGCCTCAGATGCTTACTAGCTGTGTGACCTTGGGCAAATCACTTCACCCTGTTTGCCTCAGTTTCCTCATCTGTAAAATAAGCTGGAGAAGGAAATGATAAACCACTCCAGTGTCTTTGTCAAGAAACCCCAAATGGGGTCACAAAGAGTTGGCTTAGCTGTTAAATGACAAAGTCAGATTTTGAAGCCAAGTCTTCTGACCATCAATCCAACACTTATTCTACTATGTCATCTAGTTACTTTGGACAATGCTCAGCTAATTTAAAGAAGGTTATAACCTCCTAAAGTGTGCCTAAATAAGCCCAAAATACTAAAGAGTAACCAGTCTGATCATTTTCTGCCATAAGAATAAATTTCTTGATTTCAATGGATACTTTCATTGTCTCATATTGTCTTATTACTACCAGAATACATCCAGCATAAGTAGCTAGCTCCCTCCACCTTTCCTCCGGGGGGGTTCACTCAGTGCCCAGTGTTCTGAACAATGTGTGGGTTAATAGATACGTATTTTACAGAGCAGGGATGAATCCCTCCCCGCTGCTGAATCAACAAGAATATATGAAACTCCTACCATACATTAAGAATTATGCTAGGTGCTGAGAATACAAAGACATATAGAACCTGTTCTCAAGGTGCTCGTGTTCTAACGTAGAAGACAAAAAGTACATGTATAGGTATGTATAAAACACATGCGAATCAGATGCCAGGTGACCTTTTTGGGGAAAGGAACTAGCATGTAGAGAACCAGGAAAAATCTCCTGCTAAAGTGGAGACTGATTTGAGTTATTTGAGGAGGAAACCAGGGATTCCAGGATGTGGAGGTGAGAAGGGGGTACAATTCAGGCATTTGGGTTAATCAATGTGAAGGTACATAGAAGGGAGAATAGAATGTTGTGTATGAGGAACAGAAAAAAGGCCAGATTGGCTAGAACATGGAGTGCATGGAGGGAAATAATATATAATAAAGTAGGAAGGCTAGTGAGGGATATCGTTCTAAGTTATAAAGAACTTTAAATGCTAAACACAAGAGTTTATATTTGATCCTGTAGGTAATGGGGAGCCACTGGATTTTATTGAGAAGAGTGGAATCATGGTCAGAGGGGTCTATGGGGTATTCAGGGTGGACTAGTACCTCTGGTGTGGGGGCTTGCCAAGCCCCTTTCAGGGCCGTTCATCTCCTTTAGTGTCCACTTGGCACTTGACTCTCACCTGTGGCTCCAAGAAGTTGTAGCATGTGTAGTGGCTACACCCCAGTAAAACCGTCTCAGTAGACAGGCTAAACCAGGTTGAGGGTAACCGATACACCTCAAACCCTGGTGAGTTAGGGCTGCATCTACCCCAAGCATGTGAAGACTTCCCCTAGTTGGAATAGGTGGATGAGAACAATTTGTTCCAATGGCTATGAAGGAGGTGGAAGCAGGCACTGTGGAGTGCTTAGAGCTTGGTCAGGCAGGCATCAAAGATGCCAAGGTCATCCACTGTCTCCTGGGCCACCGCCGTTTGTCTTGACTGTCTTGCCACTGGACTTTGATGATTCTGGAACAGAGAGTGAGGCAGACAACTTTGGGCAATTCAGCCTCACTTAAGTCCAATTCATGCACAATGCCTTTTCTCAATCCTCATCCTTTTTGATTTGTTTATAACAGGTGACACTCTTGTCAACATTCTTCTGGATTTGCCTCGCTGGATTTCCATGACACTACTCTCTCTTGGTTTTCCTTCTACCTGTATGACTGTTGTTTCTCTTCATTCTATTTTGCTGGATCAATATTCAGGTCGTACCCACTGACCGTGCATGTATTTCATGACTGTCTACTGGTCTTTTATTCTCTCTGCTTTCTCTCATTTGGTGATCTTCACCTGTTCTCATAGATTCAATTATCACATCTATGCATAAGGCTCCCAGATTTATATATCCAGGCTTAGTCTCTTTTCTAAGAGAAATTATTTATTTTTAACTTTTTTAACATTTAAAATTCCATATTTTCTTCCTCTCTTTTGCTCCTCCCTTACCATTGAGAAAGGTAAGGATTATGACATAAATTACAAATGTGAAGTCATACAAAACACTTTCATGTTAGTAATGTTGGAAAAAAAGAATGAAAAATAAAGTGAAAAAAGTGTGCTTCAATCTGCACTTGGAATTTATCAATTCTCTCTGGATGTAGACAGCATTTTTTTTTATCATGGGTCCTTTGGAATTATCTTGGATCATTGTATTGATTAGAGTAGCTAAGTCTTTCACAGGTGATCATTGTTACAATATTGCTGTTACTGCATACAATAGTCTTCTGGTTCTGCTCGCTTTGCATCAGTTCATATGTCTTTCAGGTTTTTCTGAAACCATTCTCCTTGTCATTTCTTATAGCCAACAGTATCAGCCATTTCCCAATTAATGGGCATCCCTTCAATTACTAATTATTTGACACCGCAAAAGAGCTGCTATAAATACTTTTGTGTAGTCTTTTTCTTGATGTGTGGACATCATAAACTGTCTATTGGACACTTAAAATTGTACATCCATCAGAATCTCAAGCTTAACATGTCTAAAATAGAACTCATTACCTTTCTCCACTCCTTTCTGAACTTCTCTAATACTGTCAAAGTAACTACCATCTTTCTAGTTACCCAAGTTTGATACCTCTGTGTCATTCCTCAATTCTTCCCTTTTCCTCACCACATATCTAGTCGAGTTACCCAATTTTGTCCTTTCTGTCTTTATAACATTTATGTTTCACATCCAGTTTTTCCACTCATGTAGCCATTATTTAAATTCAGGCTTTTATCAGCTCTTTGGTAGTTCCTTAAAAGCGAATTCTATTTCTTTTTCTGAGATTGTATAATTTAAGATCTCTGATTTTCTGTTAGTTTGGGTATTTTGTATATTTGAAGGCGTTCCTCTATTTCTTTTGTGTTCTCAATTTTGGTAGCATGTAACTGTCCATAGCTGGTTCTGATAACTCTTTTATTTCTTCTGGTTTTGTTATTGCACTTTGTTGGTTTGCTCTTTTGTTGATTTGATTTGTCTACCTTCTTCATTTTTTTAATCACCTAAGGTTAATCTTTTTTTTTTGTCTTTTCAAAGAACCAGCTTTTAGTTTTAATAATCATTTCTGCAGGTTTTTTTGGGGGGGTGTGGTTCTAGCATATCTATTTCTCCTCTTTCAGTATCTCTTCCTTTGTGCTTATTTTAGGTTTATTTGTTGATTTTCTAATTTTATATTGCATATTTAATTTATTAATCTTTTCCTTTTTTACTTTGCTAATGCATGTTTCTAGGAATATAATTTTTCCTCTGAAGACCACTTCAGTTGCAACTCAAAATTTCGGCATGTTGTTTAATCATTATAATTTTCCCCCCATATAATTACTGTTTTATGATTTTTTTCTTTCACCCACTCATTAGTTAGTATTTCATTGTTAAGTCTCCTCTTGGGTCTGTATCTTTTGTTTTTGTGTTCCTTGAACTGCTGATTGCTCTTTTTATTGTGTTATGGTATCTTTAGGATGTTTACTATTTCTGTCTTTTAATATTTATTTGCAATATCTCTGTGCCCCAATACATAGTCATTTGTTGTAAAAGTTCCATGTAGTGTTGGGAAATATATACATATATGTATACATATATATGGCATCAGAAGATGCCATAATTGTTTTAGGTTTAATTTCCCCAGCAGTTTGCTCAATTCCATATTTTTGTTTTTTTTTATCTTTCTGTTAGAGTTATCAAAAACAGGGAGGGACCTTAAATACCACTATTGTGTTATTGTCTACGTCTTTCTGTAATTCAGTTAATTTTTCCTCTATGAATTTAAGAAATTTGGAGCATGTAAGCTAAATATTTACATTGGCTTGTTGTCTAGGGTTCCTTTCATCATAATATTGTTTACTTATTTATATCTTTTTACATTATGAATTTTTGTTATTGTTATTTTTTACTTTGATAACATAATTACAACTCCTGCTTCTTTTGGATTCACCTGATGCATAGTAAATTTTGTTCTTGGATCTCACTTTTATTTTGTATATATCTTTGCTTTTTAGATGTGTTTCTTACAAGCAACAGATTGTGGGGTTTTCTTTTTCTTATCCATTCTGTTACTCTTTTATTTAATTAGATTGTTTAAGCCATTCACATCTAAACTTATGAGTTAGATTTGGATTTCCTTCCATTTGTCTCCAGTTCTGTTTTTTCCCCAAGTTAGTGTTTTTCCCTTTTTCCTTTACAAAGACAGTACCTTGTCTCTTCAGTTATTTTAACCTAATCTACTTTAAGGTAACTCTATTCCCAATGGCTCTCTTTTCCTTCCCCTAAAGCTTCTCCTTCTCCCATTTCTTACCCTCTCTCCCAGTTTTTAGAGTTTTGTTCAATTTATTAGTTCTTTTTCCTTTCTTCCTTTGATCTAGTTATTTAATTCCTTCCCTTTTTTCCCTCTTGGTTAAGTAAAATTCTTTTGCCTCTTTTCCCTTTTGATTTGTTTTGTTCATTTTTCAACTTTTGTTTTCTGTACTTTTAAAAAAATATTTCTTTCTCTTTTCTTCTTCACTATTTGTATTACCTTTTCAATTTATTTTAGATTTTTATTCTTTGATTAATGACCCTTAAACTTATTTATTCCTTCATTAGTCTTGAATTCTGTGTGGAATTTAAATCTTCTAAGGTACCTATTTTGAGTTCTCTCTTCCAAATAGTTTTGGCCTCTGGCTGCTTTTTTCTCTTGTGCTTTACTCTTAGAAAAATCAATTCCTGCAGGTGATTTAGAGCCGCAGTGTCAAACTCAAATAGAAATGGGGCTCACTAAACCATACAATATGGATCCCTACAGACCACATATTAACTTAGAAAATCACATGTTAACATTATCTATGTTCTAGTATATTTTTATTATTTTGTCAAATATTTCCCAGTTATATTTTAATTGGTTCAGGCCAATAGTCTGTGTCTTTGATAATTCTGATACAGAGGGTGGGGCAGCTAAGTGGTCCAGTACATAGAATGCCTAGAGTCAGGAAGGCTCATCTTCATGAGTTCAAATCTGGCCTCAGACACTTAATACAGCTGTATGACCCTTAGCAAATCACTTAACCCTATTTGCCTCAGTTTCCTCATCTGTAGAATGAGCCTGGGGGGAGGATATGGCAAATCACACCAGTATCTTTGCCAAAAGGGGTCATAAAGAGTTGGACACCACTGAATGACTCAACCAGATATAAAGGATAGAAATATTGCTCCATGTTAGGAATTTTCCCATGTCTCTGACTGTGCACTTCATTACTAGCCTTTTCTTTACCCATGATCATTTCCTCTCCCCCCCATCACATATATCATGAAATCTCCTCTCTGGATCAATTCCTTCTCACTCTTCTGGGTGTCAGTTGTCCCCAAAAGCTCCAATTCCCCTTCTCCTGAGATAGATCTTAGTGAGAGGTCTCACTAGGCAAATTATATCAATTCCATGCTCCATTTGTAGAATATCTTTGCTCTCCCATTTTTTGATGCGACCCCCTCTGACCACTGAAAAAAGATTTCCTTGTTTCTTTTCTTCTGTTTTCCAATCCAACTGTTTGCCTCCTTATTCATTCTCCTATCAATTCTCTTCTTCATGAGAGAACGTAGGAGTTATTTTCCCTCCATTGTTTACCTTTGACTTGACTAGGTGACATCACATACTCTTTTCTATGTTCTTCTCTCCTCTCCTTTTATATACCCTCCCATTCTATAATTTAGTCCCTCTCTCAACATTGATTCACTTGTGGGTCAGTGTGTTGTATATGTGAAGTTTACTCTATGATGGTTTGCCTTGTTCCTCCACCATCACTTGTTTTGTTTTGTTTTTTGGAGGGGAGAAGGCAGGGTAATTGGGGTTAAGTGACTTGCCCAAGGTCACACAGCTAGTAAGTGTGTCAAGTGTCTGAAGCAGATTTCAACTCAGGTCCTCCTGACTCCAGGGCCAATGCTTTACTCACTGCACTACCTGGCTGCGTCCATCACTTGTTTTTGACTTCCACTTTCGCTCTGGCCTCTCCCATATACTGCTGGAAAGAAATCTCTTAATTATCTCTCTTGTTATTTTGTTCTTGCTTTTATTGTTCTTGTTAACATCCTATATATCTTTCTTGGTTTTTTTTTCTTTTTTCTCCAGGATAATTAATTTCATTATTCGTGTTTTCCTTGGCTTTTGTGTTTTTTCTTTTCTTGCATTTTTGTTGTCTGGAGTGTTTGCAAAGCAAATTATCTGCTCAGGTCTGGTTTTCTTTGTAAGAATTCTTCAAATGTCTCTTTTTATAGAGCATCCATTTTTTTCATTAATGACTAGGCTCAAGATGTCATTGTAGATTGTAAATTGAGTGCCTTTGCTCTTAGGAACTCATTAATACATTCTCTCCAGTTGTTTCTGGTGGGTGAAGATTAGTCCTGTGTTATCAAAAATTCCTTTCCTTCATATCTGAATTTCTTTCTCCTAGTTGTTTGCAGAATTTTTTGTTTTGTTCAATTTAGCCATGATCTTGGAGACTGTGGCATAAAAGGTTTTTTATTTTTATTATTGCTATATTTAATTATATTTTATATTTATATTGTTTTATTATTTTTGGAGGTAATCTGTGGATTCTTTTCTTTGGCATTTTGTATTTCTTGTTCAGAAGTTCTGGGCAGTTTTTTCATTATTTCTTGGATTATGATGTTCAGGTTTTTTGACTTGTGTTCTAGGAAACTAATAATCCTTAAGTTGTATCTATGCATCCTGCCTTCTAGATCAGTGTTTTTGCTCATATGGAGATCATGTTTTCTTTTAAAATTACTACTTTATGCTTTTCTTCTTCCAAACTGTTCTTCACTTTTATGTATTTGCAACACAAATGAGTTTTTCTTTCTTTTGTTTCTTTTGTAAGGCTTGTCATCACAAATTCAAACTTTTCTCCTATGTTGATTATTTCTGCTCTAAAGGCCATAAATACTGCTTTTACAATTATTATTTATTTTTAAAACATTTAGGGACATTTTTTTGGGTTCCACGCTGTCTTTGGAATCTAACAGCCTTTACCTCATTAGGTGCTGAGTCATTTTCTTTCAAGAAAGAAACAGGTAGGTGGTGAAGTGGCTAATGTACTAGGTCTATGAGTTCAAATATCATCTCAGACACTTACAAACTGTGTGACCTTGGGCAAGTCACTTAACCTCTAACTGCTTCAGTTTCCTCAATTGTAAAATAGGTACAATAATAGTACCTACCTCGCAGGGTTGTGGTGAGAAGATAAAATGAAATGCTATTTATAAAATGCCTTAGCATAGTGCCTGGTGCACAGTAGGCTTTTAATAAATGCTCTATCCCTTCCTTATTCTTCCTCCTTTCTTCCTTTCTCTCCTTTCTTCTTCTATTTCTTCTTTCCTTTCTTCTTTCATTTTATAATATTTATTCATAGATTTTTAAACTCGTTTAGCTGATCTAGAGATCATATTTCTTTCTTATTCATATCTTCCCTGTAAGTTTATCTATTTGTGCTCAAGGTCTTTAACTGGATTTTCTTACTTCTTTCTCCTGAGATCTTTAGTAATTTTTCCCCCTATCACTCTCTTTCTGACTCTTTCCCCTTGATGGCAGTATCTCTGAAGGATGAGGCTCAAAGGCTCAAAGCTATGTGAGCCTTCTCCCATGCTAAGGAATTCATATTTTACCAGTTTCATTCTCTGCACCAAGTGACTTTTGGGAGTACAGAACTGGTCCTGGCTGGATACCAATCCTCTTTCCCTCAGGTTTAGTGGAGTGCCACTGCACTGGCATTTTGCTCTAATTACTTCTGTTCCTTAGTTCTCTCAGTGAGTACTGGTACAGCACAAAACATTGCCATACTGCCCTACCAGCCAAAGCAAGCTTCTGGCTTTTGGCTTTCTGCAGCACAGAGATGAGGAGTGGGGCAGAATTAAGTTCTGTTGCAAGCAATGAGTTACCTGGTGCACCTCTGCCATTGAGGTTACTGGTAAGGAAGGGAGCATATTTGGGATTAGCATTCTCTAATGTTAGTTCATTGAGATGTTACTGCCTTAGGTTTCTTGATGTCTTAGACTATGGAAAGACCAAAAATTGCTTTATCTCTTATACATAATTCCTATTTTAAGAGGTTTAAAAGGTTGTAAGGATGGAAGAAAGTGACTTGTCCTCCATATTGTTGGGCACATGATCCAGAATCCTCCTCTTATTACCTCTGGCCTAGATTATTGCAATAATCTTCTGTTTGATTTTCCTGCTTCAGATTGCTTCCTATTCCTAATCCATCTTCAAAACAATTGCCAAAGTGTTTTTCATAATGTGCATGTCTGATCTATTACCTCTAGGATCATATTTAAACTGTTCTGTTAATGAGGCCAGGCCTTTCTTGTGGCTGACTTCTTCCTATCTCATCTCTAGACTTCTAAAACCCAAGGGCCACAACTCAGCCAGACCCTGTTCAGGGCTGGCCTAAGGCAAGAGTAGGAATATATCTGTCCTGCCTTCTCACTAGGTTTCTTGAAAATCCTTCCCTACCCACCCCACCCCCTACCAGTGGTAGGGCCATTGTGCTACCGGAACACATCATTGTCTAGTCATTCCAGCTGTGAAGTGTATTTGTAGATATCTCCTAGGACATGGCAAATCAGCAGTTTGAACAGTTGAGGGCTGTGCAGAAATCAGAGAGCTGACCTTGAACCTTCCAACCACCAGCTTTCATCAGAGAGCTCATCGATACTCTGCCTGATCTCATTCTCCAATGGTGAGATCATTCCTATCCCTTTTATTCTCTTCTTAACCCAGTGATACCAAACCCTTGACTTGCTCAAGAATAAATCCCTCTCCCTAATTCCAGCTACCGGTTCCCTTATTCCCATCCCACCTCAACCATCCTCAATGTCCTACTTCAGATCTATCTGTTATTTCTACAATCCTCTCTGGAGCTCCTGCACTATAATTAACAAACTTCATGTAGAACTTTTTCTATTGCTCCTCTTCCTTTCTGGAATTCACTGAGACCAAGCTCCCTTTTCGTCCCAATAACTTTCATTCTACATCTCTCCTCTCTTCTCTAAACTCCTTGGAAAATCTATCTACACTCTGTGCCTCCATTTTCTCTCCTATCATCACTCTCATGTAAACTTTGTAATCTGGCTTTTTTTACTTCATCATTCAACTGAAACTTCTTTCTCTCCAGCAAGGATCTCTTAACTGCCAAATCAAGTTGTGTCTTCTCAGTCTCCATACTTTTTGACCTATCGGCAGTCTTTGGCCCTGATGACTGCTTTTTTTTGCCCCTGAATACTGTCTTCCCTGTGAGTTCTCATGCCTCCTACCTGTTTAATCAATCATCAAACTTCTTTGATGCATCTCCATTTATGTCAAGACCACTCACTGGTTGTCCTCCAAGGCTCTGTCCCGGGCTTCCTCTTTTTACTCTGTTCTATCTAGCTTAATGATCTTATTAGCTCTCATAGGTTCAATGGCAATATCTAAGCAGATGATTCCAAGGTCTCTATATTTAGCCCTAGTCTCCTGAGCTCCAGTCCCATATTGCCAGTTGCATATCAGATATTTTGAACTAGAGGGTCTTAGGCATCTTAAATTCAAGATTTCCAAAAGAGAATTCATTATGTTTTATCTAAAATTTGCTTCTTCTGAATTTCCCACTTTCCCTTCTCTTCTGAATTTCCATAGTTCTGCTGAAGAACCATGGCCATCCTTGCAGTCACCTAGGGTCCAAACCTCAGTGTCATCTGTGACTCTTCACTTTCATACCCTCCTCTCTCTATACCTAATCAGTCGCTAGACTTTCCTTGTCCACAGTGTCTTTTCCATTCATTCCCTTTCCTCCATTCACATAGCCATCTTGCTAGTTCTGTTTTTCATCACCTCTCTGGGGGTGACCTGGACTATGGCAATAGCTTTGCAATTGGATTCTCTGCCACAAGTCTCTTCCCTCCTCAAACCATCCTCCATTCATCTGCCAAAAAGATTTTTCCAAAAGTGTAGATCTCACTATATTGACTGCCCCCCTCCCATCAATAAATTCCAATAGTTCCTTATTATCTTCAGGATCAAAAGGAAACTGTTATGTTTGGCATTTGAAGCTCTTTATAACCTGGAACCTTCATATATTTCCAGCTATCTTACATAGTACTCCCTTCCATGCACTCTACAATCCAGCTATACTTGGACTACTTGCTGCTCCTCACCCGTGACATTCCATCACCCATCTCTGTGACTTTGCAATTTCCATCCTCAATGCTAGGAATATATTCTCTCTCTCTGTCTCTCTCTGTCTCTCTGTCTCTCTCTGTCTCTGTCTCTGTCTCTCTCTCCCTCGCTCTCTCTCTCTCTCTTCATCTATGCCTCTGAAAATTCCTGCTTTCTTTCAAAACTCAACATAAGATAAAGCACTACCTCCTACAGAAAGCCTTTCCTGATCTCTGAAATTGCAAATGCTGCCTCTCTGCATATGATGATTTATACATACTTTCACAACCATCTGACCTCATGGATCTGGGGACTGTACCTAGGTACCCTGTATTTAGACCTGAGAAAGACAAGTGAAACAAACCAAAATCTCAAGTTCATTTCTTGGAGCCACAGGGTCTAAAAGGAAGAGGAATAAGACTGAAACCTTTACTCCTGGATGCCATTGGGTGGGGGGAGAAACAGAGACAGAGAGACAGAGAGAGACAAAGAGGCTAGCTATGCAGCCAATGGAAAGAGGCTACTCTCCCTCAAGTGATATGGTTGCAAAATGCAGAATGCCTTCTCCAATGTGGGTGCTTCCATCTAAGGTGATATCAATATGCATCAAAGCCCTGTCTGACTTCATTTTATATGTAATATGTTGTGTATGTTATATGTATGTATGTTAATATTGTTTTCTATATGAGAATGTAAGTTCCTTGAGGGAGGGACTGTTTAACTTTTCTCAATGCTTATTGGTTGACTGAATTAAATCCTGTTCTACTCAAAAAGTATTTATTAAGCACCTACTATATGCAAGGAACATGCTAGGCACTGGAGATGCAAAGACAAAACTCCCAAGCAGTCTTTACCTTCAAAAAGCTAACTTTCTACTGAAGGATTAATTTACTTCCTACTGTGTATGAGGCATTGTGCTGGGTAAGCACCTGCCTTCAAGAAACTCACAATGATGGGGCAGTGGTGGTGGTGGTGAGACACAATCACTAATAATTATAATACAAGTTAGAATGATTTTTAAAAAGTACAGAGAAGTGAAACCAAGTCACTAAAGATCCAAGGGGAAGCGAGGTCACCTTAGCTAGAGAGATTAGGGAGGTCCTCATGAAGAAGTTAGCACTTGAGTCAGGCCTTAAAGGAAGAGAAGGATTTCAACAGGCATGTGGAGAGAGTTCATTCCAAAAATGGAAGACAGCAAAATCACGATGGTGGGAAAGGGGAAGATAAAGTCAGGGAAAGGTGAGGAGTTCCATTTGCTAGAATACAGAATGCATGAGAGGTAGTATGGTGAGGGATATAAGTCTGGGAAAGTAAAATGAAGTCATACTATGTGGGGCTTCAAATCTCCTGCACCTTGCTAGATGCCACAGAGAATGCATTGCACAAGACAAGGATCCCCTGGCCAAGGCTCTGTTCCTGCTCCGTAAGGCATCCTAGATTTAGTTGGAAGTGGCTCTGTGGCCTGTTGAGGAAGAAGATGAGGAAGCATTGGGTAAGACCAAGTATTCACATTCAGTTCCTCATTCCTTAAAGGAGCACATGGCACTAAATAACCTCAAAGGACCTTTCCAGAGCTAAATCTTGAGTCAGAGCTGTGACTGAAACTCCCAGATCTCCAGAGTCTTAGAGTCCAGCATTTTTTTTTCCTCCTCTCATATGGTGCTGATCCTTTATCTGGGTATCTCTTCTCCATGTCATTCAGTTCTGGGTGGATCAGATTTCCTCACCAATGCTTTATATGTCTCCCTCTTCTCTTCTACAGTGGGGCTCAGTCGAGCCCTTTCTCCAGATCCATAATCTGTACTCCATGCCAAAGTGCCCACAGGCCTCCCTGCCAAGATCAACCCGAAGAACTGCAAGTCAACACTCATACCCAGTGAACCGATTCTCCTCTATGCCCATCTGCGACTCCATGGAGCATCCGCCATCACAGGCAGAGTTGGAATTGGACTATAACCTTCCCCGGGTTCAGCTGAGTGATGAGATGTTCATCTTCCAGGACGGGAGGTGGGTGAGTGAGAATTGCCGCTTGCAATCCCCACACTTCTCCCCCGCCTCCTCTTTTCATCATAAGCTGCATCACAAGAGGCTGGCCAAGGAGTGCATCCTGCAAGAGGAGAATAAGTCCCTTCGGGAGGTGAACAGGACCCTCTGGGAGGAGAACAAGGCCCTCCGGGAGGAGAACAAGGCCCTCCGGGAGGAGAACAAAGTCTTGAGTAAGGAGAACAAAATTCTCCAGGCCTTCTGGGAGGAGAACAGGGAAGAGAACAAAAGCGAACTGGGGAGAGCGGCTGGCTTGGCGTCCTCGGTTCTGATCCAAAAGGACAACGCAGTCCTCCAGGGCCCAAAGAAGGACAGTACAGCGCTGCAGACGCCCAGGAAGGAAAGTGCCACCCTGCAGCTTCTCCGGGAGGAGAATCGGGCCCTGCAGCTACTTTTGGAGCAGAGAGAGGCCCATTGGCCTCATCCGGAGCAAAAGACACATCCCCAGGGGGAAACGAAGGGCCTCCCAACTCCTCAAGACGATGTCCACAGTGCTTTGAGGCAGTCGGGGGAGAGCACCCTCCCTGCGTGTGAAGAACCCAAAGGGCCTGCGACCCTTCACGAGGCCAGTAAAGCCCTTCAATCCCTCCGGGAGTTGGTCAACAACCTGTCCATCCCTCTCGAGGACGTCAAGGCTGTGCCAGGCCTCCAGGAAGAGGCCCAGTCTCTGCAGGTGCTTCGGGAAATGAACCAAGCTCTGCAAGCCCTGCGGGAGGAGAATCAGAGCCTGCGAGCACTGAGAGAGGAGAACCGGATGCTTCAGGAGGAGAACCGGGCCCTTGAGCTCCTGAGAGAGGAGCATTGGACCTGCCAGGAAGAGAACAAGGTCCTGTGGGAGAACAATAAACTGAAACTGCAGCAGCAACTGGTGATTGATACGGTGACAGAAATCACTGCGAGAATGAGGATGCTGGTGGAAGAGTTATATGGCCACATGCCCCCCAAGAACAATGAGCTGAAGAAGCCGGGCAGGGTCTGAGGGCTGGAAGGCCCAGAGTTTGGGGGGCCCAGTTATAGAGCTTCACTTGAAAACTTCCTCTCCTTTCCTCAGCCCCTTCGCCTTGGAGTTCGTGCCTATGGAAAGAGCAGTATTATTGGCCCCCTTGATGCCAGAGAAGTAATAAAGGCATGAGGAAGAGTTTAGGAGGCTGGCCTGAGAGAATTATTTCACTATTAGAGTTGTAACTAGCATTTCTCTCACCTGGGGCAAACTTCACAAAATGACCCTAGAGTAAATGTCATAAATTTTAGACAATTCATTTGGGGGAGGAAGAAATGGGACTATAGACACATTCTTCTTCCCCCTCGAGGATGCTGTAACAGCAATGCTACTTGCAGCTGCTGTGGAGGTATAAGTCCAATAACACCAGCACACAGGAGGGCTGCTAGCACAGGCTCTTTGATCTGCTTTTCTAAAGGAAAGCAACTTTAAGGGGGTCAACAATCTTACTTTAATTATCATTCACTTAGTTGAGGGGAAAAGTCAGCACCTTGAACTTCGGAGAAAATACAAACAGAAACTACAAGCAGAGAAAATAACACAAATCAATAGACAGGGCTTCTAACTGTCTGACCGTAGCAATCCTTACCAGAGAGAGAAGCACCAACATCTGGGTTTTTCAAGGGGGGGTGCTCCTTAACGACTACCCAGAGTCTCCTTTGGCCAAATCACATGAACACTCTCTCTCAATGAGTGAGCCCCAAAGTAAAACGCCAACCTCAGAATGTGTATATGTATATGTATATGTATATGTATGTGTATATGTATATGTATATGTGTATGTGTATGTGTATGTGTATGTGTATGTGTATGTGTATGTGTATGTGTATGTGTATGTGTATGTATATGTATATGTATGTATAGGTATATGCATATGTATATGTGTGTATATATGTATGTACATACATATATATAAATATATGTATAT
>CM053626.1:67771880-67795066 GCA_028646595.1 Phalanger gymnotis | reverse complement strand
ATTTAAGGTCAGGAGATTTGGGTTTGAATCTGAGTCCTGTGAGGGATGGCTCACAGTGAAGTTCCCTCACTGGTATCTCCCTGCTACACTCTAATCTCTCTGCTACACTCTGCCTGAGTGTGAGAGATGGCCTACAGTGCAGTTGGCACAGGCCTAAGTTTCATTCCTCCAGAAAGCCTTAAGCCCCCTCAGCATGGGATAAGACCTGACTTCTGCTATCCACCTCACCCTGTACCTCTGCACCCCTGCACCCTTCCTATACTTTTCAGAAACTGCTCTACTGAGAAAGCAGAGGTAAGAAAGTACATCAGGAGGCAGAGCCAGATGTCCCAGCTGCAAAGTCCCATTTATTTAGCCTCTACTCCTCCTCCTTCTCCCTTTTTGCTGAACACACAGCCCCTGTCCCCGGTTTCACTTCTTTATGTTCTTTCTTCTTCATTGCTGGGGAGAAGTTTCTGAGTTTAGAATGTGAGCTCCAAACCTAGTCAATGGGAAGAAGAACCAGTGGCTGGGGCCGGGCGGGGGTAGAGCTCTGCATTAGGATCTATAAAACTTGCTTTGAGCTGTACACACACACATCCTGGCACTATCTTGGGCCATGCTGGGTGTGTCCTTTCTCACGAGAAAGCAATAAAACTCCTTTTTGCCTTTTCTCAAGAACGGTCTCTGTCTATTTTTAATGTGAGCAGTGGTCTCGGACCCACACAGTCCCAACATTTAACTAGCTATGTGACCATGACCAAATCATTTAACTTCTTGAAACCTCAGTTTCCTCATTTGTAAAAGGAGGAACTAACTTGTTCATATCTACCCTGTGAGATTGACAATGCACGTAATTTTAATCCCCTTCTCATTATTATTGTTATCCTGACCTACACAGCCATTGAGGGTTCACAAGATCAATCGGTGAACCAAAAACCTTTATTAAGTACTTACTAGCTGTCTAGACGTGGCCAAGTGCACACAGCACTGGGCCTGGAGTCAGAAAGACCCGAGTTTAAATCCAGCCTCAGATACTTAACTAGCTGTGTGACCCTGGGAAAGTTACTTAACTGCTGTCTGACTCACTTTTCTCAACTGTAAAAAGGGGGCAATAAAAAACAACCTATCTCCTGGAGTTGTTGTGAGGATCAAATGAAATAATATTTGTAATATAAAATAATATTTATAAAGCACTTAGCACAGTGTCTGGCAAGCTTAATAAATCATTCCTCCCTCCCTCCCTTCCTCCCTTCCTTCTTTCCACTCTCCCTCCCTTCCTCCCTTCTTCCCTTTCTTCCTTCCTTCCTCCCTCCCTTCCTTCTTTCCTTCCTTCCTTCCTTCCTTCCTTCCTTCCTTCCTTCCTTCCTTCCTTCCTTCCTTCCTTCCTTTTTCTCTTCTTTTCTTCCTTCTTCTCTTCCATTCTTCTTTCCTTCCTTCCTTCCTTTCTTCTTCCCTCGGTGACTAGGACAGTCCTTGGTATATAGCAGGAACTCGATAAATGATTATTGAATTCAATTGAATGGAGCCTAGGTAAACTAGAAAGTGGTATCAGTGGTGTGGGAGGGAGGCAAAAGAAAGAGGAATAGGAATCAACAGCCTAAGACCAAGAAACATCTGTCTCCAGGGGTTTAAAAGCCAACATCAAGGCACCCTACAAGTACATGATGTGTTCTGGTTTTCAATGGATTTATTTTGGTGTGAGGAGGCATCAGAATGGAAATGCTCTACACTTCTTGGTTTTGGGGGAAATAATAAATGACAGGGATGGTTTCCAAATGCAAACTGAACATCTTTCTTTTGATCCTGGGCTATGCCACGGAGTTAATGCACCTCTTTGATCCTATGGCAATGTCTAGAGAAATTAGGGGCCTCTAAGATGGGATAATAGATTCTCATCAAGACTTCTAGCTCTAGGAAATTGTTTAATCTCCATTCTCAGTGGCTGTTTCTTTGAGGCAGCTGTGACTGAAAGGTCCCAAGTGCTACTGAGAACAGCTCATCAGTTCAGAACAAAGCTGATTATGTAAATGGCACATTAAGATTCAGCTCCAATTTAATTTTATTCTGTAAATAAATATCCCATTAACATCCATCTGTTAAAAGTCAGGTAAGACACTCTCGAAGACTGCATTGTTACAGCACAAGAGAATGCCCATGAATACTGGCAGGGAGCGGGATTAGGATACCAAAGGGTAGACTAGGCAGCGGGCTTTTATTTTTTTTAATGGCAAGTCAGCTATAAAATCAATTTAGAGCAGACATGAACTTATGATTGGCCAAGAAAGACACTGAGTCTATTTCTGGCCCTATTTGGTGGGTATAGGAATGCTTTCTCTGATTGCTGTCATAGGAATCAATAATAATTATAGTCCATGAATCCCCTCCAAAAATAAAAACATTTCGGCTGATGAGAAGGTGAACACTAAATTAGCACCAAGTCCTTTTCTTTTGAGGTAATTTATTTATCAAAATCCCACTTGTGAGTTGACACTTGGCCTCCCTGAACAAAGACATAAACTATAAATACCTAGAAATAGGAACAACACAAAATATGGCTATGAAGCAAAAAAGTTCACCCACTGTGGTCTCAGTGCCTGAGATTCCACCATTAGAGACTCAGTCTTTTAGGTTCTAAAGCGTTTTTATTTCATTTAAAATGCAGGAACCCCTGGTAGGGGTGGGGACTAACACTTCAAGCCAGGGAGGAAAAGAACCCTACTGGAAGAAACAGAGAGAGGAAGAGAATTAGGGGAAGGGGAAGATGCCCAAGATAAATTTCTTTTGCTTCACAATCTCACTGAGGACTAGCCCTGGAAGCAGTGCTTAGTACCTCAAATTCCACCTGCTTTCCTTTCTTTTTTTCATAACCACAGAGAATGGGTCGAGGTGGGAAAATATAACCCCAAGTTGTAACGTAGATAAGATCATGTGTGTTATGGAATCCCTTCTGGAGCACTGTTTTCAGTTCTGAGCACCACATATTAGGTAGGATATCAATAATTTGGAAAGTATCCAAAGCAAACCAAGAATGAGAAGGGCCTCAAGGTCATGGTTTAGGGCACCAACTAAAGGAATTGGGAATATTTAACCTCAAAAAGAGAAGACTCGGGAGGTGAAATATGATATTGTCTATAGGTGTTTGAAGGGCTATCCTGCAGGAGAGGGATTAAATTTATTCTCCTGTCCCCTATGGTAGGAGCAATACCTACCACATTTTATTATTTGTATTTAGTAGTTTCAGTCATATCTGACTCTTTGTGACCCCATTTGGGGTTTTCTTGGCAAAGATATTGGCGTGGTTTGCCATTTCTTCCTCCAGCTTATTTTACAGATGAAGAAACTGAGGCCAACAGGGTTGAGTGATTTGCCCAGGGTCACACAAGTAGTAAGTGTCTGAGGCCAGTGTAGAAGTCAGGGAGATGAGTCTTCTTGACTCCAGAAAAAAGCTGTCTTGAGACTAGATTGACCCAAGGGGCCAAAGTTCAAGACTTGTAACCTTTGATTAATGTAACCCTAATCTCTAAAGCACAGAATCACAGAATTTCAAAGTGACCATTTGGTTTAAGTCACACGTAAAAAAAGAATCCCTGCTGAAACACTTATTGGTGTTTTATAACTTATAAGTTTCCTAGTTACTTAAAGATTTTAAAAAGGAGGCCAGACTTCAGACTAGTCAATGTCTTGAAACCAAAGAGTCACTATATCCAATTGCAGATCAATGATTCAATTACATAAATATTTATTAAGCACCTTTATGTGCCAGGCATTGCGCTAAGCTCTGGGGATACAAACAAGGAAAAGACAGACAGCCCCTGCCCTTAAGTAACTTAAAATCTAACGAAGGAAAATAACACACAAAAACAAGCTAGAAAGGTAGGCAGTTGGGATGGGGTAGCCATTATGTCCTGGTGGAGTTCAAACCAAGCAGAGCTTCACATGGAAAATGTAGAGTTACCTGAAAAGTCCAGATTCCAGCCTTCTATAAAGGAATGCTTTGGGAGGAATTTACTGCCCCACCCTCCAGCCCTCCTATCAGAGCAGAGATAAGGCTGGGGGAATTGGGAAGATGTTGAATATTCAAAGCAAAGTAACAGACCCATTTCTGTATGGAGAAGAGGAGATCAATGTCTATCTGAGACGAGCTCGGTCTCCTGGTCCAGCATCCTTTCCTTCCTAGGTTTATGCAAATCTTCATTTGTCAATTGCTGAATGATCAATCCATGAGTGTCTTATGTCATTCTGCTCTCAGGCCTGAACTACCAGACCAGCCTGTGTCAGGCCCAGCATTCTACAGTCCCAGAAGGCAGAAGAGGGAGAAAGGAGTGAAAATTACAAAGAGGCAAATTTAGGCTCGAGGGAAGGAAAAATTTCCTTAAAAAAGCTAACTAGAAGAGGAGTGCATTACTTAGGTGGGTAACAATGACACCCTCCCTTGGTTTTCAAGAAAAGGTTATATGACCCCTTGTTAGAAGTGTTTTAGTAGGGATTTTTTTCACATGTGACTTAAAACAGATGGTTGCTTTGAAATTCTGTGATTCTGTGCTTTGGAGATTAGGGAACCAGGAAGACCCAGCTCCTCTCCACCAAAAACTTATGGTGCATGTAATACACCCATAGTATAGTGTAGAATAGAGGGTGTGCATGGAGTGTTCAAAGACTAGCCCTTCTGGTGTGAGGGCTTGCCGAGAACTTTTCAGGGCTGCCCATCTATCTCTGGTGTCCACCCAGCACTCGACTCTCACCTGTGGCTCCAAGAAGCTGCAGCATATGCAATAGCCGTACCACCTCAGCAGATGGGCTAAACCTGGTTGACATGCCTCAAACCCATCGATGAGTTGGGGGGTGTATCTACCTCAAGGATGTAAAGACTCCCTCCTCCCCCCAGGAATGGGAGGATGAGGACGACTTGTTCCAACAGCCATGAAAGTGGCTGAAGTAGGCACTGTGGAGTGCTTAGAGCTTGGTCAGACATTGAAGATGCCAGACGGCATCTGGGGCCATTGCCAGCCATCCTAACTTTTGTCTTGCCGCTGGACTTTGATGACTCTGGAAGAGTGAGGCACATGACTTCAGGCAACTCTTCCTTATTTAAATCCAATTCAGGGTGTAAGTCAAGACGGCTCCGTGATGTCATTGGTTCCCTTTGAAACAAAGGACAAACAACAACATAGAAGAGAGAGAGTGTGTGTGTCATGTAGTTGATAATGAGCTGATTTCAGAACCAAGAACACCTGACTTCCAGACCTACCAGGGACATAAACCAGCTATATGATTCTAGGTGAGTCACTTACCCTCTTAGTGCTCTAGGCAACTCATTAAGACTCTTAAGTTGCAGCAAAGGTTTTTATTCACCTTGGTAGAGGGAGTTTTCTTACCTGGGTGTTTCCTTTACAAATGAAATGATTGGTCCAGTATCTAACCCTCTCTTCTACCACAATGTTAAATATAACAACTGCATAGGAGAGGTTCCGAGTACTATAACAGATCATTTCCACTTTCCACTTCCACTCAGAAAATACTTCATGGAGGAGGCAGTATTTGTTCTGAGGATGGGTAGGATGCCAATCAGTACAAATGGCGTATGCATAATAATCATACAACTTAGCTCATTTATGAGAAAAGACAAGACAGCTGAAATAATTGTTTCTCCAAATAAATAAAGACAATCGCAATGAATCTGGAGACAGGGGATCTGGATTCTAGTGTGAGTTCTGCTACTAACTAGCTATTTGACCTTGGACAAATGATTTGTCTTCTCTGGGTCTGAATTTCATCATCTGTAAAATGAAGGGGGTGGGACTTGAAGCCCCTAAGCTGCCAGTCCATGAATATTTACAACTCTCTGTGAGAATTGAGCATATATCTCCCTGTCAGATACTTAGCAAAGGCTATTTGCTATTTGCCATACAGCTTTAATAATAAAATAGCTGATATTTATATGGGATTTGATTGGTTTATTTGATCCTCACAACATAATGAGATAGCTTCTATAGGAATTATTAGATTTACTTTACAGATGAGAAATCTGAGGCCCAGGTAAAGTGATTTTCCCGTAGTCCATAGATACACTAATAGAAAGTGCCCAAGCCAGGACCAGACCTTCTGCATGTAACAAGTGTTCTTTTTATCGTGACACATGGCTCCGAACAGCTCATTTTCCCTTAACATACTTCTATGACTTCTTTTGAGTTTGCATTATTTAGGTTTTCATCCAAGACTATTTCTTAAGATCCATCCTTTTACTGCCTAATATAGGAATGTTACAGCTGGAACACTCTTCTCTTGTATAGGGGTCCCCAGGTTCAAAGTATTCTGTGGATCTACATCAACCACAGCCCACAAACCTCCTCCTCGTCTGCCAGAAAACACAATTACTTCAAAGCAAAGGCATTTAATGAAATAGCATAGTAAAAGCAGTAGCAATATAACATTTCTCCCATAAATTGAAAGCAAACTCTCCCACTAACACACCCACAACTATCATTAGAAAGTGAACACACTGAGGAAACACTCTTGGAAGGGTACATCAATAGGGAATTCGTGCAGGCAGAACATATAAGTTTGGAACAGCGTGGTCAGGGAACATGTGTTAAGGGTCAAATTAAGCCCCTGGTGCTACAGGGCGACCAACATCAATTGTTCTTCATTGGTCTCATGCTCTGAACAGCCTCTTCAGGTTGGTTCTCTCTTGGTAAAATATTTGCTACTGGGTGGTTCTCCATTGGTCTTTTAGATCAGAGGGATCAACAGACGTAGCCCACTTGCATTGCTGACTGGCTATACTCCTGAGTGCACCAAACTAGATTAAAATGAATTTGGGATATATTTCACAAGATAAATAAAAATGTAGGAGAGCATTGATAATATTCATATGTGGTCTTTAAGTCACCATGCAGCCTTAAGAAACAGCTTAGTGGCCTCCATTTTTATTTGAGTTTGATACCACTGTTCTTAACCCTGACACATATATCTCCCCTGGGTATGTGGAACTTCTTGCTTTCACCTGGAGTTCTCAGATAAGGTACTACTTTTTTCCCTATAAGAGGAAGAATATGTTTTACCAACGCTCTTTTAGCTTAGATCCCAGAGATTTAAGCATAAGTTCTGTGAGAGAAGGAGATCCTTTCACATATCTAGCATCAGACTGAGGGAGGAAAAAAACTCACTTGCTTTTCTTTTCAGAGAATAAATGTATCAATTATCTATGGGTGGCATTTCTCGAGAAGGAGAATGTTCATCTACAAGGGCCAAAGTCCCTTTAGAATATAGGGCACAAGTAAATTGGACTCATAAGCATTTAATCTGTTTTTGAACCTTATTTTTCATGATCTCTATGAGTGCCATCTCCATCCCCAATCTCTCTTAGCATCAAAGAGTCCTTATATTTTCCATTTAATTTTTGATTACCAACCCATATGCCTTCAAAATCATTTCAAGCATTGACTTTTAAACAAATTATCAAGGGTTTGAGACTAAGGCCTCCTGTTCTTAGTTTTCCCAGTGGGAATCAACCCTAGAGTCTGGTGTACCCTCCTGTCAGTTTCCTGGGTCTTCTATCCTCTATCTTAATTCCCTTGCCCACTTGTCTGATCACTAGCCTTGCCAAACCCCAACTTTGGATATTCCAACCACCCGCTTCCTTTGCTTCTATTTATGTGCGGCTGAATAGAGCTGAAGAAAATCATTAAACAGAGCTGACTGGGCCCACTTCAAATTTACATTATCTAATATCTCAAGTGGACCTTCATTGCTGAGAGGTAAATATTCTCTTCTTCCCTAATTGATTCACTATTCCACTCTCCTCAGTGACTGTTCCAAATCTTCTTGTCTCTTCTCATGTACTCTCTCTCCTGCCATGTTTTCATTAAAAAACCTTGATTCATACTTTAAAAGAATTAAGATCATTCATTAGGAGCCTCTTCTCCCATCCACATAATTTCACATCCTTTAAACATTATCCTCCACTATTTCCTCCTCCACACTGGTCTCAAATGAAGAAAAGGTCCTTCTCTTTGCCAAAGCTGACTCTTCTACATGTGGCCTTGAGCCCATCCCTACCCATCCCATCCCTGCTGAACCATTTGTTCAGCAAATTGCACTCCTCTCCCATCATCCTTCATAAATCCCTGTCCACTGGCTCTTCCTTGCAGCCTACAAAAATGCCCATGTTTCCCTCATCCTTAAAAAAAAATCCTTACTCAATCCAACCATCCCTAATAGCTACCATCCTTTTTCTCTCCTCCCCTTTGTGACTAAACTTGATAAAATTGTTTACAGTTGGTAAACTCTGCTCTTCCTTTCTTCCCAATCTCTTGTAAATATTATATAATCTGGCTTTTGCCTCATAATTCAATGGAAACTGCCTTCTCCAAATTTACCAGTGACCTCTTAATTACCAAATCTAATAGCCTTTTCTCACACCCAATCCTCTTTGACCTCTCTGAGGCCTTTGATAGTGGTAATCACTTTTTCTCCTTTAGGATTTCATGACACTACTCTTATTTGTCTGATTGCCCCTTTACTTTCTCCTTTGCTGGTTCTTTATGGCATTCTCACTAACCATAGCTGTCTCCCAAAGCCCTGCTTAAGCCCCCTTGTCTTTTAGTGATCTTATCCATTCCTATTAGTTCAGTTATCATTACAGATGATTCTCAGATCTCTATATGCAATCATAACCTCATTCCTGTATTAAAAATCACGAATCTCTAATTGGCAATTAGACAGTCTTTGACATCTCAAACCAAATGTCCCATAGGCATCTCAAACAGAACAGGTTCAAAACAGAACTCATTATCTTTCCCCTCTAAACCTTCTTCCCTTCCCAAATTACCTGTTACTATGGGAGGCCCAACCATCTTCCTGGTCACATAGGCCTGCATCAAAGTCATTCATAGCTCGTCATTCTCATTAATCCCACATATACCGTCTGCTGCCAAATCTTACCATTTCTATCTCTGTAATATCTCCTGTATATGTCTTCTCTCCCTTTAGACAGTTACAACCTTGATTCAGACCCTCGCCAATTCTCACTTGGATTATTGCAGTATCCTTCTGAATGGTCTACCTGACTCAAGTCTCTCTCTACTCCAATATATTCTCCATTGAGCTGCCAAGGTAATTTTTCTAAAGCAGAAGTCTGACTATATCAATAAGTTTCCAGTTTTACTCTATTACCATTAGGACCAAATAGAAACTCCTCTGCTTGGCATTTAAAGCTCTGAATCACCTCACCCTTTCCAACATTTCCAGTCTTTTTCACACTTTATGTTCCTCCATACTATCTAGGGATTAGATATACTGGCCTGTTCCTGTTCCTCACACAGTCACTCCATTTCCTGTCTTGTTACTTTTGGTCGGCTGTCCCTTATGCCAGCAATGTTCTCCTGGCTCATCTCAACCTTTTAACTCTCCTGGCTTTTTGTCAAGTCTCAACCCAATACACACCCACTTCCCTCTGAGATTACCTTGAATCTCCTCTGTATATATTAGTCATGTGCCTAGTTACTTACATGTTATGTCCTACATTAGAATATGAGTTCCTTGATGGCAATGGCAATGTTTTAAATTTTCTTTCTGTCCTCATTGCTTAATATACCTAAGTACTTAACAAGTACGTAATAAGTACTTAACTGCTTTTTTAGTTGATTGGGTGATCTTATGAAGCTTCAATGGCTTCATAGGGCACGATAACTATAATGATAAATCTTGATGTGATAATGACAATGATAAATTACTTGCGCTCTATCTCACAGAGTAGTTGTAAAATCCTTTGTAGATGAGGAAACTGAGGTTCAGAAGGTTTAAATGTTTTGTTTATAATCCTATAGTTAGTATTAGGGCTCATACTTACTCAGGTCTGTTGACATCAAGCCCAGTATTCTTTTTTTTAATTTTTAAATTATTCAATTATACGTAAAAACAAATTTTAACATTTGCACAAAAAATTTGATTTCCAAATTCTCTCTATCCCTCCTTCCCCTTCCCCCTCATTGAGAAGACAATTTGATATATGTTACATATATGCAGTCATGCAAAACGTATTTCCTTGTTAGTCATGTTGTGAAAGAAAACACAAACCAAAAAAAAGCCCCAAGGAAAAAATACAATAAAAAGTATGCTTTGATCTGACATCAGACTCCATCATTTCTTTCTCTAGAAGTGGGTTGCATTTTTCACCATTGGTTCTTTGGAATTGTCTTAGATCTTTGTATTGCTAAGAATAGCTAAATCATTCACAGTTGAGCATCATACAGTATTTCCGTTGCTATGGACCGTGATGTACTGGTTCTGCTCATTTCAGTTTATATCAGTTCATGTAAGTCTTTCCAGGTTTTTCTGAAAGCATCCTGTTCATCATTTCTTACAGTATAATAGTATTCCACTGCAATCATATTACCACAGTTTGTTCAATCACTCTTCAATTGATGAGCATATCCTCACTTTCCAATTCTTTGCCGCAACGAAAAGCTGTTATAAATATTTTTGTACGTATGGGTCTTTTTCCTTTTTAAAAAATATTTTGGGGAGATGGACCTGGAAATGGTATTGCTGGGTCAAAGGGTATGCACAGTTTTATAACACTTTGGGCATAGTTCCAAATTGCTCTCCAAAATGGTTGGATCAGTTCACAATTCCACCAACAATGCATTAATGTCCCGATTTTTCCACATTTGTTCCAACATTTGTCATTTTATTTTTCTGTCATATTGCCCAATTTGATAGGTGTGAGATGGTACCTCAGACTTGTTTTAATTTGCATTTCTCTAAGCAATAGTGATTTAGAACTTTTTTATGCGACTATATATAGTTTTGATTTCTTTGAAAATTGCCTGTTCGTATCCTTTGACCACTTATCAACTAGGAAATGACTTATATTCTTATAAATTTGACTCAATTCTCTCTATATTTGAGAAATGAGACCTTTATCAGAGAAACTTGCTGTGAAAATTCCCCTCCCCCCTCAAATTTCCTGCTATCTTTATAATCTTGGTTGGATTAGTTTTATTCAAGTCCAGTATTCTTAATCATCCATTAAGTGTCGAACTTGAATTTTGATTCTGTCTGGCAGGGTATTATTTCTCACCTTGAGTTACTTGGTGGACTATTGATCCCATCAGAATCAGTAAATGTATTTGGATTCCTTTATAGATCTCAAATTCCTTCTCTTGCCTCATATTGTCCCCAAACAGCCAGAAATGGAGGTTGTAACATGTAATGCGTGTTGAATTTCAGGCTTAGGTGATGGCACAGGGATTGTTATGGATGACTAAGCTCTCTCTCTCTCTCTCTCTCTCTCTCTCTCTCTCTCTCTCTCTCTCTGTCTCAATTCCCCTCTCTCTCACTCTCGCTCTCTCAGTGTATATGTGTGTGTGTTTGTCTGTCTCCCTGTCTCTTTGCCTGTCTCTCTGTCTCTGTCTTTGTCTCTCTCCCTTAGGTGCATTTAGAGCCAAATTCATCCTTTGTCCCAAGCCAGAGATCTTTTTCTAAATCCCTATGCTTTTTTTTAAATGGTCTACGTGATGGGCAGGTAAAGTTAACTGGTATGTAAGCAACATGGGCTCTTATTGAAGAGTACCTAGGTATCTATTGAAATGTCTCTTGTAATGACTTGAAAGAGTCCTTAGAGCAGTCTGTCAAATATCCACTTTGTAAAATGTCCATAAATATGGATTTACATAACTTGCTCTGTCAACTTCAAAAGTACCATTTCAGTCTCCAGGGAAAATAATAAATAACAGTGACTTCAGTGCCCTTTAATATGAGTTGAAGAGTATGACACTTTTCTGGAGGATTTAAGGACAGAGTAGTTGGGGATAAAATGCTGGCCCAGGAATTAGGAGAACTAAATCTGTCTAAGCAGACTCCAAAGGCTCTGCCTTACTCTGTAAAGTCCATTGGTGATTCCATTTCTCCATCTATAGATTAAAAGAGAGGCATTCATGGTATAGTGGACAGAGAGCCACTCTCAGAATGAGGAAGACCGGGCTTAAAGTGCCCTCTCTGTCACAGCCTAGAGATGTAACCTGCTCAGTAATTTACATTACTTGAAGAACTAAGACTTTACAGTCTTAGTTCTTCAAGCACCCTCTGAGACAATAAATTGCAGAGTAGTCATTCCCTCTGCTTTGGTAGAAGTTTGGGCACAGATGTTCTCTATACCACATTCCTGATCTCATAGGACTAAATACAATGTTAGTTCCTAGAGAGCAGGCACAATTTCATTTTTTGTCTTTGTATACCCAGTACCTAGAGTCCTTGACCTTTTTTGTCATGGATTCTTTGGCAGTCTGGTGAAGTCTATGGACCCATTTCAGAATAAAGTTTTTAAATGCATAAAGTGAAATATGTAAGGTTACAAAGGAAACAAATTATATAGAAATAGTTAACAAAATATTTTTTTAAAACACACAAGTTAACAAATTCCAGGTTAAGAATCCCTAGAAAGTAATCTTTAGTATAGGTGGTACTTCATAAGTGTTTATTGAATTGAAATTATTCCATGCCTTCTTTAAACTTCTGATTCCTATAACAGCCTCAGAAGGTCTTATATTCCCACTTCATGGATGAGGAAGCCAATGCCAAAGGTAGTTGGAGGTGGTCCAGAATGCCATGCTGAGCTCCTTGGGGATTTGGGAAAAGAATACTGACTTCTTGGCTTCTGCCAGGCTGTCTCTCCCCCACCCCAAGCTCAACCTCCCACTGTTAAGTGAAACAGGATTTCATTTCCATTTGCTCACCACTCCTGGGAAGAGCTCTGGTGGCCAATTGCAGAAGCAAATGACCTGTGCTTAGTGTCTCGCTGAGAAGTCTGAGTACAATCAAGGGGCACTTGCTTCTCAAGCATGGTTTCCCTGTGTGAGATGCTTTGAGAGTCTTCTCTGTAAGCTTTGGAGCAGATAACTTTGAAAAAGTCAAGTGTGACCAAGTTTCACTTGAGAAATGGCAATTTATTGCTTGGTTGCCACCCTTTGCCCTAACACCCCTCCCCCATGGACCATTCAGTTGAATAGAACGCTGAGTCTAACGTACAAGTAAAAAATCCTTCTCAAAAGTATTGCATGTGCCCGCAGAATTTGGGGTTTTATCATTGCTACAGAGTCCAGAGAACTTGTATAATGCTGGGATGAAATTCAAGGGAAAGCAATTTTCTCACTTTATGGACTTTCTGCCTTACAGTGAGTGAAAAATGTCATGTATCCCTATATCCCAAGGGACGCGAGGTCCAATCTGACAATTAAATAGCATCAGTGAGGTGTATTATAATGAGGTTTTTACTAGATCACAGTATCCAACTGCTGAGAAGCCTACAATTTGGCAGTAGAATCCTAAACAAAAGAGTCTACGAGACTGAAAAGGGATTAATTTAAAGCTATAATCTCACTTTAAAAAATCCCATGACCCCATTCTTCCTCACTTGACTAGAGATGTAGACTGTCATAAAGGCCGAGTGGAATGCTTGCTGTGTTTTTACTTAGTGGAGGAAAGAACGTCTTCCCCCTTTCCCTCCCCTGATTCCCATCTCTCCATTTTTCTGCAAATATTTGTCTCCCAGTCTTTCGGTGACTCAACAATAGAAATTGATAAGGTTGATTTAGACTGACATATGAAATAGAGGGAGATTTGCAAAAAATCCCTGGTATGGGAATGCACATTCAGGTGCATCTGTATAATGAAGCCAGAAGGATTCACAAGCAGAGACAGAGGGAGGGAGGTGTTGAGTGAGGTTCAGGACTGAAAGGTAGCCCTGTCGCTGACTCTGTTACCAATTTACTCTTGGACTTCAGCCAAATATTAGGCTCCTCTACGAGGTGGACAATCTTCATTATTAATATTTATTGAATGCCTGTAGGAGGATATGGTGCTGAAATTCATACCTTAAAGGAATGTGGGCATTTACATTAGAAAAGGCTTTATGATCCCTGCACTACATCTCTCCAGAAAGAGAAGTCAGTGTTGCACATTACAGTGACTCAGGCATCAGATTCTTCTCACAGGTGGAAATGATTTTTATGATAAAGACAAAAATAATAACCAGCATGTACAGGATGCTTTGAGATTTTCAAAGCATTACAAATATCTTCTTGTATGGTCCTCTTGGCAACCATGGGAGCTAGGTGTTATTCTTAACCCCATTTTTACAGATGAGGAAACTGAAACAGGGTTAAGTGACTTGCTCAGGGTCATACAGCTAGTGAGCATCTGAGGCTGGATTTTAACTTGCTTTTCTGAATCTAACCATTCACCAGCATGGCACCAAATGCCTCCTACAATGTCACAGAACTCCCTACTCCCAATACTCCATCCCCAATTCAAAAGGTTGGTTACTCAGGCTCAGCATCTCTGAGAAACTCAGTTTCAGAAAGCTCATTCTAATTGGAAGCTGCTGAAAACTTTTTGGCATAAAGCACAGAGTCAGTGCCAAGCTTTATTAAGTATGACTTAAATGCATTAGATTAGAAAGCACTCTATTTAGCTGGTTGTTTTCCTGATTTCTCTGGCTTCTCCATTCATTTTCTCTGCTTCTCTTCCCCTCACCCTTCATTTATCTGCCTATTCCTCATATTGGGTTAGAGATGCCATTAAGTGAATCCCCAGAGCAGCTTTTTTTAGTAGTGATATGAAGGGTTGAGTTAAAAATCCAGGATTATAAAGCATAACAAAAAAACCCATCCCTTTAAACCTTAGTGTAACCATCAATCCATTATCTCTTAGCTGTGACTCAGCTTCCTCACCCTACTCCCCTCTGCACTTGGTAAATGTAGCAGCATCACTTGACTTTGCCCATATTCCTTTTTGTTTTTGTTCAGTCATTTCAGTTGCGTCCAACTCTTCTTCATGAGCCTATTTGGAGTTTTCTTGGCAAGGATATTGGAGTGTTTTGTTATTTCCTTCTCCAGTTCTTTTTACAGATGAGGAAATGGAGACAAATAAAGTGAAGTGACTCGCCCAGGGTCGCACAGCTAGTAAATGTCTGAGGCTGGATTTGAACTCAGGTCTTCCTGACTCCAGGCCCAGAAATCTGTCTCCTGCACCACCTAGCTTCCCCCACATTCCTTTATAAAATGTCGTTTCTCATGGAAGAGAAATTTAATAATAGCTGACGCTATACGTATAGCACTTTGAGGTTCGCAAAGCACTTTACATGAATCATCTCCTTTGATCCAACACCTCAGTGAGTTAGTGAACATGTTTCATTATTCAAATCTTATTGACAAGAGAAACGAGGTTCAGAGAAATTAGGTCATTTGCCCATGGTCACACAGCTGGTATTTGCCAGAGGAACTTGAACCAAGATCTCTCCTAACTTTAAGTCCAGAGATCTTTTTCTCTAATAATAGATAACATTTATATCAAGTTCTAAGGTTTGCAAAGTTCTTCCACAGCTTGTAGAGCACCGAGCTTTCTGGAGTCGGGACCACCTGACCTCAGTCACATACTAGCTATGTGGCCTTGGGCAAGTCCCTTAATCTCCATGTGCATCAGTTTCTTCATCTATAAAATGGGGTAATAGTAATAGCTCCCAGGGTTGTTGTGAGGATAAAATAAGATAATACTGGTAACGTGCTTTACAAACCTTAAAGTACTATATAAATGTTAGCTATCATTAATTATCATTATTATTTCACTGGATTCTCCCTTTGAGATAGCTTCCAGGTGCTATTTTTACATATCCCCATTTTATAAATTTAGTATGTTAAATTATTACATTAACTTTAATTATCATAATTAACTAATAATTTATTAATTGTTACTTAATGTTAATTAATAAAAACAATGTACTAATTTTAATTAAATATTTTAATTAGATGACAATTTATTGATTATTAGTATTAATTAACTAATACATAATATGTATTTTTACATATCCCATTTTATAAGTGAAGAAACAGACAGAGCGATTAGGGCCACACAGCTTATAGGTGTCTGGGGTAAGATTGGAACTCATATCTTGCTCGCTAGAAGTCCAGTGGTGCCACTCTTAACACTTTTGACTTTTCAGAGAATTCAAACCTGCTTTGGAGGAGAGAGAGAAGAATTTGTTTCTCTGCTTTTCAGTATGACTTATTGGGGCAGGGTGACTCATTTTATTACATTATCTACTTGTGTGTTCTCCCTAGGATTTTTTTATTTCTTTAAAAAATTGTTTTCTTCTGAATTTAGTGAACATAAAAAAGAGAACATTTTGATATACAATGCAAATTTTTAAAGTTTTTATTACAAAGCAGAACTGAAAAAGAGGACTCTACGCAAAACAGCTTGCTCCTCCATTAAGAGTATAGAATAAGGATATCTGGGGTGATACATGCCTATAATCTCTGCTCTTTGGGAGACTGAAGTTAGTGCATTGCTTGGGTGTGTTACTATGAATTTCAGTAGGCTAAACACATTGGGTGTCTGAACTAAATATGGCATTAACGTGGTGAAGTCCTGGGAGAAGAGTAGGGCATGAGATTGCCTAAGGAGGGAAGAGCTAGCCCAGATCAGAAATGGAGCAGGTCAAAGCTCTCATGTTCATCACAGTGGGATCTGGCTGGTGAGTAGCCCCTGTACTTTTAGCCTGAATGAAATAGGGATACTCCGTCTTAAAATAAACACACACACACACACACATACACAGAGAGAGAGAGAGAGACAGAGACAGAGACAGAGACAGAGTGACAGAGAGAGGATCCAACAACAGAACATCTTGGCTATTTCCACCATAACAGGATTGAGGCAATAGGTCTTACCTTTGACATCACTGGAAGAAGGGGGGAAATAGTGGGTATGTCATTGTAATGTGTATTTTTTATTTCAAAAGCTGAACTTGGTAGCAGCTAGAGCTAGACAGTACTTTCAAGATGGTCTTGTACCCTCTCCTCATTTTAAAGACAATGATGTTGAGGCAAAAAGAGGTTAAATGACTTAACCAGTGTCACTCAGCTAGGTAGTAGTAGCAGAACCAGAACAAGAATCAAACCCTCTTACAACATTCTACTGCCTCACAAGTTTTAAGGAATATACATATCAATATAATAAATAACATTATCTATGCATACATATATATGCATATATGCATATATATGCATATATATGTATGTATATATGTATATATATGCATATATATGTATGTATATATGTATATATATATGTGTATATATATATGATACAAGGCAACTTGGTTTTCTTTCTCCTATTGGCTATATAGGCAGAATCCAAAACATTTTACATCTTACCCTCTAGTGAGCTATGCTGTGGTCCAAAGGAGCCCCATGTAGAACAGGCATAGGTTTAATTTTTTTTTATTTGCCTGCTTGAAGCCCTGAGAAAAAGCTTTGTTTTTTTTTCAAAAGAAGTATTGCAACATAACCATGAGTGACATAGTGTCACAGAGAGGGTAGGAAGCCAGGACCCAGAGAGCCAAATCAAGGGAGAGAATAAAAAGTACACATATGAAGATTGGCCTATTGCTAGTTTCTAACCAACAGAAGTGACTCCATGTTTGACTCCTTATTGACCAACCTATATGCTGGGAAGTTCTTATATACCCAACAACTGGCATGCTTGGCTACATTTAGGGTTAGAAATACAAGGTTAGACTTCTAGGGCTATAGCCCAAAGAGATCATAAAAATGTGAAAAGGACCCACATGTACAAAAATATTTATAGCAGCTCTTTTTGTGGTGGCCAAGAAATGGAAATTGAAGGGATGCTCTTCAATTGGGGAATGGTCAAACAAGTTGTGGTATATGAATGTAATGGAATACTATTGTGCTATAAGAAATGATGACCAGGTGGACTTCAAGAAAACCTAGAAAGACTTATATGAACTGATGCTGAGTAAAGTGAGCAGAACCAGGAGAGCATTGTACACAGTAACAGCCACAATGTGCGATGACTGACTTTGGCAGAGACTTAGCTCTTCTCAGCAATGCGAGGACCTAAAACAATTCCAAAAGACGCATGATAGAAAATACCATCCACATCCAGAAAAAGAAATATGGAGTCTGAATGCAGATTGAAGTAGATTATTTTCTTTTTTTGTTTCATTTTATTTTATATTTTTCTTTCTCATGGCTACTCTCATTCATTCTAATACAACATAACTAATATGAAAATATGTTTAATAGGAATGTATATGTATAGCATATATCGGATTGTATGCCATCTTGTAGAGGGGGTGTTGAAAACTAAAAATAAATAAATTAACTTTAAAAAAGAAATACAAGGTTAGGAAACTATAAGGTTAGCAAACTTCCTCTAACTTGGATACACAAGCTTAGCAAACTTTTCTAGTCAAAATGTCCTTATGGTTAGTAATCACTCACCAATTGACTGCCTTAATATTCCCCTCCTCTATAGTCCCTATGAATCTGCCCTGCAAGCACCATTAAATATAAGAAGATTTGACATCTTGATTGGAGTACTCATTCCACATTATGTCCAAGTCACCATTCCTTCATGTGCCCATGGGACTGTAAGGCTAGGGAAACATGCTTGTGTAACTGCCTGAATCATGATCCTTTGAATGGGATTATTCCTTCCCAGTGCCACCTCACCTACAGGCTCCTCACAAAAAGTCAGGCACTAGAACCAGACCAGACCTAGTCTTTGCCCAGAAGCTGGTGACCAAAATAGAACAAGAGGTCAGAACCAGACAAGCAGTCAAGAACCAGGATATGTAGAAGTTTTCATAGAAGACTATGGATCAGGATCAGTGAAAATGGTCAGAGAAGGAACCATAAGACACAATTGATTAGGAGACCTTGAAACTGACATAATTCCTATCATTGACAGGAAGCCTTTCTTCTTTTAAAGAGACTTTCAGAGCAAGCCCAGAACCTGCAAGTGAAAGATATTAACAGAAGAAATCTAACTCAAGAGTTGTAGGGTCATAAGAGCCTTTAAGGAACTTACAATACAGTAGGGAAAATATAGGGGAAAGGTATACACAAGTGACTATGGTACAAAATACAACATTAACAGGGCCACAAAAGTGGTGCATACAACATGCTACTTTTGTTCTTTTTACTCAGTTTCCTCCATCTACCTATTATGTTGAAAGCAGCTCTCACTTCTTCTCCTGACTCCTTAGACTACTTTTCTACCTCTGTCCCAGTGGCCTCCTCCTCTATTTGGGGAGTTCCTCTCCAGAACTCCTATTTGAGGAAGTACCTGTGGCAGCCATGATCCCTTCTAAGCCAGTTCTGTTGCTGATTCTTTGGACTGCTTTTTTGCTTCTCCCACATTTTCAGCTTCATTTTATGCATTATCTTCTCGCATTAGAATATAAGCTCCATGAGGTTAGGTACTGTCTTCCTTCTGAGTATATTTATATTCCTAGTGCTTATCATGGTACCTATCATATAGTGCTTAATAAATAATTTATCTTTACTGCCTCAGTTATGTGACAGGGGAAGCAGGAAAAATGTTTTAGTATTGGATTACTGGGGAAATGGTGGTGAGGAATGAAGAAATGAAAAATTACTCATTATATGCTTTTACAGGAGGGGCAAATTGTGCATGATGGGAAGTCACAGTTTCACAGATAGCCCTCTTAGAGAAGGGAGATAACTTCCATATATAGGAAAGATTACTTCTGAAGTAGAAAATTTCATAAGATAATAATAATAGCTAATAGCTAACATTTAAATGCTTTTAAGCACTTTTAAAGCATTTTACATATTTTACATCTCACCTACAGTCTTATTTATGTATGTATGTATGTATGTATGTATGTATGTATGTATGTATGTATGTATGTATGCATTTGATCCTTACAACAATTCTGTGGGGTAGGTTTGTTATTATTCTCATTTTATGGATAAGAAAATGGTCCAGGAGAAGTTAAGACTTGCCCTGAATCACACAGCAAGTGTCTGAGGTGGGATTTGAACTTAGGTCTTTCTGACTCCAAGTATATATAACACTCTGATCATCAAGGCAAGTCTGATAGGGTTTCCTTCTTCACACAGAGACCAAAATTCCCAAATCCGCCTTAGGGATTTGGATTGGCCTACACCACAAAAAGTCAGAAATGCTTCACTATCTTTACCTCTGTTCTAGGTTCTGAACTTGAACTTGCTGTCCAGTCATTAAGACCACAGAGTAGCCAAAACTCAGGTCCAACATACATAACCCGAGAGCCCTTTGTTCATCGGCATTTAAACCAACTCTTTAAAAATAACAGAGGTGAAAAATCTCTGTGTCATAAAGTTTATATTTTTAGTTCCAGTAAATAAACGGAGAATACATAGTAAGTAACTCTAGCCTATCTCAAATAACACAGGACTCTGATGTTGTGTTGCAGGGTTGTATATAGCTTAGTTTAAGGAATTATATAACTTCAGTTCTAGGACCTCAAATTCATCAAAATCAGGAACAGAGAGGGCACTTAGTGACAGATTTTCACCTATATATTTAATGTGCATGGGAAACAGGTGTCAAAACTCTTGCCCCAGGTATGCCAAATTACTCCAAAAAGCTCAATTTTTCTTAGTTTTCCATTTCATTAGTGTGAAGACTATGAAAATTACAAATGGCCAAAACTTAGCCTGGTGGATCCACGTGAAATCAGTGGAAGCCAGAGAATGATACTAAAGCAGAAGTTACTTAGGTACTGTTGAGAACACCAGCAAGTGGAATCTCCATGAGATTTAATGGTTCCTGCTTTTCCCTGTGTCATTGCACAAGGGTGAATCATCAGAGATTTCAATGATTTTGCTTTTGAGGAAGATTTAGCTGTATGCTATCTAGTTATTGATACAGGGCTGATATTACAGTACTTAGAATTTATTCATCAGTGACTTGGAAGCTCCTTCTTAGTAAAAGTGAAAGATTGGTATGGGAGGACTAACAGAAATGAGAAAGGGACTATTGCTAATGCACAGTTTTGTGCAAGAGTTTTCATGAAATGTAAATAGGAAAAGTCTGTGAAGTCTTTGGACCAAAGGAGTCAGGGGAATATAGAAACATGGATGGTTAGACTTGAAAAAAAACCTTAGGATAACATCTAGTCCAAGGCCTTTATTTCACAGATGAGGAAACTGAAGTGCATAAAGGTTAAGTGACTAAAGGTCCCACAGCTTATTATTGGAAGAAATGGGAAAATACTTTGGGTCACCTAACTCTTCATCGAGTACTCCTTTCATTGCACATGACTGCTTCATTGGTCTTACTGTGGCATCTAGTCAGGTTGATGAATACTGACTTGTAAATAATGCTGCAGTGAACTTAGGGAAGGGAAATTAGTGAGTAGAGAGTGAAAAAAGACATGCTCAGTTTCTCCTCTGAATTCCATTTTGGTTGGGTTTCCATATCTGTGTGTTTCCAGATATGCTTTTCCTCTAGGTAGGTAAGAAAATGTTTATTTTCTCTTGACCTTGTGACATGGGGAACAGGTAAAAGAGATGAAGATGACTGAGAAGAGATGAGAGTTGGCATTAGTGAAGTCAAGCAGGGTCACATTTTATAGAATGATTCAAATTTTTGAGACCTAATGACTTTTACAGGTTACTTTCCATGTTACTCTAGCCCTTTACTCGTATGACATATGGTCATGGTTACAAATCTACAGAATCTCAGCTTTTCTGACATGTGTGTTACCTCCAATTGTAGCTGTTACTGATTCAGGAAATGGTGGATCTATCTCTCCTGGTAGTGATACAGACTTGTGTCTTCTTCGATAGTCATGACTAGGATTTTAACCCATATCTTCTAACTACAAAGAAAGTGTTGTAACAGGAAAGGTACAAAGATAAAGAGGAATTGATCCCCGATCTCAAGGAAGTTACAATCTAGTACGGGCAATAAAATATACAGATAAGTATAATACAAAGTAGAATATGACAATCTCATAAGAAATGTACAAAGCAGTTAGGAAATGGCTAGAAAAGTCTATTGTATATTGATATAATAGAATACTATTGTACTGTAAGAAATGATAAATAAGACAATTCAGAAAACCTGCATGGATTTGTATTAACTGATGAAAATTGAAGTGAGCAGAACCAGGAGAATAATTTATACTAAAACAACAACATTGCAAAAACAAACAACTTTGAAAGACTTAAGAACTCTGATCAATGCAATGCCCAATCACGATTCCAGAGGACTGATGAGGAAGAATACTACACACCTCCTTATAAGGAGGCAATGGACTAAATATTGCAGAAGGGGACACATATTTATGTCCAATGTGGGAATTTTTATTGTTTGACTTTGCTTATTTCTTATAAGAATTGTTTTTTCTTTTCTTTTTTTAATTGAGGGGGAGGGTGAGAAGGAGAGAAAATAAACACTCCAATTAGTCATTAATTGAAAAAAATTGTTTAAAAATAAGCTTAAAGATAGAGATCATTTTTATTCAAGGAATTGGGCATTAGAGAAGGATACATGTAATTCAGGAAGCATTTGTTCCTGAAAGCCAGTTCTTAACATAGACTACTAACTTGTATAAGTGTCAGAGATGATGATCTGCATTGCTGCAAGGAAAGGTAGAACCCATGTCTTCTGAGATGGTGACATCTGCTGTATGGGGTGAATTGTTTCCTCACCGCCAACCCCTGTCACCTCATCACATAATTACAGAGAACCTGAGATCAAGTGATTCAGCACCATGGCCAGCAAGCTGGACACTGCTGAAGGATGACACTAGTCTGTGGCTGCTCTAATTTTCTCATATAGAATTTATCTTTGTTGAACATACAAAAGAAATAAAGTTGTGAGCAAACAAACTAGAAGTATTAGTCTTTTTTATTTTTTTATTATTTAATATAGTTTTCAGCGTTGGTTTTCACAGGAGTTTGAATTACAATTTTTCTCCCCATTTCTACCCTCCCCCCACTCCAAGATGGCGTATATTCTGGTTCTTCTGTTCTCCAGTCAGCCCTCCCTTCTGTCACCCCACTCCCCTCCCACCCCCTTTTCCCTTACTTTCTTGTAGGGCAAGATAAATTTCTATGTCCCATTGTCTGTATCTCATTTTCTAGTTGCATGCAAAAACTTTTTTGTTTTTGTTTTTGAACATCCATTTTTTTAAAACTTTGAGTTCCAAATTCTCTCCTCTCTTTCCTTCCCACCCACCCTCCCCAAGAAGTCAAGCAATTCAACATGGGCCACATGCGTATCATTATGCATAACCCTTCCACAACACTCATGTTGTGAAAGACTAATTATATTTTGCTTCTTCCTAACCTATCCTCCTTTATTGAATTTTCTCCCTT
>CM053626.1:67704381-67771380 GCA_028646595.1 Phalanger gymnotis | reverse complement strand
TCTAATTTTTAAGCTAGTATTTTCTTCAGTGGTCTTTTGGACCTCCTTTTCCATTTGGCTAATTCTGCCTTTCAAGGCATTCTTCTCCTCATTGGCTTTTTGGAGCTCTTTTGCCATTTGAGTTAGTCTATTTTTTAAGGTGCTAGAAGTATTAGTCTTAAAGGTACCAGGGCAATTTACTGGTTTTCACAATCCACCTTTCATGATAATAGTAGTCTAGTCTAGATCAAAGAGCAAGACCAGCATTAATACCATTGAACATATTTAATAAATATTTAATAAGTGGCTCCTATGTACAAGACATTGTGCTTTGGACTTCATTTGTCTTTTTGTCCTGTCCTTTCTTAGTTGATTGGATTGTATAGTGACTAATTTTCGAGGGAATTCAGAACAAATTTCAGAACTGACCATACTCCTTTTGTGAGTTCTACCATATCTGGTTTGCTTATCACCTTTTGGTGGATGATTCCCCAGCCTGAATTCAGAAGGTGGGGGGCAGGGGAAACCCTCGAAAGTCAAGACAATCTGACAATGGGAAGGGAATAACATTTATTTAGCACCTAGTATGTTCCAGGCACTGAGCTAACTGCTTTATAAATATCCCATTTCAGCCTCAAGCAACCCTGGAAGATAGGTACTATTATTATTCACATTTTACGTTGGGAAAACTGAGTAAGCCAGAGGTTAAATGACTTTCCACATAGCTACTAAGTGTCTGAAGCCAGATTTGAATTTATATCTTTCTGACTTCTAGGCCCAATGCTCTATCCACTATACCATCTAACTACCATCATTAGTAGCATTATTATTTCTACTTTACAGATGAAGAAACTGAGGGTAAGACAAGTTAAGTGACTTACTCATAGTCACAACCAGTAAGTGTCAGAATTAGGATTTAAATATATATATATATATATATATACATATATATATATATATATGTACATACACATATATAGGTCCCTTGACTCCTAGACTAGCACATTCTGTAGTGCACTATGCAGTCTCTTTCTAATAGACCATGCCAGAGGTGGGAAACCTACCACCTCAAGGCCACATGTAGCCTTCTAGGTCCTTGGGTGTGGCCTTTTAACTGAGTCCAAGTTTTCAGAATAAATCCTTTTATTCTATCAAGTTTATAGGAAGGGGTATGTCTCTCTCTCTCTTTCTTCCTTCCTTCCTTCCTTTCTTTCTTTCTCAAACCAACCTCTTCACCTGTTCCCTGTATTCCATCCCTTCTCATCCCACAGTGCTCTCCTTCCTCCCAAATCTGTCCCTCTCCACGGACTCCTTTTGTTCTACTTTCAAACACAATAAGCCTCCCCTCTTATAGAATTGTTCCTTAATCGCCTCTCTTCCTCTGCCTCCTCAAACATGTGGAGATCCCTGCCTCTACTTCCTTTCCTAACTACCTAAAATCTATTCTTCTTTGACCTTCTCTCTGTCTGTGCAGATAAAGCCTACTCCTCCTTTAAGGTCCAGATCATATTCCACTTCCTCATTGTGAAGTCTCCCAGCTTATCCCTGTCCATAGTGATCTCTATCCCTGCTCTAAATGTATGACACTCTATACTATTCATTTGTTAGTGAATAATGTACTGGTGTGTGAAATCTCATTACTTATTTGTTCTTCTACATTTGACTGCTCTCTTCATCTAGACTGTCTGAGGCCTGGGACCAAGTTGAAATCTTGTTTTTATCTTCCTGAAGCATCTAGCATGGTGTCATATATAGTGAATTTTGATTTAATCAATTAACATTTGCTAATTGTCAGAAACTGATTACCCAAAAGTTACTTTATCAAACCAAATGAGCCTTGTAGTACAAATAACTTCACCTGTCCTCTCTGACACATGTAAGAATACTAACCCTGCCTTGAAATGCTCCTCCATTGGCTTCTGTATTACTGAACTTTCTGATTCTCCTATCTTTCTGGTTCTCCTCTTATCTTTCAGAGTATTCTTCCTCTGTCTTATTTTCTGCCTCCTCTCACTCCATCTACCCCCTTAACTGCAAGTATTTCTCACGGAAGTGTCTTGTTCTTTACTGCAAATAATTAGTCATTTCTGTGGTATGCTACTATGTGATACAACATATTTTTTTAAATCAACATGCTATGCAAAATTACACAACAAAACCCACAGGCCTTATGGGGGAAATGGTGTTGAGGGGTGGAACTCTCAAAAAGTTTATCAGTGACATGTAAAGAACAGAGGAACCTAATTAAAATGGTAGCACGATTTTATACGTGTTAAATGGTTAAGTAACATATAAATACTAAAAGAAAAAATGGCAGCATTCCTGCCTTCAGACTGCTGCTTGGCCTATGTTGGGGCTCCCAAAGGGCCCCGGCAGGCAAAATCAACAAGTTAACAGCTATCAGCAAGACAGTAACCTCCATGGACCACAACTCCAATACTTGAGGCAGGGCATTGGTGGAAAGGGAAGGGAAGAAGGGGAAGATAGAGTTCATAGGTGCTGGCTAGCCTTCCTCTACCTTCAGCTCCTACTGCACCAAAGATATACAATAATATGGCACTTTACTTTGAAAAGGACCTGAAGTTTGCTTGTGGAAGTGGGCATTGGGGGGTTGCAGTGGCAGTGCAGTTTTCTGCATTCTCACACAGAAACAAACATGAAATCTGAGTGATGTTTAATACGTTCACTGTCATGTCTATCACGTTGGAACAAATTAGCCTTTCCAAAACAAGAATTATAACAAAACTGACCGTACTCCCTTGGTGAGTTCTGCCATATCAGGTTTGCTTATCACCTTTTGGTGGATCATTCCCCAATCTGCATCCCTAGTCCTGACCACCTCCATCTCCTGTGCGTTAGGCCAATGTCTTCCTGCCTATAAGTATCATCTCAAACTTGAAATGTTTCAACTGAAATTGTCATTTCCTTCAAACTGGCCAGTTCAGTTTTCCTACTATCCCATTTCTATGTTACCACTCCATCACCTTTCTTCTAGAGTCTCAGGTTAGAAATTTTGGATCATCTTTCTCTTCTGTCTCTATATCTAACATATCCCCAAATCTTATTGTTTCATCCAGAAAGACAAAAATGTCCTTTCACCCTATCCATTTCTCTCCATTGCTTTTGCCACCACCATAATTCAGGTTTTTAATTACCTCGTATTCAGATTACTGCAACAGCTTCCTAATAATCTGTGCATCTCAAGTCTCCCCTCAGCACTATAATTTATACTGTATCCCACTGCCTACTAGACTAATTTTCCCTATAATATGGGTTTATTATATAATTTGCCTATTCAGGAGCCTACAATCTCTGTCTTGTATCTATGAATCCATTTTGTACCTTCCCAATTCCATACTTCTGCTTATACCTCGTCCCTTGGCTAGAACATATACATCACCTTTCTTCCCACTTATCAAAATCTAATCCATCCTTCTAGAACCACCTCAAATCCTTCCTCTATCATGAAGACTTTCTAAATGAAGGGAATACATACCTTTCACTGGATTCTTATAGCACTGGTTGGTCATCGGTTGGACCATTAATTATAAACTTCTTGTGACATACCTTATTTCATTGTTTAACTATGGGCACCTTAACACCAATGCCAATGCTTCTGAGTTCCCTTGAAACTCTTTGTAGGATGTGAGTGCCCAATAAATATTTATTGATTAATTAATTCACAATCAACTTTAAGCCCTGCCCATCCCTAAAGTTTTCTCAACTAATCAGGCTCTATTGGTGTCTCCTTCCCTCGTAAGATCATAGATTTAGAAGTGATACTAGGGCCCCCTAATCCAACTCATTTTACAGATGAAGAAACAGAAGCCTAGAGACATGAAGTCACTTGCCCAGTTCTGAGGAGGTAACAAGTGTAGAAGAAACATTAGAGTCCATGTCTTCAGTTGCCAAAGGCAGGATTCTCTTTCCACTGTACCATGGTGGCACTCTGCTGAAATCCTATTGATTTACATTTAGCACCACATAGTTTAACATTCACTTGTCCTCTAATGATTTCATGCATCTTAATTTTTTATTTTTATCCCCAACTAGATTTAAAGCTCCTATGAAGGCAGGATCCTTTGTCTGGGAGTGCCAAGCACAATGACTGAGTCATTGACTAATCTTAGACTCGTTGCATTTCAGAAGTCATTCTGGTTTTGATCATCCATATAGTTTTTAGAAGATCTACTCTTTCCAAAGAAGAGTAGACCTGAGGTTACCCAATGTTTGTTGGATCATCTCTGGTCCTGAGAAGGCCACCCCAAGAGTAATCTCATTACCTGACCTCTGTGTTTGGACCTAAACACCTCAAACCAAAACCTTCACAAATCAATGGTGAATGGAAGGAGAAGGCACTGGATTTAGTCTGAAAAGTCAAAAATGAAGGCCATTGAGAGGTAGACAGTAAGTATGGGCAGGCTGTAATAATACATTATATGTATTACCTCATATGCTGAGTGAGCAGAGCAGAACTAGGAGAACATTATACACAACCACAGATATATGGATTCTGTGATGACTAACCCTGATAGACTTTGCTCTTCTCAGCAATACAAGGTTCAAAGACAACTCTAAAGGACTCACGATGGAGAGAACTATGTATGTCCAGAGAAACAACTATGGAGTCTGAATGCTGATTGAGGCAAACTATTTGCTCTTCTTTTTCTCTCTCTTTTGTTTTTGTTTTTTTTTTGTTTTTGTTTCTTCTTTCTCATGATTCATTCCATTGGTCATAATTCTTCATTACAACTTGACTATTGTGTAAATAAGTTTAATGCGAAGTTATATGTAGAAGATATATAGGATTCCATGCTGTCTTGGGGAGACAGGGGGGAGGGGAGGGAAGAAAATCTGGAACTAAAAATTATGTGGAACTGGGTGTTGTAAACTAAAAAATAAAAAATCTTAATTTAAAAAAGTAATACATTAGGAATTCCAAAGAAGAAAATGAGTAAAAATGTCATTAGAAAAATATATGATAGGAAGAGAAGATGTGTTGTTTACATGGGGTATGAGATGACAAGTGGAGTAGCAAAATGCTCCATTGGTATCCTCTCAGTCTCCGGAGAAAGAGAAGAATGCTTCTGCCACATTAGGTTGACCCATTGTGGCAAACTTACAGGTAGGCATTGACAGGATTTGCAAAGGATAAGCAAGCATGGATGAGTTGCTGTAGCAGCCAGGAGGTTTTGCAATCCTGGAACACACAGGATGGCCTGCTAGCACAAGTTCTTTGATCTGCTTTCAAAGGAACAACTGCTCAAAATGGGGTTAACAATCCTACTTTTAATTACATTTACTAGTTCAAGGGAAAGGTCAGCACCCTGAACATCAAAGAAAATACAAACAGAGAAAATACGAGCAGAACAGGGCTTTAACTATCTGATCAAAGCCATATTGCTATACACTTTACACACATCACTGGATTTACATTTACATCTGAGAGAGAGCATTTACATCTGAGTAGTGAGAGGCTCTAAACCTTATGACTGTCTCAACCAAGAAATTAAAAGCAATAGGCTAATAGGCTAATTGGCTAATAGGCTCAGAGCCAGAAGGAAGCACAACCCTCTTGACTCAGCTTAGTACTGAAAGGTGTGAAAGCCTTTCTACAAGCAAGCCTCTCCCTCAGCAAGCTCCCCCTTAGGCAAGTCCCTCCCCCAATGGGCTCTATGTGACTTAGGATGTATCACAATGGGTCACATAGGCCTATTAGTGGATGGGGAAGATCTTCCTATTCTATTAACATTATAGTTGCCACATGCATTTTAGAGGGTACTTCTGAACTGATGAGATCACAGATCCATTTGAATATTTGAGAAAATGGGGATTATTTTTAGATGTGGACTGATCCCTATTTGACTACTCTGAAGCATATGTACAAATTGATTATACTGGTTTCGCCTTCATTGCCTCTCTTTCAGCTAATATTGGCACTTGTAGATGTCTACAATATTGAATAGAAACTGCCTGTTAGTTTTTAAAAAATACTTAGGTAAGTGACTTAAGATGTTCAAGTGGGCATGAGAGGGTAACACAGGGTAATTAGAAAAAAGCTTTTTACTCTTGAGAGTAAGAGAGAAGAGAAGCACAAAGAGACCTGTTTCCATTGAAAGAATTCCTGAGCAACATAGAGTGAAAAAAGGAGAACCCAAAACAAGAACAATTCCCCTCATAGACACCTGGCTATTTGGGGGAGATAATGTCAAATGGCATAAAACTTAGGATAAACAATGGACAACTTTAGTATTTATAATGCTAAAGTTAATGTGAATTATCTTTATGAATTGGTAAAGAACTGAGAAGTATGGTTGTATACACAATCATTGACACCAACTGCTTTTTATTTTTTTTAAAGAAAGCATTGTTGGGGCAGCAAGATGGTGCCATGAGGAGAGGAGAGCCTTGGAGTCAGGAAGACCTGAGTTCAAATCTGAGCTCAGACACTTGACACTTACTAGCTGTGTGACCTTGGGCAAGTCACTTAACCCCAATTGCCTTGTCTTCCCCCCTCCAAAAAAAAGCATGTCTTGGTTTAATTATTTACAGGATTTGGGGACATTATGGCTGTCTTTGAGAGTCTGAAGGATTGTCACAGGCAAGAGATTAGACTTATTCTGCTCTTCATATCCCATTCTCCCCTGGGAGAAGCAGTAAGAACAATGGAGGAAAGTTATAGCAGGGCAAATTTAGTCTGATATTAAGGAAAAATGTCCCAATATTTAAAGCTATCCTAAGGGAAGGGAGTTGGCCACTCTGCAAGGAAACTGTTTCCTCCTCGTTGAAGTTCTTTCAGGTCACCTCATGACAAAATGTTGGTGATTTTGGACCAGACATCTTCTAAGGTTTCTGTGAATTTGTGTCTTTTTCTGGAATCTTTGTTGGTTAGCCCAGGTACTTCATCCTCCTTCATTTCCTTTCATTTCCTTGATGTGGGATGTCCCTGGAATGAAGTGGTTTCTTAATAAAGACTCGTTTGATTGATCGATGTTCTTTTATACATTGCTGGTAAAAAGCAAAGAACTTAAGGAAATTCTGCTATCTGAACATTCCCTCCTTCCCCTGCCCCTGTCCCTGTCTCGACCTCCTTTGAAAAGCTATGTACTGATAGATACTAATTCAGGATGCTTAGGGATTAGTAAAGGGAACTGGCATCTTGTGGCACCTCCTCTCAGCTCCACTGCACCAAAATCTACCTCGTTGGTATCAGTGGCAGCTGCCTTTGTTACCAGGGCACCTGGAGTTCTTATTGCAAACAGGAACCTATTAGGAAAAAAAAAATCTCCTCTTGTGTAAAGCCTTAAACAATAGGTACCATAAATAGCTCTACCATTTTTTATGGAGAATTTACCATCAGAGCCCACTGTGCGTTGTTTGTCTTGTTCATAAATACCTCCACTAACAGCTTATCACGTTACTGACGAAGTTATTCAAACAGTATTCTGAATGAGGATAATTGTTACTTGTAAAATTACTGCAAGCTGATTTCTCATTAAAATTTCATTAATTCCTTTCCTGCCTGTGTTAAATCGGATACTTTCAAAAGTATATCACTCTATTATATTTCCATTACCGTTGCCCTCCATATTAATAGCTTTGAAATGCGTTAGGACATTTGTACGGTTAATGATGAAAATGGAACACAGCTCTGCCAGGTCAAAATAAATATCCCAATGCAGTACTTTGCAATCCTCTCCACATTTTGTAGGTAACAGCAGGCCTTAGATGGAGTTAAAGGTGATAAATTACCATCCTTTTGGAAAGGCAAATGATACTATCTACATCAGCATTCCTTGGGTCTTGGGCCTGCCTTTTGACTGAGTAGACCACTCTGAGTAATCTCTGCCTTATCCTGGTTTCTTACCTGTTTCACCTTAGTCTTGGCTAGGGATTGAGCCTTTCAAGGATGAAGTAGACAGGCCTTGGGAAAACAGCTCTCTGGACTTCACATCCTGGCTCAAACTTTAGCAGAGCCAGACCCTTTCAGACTCCATTGTCCCACCTAATCTGCTCTTGGATCGTGGGTTCTCTGTGCAGGCAGAAATTTTACAAGTAATTATTATCTTCATTCTGAATACCTTTGGATTTGTTCTTCACCCGTTACCTTGGGACTATCCTCCTCTCCTCTGATGGTGATGACCTCCTAATAAGGTACTGATGATGGTGCACTTGAAGTGGTTTAAAATGCAAGCAGAGGGGAGATCAGATGTCTCACCATCACACCTGTGTTCATATTTTCTTATTCCCCTGCTGTGGTTTAATTACATAATTGGTGAGCTACAAAAGGTGGATGTCTTTATATCCCCAAAGTGAAGCATCCTTATTTGCAGACCTTCCATTCCAGTGCACAGGATTCTGAAGGGTTTTTTGAACCAAATGCGAGGTGCCATTGTTTTAATATAATGAAAAATGCAGTGACATCAAGGAGTCGCAATAGTCCCCATCATTCATCCTTTCAAGCTGTGCAAATATATTTAGTAAACTAATAGAGTAATCAGGGTGCACTAAGACAGACTGCTCTCTTATTCAGGTTATTACAGAATCAGCAATGTTGACTTTCTTATTATAGTTTTCCAATTAGGGAGAGAACCACAGCAATAGCCCAGCTTTGGGTCTCCCAGGAGATGCCTGAAATTTTACATGCAACTTAAGAGATAGATAGAGTTATCAGTGCTAGGACTTGCTCTAATCTTCCCTTTTCGCCAAGGGATTAGGTGTGGGGTTGTGGATTTGCAGTTTTAATCAGAGAAGCCGCTGGAACTTTCATCATCGCGGCTGAATTATGCCGTTGGCTCTCTCCACCCCCATCCCCTAGCTTAGTGATGGAGCATGTCACCGGATCCCACCTCACCCAAGCTTCTGGGCTTTTATGGCTTTGTGGGAATTGGCAATCATTTAGGCAGCTGTTTCTTGCTCTGAGACTAATGAGCCTTCTCTCCATGCCTGCAATATGCCACTACCACATAAGGGGAAGGAATCCCTGGAAGAGTGAGAAGCCTAGCTTAGAGAAAGTACCATGGGGCTCGCCGCCGAGATCATGGGTCAACAGCCCTAACAATGGCAAGGCAGGTTTTGTTCCAGTTCCAATTGCTCAGCCCATGTATCATGCACGTTCTTGGGCTCTGTTTGGGATGGATAAGGATGGTATTGACATAGCAACTAAATTAATTCTGTGTCAAGGGAATCTTTGTTTATCTGGGCTTGGATAGAGGTTTGAAGAAGTGTAGGCTCTAAGCAGCTTTCCCACACGAGACTGTTACTATTACCTTTCCCTGGCATTTCAATGTTAGCATTCTACCGTCGTCTGGCCCTTCCCTATTTCTCTAACCTTATCTCCTTGGCACATAATACTGGCAATACCTACCCTCCACTTTAGTCAAGCTGTCCTCCCAGCAAAACGGAGCATGCTCATTCCTGCTTCCTCTTGTGCTGTTTCCCTTCATTGGAATACCCTCCTCCTCTTCTCCACTAATCCCAGTGTTACTGGATGAATTAGGTCCAGCTCAAATGCTTCCTCCTTCATGAAGCTCTCTCTAATATCATCAGCTTACGCCAACCTTTCCCTTATATGAACTGCAGCAACACATCATCTGAACTAGACAATTTAGGCCAAAGGAATCAGAATCACCAAATGTTGGAGGCAGAAAGGATCTCAGAGAGCATCTGAGTTCCCATGGCAGTTTTTCAAATGAGGAAACTGAGGATCAGAGAAACCTAAGGTCACACAGTGAGTAGCAGAGTTGAGGTTGGAACCTAGATCTGATTCTTCACTCATTGTCCTTTGTACTACTGTATTCCACTTGTTTATTTACTCTAGCAAGGTTTTCTCTCTTTCTCTCTCTCCCAGATTTTTTTGAGATATTGTTTGATCCCAGCTTTAGAGACAGAATGGACATCCTTGGGTAAATATTTTGTATCATTTGGACAATTTGACTTCACCTATATTTCAAAATCACCGGATGATAGATTTAGAGCTGGAATAGAGTGACTAAGTGATCTAGTTCAGCCCCTTCATTAAATATGAGCAACTGGAACCTAGAGAAGAGTAATGATGATCAAGGCAGCGTGGACAGAAAGAAGAGTGAAGATTTGAACCTGAAGCCACCTATTCATTTCCATGGAATACATGGATGCCTTATGATTCGAACTCAGAGGTGTCTATGTGTTTTTGTGTTGTTGCCCTACTGATCTTTGGGTAGCAGACTCCTTATTTACCAATTTTATTCTGTTCTTTCCAGTCCAAAGATTATTTCCCTTGACAGAGAAAAATTCTAGTGAATCTGTGATCTCATCGATTTGAGAATCATCTCCAAGGGTGCAGACAGCATCCTGGCCCAGACTACCTGTACCATGTGACTCTTGACCAGACAAATTAAAGTATAGTGATGGTCTAATAATGATGTGATTCTTAGCATCTGCTTTTCTTTTCCCCACTTCTCTGTCCTGTGATAGTCAATCACAGGACTTGTTTTTAACACAACCACCTCTACCCTCATCCACCAAGACTTCTCTCCTATTTTTTTCCACTCCTTCTACTATGCAAGTTCTCATCTTCACATTTTTAAGTCAAGTGTTAGCCCCTCAGGGAAGTTATAACCTAACCACTACCAGAGCACCTGCAATAGCAGTTCCTCAGGTGCAAATGGAAAAATTCTCCCCCTCCCTCCCATCCTACCCTAGCATGGGAGCCATCTCCAGTCATCCTGATCTATATCTGGCCACTGGACCCAGCTGGCTCTGGAGGAAAGAGTGAGGCTGGTGTAGACTTTGCACAGCCCTCCCTCACTTAAATCCAAGTCACTTGCAAGTCATGGCATCACCTCCTTGATGGCACAGTCCTCTTTGAGAATGAAGGACAAACAACAACAACCCCAGCATACTCACTCCCTGTCCCTTTTCATTTTGGGATAAAACAGACTGAGTCTCACAGAATGAGCCAGCATGAGGGGTTGTGGTCTGCATCTTGGAACTAATCACATTCTCTTCCTCAACCTCACACCTTTTACAGACTTCCTGATTTCTGTCAAGGGCATTACCATCCAGTTTTCACAACTTCAATGTCATATCTGGCTCATCTCTCTCTCTTGTTCTATGCATTCAATTAGTTGCTCAATCTTGTTTATACCTCCACAGCTTCCTGGCATCTGTCCCCTTCTTCCTGATCATAATCAACACCTTAGTTCAGGTTCTTATCATCTCTTGCTTAGACTACTGCTATAGTAGTCTATGGCATTAATTAATATCCTTGCCTTGTCTAATGATTTTCTCAAAGTACACATCTATGTCATCCCTTATTCAATAAACTCTAGTGGCTCCCTATTTTCCCCAGGATCAAATGTTATTTTATACCTTTTTAGTTTTGTGTGTTTTATAGTATATATAATTTAATGCAGTAATATATTATATAATTAATAAATGATTGAGATACATACAATAGGTACTATATTTTTGGTGTAGTGGAAAGAATGCTGGTCTTGGAGTAGGAAAGACCTGAGTTCTACTTCTACCTTGGTTATTAGTGGCATAACTGAACAAATCATTTAATTTCTTGTGGGTTAAATGTGGGTACACTAAAATTTATTTTTTTACAGATAGGAATACATGATCAAAAAAGCTTGTAGGTCACTACCCTAGACTATTTATTAGGGATTTTTTGGGTGGGGAGGGCACAGTGGTTTCTGATCCATACTGTTTATAGTCTCATTGTGCTTTCTCCAAATCCCGAAGATCATCAGATTCCTAGCTGGAAATAACCTTACAGATCAGCTTGTTCTGACTCTTCATTTGTAGGTGAGGAAAAAGGAAGCTTAGAAGAGGGGAAATAGAACCAAGACTAGAACCCAGGCTCCTGTCTCTCAGACTTATGCTATTTTCATTGCACCAACTCCCTTTAATTCAGAAAATAATCCAGTCAGGAAATACAGGCTGTTTTTTTCTCTTCCCAGAACAACCTAAGCCCTCCTGGTTCTTTGTGGAACAATTAGCACTTGCATAAATTGTAACATGATTTTCCAATAATCCCGAGGCATCCCTGTTCTCCAAGATTCTCGTCCATCTTTGAAGGCACTGGAGAAATCAATTCCAATTTTATCCTCTCAGCTGACTGCTCATTGGGAAGCAGGGGTGAGAAGTGAGCCCATTATCAGTAAGAGGAACCACTGCTTGGAAAATGACATTTGATCCATGTAGCCAAATGATAGTTACAAGCCACAATTACAGACATCATATTCTCTCTGCTATGCCTTGCAAATCCTGATGGTTTCCATCCGTGTAATCCGAAGGATGGGACCCAGTGGAATTCTCTTTTAATTATTTACATTCGATTAAGACTAAAATAATGCAAGGCAGTATTATTGTGCTTTAGTTAGAGAGAGATGAGGAAAATTGCTCTCATGTGAAAATTATTTCTACTTAGAGAATATTATATTTTTTCCTTGCTCTCAAGTATATAAACAATCTATTCTTAGGGGCAGCAACCTTCAAGCAGTTTTTTGAGGTATTGAAGTCAGTCACTGCTGCCATGCTCCCCTCACCACCACCTGTAGGACCTCCCAAAGTTCGTGTTTCCCTGGCACAGCCTTAATGATAAGGGATGACATATGTATCATCCTTTAAGGTTTACAAAGCGCTTCACATATGCTATCTCACCTGATCCTTGAAAAGATCCAAAGTGTTAAACTATAGACACCATTATTCCCATTTAACAAATAAGTAAACTGATACGTGGGGAGATTAAATAACTTGTCAGTGGTTGCTCAGCTTATAAATGTTGGAAATGGGATTCAAACCCAGATTGTCCTGGCCTCAAGACCTGAAATCTATCCGCTAGATTCCCCTCTTTAATGACCTAGGCTCAATTGCTTGCTATAATATTTTTTTCTTTGACCAGATCTAAGATTTCATAGATGGGGAATTCCTGGAGAAAATAAGTGCATTATGAGAGAGAGAGAGAAAGAGAGAGAGACAGAGAAAGACAGAGAGAGACAGAGACACATGTACACACACACACACACACACACACACACACACACACACACACACAGAGCCAGAAAGACAGAGACAGAGAGAAAGACAGAGAGAGACAGAGAGACAGAAACAGAGACCGAGCCAGAAAGACAGAGACTGAGAGATAGAGAGATAGAGAGAGACAGCGCTAGAGACAGAAAGACAGAGAGAGACAAAGACAGACAGAGATAGAGAGATGAGAGAGATAGCGACAGACAGAGACACAGAGACAGACAGAGACACAGAGAGAGAGATGGAAAGAGAGACAAAGACACACAGAGAGACACAGAGATAGAGAGACAGAGACAGAGAGAGTGTCTCTCTGCCATTTACTTTCCGGGGCAAATGAGACTTTACCCCAGGGTGCCAATGTGGATATATGGGGAACACACTTCCTTTTCACAGCAATTGCCTTATCTATACCTCCTCTCTAACTACATACTGTCTAGCCACTCCTGGGCTACCATATCAGTAGTTACCCTTTTTCTGAGACCTGCCTTCTCCACAAGACCTGCAGGGATAAGGGGCAGATTTTCTGGCACTATGGGTCCTCTCCCTCCCAATAGGAAGGAAGCAAGGAACAGCCCTTGTATTACATAAGTATAATCAAGCAAAACAAATTGCCATGTAGGGCAGTAGCTTAACTTTGGGTCCTGGGAACATTCTACAACGGATCGTTAAAGAGATAGTTGGCAAGCATCTAGGAAAGGAAGGAGTGACTTCAAAGAGCCATCATGGTTCCCTAACACCAGGTTAGTCATGCCAGACTCACCTAATTTCCTTTTTTGACAGGATTTCTAAACTAGTAGATGGAGAGAAGATGAAGCAGATATAGTGACTTATAGTAATGCATTTGATAAAATACCTCATACTATTCTTATGCAGAAGATGGAGATATATGGACCAAATGGATGACCAATATCAGAACAGCTGTTAATGGTTCATTGTCATTATGTCAAGAGGGCTCCAATGGGCTAGCACAGGAATTTGTACCTGGTCTTGTGTTAACTTTTTTTTCAATAGCTTAGATAAAGGCATATATGGCCAGATTATCATATGTGTATACAACACCAAGCGGAAAGTGATAGCTAACACAATGAACTATAGAGTCAGGCTCCAAAAAGATCTTTACACGCTGGAGCATTGGGATGAATCTAATAAAAATTCAATTGGAATAAATGTAAAACCTTACACTTGGGTGCAAAAAATCAATCTCACAAGTACATATTTATTGATTAGGTATTTCTCAGAACCTTTACCTTTGCATGAGCCTTCCTCAAAAAACTACCTTTATTTCGCATTTTCCATGACATTCCCCTTGCAATGAAGTGAAGGCCAGATCTAGATCAGAGTGCCAATACCCTGGTGCTGTAGTCCGACTGCCTTCATTGGAGAGGGGCATCAACTGGGCAGGGTACACTATCTCATCATCACTGCAGCTATTACTCATCTGCCATAGCGTGTCTACATCTTCCTGTCTCTACCTACTTCAGTATCTTTATCTGTGACTTTGGTTTTATTATTCCTTTGGGGAAAACATGGTTTCCTCTGCAAGCCTGTAGTCTTGCTGTTTTTCTGCCACTATGGCAACCATCTTTGCTGTCTATATTTCCCGAGAGTGATCTGTCACATATCTGATTTTCTGTGAAGAGGCAACTTTCCTCCCTCTTAATGTAGCATCACTGGCAAAAACCATAAGCTCTAGGAAAAACAGAATCATATTGTAGGGAGCTTTAGTATCCTCCACAAGGCAGCTAGGTGGCGTAGTTGCAGCACTAGCCTGGAGTTGGCAAGATCTGAGTTCAAATTTGACCGGAGTCATTTACTAGCTATGTGACTCTGGGCAAATCACTTCACCCTGTTTGTCTCAGTTTCCTCATCTGTAAAATGAGCTGGAGAAGGAGATGGGAAACCACTCCATTATCTTTGTCAATAAAAACCCCAAATGGGGTCATGAAAAGTCTGAAATGGCTCAACAACAAAAGCAAGTATCTTCCATAGGGCTTAGCACCATGCTTTTTACATACTGTATACTAAATAAATATCTGTTAGCTGAATGAATGAAGAGGCAATTGTGGACACTGAATTTTCATTTTTTTCTACCCAATATGTATTTTTTCAAAGAAAAGATGATTTGTATTTACAAGGCGCTTTTCTCAACACAATCTTGACAGGAAGATTGGGAAAGCGTCTTAGAGTTAAGGCATCAGAATGCAGTAGAAAGAGGTCTCTATTTGGAGTCAAGAACTAAATTCCAGCTCTGCCACTTACTATTACCTATATGACCTTGGTCAGAGTACTTTATCCTTTTGGATCTCGGTTTTCTCATCTGTAAAATGGAAAGTTGGTCTAGATGACCTGTAAGGTACTCTCGTTCCTATGATCCTAACAGAGGGGTTAAGTGATTTGTGCATTGGGCACATAGCTAGAAAGTCACTCTGTCAGAGTCAGGAATAGAACCTAGATTTCTTGGCCTTATATTTGGCGTGTTTATTTGTCTGTTTACTGGACTACATCATTGTTTTTATTTGTTTTTACTTCCCCAGCTTTTACATTATTGCTCATCAAATCATATACCTGTCTCATGAACATAAATGATAACCTTAACATATACAAGGGCCTTGGTAGCCATGGGCTGGTAGCCAGGCAACTGCTTACTCTGGAGTTGTTGGCATAAATAATAGAAATGATGATAACTTATCATAGATTGTCCATTTAATTGCACGTGATAGTCTGAACAATAGACAGTCTACTTAATTTTGCTTGTGTGGATAGTTTGACCAAATAAACTCTTAAGCAGTTATAGATATTATCTTGCAATATTCTAGGACTTGATAAAATGAAAGAAAGGAAACAGGCATTTAAAAGCGTCTAATATGTGCCAGGCACTGTAATAAGTACTTTTAAAATATTATCTCTTAGATCCTCAAAACAACCCTTCAAGGCAGGTGCAATTTTAATTCCCATTTTACAGTTGAGGAAACTGAGGCAAAGAGAGGTTAAGTGACTTGCCCAGGGTCACACAAGTAGTAAGTATCTGAGATTGAATTTGAACTCAGGTTTTCCTGACTCCAGGCTCAGCCAGGAAATCAGCACAATCTTCAAACAAAAGCAAGTCTGGGACATCAATTATAGGAATCTCTCTTTGACTTAGACATTACCCGGCATTTTCTCCATAACATCTTTGACAAACATTTGTGTGTGTGTGTGTGTGTGTGTGTGTGTGTGTGTGTGTGTGTGTGCGCGTGTGTGTGCATTTTGCCTCACCTGATATTAATCGGGGGGAAGGCGATGTTCATCAGACAAAGTTATTGCTGTTGTCATCTTACAAAATTTTGACACATGCTTAGAAAACCCTCTTATAAGGAGGCTTTTATGGTGGAATTTTGCTCTATCAACTCAAAGGCTTTTAAAAAATAATTAATAAGCAGTAATATCTTGCTTTCTTTTTCATTTGTGTGCTGGTGAAGAGGTGGTCTGTGATGGATAGATCACTTGAGAAAACCTGTTCCCTACTCATATCCTCATCAAGCATGCTCTCAGTATGTGTGGATATTATTCTAATAAAAACGTTACATAGATAGGAACTTATGGACATAACTTCATAGTCATTGATGTTTTCTTGATGGCCATTTTTTTAGTATTAATTAAGTCTGAGGCGGGTTTTTTTCCCCCACACACTATTGTCCATCATTATATATACCTTGGTCATACACACAAATAGACAGTAATTTGTGCTAAGAGGAAAAGAACAGACTAGATTGTGTATGGAAAATTCCAGAGCTCCTTTTCCAAACTTCTTGAAACCAAGGCACATCTTTTTAACACACATATTCTATCTATGTTGTATGTCTTGTTAGTCACGATTCACTTTGATTGTCAAAGAATTAAAATTGAGTATCGCCCAGAGGACATTGGAGAGACACATCATGACAGTAAGCAGATACAACATAAAACAAATAAGGATCTGCAATGAATAACTAGAATAGAGGGGATCATTAAAGAAAAGCGTGACAAAAACGAACAAAACCAAAGTGGGCTGCTCGTGTGTTAAAAGCACAGGATAGCAGATTGACAGCCCATGGGCTTCACTGGTATCATCAAGGTATTAAGAGAAAGCAAGGGAGGCCTCCTAGTATGTTAGATGACCACTCCCTCCAACATACTTGCAGACCTCATGGGAAGACAGGATTAAAAGCCACAGAGGATGAGGCAGCATAGTTAGGCTGTGATCTGCCCCATTGGAGGAAATGTTCACATAAGCAAGATCACACACACACACATTTAAACAAGGAATTTTAAAAAATAATAACTTGTTTACATGGGAAGTTTGCTGCCTGAAATATACACTTCTACTTTGCATCATGATAGCTATGGCAAAGGGACAAGAGTGCTGGCTTTTAGAGTCCTAAGAGCTGGGTTCTAATTCTGACTGCCCCTAGTTTAGCTGTGTGACCTTGGACAAATCACTTTAACTTCTCTTTGCTTTCTTTCTTTGTAAACTTAGGGGTTGGAGTCAATGGTCTGTAGGTTCCTTCAAGCTCTAACTCCTGTAGTTCATCCACTTTTGTCCTCCCTCTGAATAATTCAGCCTCAGTCCTTCTCCCAGAGGTCCTTCTTTGTTAAGGAAATATTCCAAGATGCTGGAGCATGTTTCCATGGCAGAGTACCCATAAGAATCACATGGCAAATTACCAAAACAGAGAGGCACTTTGGATGCACTTAGCTCTCTCTTCAAAGAAGAGTATCCCTTCAGCATGAGTCACGCAGAATGAAATGCGTTCCTCATTTTCAATTCATACCAACGGAGAGAGCAGCCCATAGGTATCAGTCTGAAAGCAGCTTATTGAGAGTGGCTCCTCTCTCAAACGTTCTAGAAAGCACGAATTTAACCCAGGTCAGAAATCCAGCAGACATAGCACAGGTTAATATTGTTAATGCATCAAATTAAAAACTTTCCCAGCTTTTTACCTTTTATCCCAGCTTCTGAAACATTTCATACTTTCTTATTTGAGCTTCATTACAGCCCCTGAGTTATGAATAATTATCCTCATTTTACTAGTGCAGACACTGAGTCTCAGAGACTTTCAGTGACTTATTTGGGATCACACAGCTAGTAATTGTCTGTAATGTTAATAGAATATGAAGATCTTCCCAATCCATTAATAGGCCTATGTGACCACGTGTTCAATCACAGCTGCAATACATCCTAAGTCACATAGAGCCCATTGGGGAAGGAACTTGCTTGCTTAAGGAGAAGCTTGCTTAGGGAAGGCTTGCTTGTAGGGACACACCTTTTTGTACTAAGCCAGTTAGGCACTGAGTCTGGAGGGTTGTGTTGCCTTCTGACTCCAAGTTTATTAGCCAAAAGTGTGTGTGTATATTATGTATGTATGTGTATATATATATATATATATATATATATATATATATATATATATATATGTTCTGAGGTGAGATTTTACTTTGAGGGTTTGCTTATGAAAAAGACCTTTTGCCTTTTGATTCCCTGGATGGGACTCTGAGTAGCCATTTGTTAAGAGCCTCCCAACTGCTCAGAGGTAAATGCTCCCCTGATGTAGTGGTGTATGTAGGTGGTTGTATTAACTTGTTCAGACAGTGGGAGCCCTGTATGTTGATCTTTGTGCTAATTTCTCTGCTTGCAATTTTCTCTGCTTGTATTTTCTTCATGTTCAGGGTGCTGACTTTTCCCCTGAGCTAGTGAATGTAATTAAAGTAAGTTTGTTGACCCCTTTAAAGTTGCTTTTCTTTAGAAAAGCAGATAAATCAAAGAACCTGTGCTAGCAGGCCACCTTGGGGTGTGCCGGGGTGCTAAGTGTCTAAGCCAGGACTAGAACATTCTCATTTCTAGTCTAGTGCCCTTTGGACTTCTTCACTCTGCTTTTTTCTTTTTTTCTTTACTAACATCTCCCTTGCTCCATCATTCAGGAAACACCTCAATCCCAACCTAGGGGTAAGGTAGGAATAGGGAAGGGAATTTTATGTCCTTGTTAGTTGTTTTTTATATTTTCAAAAAGGCTTTTAAGCCATTCTAATCACCGCCCTATTCAATGTTTCTCGATAATCATCATTGACATTTAAAACAATCATTTTATTGTTACAAAGTGCTTTACAAAAATTCTATCACTTGGTCTCCATAACCCTGTGAGATAGATCAGGGATTATTACCTGATGAGGAAAGTCTCAGAAGGCTTGACCAAGTTGTGTGACCTCCCTTCCCCGGACCTCAGTTTCCTCATCTCTAAGATGATTAGGGGGCCTCTGAGGTCTTTTCTAGCTCTAAATCTAGGATCCCAAGGGCATAGAATCCTTTATGATTACTCAAGATCACATGCCTTTTGAGGGATAAGGCTGGTACTTCCAATCAAAAGACTCCCAGAACCTTAGGACTAGAAAGAAACTGAAGGGTCAGCTAGTTCAGTTTCTTTCAAAGTTAGACTGGAAGCTCTGGACAACTTCACCATTCGTGCAGTCATGGAGCACCAAGATATTAATCTATACCAATGAAGAGAGTCTTAATGCCAATGGGCAAACAGACCCAGAGAAGGCAAGTGGACAATCCAGGACTTCTGATGCTAAACTCCTCTATATTACTTTGTGTCTTTTAACTTAAATCTTGGGATTTTACTCATCATTCAATGGTTTTCATTAGTGCCCAGGCAAATAAAGACAGCAGGGTACATCCATGTAAGATCACTTAGAGTTATTTGCTTTGAGATGTGGTCACTGGAAAGGCACCGATAATATTTATATACAAGAGTATGTAGACAAGGACATTTCTTGCCAAGCACCCTAAGAGGGAAGATAAATGAAACTGCCCTCTCTCTACCTTTAAGGAAACTGATATGAAGGTGAAGTGGGTTTTTTATGGATTGAGTCAGGACTAGGAGTCAATAAACTCATAATAAGCCTGGTACCTCCACCCCACTGGAACATCTGATTAGTTTCTAGTAGATGCATAGTCACTAGACCTGTCAGCTTTGATTACCCTGCGGTTCCTTCTCTCTGGACCACTTGACTCCAGGGGAGGGAATGCATCACTGGATGAACTGTCTCCTTCTTTTATTATTGTTCATTATAGATGTGACATATGGGACTGATAGAAGAAAGATATTTTCATTTGCCCTCTCCTTGGATTTTTGGCCACTTGACAATTCTCTCAGTTAGAAAGTTGAGAAAGCATGGAGTAGGGGAAAAAAAGCTGTGAATTTGGGTGTCAGAAGACCTACATCTGTGTCCTGTGTCTGATATCACTTATTAGCTATGTAAACTTGGGCAAATTGCCTCACAGAAACTTCTAATTCAAAAAGGAACCTCAGCCATCATTTAGAATAATCTTTAATTTTGAATAAGAATTTATTCTATGTCCCTGGCAAATGGTCATCCAGTTTCGAAAGACCTTCAGTGAAGGGGAACCTATCGTCTCCTCAAGTAGCCAATTCCACTTTAAGAGGGCTCTAATTGTTCAGCTAGGCAGCTAGGCAGCTCAGTGAGTAGAGCACTAGGCAGGGAGTCAGGAAGATCTGAGTTCAAATCCAGCCTCAGACACTTGTCAGCTATGTGACCTTGGGCAAGTCACTTAATGCTGTTTGCCTCAGTTTCCTCATCTATAAAATGAACAGGAGAAGGAAATGGCACCCACTCCAGTATCTTTGCCAAGAAAACCTCAAATGGGGTCACAAAGAAACTAATGAACAACAAATTATTAAGTTTCCCCTTCCATTGAATCTGCCTCTTTGCAATTTCTACTCACTGTTTCTAGTTTTGTCTTCTGAAACTAAATAGGACAAGTCCAAACCTTCTTCCTTATGTCAGATCTTCAAATATATGGAGAGAGCAAGTATGTCCCTTTTAAGTCTTTTCTTCTTCAGGCTTAATATCATTAGTTTCTTTAACCAGTCCTCATGGGGAATGGTCTTCAGTTCTCTCACCATCTTGATTACAACTCATAGACGTTCTTCCAAAAATAGTACACCCACAAGTGAATTAAATCAGTACTTTAAAAGGACAATGATACTTCATCTTTCAGGGTCTCAATTTCTTCAACTGCAAAATGTGGTGCCCAGATAATTGATATGCTCCTTTCCATCTGCAATATTGTACTTCTGCATAATTATGGCCTTTTCTGCCTATGCTGCCTCTGGATATTAATTCCCTTACCTAGTTTTATTTACATCAGAATCTAGTCTGTTCACAGGTTACCGAATTAAGGCATCTGATAAACATTTATGCCTCATATGCCCCACTGTGGGGACAACAGGCCTACTATTTCTTAAACTTTTTTTCAATGATCAAGCCAAAGGCTCTTTCCTTCCTGAGATCTATAATCAGTGATATGGAGGAGATTTCTTCCTGATTCCAACCCTCGTGACAAGAGATTCTGCACGCTTTCTTTTTTTTTATTTCCTTCATCTGGGTATGATTAAAGAGAAAACATAACTTCTAATAAAGGTCACATAAATTGTGTTGACTTTATTCTCTGAGATTAGAGTACCAGAAGGTCAACTTTTAAAGCCCCCGGTAGAGAACACAATTCTGCTTGGTTTCCTGCTGTAGACTCATTCAACTAATTCCATTTTAGGTCATTGACTGGGAATATCCATGTTGCCTTCTCTTCCCCCTTCTTTATTCTCTGGCTCCCCCCACCATCGCCAATATCCCTCAATGGTTAGTACAACCTTATCAGGCTGACATTTTGGACAGAGTGTTGGGATTTGATGCCTTTTTCCTAATATGATTTTCATTGATTCAATAAGTTGTTAGAATGGCTATGGGCCTTTTCTTTTTCAGTCTCTTTGGAAGGGACTTACCACATTCTTTTGAATCAGTTTTTCTAGAGAAAAGCTTGGAATTTTTTTTAATATCTGTTTATTTTTGCAACAATTCTGAAAACATCTAAGGGTGGTTAAAAGACAGACAATGAAGGTACAGGAAACAATCTGTCATTTAAAATCAACCAATCGGCCCTCTCCTTAAGAGTGGGTTTTGTTTTCAGCAGCTACACAGATAGATGTGTATTAACCCCACCTTCTTCTTAATGGACATCTGTAGCCTCTTGCATTACTTTGTCACAACCAGAAAATGGGATTTCTCACCTACAGATGGAGAAGAGAGAAAAGGAGAGCCGTGAACATTAGGCTGAAATTACTTGTCAAGTTTGATCAATTCATAGAAAGCCCAGATCCCCTTTGAAAAGACCCAGTTGATTTTTGAAGATTAGTGGGGATGTTCTTATGCCTCCATTGTTTGGTTAAATTGCACGTGTATGCGAGGCATGTTTTCTAAATGAATGATACATTTGCATCTAAATGATCCATAAATAATTTAATTCTGCCCCAGACTGTGTAATAAACGTTCTCCCTTCCCCTCCCCCTACTTCTTCTTTCCTCTCTCATTCGGACCTTTGAGATGTGTGTGGATTTTTTTTTTCTTCTCCTCACTGCTTTGTGTGCGCTCTAACTTGACAAGGCACTAGGGAAGGAGTACATGAATCTATTAACGATAACCAATCTCCATTATGACCTAGGTCTTGGGCAAGCAGGCAGACAAATCTTTCATAATGTGCCATTCTCAGTCCTGATGTTTTCCAAGCTAAATAAATAAATAACGGAGGGAACCGAGTTGCCAAGCTGAGGGCCCCTCTGGCTCCAACTGCAGCACCACAGAGATGGCTCGATGCATTAATTACCATCTGCAAGCTGCTTTTTACAGCAGTATTAAATACCTGATTCCTCCCAGCTTTAGCCTGGGTGAGGATATTTATAGCACACAAGTGGGTGTGGGGCCCCGGATCTCTGTTCTGTGTGAGACTTTATGGTCCTTAGCTCCCAAGTGCTCTTTGCCAAAGAGCAGAAACTCATTTAAATCCCTCTCAGCTCGAAATACAAGAGGTATAGGATGTAATGATGGTCATTTACAGATGCCAGTTTCCATTCATCTTTATGTGCCACCTGCTACATTCAAACATTGCCTTTTCTGTGCCTGCTTTCACGAGACTTGTGATTTTTAGCTGTTACCCCTATTTTTCAGAGAACTGCCTGGAGGCTTTGAGGGGTTAAATGACTGGCCCTGGGCCACATAACCACGCACACCCCCCACCACCAGCTTCCCAATACTTAGGCAGGAAGGTCAGTGTCTTAGCTGGCTCTCACAACTGTACGTGGCAGAAGGGGTGCTGACCTGTATATCTTCCCTGGGAGTCTCTTATATTGATGAAATCACAGCTCTGGTCTAAAAAAAAATTCCCCAAATCCTATTTCATCCCATTTTTTTGTGGTGTGTGTGTGTGTGTGTGTGTGTGTGTGTGTGTGTGTGTGTGAAGAGATAGGGGACATATGTACATAGTTCTCCTGATGTACCTTAGGCTTATAATTGCAGGAACAGGGGATCATAGATCCAGAGCTAAATGGGGCTTCCAACATCATCTAATCTAACCCACTTCAATTGACAGCTGGGGAAACTGAGGGCTAAGGAAATGAAATGGCTTTTATCGGAAAATCTGGATTGACACGTGAAAAAACAAGAGGTCGTTATTGCTGTTATACAACAGGCTTTATTTAAATAGCAAGTTCCTCCAATTCAACAATCCCTTATTAAGTGCCTACAATGGGCAAGGTACTGAGCTAGGGCTTGGGGATATCGAAGGCAAAACCAAAGGAATTTCCTGTTCCCAAAGAGCTTGTATTCCTTAGTTCACCTAGCATGTGACTCATTTCATTAAAATTTGATTTAACAAAGTTTTCAACACCACCTCTTGTTTTATGAAGTGAGGCATACCTAAAAGGATTTTGGACCTTCTTGCTTGTGCTTAGATTTCATTATGTTTGTTTTTATACGCCCCTGTTTTTAGAATCAGGCTCTTCATGGGAACTGTCATGAGACCCCTTACAAGGAAACAAGCTTTTGCCTTTGTATCCAAAGAGCCCCACAGGAGTCTTTTTTTAAAGGAGAAACTAGAGCCAGATTGTGAAGGGGCTTTAAATTGTCAAGCAGAGGAGATCGGAGAATTCTTCAGGTTTTTTTTTTTTTTGAGGTGGGCACGGATGCGGCTATTTAATTGTGTACAGGGAAGCAATTGGGGTTAAGTGACTTGCCCAGGGTCACATAGCTAGTGAGTGTCTGAGGCGGCATTTGAACTCAGGTCCTCCCGATTTTAGGGCCAGTTCTATCCACTGTGCCACCTAGCTGCCCTGAGAGTCTTTTAATAAGTGCTTATTGATTCATTGATAGCACAATACCTGGAAGAAACTTGTCCTTGCAGAGGAAATAGACTGAGGGGGAACCCAAGCACTCAGGATTGGAGCTTCTGACAAGAAGAGGTCTTTGAATGGTGATAGCAAAAGGTGCTTGGGAGCAGGTAGGTGAAGTCAATCAGTAAGTGAAAGATCTTTCTGGCCCATTCAATAGACCTCAGGTGAGGCCAATTAAGGGAAGCTTTAATTAATTGAGGGTTTGTTTGTAGGAAGGCCTAATCCCTTTACTTACAGGGCACTAAGCCTCAGCCCCACACCCTTTTGCTGATTGGTTATGAAGCCCTCAGGCCCTAAAAGGAGTATATATACCCAAAAGGTAGCCGCTGAGAACTGAGAATTCAGAAGTCAGAAGCCAGAAAAGAAGCCAGAATTCAGAATTCAGCCCAAGGAGAAGGAGTAAAAACTCCAAGTTGACAGAGCTGCAGAAGAGAGTGCTGAGCAGAGAGTGGAAACCAGGGAGCTCTGGAGACCAGAGAACTGAGGGAAGAGAGAACAGGCAAGCAGACAGTTAGGATTCATGAATGATTGTTTATGGGAAGGCCCAAGCAGACGGGAAGGTTACAGGATGATTGATTCCTTTCTGTAATACTGTGTTGTAATTTCCTTGTTGCTACATTGAGATGGGCTTACTGATTTTGGAATATAATTGCTACTATATCGAATTGGAGTCATTGGTCTTGGGATTTGATACTCTGGTGTCTACATAAATGTTATACTTCCTCTGCCTTCTACCTATAGAGTTTTTCATATTTTGCGATTCCAAACCTACAGACATATTCATGGTCATCCTTGAGGTCATGAATCTTGTCTTACTGATACAGTAGGCATCCAAGATCTCTAAGTTTATGAAGGATAGAGTTGCCTTCAAGGATTACATGGATTTAGAGCTGGGAGGGTCCCAGAGATCATCACATTCCAACCTCTTCATTTTACAGGAGAAGAAAGTGAAGTCCAGAGAGGTAGAATAAAGGGCTCAGGAGAATAAGTCACAATTGTATAGCACTTTAGAATCACACAGAATCACTGAATCTTGGAGCTGAAAAGGATGTCGGAACTTATTAAGTCCAATACCCAACTGAACAGGAATCTCTATAAAACATTCTGAACAAACTGAAAAAGTGTTGGATTGAAAGTGAGGGGACAGGGTTCAAATCCCTCTCTATCACTGAGTACTTGTAAAGTCTTGGGCAATTCACTTAACTTTTCTATGCCCATGTTTCCTCATCTATAAAATGAGAGGATTGGATTAGGTGGCCTCTGAGGTCTATTTCCAGCCCTGGATCCTGTGATTCCTATGTGAGCCACCAGCAGAATTCTACTTGAAGACCTCCCTTGAGAGGGAGGTCACTGAGGCAGCTCTTTGGAGGGAGGTTTTGGGAACTGCCTCAGATTCTCTTTGGAATGTAGTAACAACACCACCATTGTTGCCACAACTGCTCCACCACCAGCATCATTGCCACTACCACCATCACCATCACCACCACCATCACTACTACCATCCCCATCATTGCCACCACCACCATCACCATCATCACCACCATCACTGCTACCACCCCCATCATTGTCATCACCACTATCACCATTATTGCTACTACCCCATCACTGCCACCGTCACCACTAACATCACCACCGACACCATCACCATCACTACTACCATCATTGCTACCATCTCCATCATTGCCACTACCACTTCTACCACTCCTATCTCTACCACCATCACCATCACTCCTCCTCCTGCTGTTGCTACTGCTATACTATTACTACTGCTACTGCTACAATGATAAAGACAATACCTTCCAATGGGCTGCCCAATGGAAAGGGGACTGCCAAAGAGCATTATGTCCTGACTTATATGCTTTAGCACAGAAGTGTCAAACATGCAGCCACCAGCATACTGCCCACAACATTCCCAAAGGTAGCTTGAACCGGATTAAAATATAATTGGGAAATATTTAACAAAATTAATACAAATATAATAGAACATAGATAATGTGAATATGTGGTTTTCTAAGTCGTTATGTGTCCTGCAGAGCTGTTATGTACAGTTTAGTGGTTCCCATTGCCATTTGAGGTTGACACCACTGGTCTAGCAGTTTTTAGCCTCTGTTAGGTTGTGCTTTGAGTGCCACTGCAACTAACTATTAATACAACTAGCCACTACTATCATGGTTATTCCTCTTACTTTAGGGAGTTTTTACGGTCTTTGAAGTACTTTATATACATTGTCATTTGCTCTTCACATAAACCCTGACATAGGCATATTATTATGTCCATTTTGTAGATGAGAAAGCTACAACTGAGCAACTTTATCAGCACCTGTCTTTATCTTTTACCGTCCCCCTGGCCCCCCTCCCCTTACCGCTTCCTATTCTACTTATCATTTTTCTTAGATGACTCACCAGCTACAGGTGATTGACAAAGCCGTAATTGGGATGACAGAGACATCACCAGTCATCTTGGTGTAGTAGGAAGGCCGAATTTATAATCTCAAATATAGTCATGTATATGTCTGAATGGTTCGAAATCGCAAGGTGTGAGAGATTCTCCAAGTAGAAAACAACAAAAAATTTATTTAGGCTCAACTGCAGCAGATCTGTGAACCAGCCTCCCTATTCCGACATCTTGACAAAAAGACTCCAGGCCCAGAAAGCCCGCCTCACAAGAGTAACCAGGAGGCCACAGAAAAACAAGATAGTATTTAGCCAAATCATTTTACTGGCCTCACGTTCCTGCTTGCACTCCTGGGTCTACACACGGGTCAGCCCTGCTTCCGCAGCTTCCTGCTTCCACAGCTTCCGCTTCCGCTGTAGTTGTCTCTTGGCTCACCTTTCCTCACAGCTTCTGGCGTTTTCAAGCCCCTCCTCAACGACCAGAGACCATTGGTTCCCAAGCTGGCCCCTCTTAAGTCATTAATCTACACTCACACAGGTTTCACAGCTGATAGGGCTTTAGGCCCTATCACTTAACAGCTGAAAGTACTTCCACTCAAAAGAAACAAAAGCCATGCTAAGGAGACAATTTTGCTTAACAACACACTTGGTTTTAGTCTTGCCACTGGACTTTGATAGCTCTGGAAGAGAGATGAGGCTGGTGACTTTGTGCAACTCTGCCTCAATTTATGCACAAGTCAAAACATTGCCTGTAACGTCATTAGTCCTCTTCAAAAAAAAGAAGGATGGACAACAGCAGCAGAAAAGTGAAGTGACTCATCCAGGGTTAAGCCTACCACTAAATGTCAGAGGCTGGATATGAACCCATTTTGCTGTCTTAAAATGTAATGTCAACCACAGCTCCACGGGCATGCCTAGGGCAGCTTCACTTCTTCTATTCCTTGCCTCTGACAGAGAGGCCGTGTGGTCATCTGGGTTTGAATCTTTACTCTTACATGAACTAGAAAGGTGACCTTGGGCAAGTCACTTAACTTCCTTTGAACCTCCACTTTCCCCTCTGTAAAATGGGAGTGATGACAATACTTGCATTACTTATCTTGAAAACTGTGGTAGAGAAGGCAGCATGTTAGTGTGAGTTATTATTAGGAGTGTGAATAGACTAGAATGCTTGTCTCCCTGAAATGTTAGCAGGATTAACAAGCATCTGTGCTCTCTCTCTGGAGATCTCTGCCTGAGTACAGCTTCATCATAGTAAAGCAGGAACATTTTATATTTTCTTCCTCGCCCGTCTTCTCTTACTCTTCGTCCCACTCAAACGAAACCGGTTTTGATTTGTTTTGTTCTGCAGAGTTCTTCCTTTCCTTAAGCTATTCTCAGAGGTTGGTAAGTCTGTTTTTTTTTTTAAAAAAAAAGGGGACTATTTCTCGGAATTAGTGAAGAAATAGACCCAGGATTTATTTGGAGGAAGCCTTGGGGAGTCCCTCTGAAGACTTTTTGCAGGTCCCCAACCTGAGATGGCCCAGGTGTGATCTGCTGGGGCCTGAAGTATGAAGTAAGGTAGGAAGGTGACTACTCTCTAAAACTTGGCCATGTTTAAGGTCTGCTTATGTTGGTAATGACTTTTCTTCCTCCCTCCCTCTCTCTCACTTCCTTATTTCCTCACTTACTTGCTCTGTTCTTCCCTTCTACCTATTTTCTTCCTTCCTCCCTTCTTTCCTCGCTCTGTTCTTCCCTCTTTCCCTCCCTTCTTCCTTCTTTCCTTCCATCCCTCTTTCCTTCCTTCCCTCCTTCCTTCTGTTCCTCTTCCTTTTTCCTTCCTACCCTCCTCTGTGGTTACATAAAATTACTCGTGATAATGCTTTGATGTGAGATTAGGAAATAGCCTCCTCCTGTGTATTAATGAAAGAAAAATAGGAACCAAGGCTGAGGAAAAAGTGGGGAATTTGGTTGTCTCGATGATTAGGCTGTAAGCAAAGTCCCCAAGACAAAGGCTTTGGGATTGAAGAGCTCTTTTCTGCCATTACCCTCATTGTAGAGGAAATACCAAGTAAACCTTGTTCACCCTCAGGCTGACAGAAAGAAAACAGTGATTCCCTCAGAGCCATAGATAAAGCTTATGGTAGGGGTGAGGGAGTAGGGAGTGGGAGTTGGGGGAGCTATTGGCTCCAAGCTGCCAAGTAGCTCACAACTTCCATCACCAATACAGAGGGCGCTGAAATGATTGCTACTGTCTCTGAGGGTGGGCAGCGAGATTTGCTGGATAACCGTCACTCCTGACTGAACTGCCTTAGGAGGGATTGACTTGGTATCTCCCTGTCAAGGCTGAGGAGGGGATTTAAATGTGAATTACCATCCAGAAGGCAGGAGATTTACAGGCTAAACCCCATCTATACTTCTAGGGAAGAATTATACATAGTCACTTCCATCAACCCTGCCCCCAGGGAACTGTTACTATAATCCCAACAGGACCATGGCTAGAAATAGGCCATGGACTCCATCAGTCAGCTCTGTGGGGGGATTACCAGGTACTATCACTCTCTGCTGTCACATCCTTAGACCTTATGAACTCTGACTTTACCCTCCTCCCCCTCCCCCACCTTACTGATGAAATAATAGATTCCATTTAATTCCTAGTACATAGCGGCCTTTAATAACTACTCAGCTGGGCCTTGATACCACTCTGAGGGTTTTTATTTTTTTTGGTTTCCTCCTTCAGAAGGTAGACCTACTCATTCACAGGCCTTCCCATTTTCTGTTCTCCTCATCCCATTCTGCCTTTCTCCCTCACCATCCCTAGGCAAGCTAATCGTTCACATATGTGTGTGTATGTGTATGTGCATATAGATACACATATATGTATATATGTATGTATGTATGTATGTATGTATGTCTTTTCTTGTCACTTTCAGAGAGAGAGAGAGACCTTGTCTTGTCATTTTTCTCCTCAGAAGAAGTCTATAACTCCCAATTGACTAACTGATCAAGTTCAAATTCTTTACCCTAACATTCAAGACCCTCTACCATATGGCACCATTCCTCTTCCATTCACAATCTATGTAACTTTGGGTAAGTCATTTAACCTCATTAACCTCTCTGGGCTTCAGCTCCTTTTTGGGGAGGGGAGCTGAAATGAAGGGGTTGGTTGGGCTAAATTTCCTCTAAGGTCCCTCCCAGCTCTGATCTTATGACCTATAATCATATTACTCCAGACCTCCACGCAATAACCAAGCTGGACTATTTTTTCCCCAGAACACACCACACTATCCTTTCTTCTTGCCTTTGTACAGGCCATACTGAATGCCTAGAATACTGTATCTCCCTCCTTCCCATCATCTGTTGAATTCCTACTATCTTTTGAAACCTTTAAAGTTTCTTCAATCCTCTTTTCAATAATGACCTTTGCACCATACATAGACTTTGTTTTATACTTTCCAATGCACTCATTTTGTAATATTGCACAGTATAATAGCTAGTATATGTCTTATCTCCTTACTATACTGCAAAGTCCATGAGGTCAAGGGACCATGTGCTATCTAAACTTTTGTTTTTCAGCCATGACTCCTCATATCTGCCCCCAATGCCCAGCACAGTGCTCTGTATAGAACAGACAATTAATAAATGTTTGTAGATGGGTTGACTTCTTTCTTAATTATGATTTTCTTTGCTTTGTTGTATCTTCTCTCCAATTCTTGTTGTCAGCAAGTATCATTCTCTTGATAGGTAATCCTTAAGGATGAGAGAGAGAGAGAGAGGGATGGAGTCCTTTGAATAAGAAATAACTCTGGCTTTCCCTAGGAGTGTGGAGATGGCATTTAAGGAGACTCTTTTAAAACCATATTCTTTCCCCTTGAATAATTTTGTACTACCTTATAACATCCCAGTTCAATTCCTAGAGGATTAAGGGTTAATCAGTTTGATGAACAGTAAATCTTGGGAACATGGAAGTATCAGAATGTCCCCCAGAAGAGGAAGGATCTGAACAGGAACCAATTCATGAATATTCATGTTGCCCACACTGGTCAGTTCCATTCCAGGCCATTCCAGGGACTTTCTATCAGCCTTGATGAAAGCAGGAAACGGGTTCTGGGAACAAGAAGGTGGAAGAAATGATTGAGACTAAAATGAATTGACAGGCAATAAGATTAGAACTCCTGCTTCAATCCTGATCTTGCAAATAACCAACAGGGGGCTGAAATTAAAGAATTAAACCAGCGAGGCTTTCTTGACAACTGATCTGATAGCCTCTGAAGCATATTCTGGGGCCATCCTGCTGTCAATCAAGAGATGGAGAGAAGCAAGATGAAGGAGACCAGTCATGAGAATCACTCTCTATTCCTGCCCTCTATTGCATGGAGGACAGGATCTGTTTGTGTTAGAAACTTTGCAGCCCTCCAGGGTTTGACAGACAAGTTTAGAGGCTTTAGATTGTGGGTCAGTCAGAGCTGGCAGAAGCTGAGGGTAGAGGTTGATGGTGAGGATTGCAGCATGGGAAAAATGGTCTTCAGCTATTATTGAAATGAATGGTAGTATCAATAAAGCCTAAGGAGAGCAAGGCAAGTTTGATAAGATTTAACATATAAAGACTTCTCTCTCTCTCTTGCTCTTTTTAAAGAGTACCCTTCTTTAATAGATGCCTGAAATTTTACCCTTAGTTAATAATTTGTTGGACTTGAATCTTGACCTATCTCTATAGCTGCCTTTTTTTAAAGCAAATATACTCTGCGAGGGAATTAAGCTGCTAACATCTTTGTGTAAGTAAACATATTGGACATCAATTCAGAGTCAGAAAGCACCTCAGTGGTCCTCCAGACCAGTTATTCTCACAATGTTGTCAATGGTCCCTAAGAACCTTTCAAGGGGTCAAAATTTATTTCGTAATAACTCTAAGATATCAATTTTTCATGTAGTAAATATCGATAGGTGTGACCCACAAAGGAGGCAGATAGGTAGCCCAGTGGGTAAAGGGCTGGGCCTAGAGGCAGGAAGTGAGTTCAGTCATTTTTTAGTCATATCTGACTCTTTGTGACTCCATTTAGGATTTTCTTGGCAAAGATACTGGAATGATTTGCCACTTCTTTCTCTAGCTCATTTTTTACAGATAAGGAACTAAGACAAAGAGGGTGAAGTGACTTGGCCAGGGTCATAAAACTAGCACAAGTCTAAGGCTGGATTTGAACTTCTTGACTCCAAGCCCAATACTGTAACCACTGCACCACCTAACTGCCCCTAGAACCAGGAAGACCTGAGTTCAAATCCTTACTTAGGCACTTGTATGTAACTATGTAACTCTGGGCAAGTCACTTAATCACTGTTTGTCTTAATCCACTGAAGGAAATGGCAAACCGCTCCAGTATCTTTGCCAAGAAAAACACCAAGAAAAAAGGGCCATGAAGACCGAACAAAAACACAATCCACATGAACAAAGCCTCAATAGTTTTTAAGGGACTCCTGAGACCTAAAAATTTGGGAATCTCTCCAAACCAACTTTCTTATTTTTCAGATGAAGAAATGGAAGCCAAGGGAAATTAAATGACTTGTATGAGTCATAAGGATAGTAAATTCAAGAGGAGAGATTTGAACACAAGTCCTGAAAAGAACTGTTCCTATCTAACTACATTGCCTCTTTACTCTAGGCTGAGATGAGAAAAGGTAGGAGGGAAATCAGCACAGAATGGAGGGAGGCAGGAGCCCTTGAAAACAAGTTTTGCTGACTTTACAATTCTGCCCTGGAATGGCCCCATTTCTAGGCTGACTGAACTGGTTCCCATGGCGGGGATGTCTACAAAAGCAAAATCAGGTTTGACTCTAGTTATGTGGATCTCAGGAACAAGGTCATGTTGCTTTGGGTGACTGTTGCCCCTCCGGCAAGTCATAGGACTTTAGTTGGTATTCTGAAATAACTCTGGCGGGCCAAGGCCAGGCTTACCTGGGGGAAGTGCAGGTCTGTAATACTTCACTAATGGAAATGTAATACTGTAGGATCAGAGGTTCTAAAACAGAAAGAGACCTTAGAGATGATTTGGTCCAGGACTTCTTACCCTTTATTGTATCATGGACCCATCTGGCAGTTGGGTGAGACCTATGACCCTCCTCTCAGAGTAATGCTTTTAAATTCCTGAAATAAAATACATAGGACGACAAGGGAAATCAATCATATTAAAATATAGTTATCAAAAAAGTTTTCTTAAAAGTCCACGAACCCTAGGTTAAGAACCTTTCATGGTATAACTCGTTCATTTTACAGATGAGGAAACCCTCCAAACCAGCTTCCTTATTCCCAGAGAAGTGACAATCTCAAACTCACATAGAGATTAGGTAGTAGAGCTGAGATTCAAACTCACATCCCTTGGTTTCAAATCCAATGCTCTGTGTACAGCTGCTCTCCTTGATGGCCATAATGGACAAAGGAAGTAGAATGTGTTTATTATGAGTTGAAACCTCACTTGCTTTAAGGAATAAGAAAAAAAAAAACCTCAGCTTACTTTCAGGATAACTCCATGAGTCCTCCATGTAATTCTGAGAGAACTTTTCAGTCATTCTCAATTGGGCTCAGGTAATTTGGCATGGAGAAGGTAGAGGAGAGGCTTCCAAACCTGTCATAGCTTGCTAACCAATAGTACAACCCTGGGAAAGTCAATTAATGTACAAACATCTAGATCTTTTTTTTTGAACACCCATTGGTATGAACAAATGCCATCTTTTCCCAGGCCCCAAATTACTTCCCTGATGGCTAGTTTGACAGCTTTGGGGTTGTACTAACTCTTTTAAACATGATACCTGATAGCATGATATTATAGTATAATGAGTGGGTAGAGGGCTGGGCCTGGAGTAAGGAAGACCTGAGTTCAAATTCTAGGTGCTTATTTTAGTTGTTTGACCACAGGAAAGTCATTTAATCTTTCTGAGCCTAAATTTCCTCATTTGTAAAATAGGGATAATGGTATCTATAGTTTCTGGCTCACCAGGTTGTTGTCAACAACAGAAAGCATTTATTAAGGGCTGCTCATCCACCTTTGGTGTCTACCTTCACTCAATTCTCAGCTGTGGCTCCAAGACGCTGTAGCACGTGCAGCAACCACACCATGGTAAAACTGTCTCAGCAAACTGGTTGAGGGTAACCAACAGGCCTCAAACCTCTTGGTGAATCATGGGGATGTCTACACCAAGCATGTAAAGACTTCCCCGACCTCCTTCACCAGTGGAATGGATGGATGAGAACAGTGTTCCAATAGCCACAAAGATGGCCAAAGCATGCACTGTGGAATGCTTAGGGCTTGGTCAGACATCAAAGACACCAAGGTCATCCACTGCATCCCAGGCCATCACTGGTCACTCTGATGACTCTAGAAGAGATAGTAAGGCTGATGACTTTGTGCAACTCTGCCTCACTTAAATCCAATTCATGCAATTCATGGAGCAAGTCAAGACACCATTCCACGATGTCATTAATCCTCTTCAAAAATGAATGACAAATGACAACCACCTGGCAAGCAGGGTTCTGAGCACTGGAAATAAAAAGGCAAAACCAGTCTTTGCATTCAAGGAGCTCATGGTCTAATGGAGGAGTAATACACAAATAACTATAACAAAGAAGATATATATTCAGTATAAAAGGGAAGTAATCACAGAGGAAACCACTAGCATTAAGGGGGACCAGTAAAGGCTTCTTGCAGAAGGTAGGATTTTAGCTGACGCTTGAAAGAAGCAAGGGAAGGCAGGAGGCTTACATGAAATAAGTCTGATGTCCTACATCAGAACCCTGATTATCGTAATGGAACAGTAGGTGTCCTGGTGACCTATGGGAGTGATTTCAGCTTCCAGATGTGCTCGATTTTTAACCAAGATATTCTTATATCTTAGGAGAACCTCTGTCACTGAATAAGAAAGGAGGTCAAGGGAGCTCCAAACATCATCCAGTTGTATAGAATCCTATTGTGCTATAAGCAGGACAGTTTCAGAAAATCCTGGGAAGACATATAAACTGATGAAAAGTAAAATGAGCAGAACCAGGAGAACATGGTACACAGCAACAGGAATACTGTACAATGTGAATGATGTAGTGATTCTCAGCAATGCAATGATTCAAGACAATTCTGAAGGACTTAAAAATGCTATCCCCCTCCAGAAAAAGAACTTATGGAGTATGAATGCAGATAGAAGCATAATTTTTTCACTTTATTTTTCTTATTTTTTCAACATGGCTAATACGGAAATGTTTTACATGATTTCATGTGTATAATTGATATCTTATTTCTTACCTTCACAATTGGGATGGGAGGGGTGAGAAGGAGGGAGAGAATTCAGAACTCAAAAAAACCTTTTCTGTTACCTCTCAGGTGTCCAGGGGTGGGACTGGGGCAATGAGAAAAAAGACAGAGGTCCTAAGTACCGAGGGTCTATAGCAATAAGAAACATAGAGCATGACTCTATTTTTGGAACTTTATATTGAAATGAACACTTCTGTCTGGGTACTACTATTGAATGAAAATCCTATTGCAAAAATAGTTGGAAAGACCACTTGGAGGTCATTTAGCTGAGCCTCACAGAGAGGTTATATAACCATCAACCTTTCAGATCATTTTCTTGGTCTTGCCAAAATTTTCGCCTTAATTTTCCTGGTCCTTAATAGTGTCCTGGAGGTATACGTCTGGTGGTAATATGATACAATGGTTAAAGGGGTTATAGTACCAGAAAGAGCCATAACTAAGGTTAGATTGATGGGGCTTTGCCTTAGGCTACTGAATTCAGAGGGTGTTGACAATACTTGTTTCCCCTTGGCTTGCTGGGGTGATCTCCCTCCCTTAACACACCCTCTACACTTTCCTTTCCCATACCCCAGTGGCCTTCTTACCAGCAAACTCATGCTGGTATTCAGGTTCTTGTCCCCTGCCATGGTCAAGTGCTCGGCCTACCTCCCCGCCCTGCTCTACTGAGGTCACCTTTCATGCTATGTTCCCCAGGAAATAGGTACAGTTTTGGTTCCAGGAACTGGAAATGTGCCTTTCATTTTTGTTAAAATGATTGTGTGCTTCCATCTTGATGTTTTATTTTGAATATTCACTGTCATGGGCCAGTACTAATATGGATGATTGTTCTTGTCCTTCCCAGTCTATCTTCTTTTCCTTAAACTAGCTTGAGTGCAGCATGGTACACTGGAAAGGACACTGGTTCTTCTGTCAGATGACCTGGGTTCAAATCCTGTCTATGTTTACTACCTATATGACCTTGGTAAAGTCATTTAATCTCCATTGGCCTCAGTTTCCTCATTGACAAAATGAGGATTTTGGCCTAAATTGCTTCTGTGGTCTATTCCAGTTATAATTCTATGAACGACTATGTATTTTAAAAGAACTTTAGAAAGCATGATTCCATACTCTCCTACAATGATGCCCTTTGAGGTGGTCTTGGTGGTAGAATATTGTTTTAGATGGGAGAAGTATGAAAGACAAAGTATTCTTTACCTTCTCTGTTGAGTCAAAAGTCTTAAATATGCTTTAAAAAAATAGGACTCTTTCCTGACAACCTTTCTTTTGTGGAAGGGATGGAGGAGAAATGCAGAGAAGCTCAAGGCTGGACAATCTTCAAGAAGTCACTTGGCTCATTCCTCTTTCTTCATACAGAATCATGCCTTGTCATCCTTAGATGAGGAGGCTGTGGTCCAGTGGAAAGAGAAGTGGCTCTGCATGGCAGAATCTGTGTTCGCGATCCTATCTCTGATTCTACCTGTACGTCTTTGGGCAAGTCGTTTAGTCACTCAGTTTCGTCATCTGTAAAATGGGTGGAGGGTGGGCTAAATGGCCTCTGAAGGCCTTCCCTTACAGCTCTTGATGAAGATTACATGAATATCTACCCTCTTTTTAAAGACCATCAGAAAAAGAATTTAAGGTGAACACCTCACAGATTCATGGAATATATAACTAACTTTATGGTTTCCTTTGGGGCAGCGATAATCAGGATGACCTTGCAAGAGTAATAAAAACATTAATATTCTATCAATTGAGAACAAATAGGCTAAACACAATGACAATTACTATTCTTTTTTAATGGAAGAAGATGGACTTTGGATCTCCCAATAGCATCTCTGTGTTATAGAATTTTGAGCCATACTCAAGGCTGGAAAACATGGTATCTCAAAGGACATTGACCTGTACAGTAGTGGTTTTGGTCTGAACAGAGACCCTGAGGACCAAATCCCATCATTAGCTAGCTAAAAAATGTACATTGACAGTAGGAATACAGAATCCCAGTAATGGGTGGGTGGCCAGGCCAGTGTTAATTGTGTTTTATAGAGAGAAGATTGATAGCAGCCAACCTGGGGCAACCTGTCGGAAATTAAGTGCTTGTTTGAAGTTCTGCCAAAATATAAATGTGCTGGTCGAAGCAGATAAAATGGGGACACAAATAGTAAGTGTCTGCTGGGAGAAATGTCCATTAGACTGGGTCTAGTTTGGGTCATCATGATATAAAACAAATGAGAAGAAATTGGAGAGGGTCCAGGAAAGGGGAGCAAAAATAATTTTTGCAAAAAGAAGAAAATAGAACCTCCTAGGAAAGGCTAACCAGATTAATATCATTTCACCTAAAGAAGGGAAGGCTATGGATTGAGTTCTGTCCTCCTCCTGTCTTTTGTACCCATGCTGTTCCAATGGCCACAACCCTACTTCAGCCGTTCATCACCTGTGATCTAGAGTAATTGTTACAATTAACTGTTAATCTGTTACAATTAACAGACTTTTAGTTGGTCTCCTTGTCATTCTCCATTTTCTGCCCCTATGATACCCCCACCATAAATTCTGCCCAGTCTTGGCTGTGTAATTTCTCCCTAAATTATGTCCATGATGCTATGGTTTCCTTATACAAAAACATTTTTGCCTAGAGAAGAAGACCTCTCACTACTCTTCTTTACCCTGTACTCTAGACCTAGACCACACTTTGAGAACTCCTGCTTCAAGCCCCTCTTCTTTAAAGTATCAGTTCTCAAAGTGTGGTCTAGGGACAGGGTAGGCCATGAGATCAAAATGATTGCCATAATAATACTAAGATATTTAAATTTCTTTTATTGTTTTTTTTTAAATTTATTTTTAGCATTCATTTTTTAAAAAAAAACTGAGTTCTGAATTCTCTCCCTCCCTCTTACTCCTCCCCCACCCATTGTAAATGTAAGAAATATAATATCGATTATACATGTGAAATCATGCGAAACATTTCCATGTTAACTGTGTTGAAAAATAAAGTGAAAAAAATTATGCTTCTATCTACATTCAGACTCCATAAGTTCTTTCTCTTGAGGTGGATAGCATTTTTCATAAGTCCTTCAGAATTGTATTGAATCATTGTATTGCTGAGAATGGATAAGTCATTCACAGTTGATCATTGCACCATATTGCTGCTGCTGTGTACCATGTTCTCTTGGTTCTGCTCGCTTTACTTTTCATCAGCTCATATAAGTCTTCCTAGGTTTTTCTGAAATCGTCCTGCTTATAGCACAATAGTATTCCATCACAATCATGTATCACAAGTTGTTCAGCCATTCCCCAATTGATGGGCATTTCCTCAATTTCTAATTCTTCGCCATCACAAAAAGAGCTGCTATAAATATCTTTATACACGTAGGTCTTTTTCCTTTTCCTTTGATCTCTTTGGGATATAGACCTGGCAGTGGTATTGCTGGGTCAAAGTGCACAGTTTTATGGCACTTCGGGCACAGTTGGGCATAGTTTCAAATTGCTCTCCAGAACGGTTGGATCAGTTCACAACTCTGTCAACAATGCATTAGTGTCCCAGTTTTTCCACATCCCCTTTAACATTTGTCATTTTCCTTTTCTGTCCTATTAACCAATCTGATGGGTATGAGGTGGTGCCTCAGAGTTGTTTTAAATTGCATTTTTCTAATCAATAGTTGAGCATTTTTTCATATGACTATAGATAGCTTTTATTGCTTTGTCTAAAAACTTCCTGTTCTATCCTTTGACCATTTATCAATTGGAGAATGACTTATATTCTTATAAATTTGACTCAGTTCTCTGTACAGTTGAGAAATGAGGCCTTTATTGGAGAGACTTATAAATTTTCCCCCAACTTCCTGATTTCCTTCTAATCTTGGCTGCATTGGTTTTGTCCATTTTACTTTCCACAATACTCTCTGTCTCTTATTTGGTCACAAGTTCTCCCCTTATTCATAGACCTGACAAGAAAAACTTTTCATGCTCCCCTAATTTGCTCATAATATCACCCTTTATGTTTAAATCATATACCTATTTTGACTTTATCTTATGTCGTGAAACATTGGCCTTACCTAGTTTCTACCAAACTGCTTTCCAGTTTTCCCAGCAATTTTTGTCATCTTTGGGTTTATTAAATACTGGATTACTATGATCATTCACTACTGGGTATTGTACTCCTAATCTGTTCCAGTGATCCACTACTCTATTCCTTAGCAAGTACCAGGTTGTTTACATAATTAATGTTTTGTAATACAGTTTGAGCTCTGGTATTGCTATTCTACCTTACTTCACATTTTTTCCATCAATTCCCTTGACATTTTGATCTTTTGTTCTTCCAGATAAATTTTGTCATTTTTTCTAGCTCTATAAAATAATTTTTTAATAGTTTGATTAACATAGCACTGGATAACCAAATTAATTTAGGCAGAATTGTCATTTTGTATCATATTAACTCAGCCTACCCATGTGCAGTTAATTTCTCCAGTTGTTTAGATCTGTGTGTGAACAGTGTCTTGTACTTGTGTTCATAAAATTCTTGGGTATCTCTTGGAGGATGAGTATTATATATTGTCTGCAGTTATTTTAAATGGAATTTCTCTTTCTAGCTCTTCCTCCTTGACTTTGTTGATAATTTATAGAAATGGTGATGATTTTTGTGGGTTTATTTTATATCCTACAATTTTGCTGAAGTTGTTATTTCAACTAGTTTTTTAGTTGATTCTCTAAGATTCTCTAAGTATACCATCATATTATCTGCAAAGAGTAAGTCTAGTTTCATCATTGCATGCCCAATTCGTTGATCTGCTCTTTCTCTATCATTTAGAGATATAAATTTTCCCCTAAGTATTGTACTGGCTGCATTCCATAATTTTAGTATGTTGTCTCATTGTTGTCATTCTCTTTAATGAAATTATTTATTGTTCCTGTGATTTGTTCCTTGACCTACTCATCCCTTAGGATTAGATTATTTCATTTCCAATTAATTTTTAATCTATGTTTCCATGGCCCTTTTTTTAATGTAATTTTTATCACATTATTGTTTGGAACGGGTGCATTTAATTTTTCTGCATTTGGTTGTGAGATTTTTAATGGCCTAATATGTGGTTAGTTTTTGTGAAGATGTCATGTGCAGATGAGGAAAAGATCTAATCCTTTCTCCACTGGTCTATCATATCTAATTTTTCTAAAATTCATTTTCTTAACTTATTCTTACTTATTTTATGGTTAGATTTATTTAGTTCTGAGAGGGAAAAATTTAAGTCTTCCATCAGCATAGTTTACTGTCTATTTCTTCCTATAACTCATTTAACTTTTTCTTGAAGAATTTGGATGCTTTGCCATTTGGTGCACATATGTTTATAATTGATATTACTTCATCTTCTATGGTATGTTTTGGCAAAATGTATTGCCTATATCTTTTAATAAGCTCTATTTTGACTTTTGCTTTGTCTGAGATCTCGATTGCTACCCTTGCCTTTTTATTTTAGCCTCAGCTGAAGCATGATAGATTCTGCTCCAACCCCTTATTTTTACTCTGTGTGTTTCTGTTTCAAATGTGTTTCTCGTAAACAACATATTGTTGGATTCTGGTTTCTAATCTGTTCTGCTGTGCATTTCCCTTTTATAGGTGAGTTCAGCCCATTCACATTCACAGTTATGGTTACTGTGTATTTCCTTTCATCTTTCCCTCTCAGGTTATCTTTTTTTTTCTCTCTCTCTTTTTTTAACATGGTTACTCCTCAAAAGTATTTTGCTTCTGACCACTGCCTCCCTTAATCTACCTTCTCTTCTATCAGCTCCCCTTCCCCCCTCCACTTTTGTCCCCTTCCCCTCCTACTGCCTTGTTGGGCAAGACTGATTTCTATACCCAACTGAGTGTCTATGTTATTCCATCTTTGAGCCAATTCCAATGAGAGTAAGGTTCAAGTGTTGCCCCCTACCCTCCCTGCCATTTCCCCTTCCACTGTAAAAGTGCTTTTTTTCATGCCTCTTTTATGTGAGATAATTTCCCTTGTTCTTCCTCCCCATTCCACCTTTTTCCAGTGAATCGCTCTTTCTCATCCCTTAATTTTTTTGAGATCATCTCATCACAGGCAACTAACAATCATGCCCTGTCTATTTACACTCCCTCTAACTGCCCTAATAATAAAAAAAATTCTTAGGAATAACAAGTATTATTTTTCTACATAGGAATGTAATAATAAGTATTATCTTCCCGTATAAGAATGTTATTGAGTCCCTTATGATTTCTCTTTCATGTTTACCTTTTTGTGTTGCTCTTAAGTCTTATATATGATAGTCAAATTTTCTATTCAGTTCTGCTCTTTTCATCAGAAATGCTTAAAAGTTTTCTTTTTCACTAAACATCCATTTTCACTCTTAAGGATTATACTCATTTTTGTTGGGTAGGTTATTCTTGGTTGTAATCCTAGCTCCTTTGCCTTCTGGAATATGATATTCCAAGCTCTCCACTCCTTTAATATGGAAGCTGCTAAATCTTGTGTGATCCAGAACTGTTGCTCAATAATATTTGAATTGTTTCTTTATGGCTGCTTGCAATATTTTCTGCTTGACTTGGGAGATCTGGAATTTTGCTATGATATTCCTTAGCATTTTCATTTTGGGATCTCTTTCAGGTGGTATCACTCGATTCTTTCCATTTGCATTTTACCCTCTGGTTCTAGGATATCAGGGCAGTTTTCCTTGATAATTTCTTGAAATAGAGCGTCTAAGCACTTTTTAAAATCATGGTTTTCAGGAAGTTCAATAAGTCTTAAATTATCTCTCCTTGATCTATTTGTCAGGTCAATTGTTTCCCCAATGAGATATTTCACATTTTCTTCTATTTTTTATTCTTTTAAGTTTGATTGATTTTTGATGTATCATGGAGTCATTAGAGTCCACTTGCCCAATTCTAATTTTTAAGGTATTACTTTCTTCAGTGAGCTTTTGTACATCTTCTTCCATTTAGCCATTCCTGCTTTTTAATGTGTTATTTTCTTTAGTACTTTTGTGCCTCTTTTTACCAAGCTCTTTTCATAATTTTAATAATATTTTTTTTTGCCAAGACTACCTTTTCATAATAATCTTGCATCATTCTCATTCTCTCCAATTTTTCCTCTGGCTCTCTTATTTGAGTTTTAAAAGCCTTTTTGAGCTCTTCCAGGAATTCTTGTTGAACTTATGTCCAACTGACTTTTTTCTTTGAGGCTTTGCTTGTAGCTGTTTTGATAGCGTTGTCTTTCTCTGAGTTTGTGCCATGATCTTCCTTGTCACCATTGTAGCTTTTAATGATCAGATCCTTTTTGTTGTTTGTCCCTTTTTCTGGCCTATTTCTTGACTTTTAACTTCACATTGAGGTTGGATTCTGCTCCTGGGGTGGAGGAGGTATTGTCCGAACCTTTAGGTTTTTCATGCTGCTATTTTCAGAACTAGTTCTGGAGATCTGTTAAGTTTTTAGTGCTTACAAGGTGGCATGATCCAATGGGAGGTGTGATCACTGCTCTCCTGATCTGTGTTTTGTCTGGTCTTCATCCAGAAAGGGACCTTGCTCCCCTGCAGTGGAAAGTATGAGTATTCCTCTTGGCTCTGGAACTATGACCAGGTTCACTGCCACCCTGCAGCCTCAAGGGTTAGTGTTCCTTTCCGCCTTAGAACTGAAATCTGGTTTTCTGCTCCTTTGTGAGGGACCACACTCTTCTCTGCCCTGGAGCTATGACCAGGGCCCCTATTTCTCTGTGGCTGCAAGCTCCAGTGCTCTTCTTCACTTTGGAACTGTGACCTGGAACTTCATATAGGCAAGGCAATAGGGCCCAGAACTCAGTGCCAGTAAAGGGTCCCAGTAATCTCTTTCTGACTAATTGTTGTATCCCCTTACTATCTGTGGGCTGAGAGCTCCCAAAGTTGCTGATGCTGCTGTTGTAGCTGCCTCCAAGCCCTGCTGCTGCTGCTGCTATCGCTGTAGGATGTAGAGCAGTCCAGGCTGTCCATCACCCTGGTGCCACAGACCTTTCTTGCCCACTTCCCAAGTTGTCTTAGGCTGGAAAAACCCTGACTTATTTGTTGGCTTTGCCATTCCAGAATTCAATTGGAAGAGTGATTTGTAAGGGAATGTTGAGAGAGTTCAGCTGACTTCTTCTCTGAACTCTGCCACCTTGGCTCTGTGCCAATATTTAAATTTCTAATATGGTAAATGTTAATAGATCTAACCCACATAATAAAAGCTCACAGTGGGGGTGGGTGTTCTTCAAAAAAAATTAAGAATATAAAGACTTGAATTCAAAAAGTTTGAGGACTGCTGTTCTAGAAAAACTAGACTGTTCATTGTTCCCCAAATAGGCTCTGCAATCTTGAGGTTTTTACCCTGCCCCCAATCTCAGCCTGCTAAAATCTAACCTATTCTTCAAGAATCTTTGCTGGATAGATTGTGAAGAGAATTCTTTTCAGGATGTGAGTTATGGTAGACAGTTTCAGGGGTCTCCTCCAACTCTGAAATTACATCTTTTCTATAAAGCCTTCCCTGATCCTGACATTTAAAGGCAATCTCTCGCTATGCTATGCTTCCATAGCTCTTTGTTTATAGCTTTTCCATAAAATTAAGAACAATTTTCCTTTTTTGGTAATAATTTTTGTATCTGTCATCTCCCCTACTAGATGTCCATGTCTTGCCATAACCCCACAGTAGTCCACAAACTTTGCTACGCGTATTAGGAACTTAATAAATATTTGCTAATCAAATCCAAATGTAAGAAGGGCTTTCCCCTCCCAAAAAAGACCTTTTATTTGTTTTGCATATGCATATATACATGCTGTTTCCCCTGATGGTCTGTAAGCTCCTTGAGGGTAGCAAATATCTTTGCATCCTTAGTACCTAGCATATAGTAGGCTTAAGAAATTTTTGTTTATTTATTAATCAAGAGGATGTCCTCCCACCCCCACCATTGATTTCTATGTCCACAGAAGATAAAGGAAATGGGATTATGTGAAATCAAGGAAAGATATGGGTTGGGTATTGGTATAATCTCTTGACCTTCAAGGTAACAAAGTACTAAAATGGGCTATAGAGGGGGCTCATAGCATTTATCCCTGGAGAATAGATGGCTACCTGCCCTAAATGTTTTTCATTCAATGGCCTTAAGGCTGGACCAAATGAATAACTGATATTTCTTCCTAAACTCTTCTATGACTCTGAATCAAACTCTTAAAAGGTAGCTTCCGGGTTCACCTAAATTGACTTGCATAATATTCAGCACCAATCTATGGACCAATGGTGGTGTCCATGGAATGTTTTGGAATATATAATATGGGTGAGAAAAATCTCTTGGGAAGCTGTGAGCTCTTCTAGGGCAGGAATCTGGTCTTCTTCATCTCTGTACACTCTACCATTCCCTTGCCCATCATAGGTACTCAGTCAATATCTGCTACATTTCATTGAATTAAAACATATGAAGGACTATTTGTGAAGAGTTGTCTGCAGAAGACAAAACAGAGGACCCTTCATTTTGAACATGAGTTATTTCTCATTTATGACATGAGATCTGTGTATTGTACTCTAAGTTCATCCTATTCAATGTTGTTATGGAGCAATAGGTTGTGAAGTATTAAGAGCCAGGGGAAGGGATTGACAGGCTTCATAACTGCAGCATGAAGCAGACTATCTGGGAAAATAACTTCATTTCAGAGAGAGCAGATGCTTGCTTTACTTTCTTTTTTGGCTTTTTCTGCCTTTCTTTCCTTCTCTCCCATTTGATGTCATAGTGAATTTGTCTTGAAAATGACGGAACAAGGGAACGCTCAGGAGAGCATCAAAAAAGTCAGGCAATTTTGAGTCTGGTTCAAGGGAAGATAAGACTCACTATCATCCTGGAAGAACTGGACTGTGAGTCAGAAAATTTGGGACCAAAGTCAAACTCTGCTATTTGTTATCTGTGTGACCTTTAACTCTCTGGACTTGTCTCTTCATCAATAAAATTCATTCGGTGAACATTTTGTTATAAAATGAGAGGGTTGGATAAGATGATCTATAAAGTCCCTTCCAACTATAAATTCCCATGATCCTGTGAGAAAAAGGAATACCAAAGTTAAACATGTGTAATAAATGAGAGCTGGGATTTGAACCCATGTCCTTTGCTTCAAAAGCCCATGTTCTTTCCAATGAACAACACTGTCTCTTAAACTAGAAGAAACCTGAGAGCCTTCTAAGGCTTAGTATTTAATGTCCATCTTGAATCACAGAACTAGATCTGTATATGTAGAATGCATATTACAATTCCTATCCCTGCCCCCAATACTATATATAGATGTCATCTTTGTGGTCGAGTTCTAATTAGGGGTTGCCAGACATCTGAATCAACTAGACCTTCTTAGTTGATGTGCTGAAAATGCGCACTCCAGATTTAGCCAGTTATGACATAGAAAGGAGGAAGAAGTAATCTACATCTTTTAAGACACCATGTATCTTTCTAGTTGGTTTCATGTACTTCCTGGGTTTTGTCCAATTACATGCGAGTGGTTTAATGAACTTATTTAGTTTTGTTCAATTACACCTGTATGCATGTGGATGTGTTCGGGTGCATGGGTGTGTATAGAGAGTCATGGTGGATAGAAATAACCATTCTGATTGGGTAACTATATTAAAAATGCTACCTAATGTTGTACCAACAAAACAGGAATTACATTACATTGAGTCCTTAAATCACAGGATGTATACATAACATAATGCCCATGGCAGACAGATTCTAAATACCACAAAAGACCTGAGACCAAAAAAGAAGAAGAAAGTCCAAAGTCTTGACATCCAGAAAGCATGGAGACACAGTCTATGGTTTGTTGTTCTTGGAGGCAGTAGTCATGTGCCCATGTCTCTGTCCTTCAGATCTCAACTTCAGGGGCATGGACCTTGCTTGCTGAGATTGCAATTCCAATTGCCAGACTGCCATTGTCAGAGAAGAGCTGGGCCAGGGAGGTGTTCAGGACCAGGCAATCACCATCAGTGATGATGGAGTCCACACACTCCAGGACCGATCTGGGGGTGGCCTCCCACTTGAGTCGCCTTTGGTTCCTGTTGAGCTCCAGGCGGTAGGTGAAGCAGTCAGCCTGAGTTGGGGTCCCAATCAGCATCATGGTGGCAAAGAACTGTGGGTGACCCTCATACTTCTCTTGCTTCCTTAGCACCAGCAGGAAGTGGTGGCCCAAGCAGGAATGCATGATGATCCAATCAGCTGGTGCTGGGAGGTTCATGTCCGTGGCCAGGAAGACTATCTCTGCTCCCTGGAGGATGTCGATTCTGTGGCTTTGCCTCAGGTGGGACAACACCACCTCCAGCTGGCCTTCCCATTGACAGGAGAATAAAGGGCAGATGCATAGGGGAAGCGGTGCCTCGTGCAACACTGCCTCCTGATGGTGAAGGTGGTGAGGGAGGGAGTGATGGCGGTGGTGGTGATGGTGGCGTTGTTGTTGGTGGTGGCAGTGGTGGTGGTGGATGTGATGGTGAGGATGGAAGCCGGCTGGCTCTGGCGTACTCTGTGTGACTGCACGCCTGGTGGACACATACTGCAAAGGAAAGAGACACAGGTTAGTGAGAAATGAGGCTAGGCCTTCTCTCCAGTCTGAGAAACTTCCAGGGCAGGAGTTCTTAATATTTTGTGTCCTAGACCCCTTTGGCAGTTTGAAGAAGCCTACGAACCCTTTTGAGCAGCTAGATGGTATAGTGGATAAAATGCCAGGCTTTCCTGAGTCTTCCTGAATTCAAATCCAGCCTTGGACACTTAACTAGCTATGTGACCCTGGGCAAGGCATTTGATCCTGTTTGCCTCAATTTCCTCATCTGTAAAAGGAGCTGGGAAAGAAATGGCAAACCATTCCAGCACCTTTGCCAAGAAAAAGCCAAATGGGGTCACAAGGAGTCAGACATGACTAGAACAACTGAACAGCATCAATAACAAAAATGGACCCCTCCTCAGAATCACGTTAAGTGCATAAGATAAAACATATAGAATTACCAGGGAAATCAATTATATTGAAACGTAATTATCAATATATATATACACAATATGCATATTATATATATGGTACATATACATGTAATATATATGTATATATGTGTATATGGACCCCATATTAAGAACCCCTGCCTTTTAAAAAATTAACTTTTAGTTTACAACATTCAGTTCTGCTAACTTTTGAGTTCCAAATTTTCTCCCCCTCCCTCTCCTCCTCCCTTCCCCCCTCCCCAAGATGGCATGGAATCCAATATAGGCTCTATATATACATTCACATTAAACATATTTTCACATTAGTTGTGTTGCAAAGAAAAATTATAAACAATGGAATGAACTACAAGAAAGAAGAAAAAAACAAAAAAAAAGAGAGCAAATAGTTTGCTTCAATCTGCATTCAGACTCCATAGTTCTTTCTCTGGATGTGGATAGCCTTTTCCATCATGAGTCTTTTGGAGTTGTCTTAGAACCTTGCATTGCTGACAAGAGCCAGGACTATTAAAGTAAGTCATCGCACAATGTGTCTGTAACTGCGTATAATGTTCTCCTGGTTCTGCTCCCCTCACTCAGCATCAGTTCAGTCTTTCCAGGTTTTTCTGAAGTCCATCTGCTCATCATTTCTTATAGCACAATAGTATGCCATTACATTCATGTACAACAACTTGTTCAACCATTCCCCAATTGATGGGCATCCCTTCAATTTCCAATTCTTTGCCACCACAAAAAGAGCAGCTATAAATATTTTTGTACATGTGGGTCCTTTTCCCATTTGTATGATCTCTTTGGGATATAGCCCTAGAAGTGGTATTGCTGGGTCAAAGGGTATACACATTTTTATAGATCTTTGGGCATAGTTCCAAATTGCTCTCCAGAATGGTTGGATCAGTTCACAACTTTACCAACAATGCCTTAGTGAAGAACCCCTGCCTTTTGAGGAACCCTATGGGTGAAGAAGATAAGACATAAGTGAAAAGAACCCTAACCTGGAGTTTCTGCTAAAGAAGAGAAAAACTCAGTTATGCTGCAACACATAAGTAAAAGTGACAAGATTTATATTTTTAAAACAGAGGAGTATATTCTGAACTTATAGTTCTTAAGAGATCAGTTCAGAGGGAAAAACAATAATTATGCCTTTTTGATTCTTTAATTAGACAGCCTCACCCTCTGCCTCTCTGATTGGAGGGTGAGGCCATGAACTCCAAACCTCCATTTAAGCAGAGAGTTCAGGTCACACATCTCCTCATTTCTCACCTAGCGATACCACTTTAGGACTTCTTTGACTGACTTCTCCACCATACACCCAAGTGGGGTACCTTCTCCTCCTTCCCCTCTCCCCTTTCAGTCTCCTTTTGTGTGTTGTCCCTTCTCCCATTAGGTTATGATATACTTGAGGGCAGGAAGTATGTATCCTGAGAACTTAGCACCAACACATGTTTATTGACTGTTGAATAGTCACTCACTGGACTAGGTGATTTCTGAGGTTTTTCCAAATCTGAGATTTTTGTGATTCTTAGAAATCATATTTCATAGACAAGCTGAATTTAAGATGTCAATGGGATATATGGGGAGATCTGTCCTGTAGACAGTTGGAAATGGGGATCTGGAGCTTGAAAGAGAAGACAGGGCTGAATGGAAAGATTTGATGGTTGTTTATGAAGAAGTAATGGTTGAAATTGTGGGAAGAGAAAATTGCCAAGGGAGAGACGATAGCGAAAGAATCAAGCAATCAACCAACAAGCATTTAGTAAATACTTTCTAGATGACGGGCATTGTGCCAAGTGCTGAGGATATAGAGAAAAAGCAAAAACATTCCCTGAACTCAGGGTGCCTATATCTTAAAGGAGAGAAGAACAACCCAGTGTTCCTCTCTCTTCATCAGTCAAGAGTGCTGACCTGATTATCTTCAATGGTACCAAAACTGTTGTATGTCTTACTGCACACATGCTTTGAAAGCATAGTCACTAGCACTCAGATGACTCTACGACCATCCCTGGCTTGTTAAAAAGTGGTATTTTCTTTCACATTTAAAGATCATGCTAAAATAACTGCTAGCACTTATCTAACACATTAAACTTTACAAAGCATTTTGCCAATGCAAAGACCAACTCATTTGATCTTCACAGCAGCCTTTGGAAGTGGGTGCTATTATTATCCCCATTTTACAGACAAGGAAACTGAGAAAAACAGGGTAAGTGACTTGTCCAGGGACACACAGTCTATGGTAGGATTTGAATTCAGATCTTCCTAATTTCAAGTTCTTGACTCTGTCTACTATGAACTATTCAGTATTATTTCTCCATAATGAAAACACCAATACTAACAGTCTGTAGTCCTTTACATAGAGCATTCTGGGAAATAATATATTTTGGTGTGTGGCTTGGCTGCTATGAGTAGAGCCCCAAGTTCTTTTCAATTCTACCCAGAATCATCATGTATTTGATTTTTTATTAAAAAGTGCCACTCTAATCCAATTTCTACTCCTCCTGTTATGTTGTTTCAGTAGTGACTGACTCTTTGTGACCCCATTTTGGGGTTTCTTGGCAAAGACAGTGGAGCGGTTTGTCATTTCCTTGTCCAGCTCATTTTATGAATGAGGAAACTGAGGCAAACAAGCTTAAGCAACCTGCCCAGGGTCACACAGCCAGTAAATGTCTGCAGCTGGATACTTTATCCACCATGACATCTAGCTGCCCCATTCCTCTGTTAGCCACCATCCTTTTGAAGGAAAGGCTATATTTTGGCTTTATTTTGAGACAATAAGATCATAACATTTAGAGCTAGAATGAGTCTAAGAGGTTATCTAATCCAATCCCTTGATTTTACAGATAAAGAAACTGAGGCCCAGAGAGGTAAAGCGACTTGCCCAACAGGTAGTCTGATATATTGGAAAGAATCAGAGAACCTGGGTTCAAATTCTGATAAATGGTAGACCACTGATTATGTGTGACCTTGAGCCAATCATTTAATGTCTCTGGGCTTCACTTTCATTCTGTGAAATTAAGTGGTTGGACTAGATGACCCTGAGGAAACTTTTAGCTTTAAATCTATGGTTCTGGTAACTATTAGAGTCCAGATTCTTATTGTAAATGCAGGTCTTCTTATTGTAAATACAGTACTTCGTCAATCTCTCTATCCTGATTCACCTTCCCTCCCCTCCCCTCCCTTTACCATCCCTTCCTTTGCTTTCCCTTGCCTTCCCTCCCCTTGTCTCCCTTTGCCTTCCTTTGCCTTCCCTTCCTTTCCCTTCCCACCTGTACTTGCAATGCTTTAGGAAATCCCTGCAGAGGAAACTCCCTCTTCCTTTAAAGAATACAACTTTCTCTGCCACTTACAGTCCTGGAGTTTCTTGGTGTGTCGAGAGGTTAAATAACCTCTCCAGGGTCATACAGACAGTATCTTTCTGAGATGAGATGTAAGCCCAGCTCTTCCTAATTCTAAGGTTCGTACTCTACCCACTACATCTTGCCTCCTCTACCTCAGCATCACAGATTTAGATAATGTTCCTAACAGCCAGGTAGGACAGAGCACAGGACCTGGAGTCAGGAATATCTGAGTTTAAATCCTGCCTCAGTACTTATTAGCAATGTGTCTGGGCAAATCATTTAATTTCTATCTGCCTCAGTTTCTGTAGAATGCAGATAATAATAGCACCTACTTCTCAGGATTGTGGTGAGCCCCCAAATGAGATATTATTTGTAAAGTGTTTTGCAATATTTAAAGTGCTATATAATTGGCAGTAGTAGTAGTATTTATTTCTGTTATTCTTCTTCACTTGGGTGCGGTCCCAGAGAGGTATCATATATGCAAGCATTATGAAAAATGTGGGGTGCTAAGCAAATATGGGGCTCTTCCATTAGTGCCTTTGGTTGGAGAGAGCTGGTGGTGTTCAGCCTAATTAACTCTCTTCACAGACCTCTTGCCTCTTCCCTCCATATCTTGCCCTCTAGCCTCTGAGGCAGCAGCCTTGGGACTTGGTTTATTTGTTTCTTCATCGAAGAGGTCCTAATGTCTTTGGCCTAGGACTCCATGGTCACATGCATTGACCCTGCAAAAGAAAAAAATTCTGAGCGTCTGACTTAGAAAATGATGTGTCTGTCATGGGGGCTTTTGAAACTCAAGACACTGCGGAGGGACGGCAGGCAGGGGTGAGGAGAGCAGGGAGTTTCTAGTTCAGGGGAAATGGTTACTGTTTCATTTCATTTGACCTTCAATGATTTAAAAGGGCAGACTGAAGGGACCTTTGGTCCTTCAGGCATTGGAATGTCTCCAACAGGCACAAAGATTTCCCACTGGCCTGGTAGTGGTGGTGATGTGTTTTAATTTAAACCAAGATCCTCTATGAACAAATATAATAGCTTGCCCTAACCTATAGTTCCTGATAGAAAGAATACTGAAGCTCTAACCCTGCTAACAGTGAGCCATACGCATTCCTGGACCCACAGAGCATTCAATCCATCTAGACTCGCCTGCCTATTCTTTTGTCTCTCGCTTTCACTGGGCTTTATTGCTTCTGGGTAACATTGTAGCCAAGTTTATAATCCCCAATGCAGAGACTGAACCCAATGACTATGCAAATCAAGCAGGATATTATGAACTAATCAAGATTTCTACTCTTGCTGTGTGGATGTGGAAGGGATTATAAAATAATCTACTTGGGCTTCATTCTACATTTCTCTCCGCTTCCCCTGATGAAAGATATGGTTAATTTAAACTATCTGTGGGTAAGCAGGTCATCGGGATGGTGACTGGGAGAAAGTGTTTTTTAATCGCTGCAATGTTAATCTCAAATGTTAATGGTCTCGGAAAATGAATTCTCATCTTCCTATCTAATACAGTGGATGTGTGAGTAATTACTTTCCCTCACTAAACTGTTAATGCAACATTAGTGATTACACTAATTAAAACTAATGAACTCTCACACACCGATAAACCCCTCAGTCAGTCAAGCGGGGGAGGACAGTTTTTCCAACAGTTATGTTTAACTTCTCTCTTGGACGATGGGTCTTAAATTAACCTTTAGAATAATGCTCAAGATTGGGTTTAGAAATGGGAAGCTTCAGAGACCTGGTATAATTCTTTCCCAGAGATTAACAGCATCCATGGGGCCATTTCCAGCATCAGTGTAATTGAATTTGAAAATGCTTTCGCTAATATGATAAACTACTCTGGTATGGTGTATAACGGCCACTCTGTGGGATCTCAGGCCAGGTAGGAAAGAGATTATCTCTGTCCATATCCCATGACACTCCTTTTCTGATGACTTTCCTTCTCTTTGCAGGTCAAGAATCTGATTTACGGGATTGTATTTCCCTCGAAAGCCCTCCCTTCCCAGAACATTACCCTGGTAAACCACTTCAACAGGAGGGGGATTTTATACACAATTCTAACTGACTGCGGCTCACACTCATTTGCTTTATACTCATTCATGACCTCATTAATGAGCATTAATTAAGAAAAGGCTCCCTAGTACCCGGAAAAGGGCAAAGGTACTAACCTTCTCATTTTACACCAACGGAAGAAAAGGCAAAGGAGCTAACCTAAGAGTCACTTAATGACTCAGGGCCAGAAACTGATATAGACTACCAGTGGGGGGGCACCCCTCCCCTACCCCAGCTTCCTCTGTCACTGGAATAGCAGATTTCTTAAATCAAGCTCTCTGGAAACACAAGCTGCCTTTTTTTTTAGTCAGTCTCCCACTCTCGTAAAGGAAAAGCTCCAAACAGAAATTAACTCAAAATCCCTTCTAGCTTCCTCAAATCTTTCATTGTTGCCTGTTGCTTCCTACCTCTCCAATGCATTTATCATGTGTTGATGTGTGTGACAGTAATTTGTATTTGTGTAATACCCCTCCTAGATTGGAAGCTCCATGAGTTCAAATATCTAAACTTTATAACTTCCCCAGCACCTTGCACAGTATTCTGCACAAAGTATGCTCTCTACAAATGCTTTTTAAATTAATTCATTTAGTTGAAAATCGGAGGTCTCATTTATATAATGATAACCAGACATGCCTATATACCCAGCACTGATCTCCATAGGTAAATGACTAATATGTAGTTGGTGATGACAGTCTGGGTCCAGGCAAAGGAGCAGCTGAGAAATTCTACTTTTGTATTATGTGCAGTGGGAGGTTCACAGTTGATAGCTTCCATCTTAGTAAAGTAAGAGTGGGATCATCTGATGAGAGAGAGCTAGAGTTAGGGGCTTAAAGAGACAGGCAAAGGTCTAGAATACCTTCTGTGAGGCTTAATATATTTTAGGCATATAATTTGATCAAGTGTACAGCTGAATCTTTGTAATGATGAACCATGCATGACCTCACAAGCATGATCGAAATCAAACTACTTGCCTTCTCAAGGAGGGAGGCAGGGTGGAAAGGAGAGAATTTGGAACTAAAAAATTTTTTAAAAAATTCGTACATGTAATTGGGAAATATATAATGAAATAAAAATAATTTTTAAAAACACAATGAAACATGCATAAAGGGTTCTTTACTTTTAAGTGTCCTAAGATTGTCCTTAAGATTGTCCTAAGATTGTCTCTTTTTTGATATCTCTTTTCTGATACAAGGGGTGCTGCTTGGTCCTCTCATCCTAGAATTCGTAGAACAAGTTCTGATTCATCTTTGGATTCGATATGGCTAAAATGAAACCCAGTGCTTTCCATGTCTAAACTTACTCCATAAACCAAATTTCTCTGCTTCTCTTAAAGCATACCACCATTCTTCTAGGCATCTAGGTTTGCAACCTTGGAATCATCCTCAAATTTACCTTTGCCCTCAATGTGCAGTCCCTTGCCAAGTTTCATTGATCCTACCTCTTCAACATCTCTCCACTCTAGTTCAGACTCATCACTTCTTGCCTATTGCAAAGCCTTCTAATTGTACTCTTGCATGACCATGCCATTAGCCTGCTCAAGGAGCAATGGCTCCCTGTTGCCTCTAGGATAAAACATAAGCCCCTCACCTTGGCATTAAAAACCCTTCATTATATGACTTTTCTAAATTTGTAGCATATTACTCCTTTTTCTGAACTTGCTATTTCCCAAAGTTAGCCTTTTCTCTCCTGGCTCTCTGCCTTTGTATAGATTGTTCTCCGTTCCTAGAAAACACTCCTTCCTCACCTCTGCCTTTTAGAATCCTTAGCTCTTTTTAAGATTCAACTCATGTACTGATTTTTGGTGGGAAGGCTTTCCTGATCTCCAGCACTAGGTGCTTGACTTTTGCTCCCAATTGGATATTGACCATCATGCTGGAGGTAACTCAGAGCCCTGCTCCACTCCCACCTTTGGGTCCACTACCCTATCCCAATAGTCGTTGGATGGGGATATGGTCACATATCACTTGGATAAGCAGGGAATCATCAACAAAAATCCCTCTGATAATATGGTGGACCTTGTCATTTACCCTGCCACTACAGCCTTACAGACTACCCCTCCTAGGCATTGCCTTATGGCCTGTTGTACCCCAAAGACTCTTTGTTATTCATCCTGTTGTTGTACCCTAAGGACTACTTGGCCATTCCATCTACCCTGAAGCTGAACCCTCTTGTATGTGTTCTCTTCACTAACTAGAATGTAAGCTACTTGAAAGAAGTTACCTGCTCTGCTCTCTGAAACAGTTGGCAGAGCGCTTGGCACACAGTAAGTGCTTAATAAATGGTTTTCCATTCCATCCCATAAGCAAGCCATTTTACTTCTCTATGCCTCAGACGTTTCTTCAGAAAAACAAATAAAATAAATTAAAGAAAGAATAACTCAGGCCCCTTCTCAAGTCGCTGAATTCCAGAAAGATAATACCTGATGTGAGAAAACCAGAGCTAGACCCTGGAAAAATTGCAAAGCTTGCTTTTAGTTCAATTAAATTAATTAAGTACTTACTAGGTGCCGAGTACCACGGTAAGGCTGAAGATGCAAAGACAAACATGAAACATCTTTAATGACCCCAGTCTTTTCTTTCTGAGCCCTTTCTTTTTGTTCTGCTACCCCAAGTGTCCTGGGTCTTGTGTTCTCTCTCTACTCCCCCTAGCAAACCTACACTCTGAGAATGCTGTTATTAGTCATACAATTATAGATTTAAAGTTGGAAAGGACTTTAAAAAGCCATCTGGTCGAAATACTTCATTTTACTGATAAGAAAACTGAGGATCACTGAGGTGAAGTGACTTGTCCATAGCCACACAGGTAGGAAGTGTCAGAGGCAGCAGGTGAACTCTTCCTGACTCCAGTATCAGCACCCCACCACGTTGCCTCTTGGGCATTTATATCTTAGCCAAAACTGGTTTGTATGCTTCTTCTTCCCAGGGTATTTGCATATTAAGCTTTATCCTACTTGTGGAATAAAAGCAGTTGGCAGGTTCTCTCTAAACCCTTACCAGGGCATTTGGGGAAAAGTAGCAAGTGGTTTTCAGCTCCAACTTCTTGGAGATTTAAAAAAAAATTCCTCTCCCCCCCTTGTCAGGAGGAAAGCTTGCCAGAGCTGATATTGATTGTGCAGATGTATCGAGCTCACTGTTTTCCCCACACCAATTTCATGGGATGTCACTTTCACCAGCTCTATTTTAATAGCCTGAATGTGACTGCCTGGTACATCCAAAGTCCCAAGAGATCTATCTGGATTGCTGCCAAATCACAAAGAAAAAAAAAGACCAAAGAATGAGTGGAAGTGGTGATAATGAAGCTTCATTTTTTTCAGTGGGAGAAGCAAAGCTCAAATTAGGAGGTGGATCTTGGGCTTCTTTGCTCTCTGTTCTGTCAGGTCATACCTGGTACAGAGAAGGGACCTTCATGCAGACAGTCCTTGCTACTTTGAATTCCTGAATGGCTATTTTTAACCCTTGGAGCTGGGGGGTGAGGGGAGGAGGGGTGAAATCACGTAGACACAAAGTGCTTCCTTTGGGTGGTATTTCATGGAAATCATCTGGTTTTGATGAAAACTGGAGAGTGGGGAGGGGAAACAACGCTGGTTTGCCAGATGTGAACCTTTCTGCAGAAGCAATGCTATAGTGGACAGAAACCTGGACCCAGAGTCAGGGAGATCCCAGTTCAAATCCCACTTTGGACACTTAATACCTGTGTGACCCCAATTAAATCACTTAACCTCCATCTGCCTCAGTTTCTTCATCTGTAAATAAGAGGGTGGGAATCTTTGGTTTGGAAAGCCCCCCCTACAGCTTTAAATCTATGACTTTCTGTATCTCAAACCTCTCAGGACACAATGTACCAAATCTCTCTTATGATTATTTGTTGAAGAGACATGGGATAGTGGGGAAAGAAGTGGATTAGGAGTTAGAAAACTCCTGGTTTGTGTCTCTGAACCACGTTCATCTTCATCTGTAAAAGAAAAGTATTACCTGACTCATGAGGTTGTAGTAAAAAGAAAAAGCAGGAATTTTGGTGCGAGAGGTGAGAGGTAAATTGTAAAGCAATGTCATGTGAGCTTTCATTACTGAATCTTCCTCTAGAAGGGATTTAAACACAGGAAATGAAATATATATATGTATATATATGCACATACACATACATATATGGATGCAACACACATTGATATATGTAATACACATTAAAATATGTAATATAATATTAGTATCTGTACAGTGTGATATATCAATGTATACACATATACGCATATATGTTTGTATATCTATATATGTATGTATTTATAGATATGTAGTCATAGAGATATAAAGGACCTTAGAAGGCATCTCATTTTGCAGGTGAGGAGACCAAGACTCAGAATGATTAAAAGACTTACCCCAAACCATTAGAGGCAGGATCTGAATACAGTCCTCTGACTCTAGTGCCAAAGCCCTTTGCATGGCACTAGCCATCTTCTGAAAAGGATAATATATTCTCACTTAGGGTAGGGGAGCAAAATATTTGTCATAATGTCCTTGCTTAGGGATTATCTTCATGCCACCTGTTAGAAGATGCCCCACCAACCCTATGCATCAACTGATTCCAACAAATATTTATTAAGAACGTACCATAGGCAGGGTTCCAGCTAAGTGTTGGAGAGATGAATATAATCCCTGCCCTCAGGGAGCTTATTGTCTTTTGGGATGCAACACGTAAAGAGGCTCAAGAAAGGAGAGAGCTCTCACACCTGGAAGGATCGAGAAAAGCTTCCCAGAGGATCATGGGATCATAGTTCCAGAGCCAAAAAGAGCCACAAAGGACATTTTAGAGTTAAGGGGACTTGCCCAAGGTCCACGGGTAGAAAAATATAATTACCAGCTCAAGGCTTTAGGTACTCGGAAATGGGCAGTATTCAAATTCGAGTTTTCTGATGCTCAGTTCAGTGTTCTTTCTTCCACATTTTGTCAATCAAATGGCAATATGTAAATGCAAGGTATTATAGTTATTTATTGGTCTCTGGCTTAGCTGCATTGGTTACTGCACATTGCTAAGGGGACCTAAGCTGGGCAGTTAATTCCTCTTTGGGCCAGCCAGCTGCACTGGATTTCATGCTCTCAGAAAGTATCTCTAACCAACCCTTCCCTGTTTTCTCACAGTCTAAGAATCCATGCCATTGGCCACAAGGAGAACTGGACAAGATTTCAGATGGCCGAGCCTTTGCTAACAGTACTATTGAAAACCATCTCAAAATATATGCAGGGGGAAGGGGGAATCAGTAAAACATCCTGTATGAAGAACAGAACTTTGGTAGTTAGGTACGTACTGTAAATTCAATAATAATTTATTAAGTACCTACTATGCGCAGAGTTCTCTACTTCACGCTCTAGACGCTAGAAGATTAGAATTAAGATAATTTGAGGTCCCTGCCTTAATGAAGTTTACAATCCAACAGATGTGTTTGTTGTGTGCCTATTTGTCTTTGTGTCACCTGCTTTAGATGCTAAACTCCCAAGGGTCAGAGACCAAGTTTCCCCATCTCTTCTGAACTCCCATGGCACAGGCTATTTGTGTCACACAAACAAGCACTTCATTGTACAGGAGATCGGCTCAAGGGTCTCCTTCATCCCTCTACTCCTTTTCCTTGCATTGTAAGCAGAAAGGAAGGAGTCAGGAAGACACATGCACTGATAAGTAAAGAGCTCACTTTCCCACACATACCCAGAAAAGAATTGCTGGGTGACAGGGACTTCCATTGAGGGGGGGTGCGGCTAATGTCTAGGAGATGGTACCCAAGAGGCAAAGCCCAGAAGTGTCTGAGGCAAGCTGGGAATGATAGCAAATGCCAAGAGCCAGAGCTAATGGAGGGCCACCACCATGGAGGACACAGGGAGCAGGTGACACTGAACCAGACCCAAGACCACTGTATACCTGAGTGTTTGATAGTGTCATGAATCTTTTCCAGGGACTCTGAACTGAACTGTAGGGGTAAAGCCTAGGTTCGATGTAAGAGGTGTCATATTTATTCTTCTGTAAAGGGTGCCATATTTATTCTTCTGTAAGCAGTGCCCTACTTATTCTCCTGTAAGGGGTGCCATATTTACCCATCCTCACATGTCTTGCTATGAAGTATAAATATTTGAACTTGGTAGCCTCTCTTGCTTGTAGGAAGGGAAAACAAATATTGTTTGTTAGGGAGAACTAAAAGTGAACCAAATTCTGACCTTTACACAGAGACTTCTGGGTGCGGGGCAAACATGAACCATTGTTGTTCAATCATTCAGTTGTGTCCAACTCTTCATGACCCCTTGGACCATAACATGCCAGGCCCTTTTGTCCTCTACTATCTCCCAAAGTCTGTCCAAGCTCAAGTTTCTTGCTTCCTTGACATCATCTATCCATCTCATCCTCTGCCATCCATTTTTTCTTTTGCCTTCAATTTTTCCCAATATCAGGGTCTTTTCCAATAAGTCCCGTCTTCTCACTATCTGGCCAAAGTATTTAAACTTCAGTATTGACCTGCCAATGAATATTCTGAATTGATTTCTTTTAGAAAGAAACATGAGCCATAGAGGATATTAATTGTAGAGAAGCCTTTAAGATTGAACTGGGATCTATGTAGGCCTAGAGTATGGGGTTCCAGGGAAATGGGTTACAAATATACATTGCCTTGTACTGTTCATTCTTGTTTCCCAGATGTGTTGTTCTCTGATTTGTTCCCAAACTAGAGTCTCCTTAAAGCAGAAATCCTGCCCTAATTTATTCTGTGCACCAACTCCCAAAGACTGACACAGCTCTGGGCACATGCTAAGATCACTTGTTTGATAACTTCTTAACAATGCTCAGAACACCACTTCCTTGGGAGAGCTTTGTGCTTTCTAAATATTCCCCTGCTACCAAGACTCTGACCTTAGCTTTTCCCCTACATCTCTGCTGCTGTTATCTCAAAATGTGTGCATCAGTGTGTGTGAACAGCTGCCACATAAAGACACGAGGTAGCCCAATCCCTAAAGAGCATGGTTCCCTCAAAAGAAAGACATTTTGACAGTTCCCCACAAAATAGTCCTAGTCACTAGACAGTTTCAAAGAGCAACAATCATTACTACTACTATTACTACTACTACCACCACCACTACTGCTATTACTACCACCACCCTACTACTACTACCACTACCACCACTCCTACTACTACCACCACCGCCACCACCACCACCCTACTACTACTACTATTACTACCACCACCACCACTACTACTATTACTACCACCACCCTACTACTACTACCACTACCACCACTACCACCACTCCTACTACTACCACCACCACCACCACCACCACCACCACCACCACCACCACCACCACCACCCTACTACTACTACTACTATTACTATGTTAACTACTTTTTCACTTGACTGTTACAAAGAGCTTTGTACATATTTTCTCATCTGATCCTTATAAATACTGTATTATTATTCACTGTATGCTGTAAATACTGTATTATTATTTGCTCCCATCATCCCTACCCCTCTTCTCTTTCTTTTTCAGTCAAGGCTTGATATTTCATCAGTATAAGCGTCTTCCAGTGTGGAAACTGACTCTACTGAAAAGATTAGCAACTTGTTCCAACTTATTGTCTAATAGAGTTACCTGGAGGAACTCAGTGAGCATCTTGAAGCCAAGGCTTCCTCATTTTGAGGGTTGCCCTTTATCCAATATTCCAGGATTCCTTTCCCCCTCATTTTGCAGGTGAGGAAAATGCAGGTGATAACAGTAATAGCTAGCATTTAATATTTGCAAAGTGCTTTATAAATATTATTTCATTTGATCCTTGTAACGACACAGGGAAGTAGGTGCTGTTATTAACTCCATTTTGCAGATGAAGAAGCTGAGGCAGACAGAGGGAGAGTGGCTTGTTCAGGATTACATAGATAAGTGTTGCTGTTTGTCCTTTGCTCTCGAAGAGGACTGTGACATCAGCAAGGTGATGCCATGACTTGCAAGTGAATTGGATTTAAGTGAGAGAGGACTATGCAAGGTCACCAGCCTCATTTTCTCCTCCAGAGCCACCTGGGTCTAGTGGCCAGATGTAGATCAAGATGCCTGGAGATGGCACCCCCCAGATAATAAGTGTGAAAGGCCAGATTTAAGCTCTCATCTTCTTGACCCCAGGTTCTAGCTCTCTGTCCAATGGGCCACCTAGCTACCTCTAGATTAGATTAGAGAAGTTGAATGATTTACTCAAGATGACTAAGAAAAGGTAGGGCTAGAATCTATGTCCCCTGATGCCAAGTCTAGAGTCTTTCCTTGTATCTTCAAGGAGGTTAACATTGATTGAATCACTTCATTTCTATGGGCCTCAGTTTCCACATCTATATAATAAGGTGGGTGGTGGAATGGTCTAAGTGTTCTCCTAGGTGCCTTTCTCTTCTCTGATTCTATTGTATCTATTTCGCACAAACAAGCAAGTTTCATCCTCTGAAATTGAAACAAAAATGCTTCAAGGATAGAGAACTCATCCCAGGGTGATATTAACATTTCCACTATTCTTTTTCAGAGTTGACTGGAAACATCAGGGATTCATTTGGACACACAGAGCGTTGCCTCACTGTGTATCTAACCTTTATGTATCCATCAGTGAATGAGTCTAAGTGTACATACATACCTTTGCTGACTCAACCCAGGAAATCTCTTCTCCTAAATTGATCCATATCCTTTCTCAACTTCCTCATTATTGTGGGTCATCTCTGACTCCCAATTTGCATTCAGCTGACAAAGGGCCAGGCCCCTACTTCCAAAATTCATTTTCTATTACCTCTAACTAGGTGAAGATGTCACCTCAGTTCTACTATCTAGTTGAGTGGCTGTGACTTCCACTCCTTTTAATCTTTGGCTGTTTTTCATCTCCTGGGTTTGGGGCTTGCTAATGAGTTTTATGAATCTTGAAGATGAAAGATTGCCCCCCCCCCAATCCAAAGGCTACTCTTTGTAGAACATCAGATTTTCTTATCCAAGATTGCTAAATGAAACTTCAGGCTCATATGAGTAATTTTGAGTTAAAATGTAATTACCTGAAACCCTATTAATTATGAATACATCTGTAAGATTACTTGAGGACTGGCCCTTAGTCTGCTGAAGACTGATTTGTACAGGGCTGCTATTTTTTTCCTCTCTGCCCATTACAGACCACAAGCCAATTTGCAAATAGCTCATCTGGTAAGAGTCTTGCACACGCAGCAGGGGCTTGGGATAGAATCCAATCTCAGAATTGGAAGGAACTCATATGCCTTGCAGTCTAGAACAGGAATGAGCCAATGTCCTCAACTGTGCATAGCAGTTAAAAATATTTGTAGATGTGAATGTACAAACCTTAAGAATAGACAGGGGCTAGCCTTACAATGTGACAGTGTAGATGGTGGTATGATTTGAGTGGTGATGGAATGCTTCACTCCTTTACCCTCGAAACCAGATCAATGTACATCATGGTACTTGAAATTGCCTCATTAGAGAAAGGGAGGGCCATGCATAGATATCTGGGAACTCTGGGTAGTCAGGGAAGTTCATGGCTATTGGAACCCCAGGGAATTCTGGGTAGTCATCCCTATTAGTCTTCCCTGGCTTTCTGCAACTTCTCCATGGTCAGGCCTTTGTGGGCATGGCAAAGGGTGGAATATACTACTATTCCTGCTCCATTGTATTCCCAAGCCTATCACCCCATCTCTCTCTCTACCCTTTCACCAACAAACTGCTTGAAAAAGTTTCTATATCTGATGACTCCGTTTTATCACCACTTTGTCCTGATCTCCATCATTCTACTGAAGCTCCCATTTCAAAGGTCATCAACAACCTCTTTATCACCAAATCCAAAGGCATTTTTTCAATCTTCATCCTCTTTGACTTCTCTCAAACATTCGATGCCGTTGATCACTCCCTCTTCCTGGCTACACTGCTCTCTTGGCTCCCAAGATTGTCAACTCTCCTGGATCTTCTACCTCTAACTACTTCCTTTTGAATCATTTGATTTGCCCTCTTTCTCTTCCCAACCCTTTAATGTTGGTGTTCCTCAAGGCTCTGTGGTCAGCACTCATACAGATTCTCTTTTCACATTCTCTCCCTTGACAATCTCATTCATTCCAAAGGACCTGCTTGTTTTCTATATGCAGAAAACTTCTTAATCTCCAGTCCTGTGTCTTTTCCTCCAGAGCTTCAGATCTACCACTGAAGGTGCCCACCAGACATATACACCTTGATGTCTCTCCATCACTTCAAACTCAACCTATACCAAACCAAACATTCCTTTCGTCAAAGTCTGCCTCTCTTCTGTCTTTTCTATTTCTGTCAGTAGTATCACCATTCTCCCTTAGCATTATCTTAATGACACCTTGGTGGTATAGTGAAGAGAGGCCTAGAGTCAGGAAGACCTCAGTTCAAATCCTGGTTTAGACACTTACTAGCTGTGTAACCCTTAGGTAAATTACTTAACCTCGCTCAGCCTCAGCTTCCTCATCTGTAAAATGGGGATAATAATAGCAACTACCTCCTTGTTTATTTTGAGGATAATACGGAAAGCACTTTGCTAACCTTAAAGTGCTGGCTATGACTATCTTTTTCTTTTTTCCCTCTCTGTCAGCCCTTGCATGCCAGGGACTACTTTATATCTATATCTATATCTATATCTATATCTATATCTATATCTATATCTATATCTATGTCTGTCTATGTCTATGTCTATATCTACATCTACATCTGTCTATATGTCTACGCATCTATCTATACACATATATACCCATTATATATCACATTTATATATGTACATAAATGTTAGTTATTATTCTATTATAACATACTTCGTAGCATTCCCACAGAAGCATGGCCATGGACTGAGTGCTAATAAAGGAGGCTATCCAAAACTCCTCCTGTTCTAATCCCTTTGCACTTGAGCTGGTTCAGATTATGCAGATCTGTCTTTGTGTCCACACTGTTGAATTAGAAGAATCCAGCACAGGCACAAGGCAGTAGGGAGCCATGTTACCTTCACACATTGGCCATGCCAATTCTTTTTTTTTGGAGGGGGAAAGTCAGGGCAATTGTGGTGAAGTGACTTGCCCGAGGTCACACAGCTAGTAAGTGTGTCAAGTGTCTGAGGCCAGATTTGAACTCAGGTCCTCCTGACTCCAGAGCTGGTACTCTACTCACTGGACCACCTAGCTGCTCCCCCATGCCAATTCTTTCACCCAAAATGTGAAACCCCCTGAAACAGGGGCTCTTAACGTTTTTGTTCCATGAACCTCTTTGGCAGCTGGCAAAGCTTATGGACCTTCATCTCAGAATCATGTTTTTAAAAGCATATGATAAAATACATAGGAGTGCAAGAATACCAAGAAAAGACAAATGTTAGTGAAAATAGAGATCTAGCTTTCATTACAAGATCATAGATTTAGAATTGGAAGGGACCATCAAGGAATAGCTACGTGGATGGTGGATAGAGCACCAGGTCTAGCATCAGAAAGACCTGAGTTCGAATCCTGCCTCAGATGTTTACTGGCTCTGTGACCCTGGACGAGTCACTTAACCCTGTTTGCCTCAGTTTTCTCATCCATAAAATGAGCTGGAGAAGGCAATGACAAACCACTCCACTGTCTTTGCCAAGAAACTCCAAAATGGGGTTCTGAAGAGGTAGATACAAGTGAAAAACAATAAATACAATGTTTACTGTGTTCCAGGCACTGTGCTAAGTGCATTACAATTTTTATCTCATTTGATCCTCACAACAACCCTGGGATGGAGATGCTATTGTTATCCCTACTTTGCAGATGACAAAACAGAGGCAAGCATGTTAAAGGACTTGCTCAGGTTCACGCTAGTTGTCACTGTGCTATCTAGTAGACTAGATCTTCCCCTTTCAGCACCCCCTGCCCAAGTCCCATCCAAATGTGATTGTGTGAAATATTTTTGGATAGTGTGGCCTTCCTGCAACTTTTTAGTTCCTATCATGGAGACATTCAGCCCAGTTTAATAGAATCTTTCCATTTTAAAATCATCTAGATGGCTCAATAGATAGAGTGCTGGGCTCGGAGTCAAGAAGATCTGAGTTCAAATCCAACCTCAAACACTTACTAGCTGTGTGACTGTGGGCAAGTCACTTAACCCCCGTTTGCTTCAGTTTCTTCATCTGTAAAATAATAATAATAAATATAAAATATGTTTTATATTATTATATTATATAATTTTATATAAATATAAAATATATAAAAATAAAAATAAAATGATGATACCACCTACCCCCTAACATTGTTATGAGGATTAAATGAGATAATATTTGTAAAGCACTTGGTAGAGTTGCCTTACACATAGCAGAAGCTATAGAAATACTTACTCCTTTTTCTGTGTTTGAACTTTGTTGACTGAAAGAAATTTGCCCTGCGTGACTTTCTTCCTGAAAAGTAAAGTAAGTGTGGCTTATTTATGATTCATTCAGTATTTCACATCCTATTTATTTATCACTAAGTTAATATTAAATGACGATCTTGTCAATAATAATAGTCTGACACCAGGCACAGTCAATAGCATCTTGGTGCTGGGATGAAGGCATAAATTAGAAGTAGGAGATCTGGATTCTGTCACTGACTAGCCATGTGACCCTGATGAAGTTACTTTAACCTCTTCCATTCTTAGTGTTCTCATCCATCAAAGTAAGGGGTTGGCCTAGATACTATCAATTCAATTCAATTTACTTCTACAACCAATGAGCATTTACTATAATAAGACAAAAATGAAAACAGTCTTTCTCCTCAAGGAGCTTGCATTCCACTGATTAAATTATCAATTCAATTCAACAACCAATCAGCATTTACTAAGCACGGTGTGCAAAGCACTGTGCCATGTTTAAGATAAGAGTAATTAATTAGTGATTTAATTAAGATAGGGTAGGCCTTTGTGGAAGTTACAGGCTAGTAAGAGGTTGCAGTAAAAAGTAAGCAGAGGAATCAAGGAGGGGCGGGGCCAAGATGGCAGCTGGAAAGCAAGGACTTGCATGAGCTCGCCCTCCCACCAGGTCCCTCCAAACACCTATAAAAAAATAGCTCTGAACTAATTCTAGAACTTCAGAACCCACAAAATAGCAGAGGGAAGCCCAGGACAACCTGGATGGTCACTGGGTAAGGTCTATCACACCGACATGGGAGTAGAGTGGAACAGAGCCCAGTGTGAGCTGAGCCTGGACCAACCAGACCCAGGAGCTGGGCAGAACAAGCCGTAGCACCCTGAATCAGTGAGCTGTGACAGTTATCAGACTTCTCAACCCACAAACACCAAAGACAGCAGAGAAGGTTAGTGGGAAAAACTGTTGGGACAGAGGGAAAGGAGTTGGTGGTTGGCCACCACCCCTGAGGCCAGCAGAGCTCTGAGGCTGCTTACAGAGCTACAGCTGCAGTTGCTTTCAACCCCAAGCCCACCTAGTAGAAGGAATGAAGTGGTTGATCTGAGCCAGAGTGCAGAGCCAGCTTAGATCTGACTCAAGGTCCAGGTTGGCGGTTCTTGGGGGAGGAGGAGCATTCGTGTAGCAGAGCTTGCTGTGTAGAAATAGCTCTGAAAACAACAGCACAGCCCCTCAAGCTTGGGACAAAGTACTCTATACTCTACAAGCAGTCACACCCCGATGAAAAAATCAAGGGTCAAGTAAGTTAGCTGGGAACATGGCCAGGCAGTGAAAACGGAACCAGATTCAGAATCAGACTTTAGAATCTTTCTTTGGTGACAAAGATGATCAAAACACACAGCCAGAAGTCAACAAAGTCAAAGAGCCTACATCAAAAGCCTCCAAGAAAAACATGAACTGGTCTCAGGCCATGGGAGAACTCAAAAAGGATTTGGAAAAGCAAGTTAGAGATGTAGAGGAAATATTGGGAAGAGAAATGAGAGAGATGCAAGAAAACCATGAAAAACAAATCAATGACTTGCTAAAGGAGACCCCAAAAAATACTGAATAAAGTAACACCTTAAAAAATAGACTAATTCAAATGTCAAAAGAGCTCCAAAAAGCCAATGAGGAGAAGAATGCCTTGAAAGGCAGAATTAGCCAAATGGAAAAGGAGATCCAAAATACCACTGAAGAAAATACTACCTTAAAAATTAGATTGGAGCAAGTGGAAGGTAAAATCAAGATTATGAAACAGAACCAAAGGAATGAAAAAATGGAAGACAATGTGAACTATCTCATTGGAAAAACCACTGACCTGGAAAATAGATCCAGGAGAGATAATTTAAAAATTATTGGACTACCCTGATATTCTAGAGCCAGAAGGTAAAATAGAAATTGAAAGAATCCACTGAACACCTCTTGAAAAAGAACCCAAAAAGAAAACTCCTAGGAACATTGTCGCCAAATTCCAGAGCTCCCAGACTAAGGAGAAAAATACTGCAAGTAGCCAGAAGGAAACAATTTGAGTATTGTGGAAACACAATCAGGATAACACAAGATCTAGCAGCTGCTACATTAAGGGATTGAAGGGCTTGGAATATGATATTCTGGAGGTCAGTGGAGCTAGGATTAAAACCAAGAATCACCTACCCAGCAAAACTGAGTATCATGCTCCAAGGCAAAATATGGATTTTCAATAAAATACAGGACTTTCAAGCTTTCTCAATGAAAAGACCAGAGCCGAAAAGAAAATTTGACTTTCAAACACAGGAATCAAGAGAAGCATGAAAAGGTAAACAAGAAAGAGAAATCACAAGGGACTTACTAAAGTTGAACTGTTTTGTTTACATTCCTACATGGAA
>CM053626.1:67670634-67703881 GCA_028646595.1 Phalanger gymnotis | reverse complement strand
CTGTGTGAGCGGAGCAGAGCCAGGAGAACATTATACACAAACACAGATATATGGATTCTGTGATGACTAACCCTGACAGACTTTGCTTTTCTCAGCAACACAATATGCAGAGACAGCTCCAAAGGACTCACGATGGAGAGTGCTATCTACATACAGAGAAAGAATATGAAGTATGAATGCAGATCGAGGCACACTTCATGCTCGCCTTTTTCTCCTCCCCCCCTTTTTTTCTCTCTTTTGCATTTGTTGTTGGGTTGTGTTTTTTTTTAGTTCTATTTCTTCTTTCTCATGATTCATTCCATTGATCATAATTCTTCCCCACAACTTGACTAGTGTGTAAATTAATTCAATGTCAAGTTATACATGGAAGTTATATGGGATTCCATGCCATCTTGGGGAGGGAGGGGGTGAGGGAGGGAAGAAAATCTGGAACTCAAAATTATGTAGAACCGTGTGTTGCAAACTAAAACTAAAAATTAAAAAAATTCAAAAAAAATAAAACCTCATAAAAAAAGGGGGGGGAAGAGAGAGAAAGGAAAGAAATATCACTGAATAACAATAGCTCAGAGCAGGAAGGAAACTCAATGGCCATCTAGACCATCTTGTTTGTTTGTCCTTTGTTCTGGAAGAGGACCATAATATCATGACTTGCAAGTGAATTAGATTTAAGCAAGGCAGAGCTATGCAAAGTCATCAACTCCACTCTCTCTTCCAGAGTCATCAGAGTCCTGTGGCAAGACATAAGTCAGGACAACTGGCAATGGCCCTGGATACAGCGGGAGATCTTGGTCTTTTTAAGGTAGGGTCTTTAACAGGTTTCAGCTTGACTGGAAAGAGAAAAGTTAAGGTTGAATTTAATAATGCTCATTTCCTGTAGCAATCCTTTACTTATACATGGTCTTTATTTAGGACTGGGTTTTAGATTCAGAGCTGACAGAGAGCTTAGAGATCATCTAGTCCAATCCCCTCATTATCCAGAGGAGGAAACTGAGATCTTTGGAGAGTTGAGTCTTGCTCAAGATTTCCCAGGTAGTGAGTATCCAAAGCACGATTTGATCCTACATTCTCTGACTGCAGAGTAAGTGCTTTTCCCAGTACTATCCCTTCTCCTAAAGTCATAGTAAGTGGCAGAACCAAGATTTGAACCCAGATCCTTTGTCTCCAAGTCTCCAAGTCCTCTTTCCACTGCAGCCTTTGGAAAGTACTTTGTAATCATTTGTTTGAGCTGCAGTCCTGAGGACGAGAGGCAGCATGGCAGAGTAGATAGAGTGCTGGCCTGCATTCAAGTTCTACTTTTGGCTCGTGCTGGTTGGGAAAGTCTTTTAATCTCTCAGTGCTCTGAATCTCATTTAGAACGTAAGTTGCAGAGAAAATACTGACTTGCATTTATAGAGGGAGTTTTCTCATTAGGAAGTTCCTTCTATCAGTGAAATCATAGGTCTAGTACCTATATATAATATATGTACATACATACACATACCCCATATACAGACATATGTGTGTATACTATATATATAGGTATACATGTATGTATGTATTGTATATATATACATATGTGTGTATATATACATATATACATACATACGTACATACACACATACATATATATTAAAAGTAGTAGCATGGAAGGAAACTTCTGGGCAATTATTTTTCTTTTTTTATTTAGCTTCTGTTCTTCCTTAACTTCATTTGAATGCCATTCAAAAAGAGGTCCAAGTCAGTTTTGTCACTTCAACTCTGGTGGGTTTTATTTGACAGAGCCCCAGAAAATGGGGTTGGGGGTGGAACAAATGGATTAAAGGTTTAGATGAGAGTTACAAAGATTTCCCTAATTCTAAGTTAGATGGTTGTCTGGGACTGCAGTCTTCAAATCATCAGTCACAGGTGGTCAAAAGAATAGATTCAGTCTTAGCTTGGGGACGGGGGGGGGGGGCAGGGGGGGGCACTCTGTCTGGCTTTTGTTCTGCTGCCCTTGGCTAGACAGATTGTGTTTTAAATTAAGAGCTCAGCCTGTTCTCACCAGGGAGAGGCTTTCTAGTGACCACACCTTGATACATAGGAGCAGGGAACCAATAGATGGGAAGAGTTGAAATCTAGAAAAGGGTAATAGAGAAAAATACAGCAGAGCCGATGCAAGAAAACAGCATGATAACGTTACTAGAATACATAGGCAGCCCTAGAGTGTACATTTGCCTTCCACACATGTACCCTGGCCACACAAGTTCCTGGTCCATGCTCCCTTGCATGTCCCTTAGACATGTGTTTTGTGTACATCTCTGTGTGTGTGCCTCACTCCACTGATGGTACAGTAACACGTAAAAGAACAAATATGTCCTTAGGAAAATCTTTTCTTCTTTAAAAAACAAACAACTCTAATCACATTTGATTGTAACCTTTTGTTTTTACCTACTAGTCATATAGGTACTCTCCCACCCAGAAGTGAACCCTCTCTTGTACTAAAGAAAAAGTTAAATAAAAACAACTAATAAAATGACTACATCTGATAATGTATGCAACATTCTGCCCCCATAATCCTCTATCTCTCTGCCAAGAGGAAGGAAGTATATTTCACTGTCCAGTCTCTGAAGCCAATATTGGTCACATTTTATCTTCCTTTTAGTGTTTGCTGCATTTACATTATTATAGTCATTATGCAGATAGTTCTTCAGGTTCTGCTTATTTCATATTCTATCAGTTAATATAGAAATATAAAATTTCTCATGTTTTTCTGAATTTTTCATATTTGTCTTTTCTTCCAACATGATAATGTTCCATTATAGTCATATACTTGCTTGATTCCCCATTCCCCAGTTGACAGTCAGACAATTTCTTTTCAGCTGTTATCACAAAAAGTGCTGATAGGAATATTTTGGTATTTTTATATCTTTCTTTGACCTCTTTGGGGTGCATGCCTAGTAGTTATCTCTGGGTAGAAAGGAATGAACAGTTTAGTCACTTTTCTTGAAGAATTTCAATTTGTTTTCTCCAATGACTGGACCAATTCACAGCATCTGTCTCCCTACAATTTACCTAACATTGCTTGCCTTTTTTTGGTCGTCTTTACCCATTTGCTGGGTGAAACCTCCGAGTGGAATCTTTTCTTGCCACTTTATTTGCCCCACTGTTTGATTAGACAGATGTCTTTTGTTTTGAATTAATATGTCTATTGCCTGGCTTATGAAAGCAAACATTTAAGTAGGGGCTCAAAGGCTATGGTTTTAAATGGATTATGACTTTCAGAGTACCTCAAATCTGGGGTAGTTTTGGTTTGGTTTGAGGTGGTAGGGAGAGAAGAAGCAATGAATGAAGAGGAAGCCCAAGTGTTACACTTAGCTACTTCCATTATCTATAGTGAGAGGTTAAAGTAGCTAATCTATTCTACGAGAATGACAATTTGAGCTGTTAACCATTCAGTTAACAGATGTGTTTATCATTTCATTAACTCTATGCCGAGTCAGAGAGCCATATGACCCTGAGGATGTTCAGAAAAGAAACAGAGGGGAAACATTGTCATTGAAGAACCCCTAAGTAGGCAACAGAGAATTGTTTATCTTCTTTCTTTTCATGGAATTTGAGTTCATCTGTTAGAAGACAGCTTGGTCAGAATGAGCAAATTCTCCATTTTCCATGGCTGCCCACAATTCCTACTATTTACTTGATACCTGAAAGACTAAATTGGGTTTTTGTGTTCAAGGTTTGCAGACACTCTCCTCCCCTCACTTTATACAGAAATCAAATAAAATAAATATAGAAAAATAAATAAAGAAAACTCTGTTATGTTCCTTTGAAGCTTTTCCGCCACACGGGGAGTAAAGCCTTTGTGGTAAGAAAGAAGAGACTTATTTATAGGAGAACAGGCTGAGAGTGATGCTGTCCAGAATCTGACAGAGCTATGAGTTGTGCAAATCACCCCTTTCTTACCACCTGCTCCTCCCCTCATCTCAAAGCCAATGGGAGGGAAAGGAGTTTTTATACAGTCTGACTTTGGTTCTCCATTAGAAGTGAGCAGGTGAGGAAGGAGGTGCAAATTCAACCTAACATGTGTCCCACCTACAGCGAGAGAAAATTGAACCTATTTATAGAGGATGGAAAGTTTAGAAGGTCCTGACCACCCATCCTCCTCCTCTGCCTTGGAAAAAAATAGACTTCAGTGAATTTAATGTTTCTAAAGGGCACCTGGTTAGTGGTGGAACTAGATGCTCACTCCTCAGAATAAGAGCAGTGAAACGTCTTGCCTCTTAACTTTACTCACCTACCGGATGCCAGGCAAGGAGCCAAGGGAAACTCTCCAGGCCCCGTATCTTCATCATTGGTCCTTCCTTGGGGTTTTTCTCCCCATCTTAAATACAGGCAACTCCCAGCTCCTATTAAACACCTGTCTTTTCCACATCCTTTTAATGTGAAAGACCTTTGAAAATCACGAACTCCAGCTAGGTGGCCCAGTGGCTTTGGAACTCCCCCTATTTCCCCTACTCTGGCAGAAAACCCAATTTTCTTCTGTTCTCCCTCTTTCTATCCCTTATTACTAACCAATGGTGCTGTACTTAGTGATCCTGGCACTTAGGGCAAGGCCCGCAAAAGCCAGCCTAAGGCAAGCAGGGCGAAAGATGTCTTCAAATCAACTTTTTACAGCAAATTCAGTTTGAGGGTGGAAAGAGGAGGCCTTGGACTTCAGGACATGGAAGAGGCCATGGAGTCTTCATCTCATTTGTGTTTTGGAGGGGGTGTAATGGATGATGAGAGTAGTGGAGAAGGAGGGGAAATGATGGGATGGAGACAGAATTTACCATGCAACTGGAGGTCATTGCTTCCAAGTAGGACAGGGCCAGGCATGGGGCATACGCAGAGGAAGCGTGACATCCGGGAGCTTCCTATTCTACCTATTTCCTCTTTTACCTAGCGAGGTGCTAAGCTCAATTGTTTCTAGCTGCTGAAGGGAGCCTTTGTTCCCCTCCCTTCACATCATCTCTCTCCATTCCAGTGTCTCACAGGACCTCTAGTATGGGGGATAGAATTGAGATAGTCAGGGAGGAGTAAAAAGAAATCCCTGGAGTTCACCCCTCAGACTCCTATCACATGAGTGTTCATCCTCTCTGAGTGTGCTCCTGGTCCTCCATTTCTCTTTGTTCCTGACTCAGGAAGAAAACCTGCCCAGTAGAGAACCACACTGCTCCATCAGGGTATCCTGAGTATATGGTAGGAGAGTGAGCCTATCACAGGGAGGTATTAGAGTTGGGCCATTGGTCCAAAAAGCCAAAGTCAAACTGAGGTCCTGAAGGTCAAAAGAGGCTTTTCTGTCAGGCTGATAGGCAGTCTTAGCACGATGGTGCTTGGGTGAAATTAGGTCCAAGTATATAACTTAGATGAGGCAACTGAGTATGAACATGAAGTCAGGAAGATCTGAATCCAAATTATGTCTCCTAGACAAGCCACTCCAACTCTCAGCCTCAGTTTCCTCATCTGTAGAATGGAGGTAATAATAACACCTGCCCCACCAGGTTGTTGTGAGGATCATATGAGATGATACAGGTAAAGTGCTTTACAGACCTTAAAGTGCAATATAAATGCTAGCCATTACTACAAGTAAACTAGGGTCAGAGGACTAAGTGAGGCAGTCATGTGGACAGGCACCATGCTTCATGCATGTCCTGGTTGTCCAGAGCTGTGTTAGCCACCTTCCTCTTTTCAACATCCATCCATGCTCTCTCACACACACATACACCCCACACACATACACACACCTCACACATACCCACATCCCACACACACACACACCCACATACACACACACCCCACATACACACACACACACACACATACCCCACCCACACACCTCACACATACATGCAACTCAAGAACCACAGCAGCTACTGTAGGCCCTAATTTCCCAATTAGAGACCCAGTCTTGCTCTTTATTCCAAGGACTTCTCTCTCTTCCCCAATTCTGTGATAAAATGACCTGGATAACCTGCATATTTTTTCCTCAGATCTTTTATATACCTATTGACTCCTTTAATACCTGGATGCAACTTTCTCTCCAAAGGGGCCTAAATGATATTTAAGAGGAGGAAAGTGAGGAGATAAGAAGGGCAAAGGGCAGGGGAGGGAATGATTTAATCCAGGAGTTCTTAACCGTTTTGTGTTCCATGGATTCATTTGGAACTGTGGGGAAGCATACACCTTCTTGGGATAATTGTTTTTTAAAATTCATAATTGAAGGAAACGCTAAATTTCACATAGAGGTTAGTGAAAATAAAAATGTAATTTTTCCCATCCAAGTTCATGGACCCCCCTGAAATCTATCCATGTATGCTTTGGGGGAGTCTATAAACCCTCGACTAGTGAATCTTTCACAATGCAGGGAGAAGGGTGCTTTGGTGGGCTGATCCCTCACTTAGATGAAGAAAAGAATAGGGGTGAACTGGACCAAGACGGAAAAATGTCCCTGGGGAGGTATACCTTGTGAAAGGTCCTACCCCTACAGTTCCTTATCCCTCAATCCAAATTGTTCTTGTTATTTTATCAACTCTAATTCATATTTACACAGTTAAAGTCTACATAGAACCTCCCTTACAAACATATACACCCCTACGCTCATTACCTATATAAATAATATAATCGGCAGACCTACTTCAGTCCTCTTCCCAGTCTACACCAGAGTCCCCATCCCTGCGCTTCACCAACCTCCTTCTACCCTTCATTCTGCTTGAGTCCCTTCCTTTCCCTTCCCTTCCAAAATACCCTGGCTTGTAGTTGAGCCGGTGAAATCCTTCTCTCATTGCTTGTTACATGGGGTCAATAAAAGGGGAGGTCAGACCCTCTTTTCCAAGAACAGATGTTTTCCCATGTAGAATGCATATAGTATGGAGCCATGGGTAGAGTTCTGGACTCTTTGCAGATAGAGCCACAAAGACTTGAGTTCAGGTCCTGCCTCAGACACTTACTGGTCATGTGAGTTCCCTGAGCATTCCTCAGTTGCTTCATCTGTAAAATGAAGGGGTCAGCCTTGATGACCTTTGGGTTATCATAGAAGGGAAGGTCCTTTCTAGCCCTGAATATATGATTCTATTAGTATTGTACCATACTCAGGCATATCTATAGGTTAAGTAGAGAAAAGCTACAATCATAGGTCTCAACATTTTTATAATGAGAAAATGTGTATTGAGTAACAAACAATAGACGATTAACATAAAATTTTTTTAGAACATAACCTAAACATTCATATGTTGGGGATTCATCTTTACTTGGCATTTCTGCAGCACCTGACCTTTGAAAAAAAACACTTGACAATAATAACTTGGGTCTGTCTTCACAAAACTCCTTGGGAATTGATGAATGAGGGAGTCGATGAGATATTTTCTTCACAGTGTTGAGCAGGTAAGGAAACTAAGCCATACACAGCACTTTTCAAATGCAGTAGAAACCAATGGAGTGAGACTCTGAAGATGTAGCAGCTGTGTGATAGGGTTGAAGAGAGCTCACAGCTGTCCAAAGTGACTGATTATCCCCTTGACATCCTTATATGAGGCTAGGAATCGGGACAGTTGGGATGAGGTCCTGGATGGTTAAGATAGAAAGTGTTGCAAATGGTGTATGGAATGGGATTTGAGGGGAGATAGAACTGTTCATCTTGGAGTGAAGTGATAAGTTATTGATGAGCTTAGCAAGCTGAAGGTGTATGAATCAGTGCATGGATGAGAGAGGCTGGTTTTGGGTGAGCTTCCCCAACAGATTTGTGGGCATGTTTGGGGCTCCATATAATAGATACTTGTAAGTGCCTGGTATGCACCTCAGATTGGCCTCCTTTAAGAGAGTATAAAGAAAAATGAGGCTTAAAACACCCAACCTGTGAGATGGAGTCACCTTAAGTCCGAACTGCTGGTTCCAACAGAGGCATCCTGCCATTTAGGGACCAGGATAACAAAGTCTTGGTCAATGTGGCTATCTGATCAGTGTCGGGTTGGGCTCTGTAATCTCCTTCCAGAAAAAGAGAGCATCTCAGCGGACGACACAACCACACCTGAGCCTAGTGAGTAGTTTAGCTGGAGAATGAGAGTGAGTTGGTAGCATCATAGGGAAAGTTTTTGGGTCGGTGGTGCAGTGGATAGAATGCCAGCCCTAGAAAACTCATCCTCCTGAGTTCAAATCTAGCCTTAGACACTTACTAGCTGTGGGACCCTGGGCAAGTCACTTACCTCTGTTTGCTACAATTTCCTCATCTGCAAAATAAGCTGGAAAAGGAAATGACAAGCCGCTCCAGTATTTTTGCCAAGAAAACCCCAAATGAGGTCACAAAGAGTCGGACACGACTGAAATGACTGACCAACAAGAACAAGAAGATCTTTGGTCTTTTCCCAGCTCTATCCCCACCTCTGTGAATAAAATGAGAATAACAGACCTTTCTGTGTCTCTACCGTATAACAACAAAGAAGCTTTAAAAGTGATTTGGTAAGATTTTAAAACTACTTGAAAATGCTCTAAAAATACAAACGATAGTATGGTTATTTAGAGCGAAGGGACAGGGACTGGATCTGTGATTTCAATGGTATACGGAACTCCCTGGATGACGAAACTCCCTCCACCAATGCAGGTCGGCCTTTCCTACAACAGAGGTGTCAACCATGGGTATGGAATCCACAACATTCTAGGACCAGTGAGGTCCAAACAAATTAAAATGTAGTTCCCATCTGATTTTAATGTATTGACGGATTATTTTAAAAATACATAAACTTGTGGATCTTTATGTATGGTTTAGTAGCCGTCATTTATAATTGATTTTGACACCATTGGCTAGAGCAGTGAGAAGGTATATAACTTGCCCAAGGATCACAAAATCCATGTGGGTCTGAAGTGGAACTTGAAAATAAGTTTTCTTGGGTCCAAGGCCAGCTCCCTATCAACCTGTGTGCCATTTATTGCCTTAGTGAATTGCCATGGGGCACTGAGAAGTCCAATGACTTGCCAGGGGATTATAGGGACAGGATGTATCAGAAGTAGGACTTGACCCTCATTCTTCCTGAGTTCCAGGCAACTCTTTATCCACCACTTAGGTTCTCTATCAAATTACTGTTATCTCTAGTAAATATTGCTTTTTAGTATGGTTTCCCCCTCATCACCCAGTATGACTCATAAATTGTCAAGTGTGCTCAACTAATGAGAACTAATTTTATTATTAAGCAACTGCAAAATATAATTAAGAAGGTAAATCTTATGGTGAGGAAAATTATGTCATACGTTCCAAAGTCACATACTGGAAATTTGGAGATTATCTATTGTACTGTATTATCTATTCTACTAGCAAAGATAATAAGAAATAATGATGTTTTAAAATAATCTATTTAATTCAATCTTTTGTTAGGAGAGAACAAAATGTTCCTAACGACCTTTCTTGTACTATGGCAGAGTGTTCTTGCTTGTATTAATTTTTCCTACGTGATGGAGTCAGCTTGAAAATACCTAAATCAGATCAAATCACTCCCCTACACAAAAACCTTCAGTAGCTCCCTTTTGCTTCCTAAGTATGTTATATAACATAATATATTATATATATTATATATTTTTATATATGTCATATATTATATATATTATATGTTATCTGTCATATAACATAATAAACTACTTGAATTCTTATTCAAAGTCCTCCACAGTCTAACCCCAACTTGCCTTTCCAGCCTTAACTTATATGCATGGGGTGTGCTGAAACCTGGTCAAACCAGATGAAGAGAGACGATTGTTAAATTCTCAGCATGAGCGTTTACAACTCAAAAATTAGCAAAAGTTACAAACCAGATCTTGTTTCGTCAATTGTCTAGACTTAGGAAAAAGTGACAATCAAAATGTTAATAATGCCAATTCAACTTAAAAGTATGTTGTGAGTACATTTTTAAAAAGAAAGTTGGTTGTTAAACATTTACCAGTACCCCTGCTAATTTACATTAAGGGGTTACTCAGCAACTTGTAAAGAGTGTCAGCTTCCTACCTGACACAATCACTCATTTATCTGTCTGAATCAGTCCCAGTGAAAAGGAGCTCACTATATGTACAGCTGGGGAGCAGCTCAAACCTGGTCATCTTTCCCAACCTCTCTCCTCTTTATGCATCTGGGTTTAGTATGGGCATAAAACTAATTTATAGCTCTTGCCAGAATCAGGACAAATTTTCATCTCGGCCAGTCGAGTGAAAAGCACTAGAACAAATGAATAATGACTGACCCATGGTACCTATTAGAAATCATGCTTGGATCATCTCATTTGCTGTTTTAACACGAGAAATTAAGGGCTCCAGCAAGGGTTGCCACAGTAATGAGATGGAACCTTATCTTAATGAGCGGGGTCTTCAAGTGCTGTATATGCGCAGAAAAGAGGAAGACTACTGAGCCTTGATATTCACATGACCTTGAAAGGGTTGTTTCTCTGTGAGAGGAGGTGCACATTCACTAGATTTCGGACTCGGGTTTATTATCAATCAACCAGGACTCAATCATCATCTACCAAGTCCCAATTACTGAGCTGGTGCTGAGAGAGATAAGAAGTTATGGGATGTAGTGATGGCCGATGAAAGGTTTAGGTGAACCTAATACACAGGAAACTACCACCAGTGATATATGGCAAAGAATAATTAAGTGCTGAGGAGTGTGATACAGACTAGAGCAGTTAGCCTGCCCAGGATGGCAGGAAGGAAACTAAGAATTGGTGAGCTAGTCCCAGGAAGGTTGCTAAATATCCGCATGTCCCTGGGCAAGTGATTTGAACTTCCCTAGGTTACGGTTTCCTGGTATATAAATGACCAGGTTAGATGAGATGATCTCTTAGGTCCTATTTAGCTTTAAGATGCTATGATTTTAGATGTTCAAAGAAGAGGGAGATAATTTAATCCCACAAGCCTTTACTGAATGCCTCCTCTGTGTCAGGTGTTATGAAAAACAGGAATCAGTCCCCAGCCTCAAGGAGCTTATATCCTATTAGTCAGGTACAACATGTACACAAATTACAAAATACATAGAAAGTAATTTTTTGGTGGGGAGGGAACATTTTTAATATGGAGGGTGTGTTGTAACAACAGAACAGGGGTTTCAGATGGTACCATGGAAGGACGGGGATGCCAGAGAAATAGGCTTGACAAGGATGGGCTGATCAGGAAAAGGAGCTTCCTCCTGGGCAGCCAGGGATTCTGAGAAGAGCCAAAGAGCAGTAGATTGTTATGCATTTCGCAGTAACAAAGGTGTTTTCGGTTTGATTCTCAATCCCTGAGAAGCTGATGTGGGGAGAAGCACAGACTCAGCAGCAAAGCAGATGTCTGGGGTCTGCTCCTGTCTAACAATCAAGAAGGGGGTCAGCAAAATCCTGATGGCAGGGCTGTTATCGAGAAGTAAGGTATGTTTGAAGGTACCTGCCCTCATCCAGCTCAGTCCAAGCCCAGGATTCACTCCAGTGCTAAGTAGATTACAGAGCAGAAATAGGGATTAGGAGGATCTTTCCTCCTTGAATTGGAATGGGATCCATAGATGGTAGTGAGTGTAACCGTGGTCAGGGAAGGATTCATAGAAGACAGGTGGACCTTGAATGCTAGATGGAGCTTGGATAGATAATGGTGAGAGGAGAGTAGTCTGTGAGAAAGAAATCAACAAGAAAATAGCAAAGAGATGAGAATTATTAGTGTGTGTTTATAGGACTGCGACAGCCTAACTAATATGTAAGAAATAAGGTTTAGCAAGACATAATGAAGCACTGAGCTAAAAGTTGTGAGATAAGGGTTCAGGCCTCCATCCACTTTTTCTCCTCCTTTGGGTAAATGACTTTGGGGCAGCTAGGTGGTGCATTGGATAAGAGCACCAGGCCTGAAGTCAAGAAGACTCATCTTCCTGAGTTCAAATCTGGCTTCAGACACTTAGTAGCTGTGTGACCCTGGGCAAGTCATTTAACCCTATTTACCCCAGTTTCCTCATCTGTAAAATGAGCAGAGAAGGAAATGGCAAACCATTCTAGTATCTTTGCCAAGAAAACCCCAAATGGAGTCATGAAGAATCAGGCACAACTCAACAATAGCAATGATGACAATGACAAAAAAAATCTGAGTTTCGATTGCCTGAGGTGTAAAATGAGAGGATTAGGACAGATGATCTCGAAGGTTATTTCTAGCTCTAAAATACCCTAAAATTCTTTGATTCTAGATGAGGTAGAAGTTGAAGCAGTAGACTGTGGCCAAAAGAAAATTGTCTGGAATCCCAACTCAGCCACTGGATATCTGTGTTACTCTGAGTGAGTGACTTAACCTCCGTGGGCCTCCCCTTGGTCTTTGGAGGTCATGTAGTCCAACTGGAACTTGAGTAAGAAACTACAATGTGTCCAGCAATTGGTTATCCAGCCTGTACTTGAAAAATCTCTGCAGATGGTGAATCCCACACTCCATGAGTGGCCCATTTCACTTTTGTACAGTTCTAATTGTGAGCAAGTTTTTTCTTTAAATCAACTTTCACCCATTCCACCCCCCCCCCCGCCCCAGTTCTGACTCTTAGGACCAAGCAGAATAAATGTAATAATTTCCCTTTCACAGGATATTCCCTCAAGTACTGGAAGATAGCTGTCATATCCCCTCTATGTCTTCTCTGCTCCAGGCTAAACACCCCAGTTCTCCTAACTTATCTCCATCTGGCATGATTTCTAAGGCCCTTCCGTTTCTGGTGCCTCTTCTTTAAACAAGCTCCAGTTTGTCAATGTCCTTCCTAAAATAAGCATTTTCACGGCATCTGGGTTTGAATCCCAATTTTGCTACTTAAAACCTGAGTAGCTTTGGGGGAGTTCCTCCCCGATTCAGGGCCTCATTTTCCTCAGCTATAAAATTGGATGATTAGACTAACTGATCTCCAAATTTCCTTCCAGTTCTAAATCCTTTGATTCTGAAAATTGGATTAAGGGGATTTTCTATGACAGTGCCCTGGGATACACCATAACAGCATTTACAAAATGCACATTCTTATCTGTTCTACTCAACAATGCCTTGCACATTTGTAGTTATATACTCACAACAGATGAGCTCCTAAAAAGTGGTAGGTATCTAGAATATTTGTATATATATCTTTTTATGCTACCAGGATAGCTCGCTGTTGAAAGAGATACCTGAGTTAAATCTCTTATAATAACAAGCAAAGACATCTTTGAAATGAAAATAACCTTTCCCTCATTCGTTTGTGCAGAATATTTGGGATGTGCATATATGTTGAGTGGTCTACAAGTATGACACATTTGAATATACACAGCTCAGGTGAACTATTTGCTTGTGAGAACAAAGGACTGACCAATCAAGGTAATCAATTAAAGAGAAGCTTGACTTGAAAGAGAGGAATGAGGCACATTCACAGAGCTAAGATGAGAGCCCTGCATCTTGCTTAGAGAGCCTCTCCACGAGGTTGCTGTATCTCCCTGAGTCATATTTTAATTGGTGCCCTGAAGCCACAATAAAAACTTAAGACATCAGAAGCTATATCCTTTCTTAGAGAATAGACAGCTCATGTCAAAGGAAGAGCTAACTTGGCAAGACAGAGTACCAAGAATCCAGAGAAGGAGTCTTCGAGTCTCCTCAAATCTAGTACGAGAAGTTGGGTGTTCAATGGTATTGGGCATATTGGAGATGTTGAAGTAAAAGGTGCCATTGTAATGGGGAAGTGCCTGGATTTGAGCTCAAAGAGGAAAAACAGTTTAGCTCAGAAATAGGGTGACTGCCATTCTACCTAATATAAAGCGGCTTTGTCCTCTTCTCTCCTAGACTAGTAGTAGCCCAGGGGATAGAGTGCCAGAGTTCAAATTGGCTTCAGACACTTACTAGCTGTGTGACCCTGGGTAAATCATTTAGTCTGCCTACCTCAATTTCCCTGTGTCTAAAATGAAGATAATAACAGCATCTACCTCCAAGAGTTGTTGTGAAGACAAAATGAGATGGTTTGTAAAGGGCTCCACATACCTTAAAGTGCTATGTAAATGCTAGCTATTATTATAATCACATCTCTGCATCCTTCAGCGGTGTCCCACTGAATACCAGTAGTATTGTCTTTTACACTGTTCCATTATCTGCTCATGTCCCACTTTTCAGTTTAGGAAAGGCAGTGACCCTTAGCTTAGAAAGCATGCAAAGTCTGGATGACAGGGTATATATAATCCAGCTTTAGTTTGTTTGAATAGCTCACATTCCACTCAATTCTGGACTGATGTGAACTATTAGGATCATGGTGGGGTATGTTGGAATGTGACTGTGTGACCCTGGGCAAGTCACTTCATTTGATTCAAACCCCCATCCCAGCTCAATTGGGACTCTAAAATAATCTAAACTCAGTTTATACCAAGCTGGGAGACAAACATTTTTTTAAAGAACTATTATGTTCCAGGGACTATGCTAGGTGCCGGAGATAAAACACAGAAATTAGATAATACCTGTCCTCAAGGAGCTTACATTCTACTAGGGGAATGTAAGTGTTCGCAGACAGATAAATAGGGAGGAAAAGAACAAATAAGAAACATACATTTCTAAATAATACAGTTAAATGGGACTAAGATCATTTGAAAGGAAACATTGTTATGAGAGTTATTGTGAGGTCACATTTTGTTCCATCCAATCAACTGCTTTTTAAAAATAATCCAGAAACAATAATTATGATAGGATCTTGTGTTTTCTACAAGTTTCAGTTAACTGTGAAATGGTAAAGATGGGGCCTATTATTGAATACGGCTTGAAGAAGCCTGCCTGTTTCCCACTAATATCTGCTTCGAGTATGCCCTTCCTTCATGTACAGCTGACTCTCATAAATATTCTGTATAGAGAGGGACGTAGGCACAGAGGTCAATTGTTACTGGTGCTCTTCTCAGTAATAAGGTATGATTTTTTTCACTGTCACTTCCCCCCATCTTTTAGATTCCTTGAAAGTCCTTGAAAGACTTTCTCATTTTGCTGGGTACTTAAAAGTACACAATTTTTATTTGTAAGATATCAGAAATAGTTGAAACATCTGGCTTCTGTTCATTGAATTGTATACATTTAAAATGCTAATTGTTAATCAATTTAATAATTTACACTACGTATTGTTTAAACTCTTGGAATACAAACTCTTCAGTCCCTGTGGAGCCTTGAAAAGCAAGGTGGTATAAACCCTTGGGTTTTTTTCCCACTACGTCAGGCCTAGGCCACTTGGGGTGAGATGCTCTATTTTGACCCTAAGGAGCTTTCAGTGGACAGTGAAGTATCCCTTTCAGAAGCTGGTGACATAGTCTTTTGGGAGGATATAAAAACAAATGGAAGGAACAGTGAATTGGAAGTCCAAAGAGCTCGGTTCAAATCCTAACTCTGCCACTGGCAATTTGTACAACCTTGGACAAATAACTTTACCTCTCAGATTTTCAGTTTCCTCATGTGTAATTTGAGGATATTAGGCAAGGTCTAAGGTCTCTCATAGGTCTAAAATCCTATAGTCCTATGTAAGTCAAGGGGCTGTCTTTGTATTTTCAGGGTGTTGTGTTTGAGGTGATTGAAAATCTGTCTTTACCTGTCATCATCCCCAGACAATACTGTCACTGTGCCTTTCCATTGGTTGAGAAGAAGAGAAACTTACTTAGCAAGTTAGTGAATAGAAGTAAATTTCGAAGACTTCATCTTCCTGATTTGTTGGCTAATATCCTCTAAGCGTGACTTCTTGGGAGAAAGTGAAAAGTCATCCTACAACTTTGAAAGACTTAAGAACTCTAACTAATGCAATGATAACCACAATTCCAGAAGACCAATAGAGAAGAATGCTATCTACCTATTCACCAGAGAGGTGATGGACTTAGGGAACAAAATGAGGTTGTGTTTGTCCTTCGTTCTCAAAGAGGACCAGGCATCAGGGAAATGATGACATGACTCGCAGTGACTTGGATTTGAGTGAGGGAGGGCTGTAATGCACAGTAGGTAAAATGGTTTTGTTCTAGTTTTTTCTTCTTTCCAATGGTGTAGGGGCTGGGGAAGATAGTAGAGAGAGAAAAAAATCTTTTTGTTTAATTAACAAATTTAAAATAATAAAAAGCCATCCTGTGTTTCTTTTAAAAATTTTAAAATTTTTGTTTCAGATAGAAGGGATGTGAAAAAATGGAACTAAACAACAAGATTTGAACAGGTTCACAGCATAGCTTCAGAACGCTAAGCAGGCATGAACGAAGGGGAAAGAACAAGAATTTATTAGATCCCCTACTGCATGCCAAGAATTGTTCTAAGAATTTTATAAATATTTTCTTGTTTGATCCATTTGGAAGAATGGGATGAGGGTGTGTGGCCAACGGTTATTGCTAAAAACATGCAGGTGAGTTCATCAACCTGTTCCTTTTAATGCCTATGATACCCCCTCAGTATCTATTCAGTCTTCTAATTCAAAAAAGCTTTCCTGGAAATTGAGTTTTGCTTGTCTACCTATATCTCTGCTTGTGGATCTGTCCTATTTCTAACTTAGCTTCTGGTTCACCTGAGGGAGAGCTCCATATTTGTACTGTCTTATCCAAATCCCTTGGATTTTCCAAAATACCATGCCCACCACAGGGAGCCAGGAAGTCTGGGGTTAGCTCCCTGGATACAGAAAATCGAGGTGGCAACCACCCATATATCATAGCTTAGGCTAGCTTAGTCTGTACTGAGTTGTTTTCTTTTATAGGTGCCTTTGATTATCTTTAACCTGATGTATTATTTCATTATTTATATTCTTTTTTTCCCCTTTGGATGTATAAGGGGAGGAGGACCTACTTCTTTGACAATACTCTGGTTCCCTGAATTAACTTCATTTGCCCTTTTTCCTCCTGATATGCATAGTGCATACGTAGGGGTAATATGATGGTAGATCTAAGATACAGGAGTACACCGCAGAGTTTTGAAGGACAGAGCACAAAATAATGACCAGGACAGACACCGAAGCTAGGACTATCTCCTGTGGTTTCCCCTCATGCAGGAGAACATAGGACTTACTCGGGGTATTTTCCCCTCCCCCTTTCTGTGCTCCGTTTTCTTCTTACTCTGACAAGCCAGATCAATAAACACTAGTGCCAGCAACTCCGGAAATCATAATCCTTGGTATTCCAATTTCTGTGAAAGCAGCAATGACCGCATCGGAGAAGTCCGGTCCCCAATTCATTGCTCGCTCACTTGACCGTAGTCACCCCTTGCAAGGGCTAGTCATCTAACTCTCCAGTAAATATTATTATATTATGCTTATCATTCATCCCCTGTGCCTGGAGCAGCAGGAGATGAGAGGGCTATTATAAGATGCTGAATTTAAGAATTGTCTGTCTTTCGTGCTTGGGCTGTACATGGAAGACTATGCAGGAACTGGACTCTGTCCTGAAAGGAGGTTTTGGCTTGAAGAGTTGAATCTGAGAATCATTGGGAATATCACATTTATATTACAAATGTGTAATGCTCTCTTGGATTTGACTATGTTTTCCTTTAATCTAATTAAGTGATCATGTAGGTTTGAGTGATTGAAACCAAGATGTAGCTCTGGAAGAAATAGAAGGGCCTCACTGATAGGGCCATAGACATGAGAGACACATCATACTGACAAAAAAAACTAAGACGTGACAATTAGTGGTAGAAAGCTAACGATCAACAGCTGCCTAGTCCATCCGTGGTCCCTGATCCTAGCAGAGTTAGACTGTTACACGTAAACGTCCTCGCTTAAACTTCAGGAAGCCGTCTGGAGAATGTCAGACTAGACAGAAGTAATCAAAAATACACATGAAAGAAAACAATTCAGTACAGACCTGTTTAGCTTAAGTGACAAGAAAAAGAAAAGAATCTGGGAGGTATAGGCATCGCTGATCACAGCCTTTGGTTACTGGGATGCCAAAACCAACAGAGTGGAATCCATAAAGTCCTTAAAATCTATTTCCAACCCCTGCCATTGAGCTCGTCTAAGAGCCCATTGTTTAGCAGATTAATTTGGTTCCTTGGCGCAAACTGGAGCAGGACCCTTCACAGAATGCAATGCCATATTATGACTTCTGGCATATTAGACCTACAAACACTTTTAAAATTGAACTTATTGTCAATATAGGCATGCTGCCCAAGTTTCAGCTCTTGTCTGTCTCCCCCAATGGCTGTGAGAGTACTCCTTGTTGGGGTCATCTGAATAGTTCATGTCCTTCTGGACCTTGAAGCAGTTTCCCATTCAGTCAGCTCCAAGAGTTGTGGAAGTGCCATCTAGAGTCCGTTCCACGCAGGATTCCCTTGGAAATCCAACATAAGGAAGGGCGAATCCTTGAGGTGCATGAAGAAGAGCTATGACAACTTTTAAGGTATGGCCCAGGGATACTTGAAACATCACTGTGGTGAAAGGTTCATCTAAGGAACTCAGTTTTGTTAGAGGCCCTCTCCTCCATCTGTTGCCTAAAATAAATTATATATAACCTGGCCCCCAGGTTATAGGGTAAATACCTTAGACCCTCCTTTACTGGAGTGGCTAAGAATATTTTCCATAGGAGGATGCCATATAATGCAACTTTGCCTTGATTCCACCTGCAGTGGCAAGCAGGGTGGGACTTTTTGTTGCCTTTTGTTTTGGAGTGCTTCTCAGCATGAAGACAATCAAGTGCCTTTGAGTCTTGCTTTTGTTTCAATCAAAAATCTTTAATTGGATCAAGAATGTTTGATGACCTGCTTAAGTCACGGGAAGGCTTAGGTCACATGGATTTGAGTCGCGTGATTGTGATGCCCTCTGACCCTGAAGAAGTATATATGTACTCTGAGATTAGCATTTTGCTTTGCGGCTCACTCACTGGAAGAGCGTCGTGTGATTTGACCAGACAAGGCTCTGCATAGCTGTTATGGAGCCTCCTGGCTTTGAAAAACCCAGATGTTGGTGCTTTTCTCTCTGCTAACTATGTATGTAATGTCTTGGACAACAGCTAGAAGCCTGTCTGCTGATTTGTGTTATTTTGCTCTGTTTATATAATTTCTGCTTGTAATTTCTGTTTGTGTTTTCTCTGAAGTTCAGGGTGCTGACTTTTCCCCCTGAACTAAGTGAATGATATGTGTATGTTTAATTAAAGTAAGATTGTTAACCCCTGAAAGTTGCTTTCCTTAGACAAGCAGATCAAAGGACCTGTGCTAGTAGCCCTCCTGTGTGCTGGTGTTACTCGACTACAGCAGCAGCAAGTAGCATTGTTATTACACCTCTCCCCCTTCTCAAGGTTTCTAAGCTGACCTGAAGTCATAAACCAGTCCCAGTAGTGTTGTTGGAGATGCTGTTGTATAGAACGACAGTGTCTTCAGTTTACCTAGCTGGCACTTTGTCAGCAATGAAAATCATACTCCAGTATTTTTCAGGACACAAAGTATTGTCCCCTCTGCTCTCTTAGAGAGATTCATTCATCCTGAAACCACTCATTTTATCCCCTTTACATGAATATGAGATGAAAAATTCTGGTTAAAAGTAGATACCTGACAAGTATTCATTAGTTGAATGAATGAATGAATGAATGAATGAATTTCTGCTTGGCACCATTAAATGAGAATGACTAAAAATTGCTGAGAGAATAGACAAAGCGAAGCATCTTATGCCAGAGTCAGCTTTCAGACTTGGTCCCTTGTAGGATAGTTTATACCAGAAACTTCTCATCCTTTGGTGGGCTAGAATCCCTGAGACATTTATCAAGTCCTGCTACAAACTGACAGTATATAGTTGCTTGCAGAAATCAATGTATTGATGTGTCCTGGAACAGCAACCAAGAGTCACCAGAAAATGGAAAGGCACTAGGATGGGGAAAGGGATGGCTGTGTTATGAACCTGATCTAGTCCATTTGCCTGGAACCAGAGAACTCAGCATAGCTCCTGTGCTTTGCTCCATTTATCCCCCAGCCTTTGAACCAGAGGCAAACTCGTTAAGTAAAGAAGAAGTCACTTAGCACTTGAATCTAATGGAAATACACGGAATGTGAAAATAAGTTTCTTACACAAGTTTTCCTGCAAACAACCAACTATGCCTCATCATTGCCTGGGTCAGGCACCACCCATTCAGAAGATTTCAGAAACCAAAATTACAACTGGTTCGCTTTCTGGCCCCTCTACCTTTTTTTCATGGCTTAATTGGAGTAAAGAGGGCTACACATATCAGATCTAAAAGAAATTAAGATATGCCTAAAGGAAATAAAATAAAACATAGGGACAGAAGGAGCCGTCTTGAAAGCTCTGACTTTCCTATCTACTCCTTTTGCTTTGGTTCTTCTGAGATTGTTATTTAGTGGACAACAGACTGGGTTTACACACACACACACACACACACACACACACACACATGATTAGATATACAAATTGTTAACTTAGTGATATGAGAGCTAGAGGAGAAGATAGGAAAAGTAGCAGAGATAGATGTGTGTATACATATATACACATACATATACATATGTGTATGTGTATATATATGTATATGTGTGTATATATATTTATATATGCACACATATAGACAGAGAGAGAGAGTTTGTTATTGTTTGTCCTTCATTCTCAAAGAGGACCAATGACATCAGGAAGGTGAAGTTGGCTTGCAAGTGAATTGGATTTAAGTGAGGCAAAGCTGTGCAAAGTCGCCAGCCTCAGTCTCTCCTCCAGAGCCATCTGGGTCCAGTGGCAAGATATAGATGAGGGAGATGGAGAAGGCCCCAGATGCAGTGGGAGACCTTGGCCTTTTTAAACTAAGGTCTTTCCCAGGTCTCAGAATGTTCGAGACCACATCTATCTAGTGATTAAGGCTAGGTAAGAAATGAGGCAAAGAATGGCATTTTTTATGTACTCAAAAAAAATCATTCTGGGAGGGAAAACCCTCAAGGTTTCTGGCCAGAACAGAAACAATTGCTATTTACATTCACTCTAAGCAATCGAAATCCAAAACAATGATGTAGTGACGCTTGAGGTGGAACCTGTCATTGGCCAATCAGTGAGAAGCAGAGTGATTTGGGTTTAAGGCATGGTCAGAAAGCTCCATTGGAATCCCAATGGGATTTGTTAAAACCAAGTTTTCCAGAGCTGTATTTCAAGAAATCATAAATGAAACTACACGAGGCAAAAGAGTTAATTGTCCCAAGTTTTAAAATGACAGAATGAATAAGTATGAATATGTATATGTGTTTATAATACATACATACATATTATATCTGTATATATACATATATACATACACACATACACACATTATATATATACATATATACACACACATATATATACATATATATATGCATATATATATGTATATATATATAATGTTTTGCAAGGCAAACAGAGTTCCTCACACTCTAATGGTTTTTGGACATTATTTACAAGGTTCTCTAACATGTAACCAAGGTGTTATAGTGGACAGAGGGCTGCACTTGGAGTCAGGAAGAGCTAAATTTAAATCCCACTTCTGATATTCATTCAATGTCGTTCTATGGGTAGGCATCAGGTTTCTCCTCTACAAAGTGGGATTAATAACAGGCACAGTACCTCACTTACAGGGTTGGCATGAGGGTTAAATGATATAATAAAATTCAATTACAAAAAGAAGCTATTTCATTCATATGTGGAAAAATTTGAAGATTATTAAGTGTAAAAGGATAATAGCAAGGACAAGACTCGTCCCTAGACCATTTCTAACCCCAGAGAAAAAGATGAGAAAGATGAGATGCTTATTACCAATAATGATGATGATAATAACTGACACATATAAGACCTTTAAAACCTGTAAAAGCCTTTATATATAGTATCTCATTTGAGCCTCAAAATACTGCAGATACATGCCCAATTTTACAGGTGAGGAAACTGAGTTTCAAAGAATTTTATTAGGCTTGCCCGTGCTCACACAGCGAGAATTACCAGATGTGATACTTGAACCCAAGTGTTTACCTGACTCCAAATAGCAAACCATTTTGCAAACTTTAGTATCAAATCATCATTACTATAATCAACTAAATTGTATTGATAGATAATGAAACAGTCTGAAAAAAATGCCTTCAATTCCTTTAAAATGAAACTTCGTCTTAGTTACTTTCTCTAGCTGTCATCTCCAGAAATCACTTCTGTATCACATGCAAATATAAGAAGAATCTCTTCAGTGTTGCACACGAATACACGAAGGATCTGTGATTTCATCAAGGACGGGAACTCTCAGTGTCCACCAACTAACCTCTGATTTTAAAAAAAAATGTGTTTATGGGTATAATAAATATTTTTATTTCTTAACCTAGTGGAATATGATGATAAATTCATTCACTTTAGCCAAAGACTACTACTGAGCTAGGACAGTGGTACAAGATCATATGTCGCTAATGTTTAAATGTGTTTAACTTCCCTGTTGCTATGAACACACAAATATAATTCATACCTGACATAGTTCTCTTGAATAGAGATAGCATAACCTCGGTGGTGCTGAGACTTTTGCTTGTGCTTGCTTTCCCATAATGGCATTATTCTTTGGAACCCTACTTTCTTTTGGTATACACAGGCTGCTACTAAGAACAAGTGTATATGTCATGAAGGGGAACATACCCCATTAGTTACTACCTTCCCAAAAAACTATGCAAATATACTTTACACTCTCCTTTAACTGCCACAACATGATGAAAATAAAATGACCTTTCAGGTCCCATCTACTTTGAGTTCGTGATGATGTAATAACAATTCAATCAATCAGTAAACATTTATTAAGTGCCTACTATGTGCCAGGCACTGTGCTAAGTGCTGGGGATGCAAAAAGAGGCAAAAGACAATCCCTGCCCTCAAAGAGCTTACAATCTAATGGGAGAGACAACGTGCAAATGAATATATACAAAGCAAAATGAAACAGAAAAAATTAACAGAGGGAAGGCATTGGAATTAAGAGGATTTGAGAAAGGTTTCCTGTAGAAGGCAGAATTTTAGTTGGGACTTAAAGGAAGCCACAGATGTCAGTAGTCAGAGTAGCAGAGGGAGAACATTCCAGGCATGGAGGACAGTCAGAGAGAATGTCTAGAGCTGAGAGATAGAGGGTCTTGTTCATGGGACAAACAGGGGGCTAGCATCACTGGATCAAAGAATATGTGTATGTGAGTGTGTGTGTGTGTGTGTGTGTGTGTGTGTGTGTGTGTGTAAGGCATAAGGCATAAATAGACTAAAGAGATAGGAAGCATCAGAAGGGAAAAGGGGGCATATTAGAGAGATGTTGCAAAGGTGAAATCAACAACGCTTGGCAACCACTTGGATATGGGTGTGATAACAATGCTGCTTGCAGCTGCTGCTGAGGTGTAAGACCCAACAAGACCAGCAACAAGAGCTGCCACCACAGGTTCTTTGATCTGCTTTTCTAAGGAAAGCAACTGCAAGGGGTTAATAATCTCACTTCAATCAAACACATACACATACACATACACATACACACACACACACACATATATCTCAATCATTCACTTAGTTCAAGGGGAAAAGCCAGCACCCTAAACTTCACAGCAAATACAAATAGAAATTACAAACAGAAAGTATCGACAGATCAAATAACACAATTCAACAGACAGGCTTTGTCTGATCAAGATATCCCATACATAGTTACCAAAAAAGAGAAGCACCAACATCTGGGTTTCCTTCAAAGCCAGAGGCTCCACATCAATACTCTTCCAGTGAGAGCCCCAAACAAAATGCTAACCTCTGAATTTATATATCCTTCTTAGGGCCTGAAGGCTTCACACCTAATCAGCAAAAGGGGGTGTGGGCCTGGGACTTAACATTTAGTTAGTGAAAGGGTGTGGGCTTTGCACCTAGAAAGACTTAATAAGAGGTACTTGATTACTTTAGCATTGTAAAAGAGAAAACAGTAAAAAAAAAAAAAAAGTCCCGCCTTAATTAACATTATAACGAGGGATGATTCCTAGGTTGTGAGCCTGGGTGAATGGGAGGATGGTGTTGCCCTCTACAGTAACAGGAAAGGTAGGAGGGAAGGCAGGTTTAGGAAGAAAGATAATGAATTCCATCTTCACAACCTACAATGTAGTTGGGCAAATATTATTACCCAAATTTTATTTTATTGATGCTTTTTCCTTTTACATCATATTCTTATTTAAATACATCCCTCTCCCCACTATGATCTTGTAGAAAAGTCCTAGGGAATTGTCTTAGACATAGGGTAGAATTTGAGCCTAGGTCTTTCTCACTCCAAGCATAGCACTCCATTCACTATACCAGTGCCTTCCAAAATTTTTGATCATGCATCCATCTCTGTCAGTAATTTGACACCCCCAATATATGTATATTTATTTACAAATTACCTGCATGTACTGCTATGCTGCTATATTATGTACACTATCAAGCACATTTAAAAGGATAATACAAAGATTAAATAAACCATGAATATGTTTATGTCGGAATGGCTCACCAAACTGATTTAACCATGGTCACGGTTCCAAAACTGAAGTTCAAAAGGTGGCAGGGACAGAGAATAAAGGTTGGCTCTCAGAGCTGTGGAGGAGGAGACCAGAGAATACAAAGTAGAGGGAAGGACAAGGAAACAGAGAAAGAACAGATGTAGAAGGAGAATCAATAAGTGTGACATCAACAAAGTCAAAGGAATTAGTGTCAAAGACTTTGTGAAGGTAAAGGAAGATAAGGACTAAAAATTGCTATTATATTTTATGATTAGGTCACTGGCAGTTTTTGAGAGAAGTTTCAGTTGAATGGAAAGGGTCAAGGTATGTGGTTACAATCCACAAAGGTTAAGATATGAGGTTAAGAACCACAGACATTGGGTATAGACAGTTTTTTCAAGAAGTATGGAAGTGAAAAGTAGAAAAGAGACTGGATGGTAGATTGAAGGGACAGGCTATCATGGGCAGTTGACTTTTTAAAATTATTTGGAGATTATGACTATGCCAGATAGAAAAAGAGAAAACTCTAATTTCTACCATGTGTTTGGTCCACTATAGCCTATAATCTGTTGGGACTTCTGGACTCCTGGGATCATTAAGCCTTAGTGCCAGTATGGCTGGATTTCATAAAATAAGTAAACGTTGATTTAATCTAGAGAGTGAGGGATATTTAATGGGAATCATCGACTTTTACAGACCAGATAAACTAGAGAATTTTTAACTCAACAATGAACACACAAGCTCATAACGTCATGAAAATAGAATTCTTAGCAACGATTCTAAACAAATAAGGTGCATACCTTTCCTTATAAAGAAAAACACAATGGATCACAACCGATACCTGTCTTAGGCCTAGTGGGGCCTACCTGGACACTCTGCCATGTCAACATCCAACCCTTGGCAGAGATGGAATGAGGTCAAACTTCAGACCTTCTTCTCAGCAACAGAGAGAGGAGGAAAATGAGAAAAACCTCTATATCTCTGCTCAATTAGGGAGAAAGATTAGAATCAAGACTAAGAGGCTACTCCCTTGTGGAAAGGGGAAAGAAAAGGAATAGGGACAGGGTCTAAGTACCCATCCACTTGACAAGCTGTTGCTGTTTTCAGCTGGATTTGACAACAGATGTATATTTATTAACAATACAAAAAAGAAGCAATGTCATGGATTATGCTCCATTAAAAAAAAAGTTTCTAGTTTATTTTGATACTTGATTTAAATGGCTGCCATAGCTGAAAAAGATGCCTCACAAAGACACCTCACAAAGATAAGTAGGTCTGAATGGAAAAAAGTATATTGTTGACTGTGCTTACTGAATCATGACACTCATTTTTCAATCCAATTCACCAGTTAGCCAAAGGTTTTCCTTAAATTCAGGTAGGAAATATCCATCTTCAGAAATGTCAATCAGTTGTTCTTGGAAACTAATCGGAAGGTATTGCATTTTCATATCTTTAATAAAGGTGTTTGAAAGTCATTGAAACTATTGTGAAGATTTTAAAAGAGGGTAGAAAATTCTGCATAGATATGAGTTTTGAAACATGACATACCTATCATTTTCAGCAACAAAAGCTTAGTTTTAAATGTCTTGCTTGTTTTGGCACTTAACAAAGTGCTTTGCACATAATAAGTTCTTAATAAATGTTCCATTAATTAATTAATTCATTCATTCATCCATGATGAGCTAATAATGTACAATATACACTTAAGGAAAGATTAATTATTAATACCAAATGAAAATCCATATTTCAAATAATCTCGATAATTTCATTTTTTTGGTCTGATATATAATGAGATCTGATCAGATCACTATTGTTTTCACCTTGTAATATAGGTGATAAAAAGTTCATGCTACAATAGGGATTTTTAACCTTTTTTATGTAATGCATCCTTTTGGCAGTCTGCTGAATCCTTCTTAGAATCAGGTTTCCCAAAGTTTAAAATAAAATACAGAGCATTACAAAGGAAACCAGTTATACTAAAATACAGTTATCAAATTAAAAAAAAAATAGGTACAGATACCAAGGTAAGAACCTCCACACTAGGAGAAGAAAAAAATCTCTCCACTCTGCCATTTTCTTATTTATCATGCTCCCATTGTTACTATTGTCTTCAATTTACCATTTCTTTGAAGGACACTTGCAAAGTACCTTGTCCATTCTGTGAAGATTGTTGAGTCTTTTCAGTTGTATCAAACTTTTCATGACCCCATTTGAGGTTTTTTTTGGCAAAGATGCCGCAATGGTTGCCATTTCCTTCTCCAGCTCATTTTATAGATGAGGAAACTGAGGCAAACAGGATTAAGTGTCTTGTCCAGGATCACACAGTTAGTGTCTGAGGTAGGATTTGAAAACTCCCAAATTGGAGTCATCCTGATTCCAGACCTGGCACCCTATGCACTGAGCCTCCCAGCTGCCCCTGTGAAGAGTAGCTTAGTTAAAATTAATCTGTAAATTCATTTAACCAGGCACACATAAATATCTTTCATAACAAGCTGGAAACAGAGGAAAGAATGAAAGGACCACTTCTACCTAATGGAATTCCCATTCTTCCTTTAAGATGTCTTGAATTCTGTGTACGTCCCATGACCATTTGATGCATAGATCAAATGTGGAAGCTAACATCAACTATATATTAAATACTAGTGCAGCTTAATTTTCCCTTACTTTTTATATTCAAAAATAGAAGTTCTAATATTGTTTTTCCATACTGTCATCATCCTATGCACTGTCTGGTGTATACACACCCCATTTAGGAGACCGCAGCTTTCTATGATATAGCCTCTTTTGTACCACACTCTTATGAAGTGGTGTGATAGCATCACAAGAAGTGTAAAGTTTGGACTTAAATATAATCACTGTGCCTTCATACACTAAATCAAGGGTTTAATCTTCTTCGTGCCATGGACTCCTTTGGCAGTCAGTCTGGTGAAGCCTATGGGCCCCTTCTCAGAATAACATTTTTAAATGCAGAAAATAAAATACAGAAGATTACAAGGCAAATCAATTATTTTGAAATACAATTATAAAAATATATTTTTTAAAAGTTCAAAGACCCTTGTGAAGAGTGCCTGCACTAAATTTCACCAATTTCATTTTCATTTTGTGATCATGCCACCTTCCTTTCCTGGATGATGCTGTTGTCAAGCTTTGATTTCTTCTTTTATGTACATTAACCTCTACTGACCCAGGAAACTGAGTCCATTTTGGAAAATGGACCCTCTGAAAATAAAGCACTTGTGTGTCTCCACTGGGAGTTGCAGAGCCTTTTATCCTTTCCCAGCCACATCTGAAGTTCAGGACCCACAGACAGATCTGCCACTCCTCAGACTTGAAGGGTGTTCTATTCCAGTTTGGTTGGGGAGGGGTGGGGATGTCTCCATGATTGATTAAGAGGTAGTATTACCTGGGTGTTGATGCTAAACATACATTCAATAATGGAAACTAGGCCCCCATCCTTTCATTCCTTTTTATCCTGAGATCTTTGTCAAAAGGACACCTACCAGAAATACTGGAGACATAGAGGAAATGAATGATTCAGAGGAACCTGAGTACAGGTCATTCAAAATAAGAGCTATCCAGGATATTCCTTAGGTCTTCAATGCTAGTACTGTTCTAAAATCTGACTTGTATATGGTTAACTCAATGGCTCTAGACCATAATATGCTGATCATTAACATAATATAAACTAAGAATGGCATTGGGTTATAGCTAAAAACCCTATTTCCCTGAGGAGTTCAAAGCACTTTACCCTGCCACCACCCACACACCCTTCCTCTCCTCTTTTCTACCACTATTTTTGGAAACAAGCATCACACCTACACTACCATTTCTGGAAAGGATATATCCATTTCCCTATGGATCCCTTCACCATTGCTGTTCTTCTCAGTTGAAACTACCCCTCCTTGGTCACCATTCCCTTATGCGTTCTGTATTGCTTTATTATTAGAATGTAAGCTCTTTGAAAGCAGGGACTACCTTTCTTTTTGTACCCTCAAGTCTTTCTATTTGTTTTGTATAGTGCCACGCCTGGCATAAAATAAGGAATTAATAAATTCTTTTCATTCATTCATTCACTACTGTTGGGGACCAGCCTGATGAGGTGTGGGCTGCAGCACTGGAGATGAAAGGATCAGGATTCTCATAAAATGCAAACCAATGTACTAGTGCTGCTACCATCTGCATGAAATGTTTGCCTATGTTTGCCCTGTTCCTCCTATTTGAGACTGCTATTCCTAGGACAGCCAACCTGGCTAAACTGAATGGCATCCCTGGTCCCCAGACCCTTAATCATAAAATGTACATAAAGCAATGGCTAAGTTTTAACAATGTCCAAAGTACCTTAGGACCAAGACAACTACTCTGGTCTAATGTTAGCTAGTTATCTGATGTTTTGGGGAAGCACCTAGAGAATGTTAGCTACTATATCATTCAGTGAAGCTCAAATGAAGAGAGGCGGAAGAAAAGAAGGAGAATGAGGAATAAGAGGAGGAGGTAGAAGAAAAGAAGGAGGCAGAAGAGGATGAAGAGAAAAGGAGAAGAAAAGGAGGAGAAAAAGGAGGAGGAAGAGGAGGAGGAGAAGAAGAAGATGCTGATTTTGATGATGATGATGACAACAGTGGAGAGAGAAAGGTGGCCTTAAAGTCAAGAAGATGAAACTTCAAGTGCCCCTTCTTGCACATACTAGCTATATGATCCTGGGAAAGTCAATTAATCTTTCAACACCCCAGGCAACTCTCTTATTATAAGTCAAAGAGCAATTGCGCATCTGCACTGGTAGATGGAGCTTCTTCATTGAGAGTTTCCTACACCAGTGAAATCCCAGCTCTAAACCAATAACAACCAGTATTTACCTACCATTATAAAGTTTGCAAAATATATTACACACATTATCTCTTTTGTGTTCCCAACAAATATATACTACTTGAATTATTATCCCAATTAGATGAATAATGAATAATAAAATGGACAAATGATAGATAAATAGATGATAGATGGTGAGAGGAGAGAGAGAAAGAGAGACACAGAGAGACAGAAAGAGAGAGAGAGAGAGAGAGAGAGAGAGAGAGAGAGAGAGAATTAGGTGCTTACTAAGAGCTGGAGGTAGAAAGTCAGGCAAGGAAGACAGTGTCTGACCTCAAGGAACTCAAATTCTAATGGACGAAAGACAACACATTAAGGAGTGTTGCTGTGGCGATGAGGGGAGAAACATACTTGGAGCCATATGATCTTTCCCAGTTTTTTCAGGAAGTGGTACATTTTCTTAGCAAAGGACAGTTGTCAGAAATCCTAGGTCCCATACTGTGAACCTTCAGCAAATCATTTAATTCCTCTAGACTTGACGTCTTCATTTGTAAAAAGACACAACACTCAGACAAATGACTAGAGTGTTTGGGAGGTCTCAAAATTCAATTAGTTCAACCCAACAATTAAGTCCTTACTCCATGCTCCATGTGCTGGGTCAGGTACTGCTGGGGTTAGTTGGGAACAGGGAAAATTCAAGATAAGACATGGTTCATGTCCTCATAAAACTTTCAGCCCATTAGGGGATAGAAGACATGCACACAAAGAACTACAATATGAAATAATAATAATAATTGACATTTTTGTAAGCACTTTAGCATTTATATAGGTTTATTTGAGGGTTACAATGACCCTGTGAATATGGGTTGAGAAAACATCAAGAAATGAGAAGTTTAAAGGTAGGAATAATTAGATTTTAAATTGAAAACTACTTGAGCACATCCTACAAAGTCTTCATAGGCAGATGCAACATCAATGTCCAGGATATGAATACTACCCCCTTTAAAAAGGTGAAGAAATTGAAAGCTTAGAGAATTGCCCAGTTATACAGCTAGTAAGTGTGAGGAGACAGGATTTATTTGAATATGAGTCCAACACTCAGGCCTTTTTGAATATGAGTCCAATACTTTCCTCCCTAGGCTGTACTGCCTTTCAAGAATAGGACTCAAATAAGAAAGGTATAAAAAGTCCTATTGGAAAATCCCAGGAAGGAAAGATACTGAGACCCTGTTACAACATAGAGGTCTGTTTGGAGATTTCAGATTGAAATGCTTCAAAGAAGCCAATTAGATTTAATAAAAATTGAGCATATAATAATGTGTGTTTCTGTCTTCTTTTTCATCTTTGCTCTTGGAAACTAGGCTGAGATAAGGGCAGTTAGAATAGGCTCATTAAGTGAAACATTAATATTCCATCAAAGAGGGATTTGCAGCCAGTGTTTTTCCTTCCAACACCAGGACTGGAAAGCTATGTGTTTGTGAGTGGCTTTTACAAAAATCTGATTACAACTGAGAACAGCTGAGTTAGAAAACCCTTGGAGAATGGCATTCATCATAATGCAAATGTCAACAGACTCTTCACCAGGCAGCACTTTGAGGCAGCTTGCTATAATTACTCTTCCTCTAGCCATAACCGTAAGAAAGTGTACCACTAACCTTTGCCTGGCTTGCGTCAAAGAGATGCTGAACATTTTCTCTATGTATGTGTGCATATTTTTCCCTCAACATAAAATGTTTCCAGAAAACAGCCTTTTTTAATTAGGGTAACATTTAACTTTTTCCACACATGCTTTGAAAAACATCTAATGGAATTACAAGAAACCCCACTTAACGAAGGTGAGTGTCTTCCCAACCACCTGTGCCTGCATGGATATGCGCTACCTTTGGAGTTATCTCATGGTCATACCCACACACATGGACATTTCTTGAGGGGCAGACTATGGAAGTGAATAGAGAGTTTCCTCAAAAGAAATAAATGGTTCCAAGTCAAGATATCCAAATGGGATCTAGGATTCTGGACAGGAAATAGGGAATAATCAGAAAGAAAACAATGGTTGTTAGTTCATGAAGGATGGGAATTGTTGAAGTGCCGGGAGTGAAACTAGAAAAAAAAAACTTCCTATTTGAGTAACCAGGAGACAGAGTTTTATATAGAGTGAGAATACAATCAGAGCTAAGGATTATGCGCTTCTGGGCAAGAAAATAGTCTACCCAGACAGAGACACCCAGATTGAAAGAATTCAGCAAGAACAGTCTCCCTCATAGGACCGAATTAGTCTCCATACTTACTCTATTGCCTTCCTAGACCCTTTTAAAAAAGCTTTACCACTCGAATTAATTTTTATGCCACTTCGGAATATAAGCCTATTTGACCAGGAAGGACCTCAAGTGATGTGAACCCAAGTCTTCTTGACTTCAAGTGAGAACAACAAAGTCCATTCCACATTAATTAGATATTAATTTAAATAAATATTATTATTCATTAAATAAATTGCATGTATATAGCACTTTAAGATTTGCAAAATGCTTTACATGTGTTATATCATTTAGTCCTCTCGAAAATCCCATGAAGTAGATACTATTATTCACATTTTATAGATGAAGGAACTGAGGGTGAAACAGGGTAAAATGACTTGCCCAGGGTTGTGTAGCTAGTGCCTGATGCAAGATTTGAACTTTGGTACTATCTAGTAATTGCTTCACATTGCGATGAGGCATCTCCATAGGATCATAGGACCATAGATTTAATGATGATAGCTAGCATTTACATACTTTTTTACAAAGATTATCTCATTTTATCCTCACTCTGTGATGTAGGTACTATTATTATCCCTATTTTATGGATGCAGTAAGTGACGTGGACAGAAGTTAAATGACTTGTCCAATGTCGTACAGCTATTATTAAGTATCAGTGGATGGATTTGAGCTCAGGTCTTCTTGACTCTGGGTCAAGTGTTCACTTTATCTACCTCACCACCAAGCTGCCTGATTTAGAGCTAGAAGTGACTTTCTTTAAAGGTGATTGGATCCAACCTCCTTTTTTGGTTTTGTTTTGTTTTTCCTTTTTTATTGGTTTATTATTTTATTTTTCCTCAGTTACATGTAACATTCATTTTTAAAACTCTGAGTTCCAAATTCTCTCCTTTCCTCCCACCCCACCCCCTCTCATTGAGAAGGCAAGCAATTTGATATGGGTTATACATGTGTAGTCATCCATAATATTCCAACCCCTTTGTTATATAAATGAGGAAACTGAGTCTTAGAGAGATTAAGAGACTTGCCCAAGACCACATAGGTAGAAAGTAACAGGGGAAGTCACTTTCTTGAATCAGGAATGAGATAAGCAGAATTTCAGAGTTGGAAAAGGCCTTAGAGGTCAACGAAGCCAACTCATACTTGAACAAGACTCCTCTATATAACATACCCAACAAGTATAATCTAGTTTCTGCTTAACAAAATCCAGGAAGGAGGAAACTACTACCTCCTAACACAGTCCTTTTCACTTTTGGACAGTTCTCATTAGGAAGTTTTTTCTCACATCAAGTCTAAATCTACATCTCTGGAATTTCCACCCACTGTTCCCAAGTCAGTCTGCAGGGCCAAGCAGAGCAAGGTTACCCCCTCATCCCTTTTTCCATGTGATAGCCCTTCAAGTCTGTCAAAAGAGTTAGCATATTGCCCCTGAGTCTTCTCTTCTGCAGCATAAACACTGACCTCAACTCCAGTCCCTTCAAGTAATCTTTTTATGAACATCTTTCATTTCCTACTCCTTTGGCCTATGCTATCCTATCCCAGTGCCAGGTACCTGCCCCACCCTAGCCCCCCTTTTCATCTTCCTTTATTTTGCTGTCTTACCTCATTAGATTGTAAACTCCCTGAGGGGGTTGGTCTCAAAACCAGGTTCTATGATTCTAAATCCCTGATTCTCTCCTGTGCCAGCAAGGCAAAATGGGCTTAGTTTAACGGATGCCCTTGAGGAGTTTGGCTTTTGTTTATGGTGAAAGTACTTTCACCTGTTAAACGCTAAGCCCCAGGCCCAAAGCCCTATCAGGTGTGAAACCCCTGTGGGAGTAGATTAAAGA
>CM053626.1:67601988-67670134 GCA_028646595.1 Phalanger gymnotis | reverse complement strand
GCTAATTTGTTGCTCTGGGCCCTGAATAAATTTTTTGATGCCTTCTGCTTGGAGAATTCTGTATACCCAACGATTTCGAACCATTCAGATATTTATACGATCCTTTTTGAGATCATAAATTCGGCCTTCCTACTACATCTCTTCCATGCTACACTGCTTCAGGGGAGGAAAGGGGGAAGAGTTGAACAAGAAACAAGAACCCCAAGGGTAATAATAAAAGTTTTAAATGGAAAACTGCCTGAGAATATCCTGTACAGTATTCCTAGGCAGAAGCAACACAGATGTAAATGATATGCAAATGTGTGTGACTCATAACTCTGTCATGTATTCCGATGTGGTTCTTAGGAAAACCATAACAGAGACAACTGTTTTAAATTATTGGGGGTGCAAACGCAGGGGGAGTAGAGTGAAGACAGATGGGTATTCAGGAGCAAATGTTTTCTCATTGAGTTTGGTGGGGATGAGTAAGGACCCCCCATGTTAGATGAGATTTTCATTGTTAAAAATTGGGAAAATCTTTTTCATGTGCCAGACTGATTTGGGGGTCTTGACTTTCAGCATCATGATCCATAAAATTGAGGGTAGGGCCTGGCTTAAAAGTCAAGTATGACTGATGAGACAAAAGAGTTGCAGTTACAGTGAATTAATCTTACCTGCCTGTTCTTGGCTCTGGACTACATGACTTTTCTTTAATGCCACATTGCCCCCTATGCCAAATCACACTTGGACGCTTGGGCCTTTCAGGGAAATTTGGCTTCTGAGAGTTACGAAGTCTGAGCCTGAATAGTATCAGTATCAAGACCTGGCAAGAAAGGTTCAAATTCCGCCCAAGAAAATGTGCCCAACTCGACTGCGGTGACCCAACTGTTTACTAAAGAATCTCAAGTTTTCTGGTTTTGAGCTGTTTGAATACTTTGGTTTTTTCCCCCAATTACATGTAAAAGGACTCTTGAGTCTTGATTTGAACCTATTAAAACATCCTGCTTACATTACTAGAAAAGCCATGAAAACAAAAGGTGCTGTTTTTCTGGGACGTGGTTAGAAGCTAAAGGATTGTTTTACTACCAATTTGCTTGAAGGATAATCATCGCCCTGGTAATTATGCTTTATCTTTTTAAAGTGTTCCTTCCTACTCCCCACTACATTTGCAATCCAGTACTTCACTGTGATGTGGTGATAATGATAAGTTATTAAAGGTCTTGTTAACAGGGTGGACAATCTGACAGCTCCTTTGAAAATGGAGAGCCAGAAAACAGAATGCATGTCAGTCTAGCCTGGCACAGAGAGGTTCGTCACCAGAAGATTGATGACCAGGTAATTGTACTGGCATATAAGGGTAATTGTCTGAGTTGGTGAATTTCCACTGTGTACTTTCCTCAACTCCAATGTTGCAAGTTTTGTTTTCACCACTTTATATGCAAGGCAATGGAGGCTCAGAGATTATGTGACTTGCCCATGGCCACACAGATAATATCTGAAGCAGGATGTAAACCCTGGTCTTCTTGACTTCAAGTCTACTGCTCTAAGCATTATGCCATGCTGTCTCTGTGCATCATAGTACGGAAATAATCCCAGGTTCCTCATAGATCGAAAACTGGCAAGTCCCACTGAGCTAGAAAGGATTAGAATACTGACCCAACAATGGACTTGACTAAGGTCCAAACTAGCTAAATTTGGAAAAGCTCATCATCAGAAGGTTGGCCACCAGGCCATGAATGTTTTTGGTCAAAGCAACTCTGTTAAGCCATAGATGTACTACAATCTAGTTAGAGGAGATAATCATCAACCTATTGATATTTTGATGAGGAAATGATTAGAGTGTTATAGACTGCGGTTGTACGGTTATAGTTGTGTGTGGTTGTGTTGTGGTTTGTCTCTTGTTCTCAAAGAGGACCATAACATCAGGGAGATGATGCCATAGCTTGCAATTGACTTTGATTTGAGTGAGGGAGGGCTGTGCAAAGTCACCGGCCTCACTTTCTCCTCCAGAGCCATCTGGGACCAGTGCCCTGAGATCAATCAGGACAATGGGAGATGGCCCAGGATGCAGTGGGAGATCTTGACCCTTTTAAGCTGAGGTCTTCTCAGGTTCTCACTTTGAGCAAGGCAATGCCCATTTGGTGAGTAGGCCTCTTTAAGAAGTGAGTCAAGGCAACTCCAAATGACTCATGGTGGAAAATGCTATCCACATCCAGAGAAAGAACTCTGGAGTCTGAATGCAGATGGAAGCAGACTATTTGCTCTCTTTTTCTTTTTGTTGTTTTGCTTCGTTTCTTCTTTCTTGTGGTTCCTCTCATTAGTTCTAATTCTTCTTTACATCATGACTAATATGAAAATTAAAAAAGAAGCGAATCGAGTTTAATTTAAAAAAAATTAGAATAAGAGGGGAAGACCTTCATCGTTGCTGGCCAAAAGAGAAATGCTCACTGTGAGTCAGGAGGCTATAGATGCTGAGAGTAGGAAGGCAGACCTGAAGACTTCCTGGTCTTGCAGGATGAAACCATTCCAAAGAAGGGAACTCTATTTCCTCTTTTGACAGCCTCGTAAAAGACTCTACATGTTCAGAAAATTCCTCTTCATTTCTAACCATAATCAATTTCCTCTCATTTCAGCCTCAGCGGAGGGGAACAGCTATGCCTCATTGTTGTTTTTTGCCTTTCTTTGTATCCCCAGTGCTTAGCACTTGTGACAGCACTATGTGACCGTTGTCACATAGTAGGAGCATATTAGATCCTTATTGAATGAATGAATGAATGAATGACTAGCTGGTCACTACCTTCCATATAGTAAACCTGGGTATATTCAAAGACTATTAACAAACCTCACCTCTGTCTCATCTTCTCCAGGTTAAATAGTCCCAGCACATTAGAGCCTTTCCCCATGTTATTCTTCTATTCAAAAACTTTCAATAACTCCCTACTACCCATGGGATATGATCCAAATTCATTAGAAGCATGGACTAGTTCAAAAATATTATTGTACTATTTGAATGGCTTATTTTGCTATGGCAATATGACGTTCCTATATTGCCAATACTCCTTCCTTCAGCCTCCTAACAAAAGTTTCTTCTTTATTTGAGGGATGGAACCACGTCTACCCAGGAAGAGCCTTCAGATCACTGCTGGTACATAAACTGTAACTGTGAGCAACAGACTTCAAGTACCACGAATGCCTGGTTGTTAAGAATCATAGACTTATTCTTCACTCTTTCTCTCCCCTTCACACCCTCACTATAGTTGTTCTTAATTCAACCCATGGCCTTTTTCCTTTAGAGAGCTGCACTTGGCATCATGCAGATCTGGGTTAAAATCCTGCCTCATATACTTTTACTAGCTATATGAACCTGAGTGAAGTGAAATATCTCTGTGTCTTGGTTTCTTCCTCTGTAAAATAAAGGGGCTGATCTTGGTGATCTCTAAGGTTTTTTCCACCTCTAAAATCTATGATCTTATGATCTATACCCTCCGTTGAGGTTGTGTAGATTCCAACAGCTTTGACTTCCATGCAGATGACTTTCAAATCCATATAATTTGTACCTTTATCTTTTTCCCCCAAAGCTTCTGTTCTACATGTCCAGATGCTTACTGGGCATTTACATTTGGGTGCTTATAAATCAATTCACATTAAATATGCCTAAAACAGAATTGATTCTCTTCACTACAAAGCTGATATTCCTTCCCCTTTCTCTGTACCCACTGACTTCCCTATTTTCATCAACAATATCATTTTCTCCCAGGAACCTATGCTGAAAATCTCTATTTCACTCCTTTCCATCATAGCACTGTCCTTTGGCCAATACCCAAAGAAATAGTTACTAAATCCTTATTTCTTTATACTAGTTCTTGATAGTATAAAGAATCTGCCCCTGCCTTTCCATTCCTACTACCATTATCTTAGTTCAGACTCTCAACACCTTACCATGAATTATTATAACAGCCTTTTAATTGGTCTTCCAGCCTCCAGTCTTTACCCTCTTCCATTTCATACTACAAATTAATTCCAATTAATATGGAAAACTATCCTCAAAATACTGTACTTTATCATATTACTCTCTTGCTTAAAAAATCTTCCATGACTCCCCCATTGCCTCTTTCCGATAAAATCCAAATCTATAGTCTGGCATTCAAGGTCTTCCACTATGGAGGCCCAACCTACTTTCACAACTTTATCTCCCCCTAATCCTTAACACAAACTCTCAGTCCCAGCTAGACTGGTACCCATCTCAGCATACCCTGGGGACATCTTCCTCCACACCTTTTTTTTTTCAACTAATTCTTGACACATAGAATCCCCCATTGCTTTGCATTAACCCAAATCCTACCTACTTTTCAAGGCCCAATTCCAGTTACCGTCTCTCTCCTTTGTGAAACCTTCCCAACCCACAATGATCTCTCTTTTTTTCTTTGAACTGCCATAGGATTTATTGTCTCTTCCACTCATTGGGTATACAGTATAGAATGCAAGAAAGTTCTCAGCACCAAAGTCAGTCCTTGGCACTGTCCATCCAATACCAGAAACAGATACGATTCTATCATTAAAAATCACATTAACAAAGAGGCATTACCATCACCCTTCCATCTGCCTTGCAGGTGAAACTTGCCATATGTTTCTCCCATTACCAAGTGAGCCCCTGGAGAGAAGGGACTATCTTACTTTTCTATTTATACCGTCAGGGCTTAGCACGGCACTTTGTGCAAAGCAAGCACTTGACAAATGTTTCTATCATTCATTCATTCATTCATTCTTGGGATGTGCTGCTCCCTCTGAAGACAAAAAGCTCCTTGAAGGCAGGGACCATGTCTGCTGTTCCTTCGTATGCCCCACACAGCCTAGAATGGCAGCAGAACAGCTTCTTCATAAAGAGTTACTGTTTCATCAATTGATTTTCATGGCATCTCACCTAGCCATCTTTTTTCATGCTTAAATATGAAGCAAAGGGAAATAAATAAGAATTGTAATTGCATCTTGCATTTGTAGCTTGGCTAAGCATCTTACATTAATAGGTCTCTTCAGGTTTACCCTAAGTGCTAATAATTTCTAAGCATTTTGATGATAGCACTTTCTCCCTAAGATAAATTGACCTCAGCTAAGAGCCTAACTCTTTCCCCAAATCTCATTACAATCAGCTTAGGCGGTTCATGGCTTTAGAAGGTAACAAAATTAGAGCTTTTAAATCATTCTCTCTGCTCTGGGAGTATCTGCATTAATAAAGAGGGATTTGGGCTACAGAAGAAAGACAAGAAGCCCTCTCCTGATCACATGTAATAACTATTATCATTCTCAACATCACTCTCTTAAGCCAATCACCGTTAAGACAACTGGCAAGAAGCTGCTTTAACTCCCAGGTAGGGTAGGAAGGCCTTGGTCAATGTCATGGAGCAACACTTTCAGCTTGCCCTCCCCAAGAAGGTACTGACAATAGGACAAGTAGAAATCAGCTTCTGTTACAAATCACCAAGGTGAGCAAGTGGCAAGCCATTTCACTATATCACTGAATATTAGAGTTAGAAGGTAAGAAGTGACTTATTTGGCATAAGGAACTCCTGGATGAGGGAGCTACTTCAACCAATAGCAGGCTGGCACATTCTCTGCAACTTAGAGTCTTCATGTGTTTCACAGGACACCAAAACCTTCAATCATTTGCCTTGGATCACATGGTCAGTATAGATAAGACGGAGGGCTTGAATGCAGGTCTTCCCTGCCTCTGAGGCTAGCATTCAATCTGCTGCCCAGTTAAGAGACCTAATTTTTATCTAATCCTTTCATTTTATAGTGAGCAAATGCAGCTGCTTAATGATTTGACTTGGATGCATTCAGCTGGAATGTGGTAAAGCCAAAAAACATTTTCTTTTTCCAGAACTTCTCCCCGCCTACGGCCAACCTTGGGCAATCTGTAGTAAAATATTGATGGCTAGATTTTTGTGGCCAAGTCTTGCCGCACTGACACTCCTCTCCCCTCCAACTTAAAGGAATCGTCATTAGTGTAATGCTAATGAAGATCACGCAAGATTCTTCTCCAGTACCTTTAATTATCTAAATTACACGAAGGACACAGTGTGGTACAATAAAACAACATCGGCTAAGGACTCAGAGGATCTGAGTTCAAATTCCACCTCTGAGGTTTGCTCCCTGTGAAGAAAGCATTTCCAAGCACTTCCCTTGGCCAAGTGACTTAATGTCCCTAGTCCTTGGATTCCTCATCTGTAAAAGGACCTCAGAGGTCCTTTCCAGATTGATGTTGATTATTCCATGATCTAAAATGTTACCAAGGCAAGAAAACTAGATTTGGAGTTATCGGACCTGGGCTTAAGCCCCAGTTCCACCACTTGCCACGAAATCACTCCATATTTCTGAGCCTCAGTGTCTATAAAATGGAGAAGGTGGTATCATTCACAGCACTGTTATGAGAAAAGTACTTTATAAAGGGTAAAGAATTGTTTAAGTATAGGCCATACATGGGAATTGCTAAAGTATCTGCTTTACTATGTTGAATCACAGAGGTCATTTTGGTGCATGTGGAGCATACTTCTCAATCATCTCCTAGAAGTGGCATGTGTAAGATTTCCAAGTTGTGACTGACATCAGGGGGACATCAAATCCCGGCTAATCAGACTCTCACAGAATCACAGTATCTGAGCTGGAAAAGAAGTCAAAGGTCAGCTGGTCCCACCTGTATCTGTCTGGTCCTCATGTGCAAAATGAGGGTGTTTGACAAGATGATAAGTGATGTTTATGTAGGGCTTTTCTGTTTGCAAAGAACTGCCCATATAATTATCTCCCTTTATTCTCCCAGGGTAGGGGTGGCATGAAGAGAAGAGGGTGGCACTTGCGAGTCCCGTAATGCCCAGGCTTGAATCCCACCTCTGACATGTATGTGTTTTTTAAAGGCGAGGAAGAGTGAATCTCTACAAGGTGGGCTTTAAAAAGCTTTGAGAAGAAAAATAATTACCACATATTGAACCCAATGAAATAAGCGCTACAGTGATTATCATCCTCATTTTACAGATGAGGAAACAGGCTTGGAGAGATAGCCTGCCCATGGTCACACGCAAGGCAAGATTTGAACCCAAGTCTTCTGGATTCCAAGTCTACTATTATGCCACTTTATTACTGCCTTATATGATCACAAAGGTCCAAGCTCGCTCTAACCATCTATGATTCTGCTTTGTAAAATATAATATAATATGCAAACATAAACCATCATTATTATTTTCAATGCATACAGAGCTGGTAGCCATATCCCCCAAAGATCTCCTTGATTGAAATTTTTCCTGAGAAGTAACCATCTCTCCAATATAGAATTGCCCCACCCCAACAACCTGTTTTCAACCTCAGAAACCTGAGTTTCCCTATCCAATTGCATTTGAAGTGCTCTGTGAGGTCTAACAGAAAGGGGATGGTGATGAGACAGGAGGACCTCTTTAGGCTGAATGAAATTAGCTATCTCAGTTCCAATGGACTTGAAAAGAAACATCCGTGGCAATAGGTGCCCTTAACAGAACAATTGGAAGAACCTTAAAGTGCAGTAGCCAGCAGAGTGCTTTGTTCCACATGGAAAAGCTCTACCTTTCTTTCATAACATTTTAATTAGAAATAGGAAGCAAATTCATCTCTACCAGATTTCTCACTCTAGAACTCAATTCTGCATTTCCCCCCAAATGATTGACAGGTTATTTCATGGGTACCACTTATGAACCTAAACAGTGCAATGGAATTCAATAAGGAAGAACCAGTGGCTTGAAATTACAAAAAGACACCTTCGAGCTCAATACCAGGAAAAAAAAGCTTAGTAAATGAGAATTAATAAAGAGTGACCTGATGAGGGTTAGTTAGTTTACTTATTATTGGAGGTCTGAAAGCAGAGGTTGAACTTGTTGGGATGTAAAGGATGGGATCCACAATTTGGGTTGGACTAACCCAGGGAGTCTTATCATTTTTGTGTCATGGACCCCTTTGGTAGTCCAGTGAAGTCTATGGACTCTCTTCTCAGAATAATGTTTTTAACTACATATGGTGAAATACATAGGTTTACAAAAGATGCCAGGGAAGCTAGGTGGCACAGTGCATAGAGCACCAGGCCTGAGTTGAAATCTGGATTCAGACACTTACTAGCTGTATAACCCTGGACAATTCACTTAACCCTACTTGCCTCAGTTTCCTCATCCATAAAATTAGTTTGAGAAGGGAATGGCAAACTATTACAGTATCTTTGCTAAGAAAACCCCAATTAGGGTCACAGAGGATTGGACATGGTTGAAAAGACTAAACGAAGGATACCAATTACATTGAAATACAGATTAAATATATATTTTTAAAAACCAAGTTCATGGACCTCAAGAAACCCCAGAGTAGATAATACTAAGAGTTCACAGTTATATGGCACTTTCAGGCTTGCAAAGTGCTTTATATACATTATTTGATCCTCACAAAAACCTTCTGAGGTAAGTTGTAGTTATCATCGTGATTTTACAAATGAGGAGACAGATTGAGAGAAGTTAAGTCACTTGCTCAGGGTCTCAGCTCTAGAAAATATCTGAAGCAAGATTTGAACTCAGAATCACAGATTTTGAGAGTTAGAAGGGTCCTCAGCTGTCATCCAGTTCAACACATATGTGAAAGGAATCTCTTTCTCAGTTCTCCCTGAGTCCAAGAAATTCTCCCGATTCACTATGCCACCTACCTTCCTTGAGCTATTATCTTTCCCCCAAACCTTCCCTATCTTTTACTTTTCCTATTACTGCAAAGTACAACCTCATCCTCCCAAGCCCTCAGGCTTTAAACCTAGAAGTCAGCCTGGACTTCTCACTATCTTTCACCCCTGTAACTAATCTGTTGCTAAGGTCTGTCTACTTCACCTCCACCACATTACTCAAATTTGCCCCCTTCTCTCCTCTGACAATGCCACTGCCCAGGTACAAGCCCTCACCACCTCAGTCTGGACTATTATAATAGCCTGCTGGTGAGGCTGCCCTCCTCAAGTCTCTCCTCTCTACAATCCATCCTCCATCTAGCTACCAAACTGATTTCCCTAACGTGCAAATTGACCATGTCACCCCTCCCTACTCAATAAACTCCAATGGCTCCCTATTATCCCTGGAATCAAATACAAAATCTTTTGTTTGGCATTCAAATCCCTTACTAACCTAACTCCCTCCTACCTCCAATCCTACTACACATTCTTCTATCCAGTGACACTGGCCCCCCCGGCTATTCCATGAACAAGACACTCCATCTTTTAGCTCCAGGCATTCTCTCTGACTGTCCCCCATGCTTCCTCATCTCTGCCCACTGGCTTTCTTTAAGTTCCAACTAAAATCCCACCTTATAAAGAAAGCCTTTCCCATTCCCTCTTAATTGTATTTACCTTGTACATAGCTTGTTTGTATATATTTATTTGCTTGTTGTCTTTTCCATTAGATTGTGAGCTCCTTTAGAACAGGGGCCATCTTTTGCCTTTCTTTCTGGAGCTTAGCATAGTAACCGGCATATAGTAGGTGTTTAATAGATGCTTACTTACTATTATTGATTAAACGAACTCTAGAGGAGTTGGAGTTTCCTTTCAACTCCTACGAGTATGAGTTTACGTGTGATTCTGTGATTTTAAGGATTTCCTAGTTGGTAGAGGTTCAGAACACAGAACCTCCTCATTCCCAAGTCTACAATACATTTGGTGTTGCCTCCCAACATAAGGATACTGGAAGTGGTACTAAATTTGCACAGAAACATCAAGATGTTTTGAGTTTTATGTCAAAATCCACTCTTTGAAACAGCTTTGGTTCCCAAGGTGATTTTAAATCTGGCAGGGAGCCACTCATTTCTTGATGAGTTGTTTTTTTTTTTTTTTTTTTAGCAAAAATGCCTTCTGGTTTAAGCTGGGGAATTTGGAGAAGTCCAACCTGTTAGCATCTTCAGAAGGAATTTAGAGGAGTTCAGATGGGAGGATATAGAATACTGGTGAGAGCCCTGGAAAATACCACAGCACAACAAATGCCAAGAGAATTCCTGAAGTGGGGTGGGCATAAAGAGAGACAGGAAGGGTGGACTCTATATATAGGGAAGAATAAAGGGTTAGCCCATCCTTGAACCATAATCCTGAGTTCTGAATTGGTTTTGAACCGAATTCAATGGTTCACTATACGCAGTGAACCAGGACACAGACCCATGGCCAGACAAGCCCACTTAAAGCATTCGAACTCACAGAATCACAGATTTTGAGAGTGGGAAGGGCCTTCAGCAGCCATCCAGTCCAACCCATACATGAAAGGAATCTCTTTCTCAGAAGCCTCAGTTTCCTTATCTGTAAAATGAGAATAACACTAGCACCTACTTCACAGGGCTACTCTGAGCATCAAGTGATGTTTCTTAAAGTGCTTTGCAAACCTTGAAATACTGTATAAATGCTAGTTATTATTATTATATACTTTTCCAAGCAGCTTTCAGAAGCAAGTAAAACAAACAAATCAATCGTCTCTAGAAAGAATGGATGGACCCATCTCTGAAGTAGTTATTGGAGACACTTTCCTATGTTTTCATCAATACCATCAAGTTCGAATAACTGTAAGGAGAGAAAAAAATGTTTTTCTTTTTGCCCTTTTCTGCTCCAACCAGTCTGACAAAACTTATTCGAGTCCAGAAATTCTGATTGAAAATGCTATGCTGCAAATTGCCTTGTGCTCTCATTAATTTGGATTGTACCAACCATTACCTTCTAAACAATTAATCCCCCAACACTAATTTCTTGACTAGAATTATCCTGGCCCTGACAACTGGTTTTCTTCACAGTGAGGAAGGCTGCAGCAAATTTCCCTAGCTTGTGTAAGGGAGCGTGACAAACATAGGCAGTTTATGACGCTTTATCATCATTGAGTTATCAACATTTATCTTCATCAAGGGGAAAGAAAGGGTTGCTGAGTGGTGATAGCCTTTACAATTACTCAGACCTATTTACCCACATCTGCAGCGTGCACTAGTGCTCCACGCTCACTTTTAGGGGCCGTGGAAGCAAAACCAATGGGTTGAAAGTCCCAGAGAACTGAAATTGCCAAGATCTGAAGTGGGCTAACATATGAAAGGTGACCAAAGAAACAAATGAGACTTCTCGGTCAATTGGCCACAGGCTTGCTCCCCAGCCATCCATGTCCAAAACATGGGGTGGGTATGGCTCTAGGGAGATGGAAAATGGTTTCATTTTGATAGTTGCCTGACTTCCTGCTGCTTCAGGTGGCAGAATGAATCCACCCAGGGAGTGTTGGGAACAAAAAAAAGCTCTCTAAACAGAGATGTCAGGAGGCACTTCGATGGCACTGATAGGAGATCCAGTGTTTCTCCTGCTGGGAAAAAATCGAGGTGAGGCAGCCAGGGCAGATGGAGAAGAATGAACTAGAAAGAAAACTGCACCTGTTTACAGAATCCAGAGTTCTAATCTAGGTTTTTCTATTAACTAGCTTGGTAACTTCGGGCAAGCCACTTCACTCAGAATCGCTGGATCTCTGGTTCCTCGTCTTCCCTTTCCAGATCTTGAAATTTTTGATTAAAGAGGTCAATCAGTAAGTATTTATTAAGTCCCTACTACGTGCTATGACTGTGCTAAGGGTATACAGAGGCAAAAGACAATTCCTGCTCTCAAGGAGTAAAAACAACTACATGCAAACAAGATGTCTATAGGATAAATTGAAGATAATCAATAGAGGAAAGGCATTGACATTAGGAGGATCAGGAGAGTCTACTCATAGATGATGGGACTTTAGTTGAAACTTTAAGAACATCAGGAAAGCAAGGAGGCAGAGATGAGGAAGGAGAGAAAACAGGCATAGGGAATAACCAGTGAAAATGTCTGGAGTTGGGATATGGAGTATTTTATTTGAGAACAAGGAGAACAGTATCATTGAATCACAGAATAAGAGGGGGAGGTAAGGTGGAAGAAGACTGGAAAGGTTGGGGAGGGAGGGGCAGGTTGTAAAAGACTTTGAATGCCAAACAGAGAATCCTGGAAATGTTAGGGAGCCACAGGGGTCTACTGAATAGGAGGGTGACGTGGTCAGATCATTAAGCAAAGGAAGGCAGAAGGGTGAAGGGGTGGAAATTCTTCCAAACAATGAAATTCTAATCATTTGAATACATCATTTAAGGAAAAACAAATAACAACAAACCCAGAACAAATCCTCAGATTACTAAAGCCATCTCTTGGCTTTGATATGGAAGTCGCTTTTCCGCAGACTGCAAACATTAACATTTCAAGCATTTCTCTGCATTACTGAGCAGAAACGCTAAGATCTCTCCCTAAGATTATACACCAATGCTATAAGGACTTGTTATTTCATCAGTTGTGAATACAAGTTCCCCTAATGAAGGTCACCAGCTCCTCCAGTCTTTATTAGAGACTTCAAGAGTTGTAACGGTCCTCCCAGTTTCATTACCTGGTGTCCAACCCCCTGGCATTGAAACTCTCTGAACTTAGCTAGGCTGCTCCTCAAATGACAGACATATACCCATGTTCTAAGCTTTTCTAGCATGGTAGAACCTGCCACAATTGATGGATCACTGGCTTAGCCATTGAAAACCAATGGCCAACTCCACATCTGAATGAGGCATTGAAAGAAAACTTCTTTAATTGTTTCTTCTCTCTCTCCTTAACTGGCTTCTTGTCTCCAACACCTTCAAGCTAAGGTTTTACCCTTGATCTTGGTTTCATTTCTTTTTACTTTTCCACTCTTGGAAATCTTCATCAACTCCCAAGGTTCCAACTACTACCTGTACACAGTCATTTTGTGACTTCCATGTGTAAGAGACTAAGCTAGACACTTTTATTCCATTAAATCCTTTTTCCACTGACCTTCCTTGGTGAGCCCCATTTCCTTATTCCAAGTGTGCTTTCTGAGACTATACTACAACAAAAGAGATGAATAAGTGATTCCATCAATGGAATAAATGATTCCAGCATTTCCCTTTAGAAATGGTGTGACTTGTGAGTGCTTTGTCTCTGTAAGAATGTCCAGGATTTGAAACTAGATCCAATTTCTATAGGGAGAAATGCCCCCTTCAGCCCGAGAGCTGGAGACCCTATTATTCATTTCAGTGATAAATGACGAGTGGGTCTGTGGATTTCAGTTGTCATGTAGGCAGTCATAGCCATTAAGTAACCAATCACTTCAAACTTGATTTGCCACACAATCATTCTTCTAGCACATTTAGATTAATGGTACTCAAGATGAATAAAAGAAAACAGAGCCTCAGTGGTCACTGTTTTTTATTCCACTTGTTCATATACTTCAAACAATCCTGAAAAGCAATTTCCTGAAACATTCATGAATTGATGAGAGCTGAAGTCCCTTTATCAACTTTCTCCTAGTGATCTCATTGATGCTATAGATTCAATTATTATCTATGCAGATGATTCTCGGGTCTACTTATCCAGTCCCAATCTTTCTCTTAACCTCCAGACTCTATTCTTCAACTATTCAACATCTTAAATTGGATGCTCTTAAGCTCAACATGTCCAAATCTGAACTCATCAACTCTCCCCCACCCCAAATCTTCCCTTCTTTCTAACTTCCTTGTCATTGTTTTGTTTTTCTTATTTTTGTAGTTGCAGATACAATTTGTTGGTCAGCTCTTTCTCTTATTGATGAAACTGTTTAGAGATATACCTTTTTCCCTAAGTACTGCTTTGGCTGTAGACCCAAAATTTCAGAATGTTCTTTCACTGTTGTCATTATACTTAATGAAATTATTGATTATTTCTATGATTTGTTTGTTGACTCAACCATTCTTTAGGATTAAGTTATTTAGTTTCCAATTAATTTTTAATCTTTGCTTTGAAGGTCCTTTATTGAATATAACTTTATTGTATCGTTGTCAGTAAAAGATGCATTTAATACTTTTGCTCTTTTGCATTTCTTTGGGAGGTTTCAATGCCCTAATTCATGGTCAATTTTTGTGAAGGTTCATATAAAGCCGAGAAATAATATTCTTTCTGTTCTCACCCAATATCCTTCAGAGGTCTATCATATCGAACTGTTCTAAAATTCTATTCAGATATCTCATTTATTTTTTGTTTTTTTTTTGTTAGATTCATCTATATCTGACAGAGGGAAATTGAAGTTCACTACTATTTTGGGCAGCTAGAGAGTGCAATGAATAGTACACTGGATTTGGAGTAAAGAAGATCCATGTTCAAATATGGCTTCAGACACTAGCTGTGCAACCCTGGGCAAATCACTTAACCTCTGTTTGCCTTTATCCACTGGACAAGGAAATGGCAAACCACTCCAGTGTCTTTGCCAAGAAAACCCCATGGACAAAGCCAATAACACTGTTCTCATTCCTTATGAGCCCCTTTTCATTTAGCAAAAGGCATATAGTTTCCATTTCCTAGACAGAAAAACCGAGGCCCTGCATGGTTTAATTAAATTGTCTTAAGTCTCAAAGTGAATCACCATTTTTCTGGGTCTTGTCTTCACTATCTTTAAGTGGACTTGATAAGACCCAATTCCCCAGGACTACAAAAGAAAATTGGGGTAGAAAATAGAAGATGCTATTATAAATCTTTCTTTTCCCTTCTATCCTTGGGGAACACTACCTGAAGGTTTTGGAAGCAAGAAGCTAGTTAAGGGGACAGAGAAGAAACAGTCAAAGAAGAAGGAAGGGTTGGTATTTCTATAGGACATGTAGTAATCAAAACAGGGAGTAGTCAAAGGTCAAATGCTACCTAGTAGTAAAGGAAGAAGAAAATTGAAAACAAAAGCCACTGCATTTAGATCATTTAGTAGAGTTGTGGGAATGGAAGTTGGATTATAAGGTGTCATAATTATTACTGTTATTATTAACAGTTATCAATAATTCACATGTAAATAGTGCTATAACATTATACAGCACTTTCCTCACACCACTGTAATATCAATTAAGTTGGGTGTCTTTGATTGAGTCTTACTAGGTGCTAAGCCCCAGGCCCAAACCCCTATCTATTAGGTGCTAAGCCTGTGTGGGCGTGAAGCCCTCAAGGTCCTAAGGGGAATTGCTAAGACCAGAGCCAATAGTAAGAGCTTAAGTTCTGGTTGCTCAGATGATGTTTGATGATGGCTAAAGAGTGCATAAAAAGAGAGAACAGAGATTTTTGCTTAGGGTTCTCACTGTTGGTGGTGTGCTGATGTAAAGACTCTCCGAAGCTGTAGTTAAGAGCCCTCCAGCTTGTAAACCCGGATGTTCAGACTTTGTTAAACTCTGGTAACTACAAATCGAGATTTGAATCAGACAAGGTCTGTCTGTTGATGTTTGTAATTTGTTTGTGTTTGCTCTGAAGTTCAAGGTGCTGAGTTTTTCCCCTGAACTAAGTGAATGATATTTGTATGCTGGATTACAGGAGGATTGTTAACATTGCTTTCCTTAGTAAAGCAGATCAAAAGAACCTGGGCTTGCAGCGTTCTGTGTGCTGGTTGTTGGTTTCACACAGCCACAGTAGCTGCTAGCAAAATTGTTGCAACAACCACCCCTGTGAGGTAGGTGGTGCTAGCATTATTGTCCTTGTTTTACAGATATAGAAACTGAGGAACAGAAAGTTTTAGTGAGCTATCCAAAGTCACACAGTCAGAGCTCAAATCTGGTCTCCTGTCTCTAAGGACAGCGTTCTTTCTGCTAACCAGGGACTTCACAAAATGCTGTCCTAAGATCTTTTCCTTCCCAGGGTGTTCCACTGCAGGTTTCAGCCTAAGCAGGAGGCTAAAACTGAGTTCCTATTCTTCTCCTGAGATCAGACACACACAGCTGCTGTTTTCTTTCAAACTTGTTCCTCACTAAGTACAAAGCTAGAGCCCAAATATGAAAGTATTCTCCTCAGGCAGCCCTGGATCTGTGACCTAGAATCCAGTAGTGGGTGACAGCTACTAAGGGATACTGTAACTGTATACTTCAGTAGTTCAGATATTCCTTGTAATCTCTCTCCGCCCCATGCTTCCTATTCTGGTGACTAGTCTCAGCCTTCTTTGAGTCCCTGAATGTTCCATGCATGGGAGCTCCTGGCCAGACTCCAACCCCAAACCTTTCTGTCTGTCTCCCTAAGCTATATTGGGCTAGGGGGAAAATGACCCACTATGGCTTTTTCTTGGGTTGCCTGATCAGAATTTTGTCTAGTATATTTTCAAGATCTTCATGGAGGAAATGTGGTAGGAGAACTAAGCTGTAATTCTTCCTGTTGCTCTGCCATCTTGTCATTACCTCCCTTCCCTATTACCTTTGAGAGTAACCCAGTTTCACCATAAAGGTGTCATCTTCAATTTCTCAATCTCTTTCACCCCCTCTCTCTCATATCCAATTTATTGCCAAAGCCTTCCGGTTCTACCTTCATAATATTTCTCACGTATGCCCTTTCTTTCCTCAGAAATTGCTACCACCCTGGTGAAGATCCTTATCACTTCTTGCCTGGGCTACTGCAATAGCTTTCTGGTTAATCTCCCTAGAACAACTTTCTCCCCACTCCAGTCTATAATGCACTCAGCTGTCAAAGTGATATTCCTAAAGCACAAGTCTGACCATGTTACCATCCCCCTCCACTCAATAAACTCCAGTGGCTCCCTGTCACCTCCAGGACCAAATAGAAAACCTTCTGTTTGGCATTCAAAGACCTTCATAACCTGCCCCACCCCCTACCTTTTCAGTCCTCTTATGTCTTACACCCCATCACATACTCGGCAATCCAGTGACACTGACTTCCTTGGTATTCCTCAAACAAGAAACTCCCATCTCCAGCATCCACACATTTTGCTGGCTGTTTCCCATGCTTGGAATGCTCCCTCTCCTCATCTCTACCTTGTGGCTTCCCTAGCTTGCTTCAAGTCTCAGCTAAAACTCTCACCTTCTACAGGAAGCCTATTTTTGAGCTCCTTTAATTCTAGTGCCTTCCCTCTGTTAATTATTTCCAATTTATCCTGTGCACAGCTTGTTTGTACATAGCTGTTTGTGTGCTGTCTCCCCTACTAGACTGTGAACTCCTTGAGAAATGGGGCTATTTTTGCCTTTCTCTGTATCCCCAATGCTTAGCACAGTGCCCAGCATATAGTAGGTACTTAATAAATGTTTAACGACTGACTATCTCCTCTGTACTGGAAAGGTAGAAAAACTAAGGAACTTCTTTGCTGAGGTTCCACTGTGTCAAAATTCAACTTCAAAGGAAGACTTAGCTCCCTAATTCACACTGAGAATTCTGACTTGATTTTACCATATTCTGACAGCCCTGCCATTCATCCTGCTAAGGGTGCTCCAAGATCTCCTTTTCTTTCATTTTTTAAATAAAATTATGGAAAGATGCCTGAAGTTCCTTAAAGAGTTTTGCTTCAATTTTGTGGCAAATTGGGGCAAAGACTTGGTTGAATTTCCTATAAAATGTATGGGCTTTTTCTTAGTAAGATTAGCTTCTTCTTTCTGATAGGCAAATTTATTTTTATTTCCATTGATTTTTTTCTTCCTCTTGGAATTGAGAAAAAATAAATTGCAGCAATACAGTGTGAATACTAATCAAGTCCAGAATTTCAGAGGCCAGCAGCATTTATACAAAACAGGTGTCATTCGGATAAGAGAAAACTTCTCTTGAAGTAATTTTGCTTCTGTCGAAAAGGATTATTCCTGGGGAAGGAAAAAATCTCTGTCTTCTGTTTCTCCATGGGTGAGTCTTGCCTGCCTATATTCCCTTAATGTTCAGAGTAGGCGGGTTCTGAATTTCTCATTCAACAAGCTATTTTTCTTCTCCATAGAAGAGAAAATGAAAAGGCACAGACTCCTCTTAGAAGAACAAGAGGAAACTGGGACAACTGTGCAGGTGAAGCCATGGAAATCTCTTTTCTATAGTTTTTTCTAAGCTATGTGCATCGATACTGATATGCATATATGTTTCTGTGTGTATACACAGATGTATATGTATGTATTGTGGACTGGGTTGTCTCTTGGGTAAATTTCCAGTTCTCTGATTCTAGGAGCAGTAGAAATTTCCTGTTAGTGAAGGCTCATAAGTAGTGAAACACATGACTAAGAGAGCAGGTTATGGGAGATCTTAAGAAATAAGGCCTGAGGAAAACAGGAAAAATTGGAACAAAAAAAGGAAAAGAAGAAAAACACAAAAGAAGGAAGGAAGGGAAGGAGGGAGGGAGGGAGGGAATAAGGGATGGAGGGAGGGAAGGAAGAAAGGAAATGGGGAAAGAAGGAAGGAAGGAAAGGGGAGGAGAGGAAATGTAAGAAAATCCAATTAAACTCAACAAATATTTATTAAGCACCCGCTGTATTCAAAGTACTTGAGGGGAGAGGCAAAGACAAATAGCTGATAGAAGATTGTATTTGAATCAAGGAAGACCTGAGTTCAAGTCCTAACTCACACATCTTCACTTGCCATGTGACCAATGGCATGGAACTTAGCCTCTCAGACTCCCAGGCAACTGTCTAAGGCTATAAATGATAGATGAGGTGCTTATGAAAATAGAGGAAGTTTTGTTGTAGTAGCAATGAATCAATACAAAAGCATGTATTAAGCACTTACCATTTGCCAAGCAAGGATAGGAATTCCCTATACCAATAAAATCACAGGTCTAGAACACACACACACATACACACACACACACACACACACACACACACACACACACACACATACACATACACATGTGCAGAACACTATACTAGACAGTGGGTATCTACATAGACAAAAACAACCCTTACCTTTAAGTACCTTATGCTCTTAATAGAATATAAAAAGCCAAGGAGAGGAGTATAAGGGACTATGGTGGATTCCTTGATTAAGGATAATCTTGCACAGATTGACTTCAGTTTTGAGTGGCTCACTTCATTATTGCAGGTAGATCTCAACATTGTCAGATTACTCTAAACCTAGCCCAGATCCAATTCAAAATAGTTGAGAGGAGAGCCCTAAGGAAAATCTGGCCCCGGTGGTCCTTTTCCCCCCATAGCCATAGAAAATCACTTTCTGAGGCTTTCATTTTGATTAGTAGATACATTTGTTGACACAGAGAGGAAAGATAATGAGCTATGGGGATGAGAAGGTGGCAGCTGGGGACTATAGTCCTAGGGAAGCACCTCTGAGGCAAGGAGAAACAGGGCTTTTACTACTGGTGTTTTTGAGACTGGTCATTATCATGCTGTCAGGACAGAAGTGAGAGCATAGCCAACAGGTGGAACTTTGTTACATCAGAGCAATTTGTAGCAAGCAATAGGTTGTAAGGATCAGTTACCCTTTTTTGTCAGTGCCTATGTTTCCCCTGGGATCTGTGGGTTTTCCTGGAGGGTCTTGTGCTTCTGCCCATGGTGCTGATCTGTCTGAAGTCTATGGAGTATCCCAGAGGGACTTTGGCTTTGATGAAATGGTTTCACAAAATCATTCTCTTCACTAGCGTCTTCTGAGAGCTCCCCTCTCCTTCAGGACATGTTGATTCCAGGTGGAGAGCGCCTTACTCAGAGAAGACCCTGACAACAGTATAAGTTATCCTTAAAATATCCACCCCATTCTTCAAAATGAGAACCGTATGCAGAGTGGCAGCTTGCCTGAGGGTCACTCAGCAAGTCCCTGACAGAAGCCTCAAGTGCTAAATATAAGGTTCTTTTTAGTATGATGGTCACTGATGGGCAAGATCAGACTTTCCCAGCAGCTTTTTCAAAATGTCAGGTATTGATCTGAGTTTGGTTTATTCTTAAGAAGTAGCGTCTTCCTGATGCCCAGCTAAGTCGCGTCTACTGTCTGCAAGTATTATCTTCCACTAGGCTTCTGATACTTAAAATGAGCTCTCCCTTTTGCTCCTGGCCACTGTGCCCCCGTAAGCTCCAAGCCGGCGCCATACCCAAAGACGCCACAGGCCATACCCTGCAGCTGCCAGGATTCCCACAGCTACTGCATCAGCCAGCTCTGCAGCAATCAGGGCTCTCCCTCCTAATCACAGACTCACTATTAAAAATACATTAAAGGACCAAGAAATGATTAAGACATACAGGGGTATGCAAGTAAGACTGATGTTTCCAGTTAAACCCATCTTCCAAATTAGTCACAGTTACTCTGCTGCTCTGCTAAAAATATTAGCTTGATTTCAGATCTGTTTTCTGAGGGTACTTTTCATCTGCATCAAAAGTCTAAATGGAAATATAGCCTTTTTTGAAAAAAATTCAAAATCCAGTGCTGTTATTTACAAGGCCTGGAGGTAGGGTTGGATGACTTTGTATGACCTCTAACTTTGAGAATATTCTTCTTCTCCACTATACTTGGTGCAGCACCAGGGAACCAGTGTTTTTCTTTTTAAAGTCCTGCTATTTCCCCCTATGATTTACACACCATCAAGGAGCTGAGGACAAGGTGCACTTGGGAAGGGGTCCAGTTCTTCTGGGAGGACAAATCAGAAAGACAGTTTCCTTGGCTAGAATACGTCCCTCCTCTCCATGAGCTCTGCAATTATTTTTCTTTCCCCTTCACCTAGTCCTCCTCATCACACAATAGTAATTGGCTGTATGTAAGGTCACTAGGTGGCATAGTGGACCTGGAGTCAGAAAGACCTGAGTTCAAATTCTGTCTTAGCTGCTTACTAGCTATATATTCTTTGGCAAGTCATTTAACCTCTCCCTGACTGCTTCTTCATTTGTAAAATGGGGATAAACAATAGCATCTACTTCATAGTGTTGCTTTGAGAGCCAAATGAGACAGCTATATAAAGCACTTTGCAAACCCGAAAGGGCTATATAAACGCTGACTATTGCTATTATTCCTTATTTCTCACCCCATTGTGGGAGGCAAAGCTAATAAGCTCTATCCATAGGACTTTGTATCCTATGAAAATTATACTTCTATACAGATAACCTCTAAGGTTCAAATTGTTGGAGATTTCATTGCTTTGTAGATTACAAGGCCTTTTTAAATATCCATACTACATTCAACAAAAGAGATGACATTGAGGTCACATAATAATAGGACCATAGATTGAGAGTTGGAAAGCATCTCAAAAAAGTCATCTAATCCAATCCTTCATTTTTATAAATGGAGAAACTAAGTTCCAAAGTGGTTAAGTGGTTTATTTAATTAAACAAAGGCAATTAAGTATATTCATCTGGCTTTGCAGCCCAAGGAGGAATGGTACAAAAGCTTCTTTGGCTTGGGAAGACCTGCCAGAGGGTATGCCCTGCTTCAGTAGAATCCAGAGTCACTCGTACACCACCAAAAATACAAGTGAAACTCCAGTTGAGGACCATATAAATTAACAATGCAACATTTATAAAGTTTGTTATCATTTACAATGCTCTTTCCTTTTAACAACTCTGTGAATTAGGTAATATAAGTATTATTGTTATTATCCAGATTTCACAGATGACGAAACTAATGCTCAGAGAGGTTACAGATTTGACTTCTGTCATGTGACTTGTAAATGGAGGCACCACAGTGGAGACCTTTGTTTTCTAACTCCGAGTTTAGTCTTCTTCCCATTACACCATTATGCTGCCTAGGAACTGTAGATACTACACCATTTGGTAGGCTTTCTGTTTCTGTCTACTTCCTCAGCATTAATTGGAGCATCAGAGGCAGAAGCATGGGATATTAGGAGGTACAGAGTTAAAAATAAGAATTAAAACATTTGCCTGGAGAATTTTGGATTTTTTCGTAATTCAAACTGAAAATGGAAAGGGAAGGAGAAAATTGTCTATTTAAATTGACCAGCCTCAGTACAACTATGATAAATATGTTATCATAGAGGAAGAATAGCAATGGAAATACACAATAAATCTCAGAAGATAATATCCTAAATAAGTGACCATCTTAGAACTGATAGTCTAGAATATCTCTGCATGAAAGTGCCAAAGATGGGAAATCAGCAAGGTGAGCTAAAGACCTGAAATCAAGAAGCTAAATTTGACTTCATAAGTATCATAGAAAAAATGGTAGGATAGAACTCATAACTAGAATATCACATCAAAAAGAATTGATTGAGAAAGATGGGACATTGGAGTAGCAGTGAAAAAAAGAAGATATATTCGTGTGAGGGAATTTGTGAACCAGAAAAAGAGAAGCATAGGGAGAAGCATTTGAATAAAGATCAATAAGAGGAGAAACAGAAGCAGTATGTTGCAATATAATGGGAATATACTATAGACCACCTAGACAGAAGAAGGAAATAGATGAATAGTGTAGGAAGTCAATCAAGAACTTGGCAATGGAGAATGTAGCAGTGATGGGAAAATTTTAATTATCTGGGTGCATCCTAGAGCTCTCTCCATGAAGAGTAGAACAGATGAAAAATTCTTAATTTGTCAATGACAATAATACCTGTGGCAATTACCTTCCAGGGTTTTGGTAAGGTTCCAATGAGATAACATAGGTAAAGTGCTTTTCAAACTTTAAAATGCTACATAAGCATCAGTCCCTGTCCCTATCCCTATTATGGTTCATGAGCATTTAGAAAAGGAAGCACAGATCACTAAATGCAAGTACAGATTCATCAAAAAAAAGGGTCATGTTAAATGAATCATTTCTTCTTTTTTTTTCTTTGATAGAAAATGTTGGTTACTCAAACAGTAGGTCAGTAGGATGCCATGCATACCTAGATTCCAATGTAGCATTTAATTAAGATTTATATGCAATCTTTGTGGGCAAGTATGAAGATAACAGGCCAAATGACAGACAAAACAGATAGGCAGATCAAGAGCTGGCAAATGAATAGCCATACCCGAAGAGGAATGATTAATGGACTGATACCACCATGGAGGAAAGTTTCTAGCAGAGTGCCCCAGGGATCCTTTTCTTACCTCATCACCTTTGGTTCTATTCTTCTTTTTTCAATGGGTATCTCAGATGAAAGCTTGGATGGCATGCTTACCATATTTGTAGAGAAAATGAAGCTGAGCTATTTTCAAGTATCTGAATTACAGTTGAAATGAAGGCTTAAGTTTCAAGGTTCTCATTCAAGCCTGTTCTTTATCCATTTTGGTAGTGGGGTAAGGATGTTATCCTCTTCCCCAAATAGCCTCTTTGGGCCCCCCTGGGAGGAAACTTCATACAATTTGATCACAGACCAGCATTGTGCTGTTGGATAAATGGAACACATAGATAATCCCCTAGTCTCATTGTACCTATTAGCATCAACTTTCTCTGCTGCTCGCCTTTCATTCAAATTGCTAATAAGTCTCTAATAAATTGACTAGTTGGGACAGTAGTTGTTATGTGATTCTGGGGCCACACTTGTAAATCACCATTAACCAAAAGTGTTCTGTGATATTGTATGCTCTATAACACTTACCACAATACAACAGTTCTGACTTACGAGTTAGGGCTCAAAGAACTGGAGTGAGTTGCAGTGTGGAAAGTCATATGGTCTAGATATGCATTTATTTATTCAACAAGCATTGATTACATACCTACTATGGTCAGAGCCCTGTATAAGAGCTAGGATAGAAATACAAAAAAAATTAAATAGCTCCTACCCTCAAGTAGCTTACAGACAATTGAGGAAATGACACATACACAAATGAGACAATACAAAAAATATATACAAAGTCATTTTTTTGGTGGAAAGCACCAATAACTTTTGAGGGAGGAAGGGGGTTAGGTCTCTTAAGTTGAGCCAGAGATTCTGAGAGATAACAATGAGGAGGAAGTGCATTCCAGGCACAAGGTACAACCTGTGCAAAGATACAGAGAAAGGAAAGAGAATATCATGTATGGGAAGCTGTAAACCAATATGGCTGATACATCTAGTACAAAAGGCAATAAAGTGAAATAGGTCTGAAAAGCTAGGTTGGATTCAGATTGTGAACATAGTCATCATTGGGTTATGGCTTCATCGCTGCTCTTTTATAACATAGTATCACTGGGTTATGGATTCATCTTTATCTCTCTCCCCTGTCCAGCTCTAAAGATGCAAAAGAGAAGTGAGATGACCAAGGACTGGGCAACAGAAGGGAAAAGAGATGAGACTAGAGGGCTAGAAAGCTCACAAATGGAATCCTAAGTCCCTGCAAAATTGAGAGATAGCCCCATGGGTCCAATGTCAGTGACACACGTTAGAGCTGAAAGCTTTTGTTGGAAGTCTTTATCTCCTTCAAAGCATTTATTTTCCAGAGAAATTTTCTCTTTAAAAAAAAAATCTGTTCTAAAAGCAATGCCAAGACATTTAGCTGTCATGTTGCTTCATCCCTAAGTGTTATTAAGGTGCAAGCTCCCCCCCTGGAAGTCTTTCCTATTCCTTACCTGCATGCCAGAGTATTTTATCAATCATGACCTCTCTATTAGTATTTTGCACTATCACTATCTCCCTCCCTCCCCTACCCCTCCCACACACTTACCATATTCTAATTTCTATTATTATATGCATGTCTTCATGCAATCTCCATTACAAGACTATAAACTCCTTGAGGACAGAATCTGCCTTATTCACCTGGATACCCCTTCTCCTCCCCCACCCCCCAACCCCACCCCCAGCCCCTGGAATGTTTTGCACATAGAAGGGATTTAATGAATGTCTGCCGAAGATAAACAATAGCTCTTAAAGGAAAGGAAGTGGGCTGGGGAAGGAAGCTGTGGCTGAGGAAGGAAAAGGATTTCACAAAATAATCCTTTTAGTTTTAGAGATGGCTCTTGGCATTGGTCTACACTACTGCTTGTTGTTGTTGTCGTTTTTCTTCTGGGTGAAATGGATAGAACAATGGGCTTGAAGTCAGTCAAACTCAGCCTCATACACTTACCAGCTTTGTGCCCTGGGCAAGTCACTTAGCCCCTATCTGCCTCAGTTCCTCATCTGTAAAATGGGGACACGCTGGAGAAGGAAATGGTAAACCACTCCAGTATCTCTGTGTACAAAACCCCATGGACAAAAATCCATGGAGTCACATAGAATTTAACAAGACTAAACAACACTGTTCTTTCTCCCTCCCTGGAAGCCTCGTCCCCACTCACCTTACATGTAGACATGTAGACTTTAAAAAAAATCCATAGTAATTTCAAGCAATGGCCCTGAAACTGCACCGTTTGGCAGATGCTAAGTTACACCTGTTAAAAAATTAAAATAAAGCCCTTGTTGTCCCATTTACCCTGTTCTGCATCTCTGTGTGCTTTTGTCTCTGAAATCATAGTTAATGAATTATGTAAGGAAACAACTCCAGGAAGATTTACTAGAAGGGTCAACTCAGGGAGAGTTGGTGAGGCATTTGCTCCTTTGATTTTGTCACTGAGAGGAAGGAGACTGGCCTTTAAAGGATGCATTGGCAACAATGTGTAGATGTCAATGGAGAAGCTTCTGACTTGTTTGCCTCAAAGCAGCCGTGCTGCTCTACATTCTGAAGTGTTAAGGAGATTCAGCAATTAGTCTACAAAGCTGCGCTGTCCCACCTGGGAAGTGCTGAGTGCTCACCCAAAAACCTTTGGCCTCATAAGCTTCAGTCATCCTCATTCTAGATCTTGGAATCTGGGACAGGCACTGGGAGAAAGAAGAGTGGGTTGATGGAGAAAGTCACACGGTGGGAGGGGAGGGGGGAGGAGGAGAGTGACAAGAAGACCTTGACTACACAGAATAGCAACTCTTAGTGTGGCTTAATGGATAGAAAACTGAACTCAAAGCCAGGAATCCTTGGACTTAGGTCCTTCCTTGGCCACATACTGGTTATATGATTGTAAGCAAGCAATTTAATCTCTTATAGCTCTGGGCAACTCTCTAAGACCCATATAATTATAGAATTACAGAGAAGTTACAGAAAAGGTGCCCACATGCATTGGTAGAGGGAGTTTCCTCACCTAGGAGTTCCCCATACCTATGAAATCACAGGGGTAGTCCTTATCACTATACCTACAAGCAAGGTATTATTGTAGACACTAGGGATCCAAATACAAAACAAAAAACACACCTTAGATTCTTTTGCAAAGGTAAGATATGTGCACCAATAAGTCTGATCAGAGGCAAAATATTGAAGTACAAATGATCATAGACTTGGAGATGGGAAGAAAATCAGACATTACTTAGTCTACCTTTTCATTTCCCAGAGGAAGAAACTGAGACCTAGAGAATTAAAGTCACTTAAAGTCGTACATACAGTGAATGGTAGAACTGGGATTCCAGTCCAGGTCCTCTGACACACATGTGCTCTTTTCACTATATCATGCTGCCTGGATCTCTGAGAGAGATTGGGAAGAGATCTTAGAAATCATTGAGTCTCTTTCTGTCCTTTTGCAAATGGGGAAACAGGCTCAAATACATTAAATGATTTGCCCTAGGTCACACAGATAGGAAATCTTTTTTGTTTTTCAGTTGTGTCTGACTCTTCATGACCCCAGTTGGGGTTTTCTTGGCAAAGATACTGGAGTGGTTTGCCATTTCCTTCTCCAGCTCATTTTACAGATGAAGAAGCTGAGGAAGATGGAGTTAAGTGACTTGCCCAAGGTCACATAGCTAGTAAGTGTTGGAGGTCAGATTTGAACCAAGGAAGGGGAGCCTTCCTGATTCCAAGTCCAGTGCCCTATCTGCTATATCACCTAGCTGCACATAGGGGATAATAGGACCAAATAATTGAACCCAGGTCTTCTGAATTTCAATCTAATATACCATGTTGCTATTGCAAAGTGAAGAAAAGGGTTGGGGGTTTGTGTGTGTGTGTGTGTGTGTGTGTGTGTGTCCTTTTGAAGAAAAGACTTGAGCAGTGGTTAGGAGAAGCTAGAGGATAAAGGGGGAGATGTACTAATTCAGAGGAAGATGCAGATCTGGTTGACTGGTGTCTCCAGGCTTGCTGCCCACTTTGCCCATGTTCCAAAAAACTCTTTGTGAATCGAGAGATAGAGCACACCAAGCCAAAGCTGTCTGCTACTTTGTGGTCAAATTTCTTTTTATGGGTAGGAAGTATCCTGGTATACTGAGTCATAGAGATCTCTGAGAAAGAAGAAATCCAGAGAGACCTACAGAATCAGTCACCTAGAGATGTAGAGGGACACTGAGACTCATTTGCACTCAAACAATACTGTTTCATTTACTGATTCTTCCCATGTCTAGTAAACACTTTGAAAACTTTCCCCGAAAGCTATGTCCCTAATGTCAGAGGCACACTGGCACTTAAAGCAATCCTCTTTAATTAGGGTTGGCTTACAGAGCGTAATTGTTTAACCAGAGTGTCTGCAATCTCAAGAAAGCTTTGGCTTTAATTTCAAAAGGGAGGCATCAGCTTGTCTCTGCTTGAAAGAATCCCAGGTTACTGAGTAATAGCCATAATAAGATTGAGAATGAAGGTGACCTATAGAAGCATGGTAAATACATCATTTTCTCTGCTCAGCAAGTGAATTTTGATTATAACTCAGCACTTGCCTCAGGTTCTAAGATGCTGTTAGCATTCTCAAGAAAGCTCAGGGAAGAAGAAAGTGCAAAATGTTTCCACAAAGAAAAACATTGGTTTCCCAACCTTATTTGTGGCCACATTTAACCCAGAAAATTGAAACCAAGGTTGCAATCTATCTGTCCTTGGTCACAATCGCACGGATTAGCCTTTCATACAAAAGGGGTTGGGGGCGGAGGAGAGGAGATCAATAGCCAGTCTTTGGTCAGCAATTTTTTATCTTTTTTTAAATTTTATTTCTTAAATGTAAGAGGCTTCTAAGTGTCTATATCTAATCAGCTATTTGCCTATTCTGTATAAAAGAAAATTTAGAACAGGGAATCTCCTTTGTGGGCACATGGACTACTAGTACAAGAGATCTCTGCTTCCTATTGCGTGGCTAGTTAACTACTCTGCTGGAGTGTTTTCCTACCCCCACCCCACCAGCAGAGATTGGTGAATGATCAAGGGGACTCTAGAAACCTGGGCTCTGCCTTGCTCCTGGTGGATTGCAGATATACCAGAGAGGGGGCAGCAGCAGCATGGGCTGTAACCGTGTGTTTAGCTCTGCTACAGCCCTTTCCCCACTGCAAGCATGCTTGTTTGTCATGCTGCACGCACCCTTAACAGATCACCCATCTTACTCTGTTTACCTATTGTGAGGACTGTTTGAGCAAAATCCCCAAATGGTTTTGTGTAGAAAATGAAAAGCGAGAGGAAGAAAGCATTGGAAAAATGAGTCATATTTGGTGACTAAGATATATGCTGCTTTTGTAAAAAGAGCTATTTCTCGTATGACTTTTCTGTAGAAGAGGTAACATTGTGTGTTACATAGAGAATTGTCCTATGATTCAGGAAGCCCAGAATTCAAATCCCACCTCCGAAGCAGAATGGCCATAGGCTATGTGACCCTGGGCTAGTCACTTGCCTCTGGCAACTCTAAAAGACCTTAAGTTGCAGAGCAGATGGTTGACATGCATTGGTAGAGGGAGCTTCCTCACTAGAAGTTCCTCACACCAACATAATCACAGGTCCATTCCAAAACAAAGAGGGAAAAGCCTAAAGATTATAAGTGACAGGTTTAGAACTTCCTTTTGGAATAGGATCAGGGCTGCTATTTCACAACTAGACTCTTGTCATTTATGTGGAAACCTTTCACATATATCACTTCCTCCTTTCAAGCCATTAACAAGGGTATCTTCTCATATCAATTTTAACCTTTTAGGTTATAAATCTAAAAAACATATTAAGTCACCAAGTAAAAGCTATTTTAGATTAAGTAGTTAAAAAGATAAAACTTTTTAAAAAAAAAACATCAAGATAATAAATGGTCCTTTCCTCCCTGCACCAGGTAACTAAAGTGGCAAAGAAGTATAACTATTAATGGAATTGTAAATATGGCCTCAAAAGTGGTCATAAAATGGAATATGAAAAGATATCCTATACCAACACACTGCTGAAACTCACTGAGAATAAATTTCATTTGTAAGAATAAGTCATTAAGAAAAACATATTTCTGAATGGGGTTAGGAAGAGGGACACGCTTTTTAGGCAAAGATGAAAACACAAAGTTAGTCACCCGCTCAAAGATAAAGACCCAGCACCTGGGACAGGTCCTTTCCATAGCTAAAGAACATGCAGCTTCCTGGGGAGAAGTAACCTCTGGCATCTTGACCCTAGCTTATAGGTGACTGTCTCTAGGTCCTAGAGACCCCTATGAAGTCCAAGGCTGGGTTGATGGACCCTACACTTTAGCACTGATTCATAAGATCCACATTGTCTAGCAGAAGCTTTAGATTCCCTGGTGATGAAAAATAAGCCAATGGCAGCTCCCCCAGGTGATCAGAGGAGAGTTTGGGAGAATGCCATATCCATCCTATCTGAAGATGCCCATACATTTTACTAACATAGCCTCTCCTCTCAAGCAGGATTTAGGAAAAGGGATTGCAAATGAGGGGGGCAGCAGTAAAAGAGGAACGAGCCCTTAAGAATCCACCTTCCATTTTTACAGCATATTCAGAGAAATTCAGCAGATTCATATTCATCCTGCTATCCTCTTCCTCTCTCAACATTCTCTCAGCCAAGCTGCTGGTACTTTATCTCCCCATTGATAGTATCTGTAAGAATTCATCAGTGGTTTCCCTTTAACCTGACTGCTCTCTAACAGAGACACTAACTCACGGGGTCTGAAGCAGCTGCAGCTCCAAGATTCTCAGTACAGAGGCCACAGCAAGCACAAGCAACAGGAACCAAAGTGTTTTCAGGCAGCAAAATAAAGAGAGGCTTCCTCCTCCTCTTTGCTTCCTTTCTTTCCCTCTATCTTGGCCTCAGGGTTGAAACACAGCTAGCTCACAGAGTCCAGCCTAGCAAATCCAATGCAATTACCCTTCTAAGGGCAAGGGCAAACAACTTACAGAAGAGAACTCTCCCTCTTCTCTCTGATGTCCCCCGCCCCTTGAAGTCTACTCATCAGCCACATCTCTCACTTTGGCACCAGCCAGACGGCATCCAGTATCCATGTGGTTAGTGCTTCTCCAAACACATTGGAACAGATTGCCATTTCTCTAACTTTTCAAATCATTTCTCCTGAACATTTGTCCCATGAATATTCCTGACAGAAGGATAAGAAGAGGGGGCAGGCACCCTTGCTCTTCCCAACCAAGTCCCACTTGGATGCCTTTTCTGAAAAGAAATGAGACTACATCCTGCATACCTTTCTTTTCTTGAGAGCTGAGCAAACAAAACAACCACAAAATATGTACAAGCCCCTGCACGGAGAGAGAGAGTGAGAGAAAGAGAGCGCTCGAGAGAGGGAGGGAGGGAAGAAGGGAGGAGAGAGAAAGAGAGAGAGAGAGAGAGAGAGAGAGAGAGAGAGAGAGAGAGAGAGAGAGAGAGAGAGAGAAAATCAGACAGAATTGGCTCCAACCCCGTCCAAATTTTCTGGAAAACCATGCACTCGAACCCAAGCTGGGTGAGGTTCAGACCGAAAGAGTAGCTTACCTTTAGGTTCCGTGTTGGGTTTACAACACACACAAGTTGCCCCGCCGCGGAGAAGACCCTCTTCGCCTTGTAGTGCTGAAACCTGAGATGAATGAGATCTAACACTGCCCCAAAACACTGGGTGAAGAAAAGCATCACAACTTTTTGGGGTGGGGGGGTTTGTTGGTAGAGGAAAACAGCGGAGGAGGTTGTCAGTCCTTGAGCTGTGCTGGAAAGAGTGCAGCCCTCGCAAAAACTACTCTCCGGCACGGCTTAGCATGCCTTCATATTCATCATCAAAATAAGACGGTTAGAATCTTGCAGCAGTGGGTCGGCCAATCAAAAGGACAGAAATGTTATCCTTGAGGTGCAGAGACAGCCAATAACAAATGCCTCCCCTCCAGAAACTCCCTGATGAATTGAGCCTGGTGGAGAATGTATTATTGAACATTACCATATATCAGCACATTGCATTTATCTTGTGATTACAGCCAACCATACATAATGCTGGGGAGATGGGCTGACAAAATTGATTGCTTAATGTCTCCATTTATTAATTGACTTAATTTAACATGAGAGCCCTCCTTAGTGCCCCGCCCCCCCTCCCCCAAGGAGAGCATTTAAGCCTTAGATATCCTGCTCAAAAGTAGTCAGACACACAAAGAAGAGTGAAGCTTGACTCCCACAAGCCGCTTGAGGAAAAACCAAATATTACAAGACTAGAACAGTCCCCCGGAAGAATTCGGCAACAAGAGAAAAAGTGAGTCGCTCTCAGTCTTAGGGTCTGCCTCTCTATATGTTATGATTTGAATTTCATACGCTTGCTACATCTTATTTTTCACCCCTTGTGAGCAAAGGAAATACTAGCAAATGCATCTTCGTTAAAATATACACATATACACCTGCACACACGCATGTACATGTAGTACTCAAGAGCGCTAATTACTGGAAGCCAGAAGTATGAAAGCATAAAAATGCACAGGGCAAGCTTCTAAAAATAATGAAATCCATGATGCATGAATGCACGCACACACAGAGAAACCAACACTGAGGGGAAAGTGGCTTGTAAATCAGGAAAATAATTACAGCTGCTGAGGGTCTTTGCTTGTCATTCATTTGCATACTGGTGGGCAGCAAATTACTAATTAACCACTGAATTGTTAGTGACGTTTAAAATAGAGATGAAGTCGGCGTGTACCCAATCCCTTGTATTTTTTTTCCCTGTTTCCAGCAGTAATACATTTCTCTACTTGAGCTGGCCCCACAAAATGCTTAGACTGTGTGTGAACAGAGTCAGCCTGTGCGGATCAAAAAGCTGATTTGTTGTGGAGGGCCGTCCTGAGTGACAGCCAGTTCTGCTGGTTAATGAATCAAAGGGGACTAATTGAATTAGCTTTCTGCCAAGACATCCTGTAGGGGCGCTATTTAGGTTTTCTGACAAGAAGGGGTTGATAGCTCTCTTACCAAGTACAATTCTTTTTTTCTGGGAGGAAAAAAAAAACCCAAAACCAACCAAACAAGAAGAGATAGACTTAGGAAGGCTAGGAGGGATTTGGTGTGCGCGCGCGCGCGCCTGTGTGTTCCCTCACCCCTATTCTCGTGTGTTCTTTTTCATGTAAGATCAACCCTGGATGGTGTCAGGATTCTGATGAGGTCAGAAAAGCCCCCATGCTGTGGCGACTGGCTGAGGGTTTGTGCATGTGAGCTGCGGTCACCGTGTACCCACTGCTCATTTCTGCAGTGATCCTATATTGTGAGCTATGCCCAGAGATGCCAGTCCTTCCCCATGAATCAACATATGCAAAAACCACATGCCTGTGACACACGTGGCTTCCGGCAATTTATTCAAATGATGAACTACAAAACCAGAAGAAACTGAATTTGTCTGCCGAGCTAAGCTTCCCAAATGTCGATTCTTTAACTGAATTGGGAACCAAACTTTTTCTCCCTCAAATGCTCAGAGAATTTAAAGGAAGCCAACTATTAAGCCGGCAGTAAACCAGAATATCAAAATATTCTCTTTATTGAACTTGAACTAATAATTTATTCAAGGAAAATCCCTGGAGCTTTCTAATACAGCAGAAAAGAAAAATGAAACTTAGTAAGGGATGCTGCCCTCAGATCACTGGAACAAATATAGAAAAGTCTCCATTTTAAATAACTTTTAAATGCTTGCTATTATTATTATTATTGGTGCTGTTGGATAAAAAGATCCCCAGAGTATTCTTAACTTACTTTTAAAAACCATAATATTATAGTATTACGGCCTCCAGTGGCTAGTATGGCAGAGAATATCTTGGCTTTGGAGTCAGGGAACTTGGTTTAAATCCTTCTACTGGTGCTCACGGCTTCTGTGACTTCGGGCAAATCATTCCACTTTCCTTGGCTTCGTTTTCTTCAACTGTAAAATGAGATAATTGGACGAGATGGCCTCTGAGATACTTTCCAGCTCCAGACCTATGATCTTTTGACAATGTTTAACATTCAAACAAGTTCTTTCTCCACTATAAAATGTCATTTGATACTCATTACTACCTCATGAGATATATAGGTCAAAATGATTAATTCCAACTCTACCCCTTATCATGTTTTTCACCTTGGGTAAGTCGCTTAACCTTTCTGGGTCTCGGTTTCCTCATTTGGGAATAGAAGAAGAGATGAGATGATCTTTATGATCTCTCCTTACTGTCATTGGGAAGATCTAAGATTTTATTTTAAAAAAAGACATTAGATAGGGCAGCTAGGTGGTGCAGCGAATACAGCACTGGCCCTAGAGTCAGGAGGACCTGAGTTCAAATACAACCTCAAACATTTGACACTTACTAGCTGTGTGACCTTGGGCAAGGCACTTAACCCCAATTGCCTTGCCTTCTCCCCTCCAAAAAAAAGACATTAGAAATCCTTCAGTATACATGCAACTGTTGGATGGTCTGTTACTGAAATGCTGGGCTCATATGAACCAGGTTCAGTGTTTTAAATACACACACACCTGGATTTCATTTATGTAACAGTAACTAGTATTTAGATCAGGAGTGGGGAACCTGCGGCCTCGAGGCTGCGTGTGGTCAACTTGTTCTGTGAAGTTTGGATTCAGTCCAAAGGCCACACTTGAGGACCTAGAGGCCACATGCGGCCTCAAGGCCACAGGTTTCCCCTTCCTGAGATGGTGCCTTAGGTTTTGCAAAGTCCTCTACAAATATCATCTCGTTTTATCCTCACAACACCCCTGGGAAGTATTGTTGTTGTTTGTCCTTCGTTCTCCAAGAGGACCAATAACATCACAAGGGTGATAGCTTGACTTGCTCATGAAATGGATCGAAGTGAGGCAGAGCTTCGAAAAGTCATCAGCCTCACTTTCTCCTCCAGAGTCATTGAAGTCCAGCGGCAAGACAAAAGTCAAGATGCTTACACCTGCACCATCTTACCACTACTGGTAGCAGATGCTATCATCATCTCCTTTTACAGATGAGGAACTGAAATTAAGTGACTTGCCCAGGCTCACACAGTTAATAAGTACCTGAGCTGGGTTTGAATTCAGGTCTTCCTGACTCCAGGGCCAGTGTTCTATCTACCGTACTGCCTAGCTGTCCATCACATCCTACTAATCTGAAAGAACCCTCCCTTGTTCTAAGGCAGTAGTACAGTTAAATAAAACAAATTGACACATCTGACAACGTATATCCCATTCTGAACCTGTGGATCACCTCTCTTTACTAAGAGGAATATGATATGTTTCATCTCTAGTCCTCTGAGGTCAAGATTGGTCATTTCCTTAATCTGAATTCTGATTTTTTTAATGATGTTTTCCTTTACATTATTGTTATTATATATATTGTTCTCTTGGTTCAGAAGTGGATTTGATTTTGCACTATTTCACTCTGCATACAAATCTTTCCAAATTTCTCTGAATTCCTCATATTCACCATTACTTATGATGCAATAATAACCTGCATTTGTATACCACCCTTTCTTTGGCCATTCTGCAAAATGATGAATACCCACTTTGTGTCCATAAGTGGGTTTTTTCATCTTTAAAAGGGGCTGGTGTGAATGTTTTGGTGTATGTGGGACCTTTCAAAGGTCGGTCTCAAATACTTGTTCTCCTACCTAGGGATTCCCCTAGGAACATCAGAATTCATCTTATGCCTATCTCTCCTAAAAGAAGTGAAAGGAAGAGAAAAAAGTCTCAACTCCCAGGCAAGCGCTCAGGTTACCAAGATATTGAATTTGGGAAAGGCTTTGTGAAGAGACAGAAAATGCATAGGACTTGTAGCCAAACATTTAAGTAATCAAGACAGCTTTGGTTCTTTTGTGATCCTATGCCCCAGGGACCTACACAGTCTACATGACTCACAGTACCATTGAAGGACTATATCCAGGTTGCTTATCCTCCAAGCCTTGGCGACTTTTCTCTTGGAGGCTGTATGGATATGCAGGCCTGTCTCAAGGGAAACCAATTCATCCAGGATCCCCAGGTCCTAGGGATTGGGTCATTTGCTTTTCTCTTGGGAATAGGGCTGGGCACCTAGGGGAGATGTCTGTCTCTCTCTCTCTTATTTCCCAGGTATCCCTGATTCCTTGGCAAATTCTCTCATTTATTTGTATTAAACGCCCAGCCAAGAAGCCAGGCAACAAGGATTTATTAAGCATTTACGATGGCGGGATGATACAGGATGAGAAGTCAACTGAGTCATGATGGTGGAATCCAGAGTCAGAAATACAACTAGAAAGGGAATGAAGCATGACCAAGCTAGACCTATCCCCAGAAGACCCCCTCCCCCCTAAAAAAAGGAGAAGGGGACTGCAATAGGCAAGGATATTCCAGGGTGAGAAGACAGATGAGTTACAATGTATAGAAAGTCAGAAGCAGAGCGGATGGGTCAACTTCTCAGCTATATGGGAAGTGCTTTGTAAGCCTTAAAGGGCTTTAAAAATGTGAGCTGTTGTTATTATAAGTCTATAGTAAAACATCTTACATATGTCATCTCTTTTGGTAGTATAGGGTACAAAAATATCTTTGTAGTATAAGTGTTAATATCCCATTTTATTCAAACCTGCACTACCTCAATTAGTCAATTAAGCAATTGAGCATTTATTAAGCACCTTTTATATGCCAGACACTGTACTAGGAGCCAAGAATACAAATACAAAGAATTCAACAAGCCCTACCCTCAAGAGGCTTACATTCTAAGCAGAGAAACAAGAAAGTACATATGGAAGTATATGAGGCAGTCAGGTGGCACAATGGTTAGAGAGCTGAACCTGGAGTCAAAAAGACCTGAGTTCAAATCCTGCCTCAGTCACTAACTAGCCTATAACCATGGGCAAGTCACTTAACCTCCTTGGGCCTCAGTCTCCTCATCTATAAAATGAGGATGTTATAAGAGCATCTACCCCTCAAGGCGATTGTGAGATAAAGCAAGATTATATTTGTAAAATGCTTCGCAAATCTTAAAGTGCTATATAAATGTTAGCTGTCATTATATAGAATAAGTTTAAACAAAATAAATTTGTTGTTGAGTTCTTTCAGTTGCGTCTGACTCTCCATGACCCCATTTGGGGTTTTCTTTGCAAAGATACTGGAGTGGTTTGCTATTTCCTTCTCCAGCTCATTTTACAGATGAGTAAACGAGGCAAACAGGGGTAAGTGACTTGTACAGGATCACATAGCCCATCTCTGAGGTCACATTCGAATTCAGGTCCTTCTGATTCCAGGGCCAGTGCTCTACCCACAGCACCACCTAGCTACCCTAAAAAAGATAAATACATGGTAGTTTAGAAGGAAAGACACTGGCATCTAAGGGGACTAGGAAAGGTTTCATGGAGAAGATGGTGCTTGAGCTGAATCCTGAAGGAAGACAGAGACTCTGAGTCAGAGAAGACTTTCTCAGCCCATAGTGGGAAGGACATTGAACTTATCTAGACCTGGATCCTCAACTCACTAATTCTGTGACCTTATACAAATCATTTATCACCAATTAATATCAAAAGATCAGAAGAGCCCAGTACGTAAAGTCTCTGTGAAAGCTATAATGTATTCCATGAACGTGCCCTGAGATGGTACATTAGTTCCATGATAACATGAGGTTGGTGAAACAATGTTACAAAGCAAAAGTATCCAATATGTGGCCCATGGCCACAACGGAACCCACTTCACACTCTAGTGTGGCTTTTAAATTAAATTAAATTTTAATCTTAAAATTAATTTTTTAAAAGATTAAAATAAAATTGGAAATATTTTTAAAGTAAATAAAAACACAACATTCTAGAACTGTCAGTATGTGGCCCACAACAATCCTTATGTAGTGGTCCCTGTTTCTATTTGAGTTTGACACCACTGTTATAAAGGGTCAGTTAGCTTGGTGGGAAATGTTATCCATGTGGTCATGGCATCTGATAGTGGGGTTTGGTTGTCATGTGTTAATAATGCTATCGTAAAATGGCAAGAGTAGTGGTAAGATCGTGCAGGTGTAAGGTAGCATCATTCTTAGTGGCAGCAAAAACATTGTTCTACTAAAGTCCTTCTTTGACGCCTTATCACAGAGGAAAGGTGATTATGGCCTCTTTAAGATTGTGCCAATGGAGCACAAGATCTCATAGGGTCTACCAGTCAGTCAATAAAAAATGTATTAAGTACCTACTGTATTCCTGGCACTGAGGATACAAAAAGAAGCAAAAGGCAGTCCTTGCTCTCAAGAAGCTTACAATCTAATGGGGGAGACAACATGCGAACAAATGTGTACAAAGCAATAAATAGGATAATAGGATAAATAGGAAATAGTTAAGAGGGGAAAGAAGAGGGATTGGGGTTAAGTAGAAAGTGGGATTTTAGTTGGAACTTGAAGCTGAGAGACAGAGATGAGGTGAAGATTCTAGGCATGAAGAACAACCAGAAAAAAATTACCCAGAGTCTGGAAATGGAGCATCTTGTTCATGGAACAGCTAGAAGGCCAGTGTTGCTGGATCAAAAAAGCTTTGAGTCAAGGCCTAGTAACAGACTGTGTCTGTTTGGCTCTGAGGATAAGTTAGACTAAGTACAGAGAGATCCAACATCAGAGGGTTGGCCAACGGGCAATGCCTTTTATAGTTTTGTTTTGTTTTGTTTTGTTTTAGGAACTCATGAAATGTCTCCTAAGGCATGAAGAAAATAGTGAACTGATGGAGGGAAAGCACATGGATGAAAAATAGGTCATGTATTGTTAGAGGTTTAAATCCCAATTCAGGTGCTTACTGACCTTAGGCCTCAGTTTTCACATCTGTAAAAAAAAGAACTGAATGGTCTAAGAGATTCCTTCCGGCTCTAAATCTATTATCTTATCTATAGGAATCCCTTCTAATAATAATAGAATGCATGTAGGGCTTTTAAATTTGCAAAGCACTTTACGTAAGACAACTCATTTAGTCTGGTTTTATGATTAACATTGGAGTATACATCTCTCAGGTCTCTTGAAACAAAAGTTATGGTAAAGTAGATTTCTGTCGGTTCTGTTAAAGTGTTCTGTAAGGCAAGCGCTGGAACTAAACAGGACTGATTTACAGTGGACCAGACAATTGGGGAAAAGAACAAACAGCCCAAACACAACTCACCACACTCTATACAGATGGCCCAAGCATATGCTGTCACGTTGCCAAGGCAACCACAGCTGCTTCTGGGATACTCAGGGAGGGAGAATATACTGAAACACACAGACAAGAGGATGCTGTCAACCTGTCCCCCAGAAAATAGTGAGGAGATCAGAAAGTACCAGATATTTCTACCTGGTGGCATTTGTAAGGCCCTTGAAGGTTTTTCAATGAAAGGGAATCATATGATGATTTTTGCTACCATAGTCTAACCTGTCGCCATAACCTGTGACCCTACTCATGGCATCATGAGCTCCCGATTAGATTGACAATTTTCCCTCCATAAGCCAGAGCAGCGATGAAGAAAGCTTACTACTTTGAGCTTAATCCCTTGGTTGTTAAAATACACTGATGTTTTTATGGTATTCACAGCTGTAGATATCATAACTTCTATTCATCTGGGTGAAAGATGCCTATTAGGCTGTTATTGTTATCAGGACTTAAATTGGAGAGAGGGAGAGATTGAAATCATTCTCTTTATCCTCTTCTCCCTTCAATTCCTTCTCCTATCATCCCCCCACACACCCTCACTCCCTTCCTCTTTTCAGAAGAAAAGGAGAGGAAAGGATTGCAAAGAAGAAAAAGTAACAGCAAAGTGGGAAATTAGGACTACATTCTAGCGTGGTTTTTGCCCAGACTATAAAATGTTAGCGATGAAAAGATCTTTAAAATTCATACTGTCCAGCCATCTCATTTTATGGTAAACTGAGGCCCAGAGTGGTGAAATCATTTGTTTGAGAACATATGAATTTAGATTAGAATCCAACCCCCTAATCCCAGGCTAGTGTTCAATTTGCTATAGGGGAGTGTAACAGAAAGAATTCTGGGCTTAGAGTCAGGCAGTCAAATCCTGTCTCTGACACAGACTAGCAATGTGACTCACTTTACTACTCTATACCTCAGTTTCTCTATCTGTAAAATGACAGTAATATTACCTGCAGCAACTGCTTCCCGTGGTTGTAAGTCTCTAATAATAGTAGCATTTATATAATACCTTAATGTTTGCAGAGGGCTTTACACATATTTCTCGTTCGATTCTCATAACAGCCTTATGAAGTAGGAGGCACCATTATTATCCCCATTCTACAGATAGAGAAAACTGAGTCTAAAAGAAGTTAGCTGACATGTATATGAACATACTGCCAATGAGAGTTGGAGTCAGAATTCAAACTTAAATCTTTCTGAAAAATCTCCATTCACCATGACCTCTAATTATTACCTGAAAATAATACATTAAAGGACTTTGTAGGCTGTAGAGTACTACATAAACGTCAGTTACTACTAATACTACAATTACACCATGCTACCCTTTCTCAAATAGAATGAAGTCTTCCAAATAAGGACCTTGATCTACCCTTATTTTAAGCCTCAACTGTGAGACATTAACTTTTAAAAATAATGTGATAAAATTTCAGCATCTATTATTAGTCAATCAGTAAGCATTTATGTTTTTTAATTCCATACTTTATTATTTAATATTTTTAGTTTTCAGCATTAATTTTCACAAGTTTGAATTACAAATTTTCTCCCCATTTCTACCTCCCCCCCACTCCAAGATGGCATATATTCTGATTGCCCCTTTCCCCAGTCAGCCCTCCCTTCTGTCACCCACTCCCCTCCATCCCCTTTCCCTTTACTTTCTTGTAGGGCAAGATAGATTTCTATGCCCCATTGCCTGTATCTCTTATTTTCCGGTTACATGCAAAAACAACTTTTTTTGAGCATCGGCTTTTAAAACTTTGAGTTCCAAATTCTCTCTCCTCTTCCCTCCTCACCCACCCTCCCAAGAAGGCAAGCAATTCAACATAGTCCACACATGTATCATTATGTAAAACACTTCCGCAATACTCATGTTGTGAAAGACTAACTACATTTCCCTCCATCCTATCCTGTCCCCTTTTATCCAATTTTCTCCCTTGACCCTGTCCCTTTTGAAAAGTATTTGCTTTTGATTACTTCTTCCCCTATCTGCCCTCCCTTCTATCCTTCCCCCTTTTTTAACCACTTCCCCCTACTTTCCTGTGGGGTAAGATACCCAGTTGAGTGTGTATGTTATTCCCTTCTCAGGTCAAATTCAATGAGAGCAAGATTCACTCATTCCCCCTCACCTGCCCCCTCTTCCCTTCCAACAGAACTGCTTTTTCCTGCCACTTTTATGTGAGATAATTTACCCCATTCAATCTCTCTCTTTTTCCCTCTCTCAATATATCCCTCTCTCATTACTTAATTTTATGTTTTTTAGATATCATCCCTTCATATTCAACTCACCTTGTGCCCTCTGTATATATGTATATATATATTTGTATATTCCCTTCAACTCCCCTCATGCTGAGGAAGGTCTCATGAATTACACACATTATCTTTCCACGTAGGAATGTAAATATAACAGTTTGACTCTAGTAAGTCCCTTATGCATTCTCTTTCTTGTTTACCTTTTCGTGCTTCTCTTGATTCTTATGTTTGAAAGTCAAATTTTCTATCCAGCTCTGGTCTTTTCACTGAGAAAGCTTGAAAGTCCTCTTTTATTGAAAATCCATATTTGCCTTGGAGCATTATACTCAGTTTTGCTGGGTGGGTGATTTTTGGCTTTAATCCTAGATCCATTGACCTCCAGAATATCATATTCCAAGCCCTTCGATCCCTTAAGGTAGAAGCTGCTAGGTCTTGTGTTGTCCTGATTGTGTTTCCACAATACTCAAATTGTTTCTTTCTGACTGCTTGCAGGATTTTCTCCTTGACCTGGCAGCTCTGGAATTTGGAAACAATATTCCTAGGATTTTTCTTTTTGGGATCTTTTTGAGGAGGCGATCTGTGGATTCTTTTGATTTCTATTTTACCCTCTGGTTCTAGAATATCAGGGCAGTTCTCCTTGATAATTTCTTGAAAGATGATATCTAGGCTCTTTTTTTGATCATGGCTTTCAGGTAGTCCAATAATTTTTAAATTATCTCTCCTGGATCTATTTTCCAGGTCAGTGGTTTTTCCAATGAGATAGTTCACATTGTCCTCCATTTTTTCATTCCTTTGGTTCGGTTTTATATCTTGATTTCTCATAAAGTCACTAGCTTCTACTTGCTCCAATCTAATTTTTAAGGTAGTATTTTCTTCAGTGGTCTTTTGGACCTCCTTTTCCATTTGGCTATTTCAACCTTTCAAGGCATTCTTCTCCTCATTGGCTTTTTGGAGCTCTTTTGCCATTTAAGTTAGTCTATTTTTAAGGTGTTATTTTCTTCAGTATTTTGGTGGGTCTCTTTTAACAAGTCATTAACTTGTTTTTCATGATTTCATGATTTTCTTGCATCACTCTCATTTCTCTTCCCAGTTCTCTTCCTCTACTTCTCTTACTTGCTTTTCCAAATCCATTTTGAGCTCTTCCATGGTCTGAGACTAATTCATATTTTTTGGAGGCTTTTGATGTAGGTTCTTTGACTTTGTTGACTTCTTCTGGCTGTATGTTTTGATCTTTGTCACCAAGAAAATATTCTAAAGTCTGAGTCTGAATCTGAATCTGTTTTTGCTTGGGATTAGATTGGCAATGTGGAGTGAATAAAAGGGGATGGTGGTGTTGAAGATAATACCAAAGTTGTGAGTGTGGGTGAGTGGGAACATAGTGGTGCTTGCAATGGTAAGGGAGAGGAGGGGGAAAGATGAGCTCATTTTGGTGGAGTTGAAGATGCCTACAGAACATCCAACTTGAAATGTCCAAAAGGCTGTTGGTGATATGATACTGGAGCTCAGGAGAGAGATTGGTGTTGGATATATACTCTGGGAAGCATCTGTATACAGATGGTTATTAAAGCCATGACAGCTGCTGAGGTCACTAAGCAAGACAGTAAAGAGGGAGAGGAAAATGGTATGCAAGGGAAGGAAAGGGAAGGGAGGGGCAAGGAAGGCCATAGTGGGGACACATGTGGGGAGCAGAAAAGTCTCCTTTGCAGAGTCGTAGGCAAGATTTCAGAAAAATCTCCTTGAGTCAACTGTCTATACATTTACACAGTATAGACAATATTTCATGTGAAAAAATACATCTTACTTGGGCAGTGCACGCCTCACATGTAACATAAATTTGTAGTGTAATGTTGAACTAATTGCCCAAAGACTTAAGATAGGGAAGGGAGGAGAGAGCCTCCAAGGCTGTGGTTAGAACCTGGGAAACAGCTGAAGGGTGAAAGGGTTGGAAGTAATGCTTAGGACAAAGAGTCCATCCTCTCAAACTCAAGCAACAGGAAGCTCACATATGGTTCCTGTTTAGGCATAGAGATGAGAAGAGTGGATCACCCACAAAATGTTCCTTTCCTAACTGATTCTCTTCTCAAAAGTGTATACATACATACATACATACATACATACAGACAGACAGACAGACAGACAGACAGACAGACAGACAGACAGACAGATAGATAGATAGATAGATAGATAGATAGATAGATAGATAGATGATAAATAGATAGATATAGATAGATAGATAGATAGATAGATAGATAGATAGATAGATAGATAGATAGATATAGGTATATCAACCGGTGAATCGACACACTCGTTCTGCTTGCCTCATCCTGGGCAATTCCCCAAGCAGATAAATGTTGTGGCATATAGAAGGACCACTCTGTCACAACTTTACTTCTTTACTCAATGGATTTTTTTCCTGTTTATTCATTGTAGATGAGTGAAGCCTAATATTACTTGGGCTGTTCTAGGGGTCAGACCAACTAGACATTTACATGGAGCCTTAGAGATTAAAAAATGCTTTGCTCCAGTTATCTAAGTTAAATTTCACAGAAATCCTGTGAATCAGGTAGTCCAGTTATTATGTCCTCATTTTACAGGTGAAGAAACTAAAGCTCAGCAAATGACCTCCCCAAGGTCACAAAGCTTGTACATGGCAGAATGAAGATTCAAACTCAAGACTTCTGATTCAAGCCTGGGTTCTTTCTGCCACTCAACAAAGGAGGGAAAGTTCTGTAAGGTTCTTGGCACATGAAGGAATCGTGAAAAAAGGAAAATTAGTTTGGGTATTATATTGAATCATCGCTAGCCAGTAACATCTAGACTTGAATAAGAAGTAAGGTTGTGACAAAGGAATTCTTCAATATGTCATGACATTTATCTGGTGGAGAATTGCCCAGGAAGAAAAAAGGAGAGGAAAGAAGAGAGGAGGAGAGGAAAGAAGAGAGGAGGAGGGAAGGAGAGGGGAGGAGAGGAATGTCATTTCGATGGATGAACTATTGTCCCTTAGCAATCATCCCAACACAAGTGGAAAAATCAAAGGGTATGTTCCCACAATACCCTATCCCAGTCAGGCCACACTTGAACTATTGGGTTCACTTCTGGGTCATATTTTAAGAATACTGAGAAACTGAATAGTGTTAAGAAGAGAGTGACTGGGATAATACGGAGGGAAGGGTGCTCAAAAACCATGCAGTGTAAGAACAGATTGAAGGAAGTAGAAGTGCTAAGCTTGGAGAAGGGAAGATTTAAGGGGGACCTGATATCTGTCATCCAATCCTTGAAGGACTGTCATGAAGAAGAGGGATTGGATTTATTCTGTGAGCTCCTAAATTCTCAGGTGGTAGCATGGAGAAGCTGCCAGCAGTTAAATTCAGGGAGCCTAGGTCTGTTTTATTATACCCTGAGGAAACTTAAAAATTCAATTTATTAGAGTCCCTCATCCCCTCAACATTTTGGGTTATCAAAGTAGTATTGTATTTTCCATTTTTATTCAAATCAAATTTTCACTTGGACGCAGTTCAATTTATTTCAGGTCCTTAGCCTAGGCATCAACTGTTTCAGTATCAGCTTCATATCTCTCTCCTGTTCTAAACACTTGAGGGTGCATACCAGGGTTCCCTCAAGTTACTTATAGTCTAATAAAGAAGACTGAACATGGAAATATAAAATTAACATATATCCAAATAAATTCTATGAACATAAAATGTCTCTAAGGAGGAAGGGTGGTAATTCATGTGTAAGTTCATTTTATCTAAGCTGAATTAGAGGCTATGTTAAAAAACCTTGAATCCAGGTTCCAAAATTTTTCTTAAATTCTAAACACAGCTGTGAATAGTTCAATGAGCCTGAATAATTACCATGGAAACCCTAACAGATGGGGGTGGAGGGAGGATAGAAAAGATGAAGAGAGTCAAGGATTTCTGAAAAATTCCTGATGCATCTTAAGACGTTGTATAAAGATGGGAACAGAAAGTCTCATTAACAACACAAAAAAGGAACCAAAAGAAGTAGGAAGAATAGAATAGACTGCAACCGTTTGAAAAGCTAACGTCGTATTGACATTTGGACTAGAAATTCTATAACATACTTCTTAGTGGTTGTGATACAACACAGAAAGTTGTGAGACCTAAAATTATGACAAAAGCTGTAAGACTTTACATAGCGGCTCCAACTTCCCCTCTTCAGCCTCAGACAAGGCATCCACTTTAGCTGGCATTAGTTCTTCTACCTGTGAAAAAGTCCTTAGCACATCTGTCCTCTCTTCCTTTGAGGGATGCCAAGAAAACTGTCAAGATGATATTTACCAACTCCTTTTAAGTTTTCAGAAGATTGGCAAGATATAAATACAAAGTATTAGTGTACTTACAAGCAAAAGGAAGGAAAAGAGAATGAAACCATTTAAATGGCATGGCCCTGGGAACAACTTGACCTTCTGAGTTCCTTTATCACCCATTGGAACCAGTTCTCCTGCCTCTGTTCCCCTGTCAAAAGGTATTTTTCCGGCTCATGGCTGTCTGCCCAATTTTCTTTGTTTGCTACACAGAAGCTGTACAAAACCTTTCCTGTTAACCTCTCATCAGCAAAGTCCTACACTTCCCTCAGGCGTTCAAGGGCACAGGTGATGGAAAGGAGTTTCAAAGGTGCCTCTTGTGGATGGGTAATATTACTTCTCTGTGGTGTTCTCTCCACTGAAGCCAAAAGGCAATGGATTTTTCATGTGCCCCTGAGGAACGTGGGGGCTTCTGGGGAAGGAGGATGGCTCTTTCCTTTCCTAAATTACGGCTCATCAAGGTGCTCTCTTCTTTCTCACCTGTATTGGCCCCTTTGCATGGTAGAGGTCACAGTTTCGCAGACTGATTCTGAGAAATGAGAGGGGGGAGGGGGAGAGGGAAAGGGAGAGAGGAGGAGGGAAGAAGATAGAGAGTCAGAGAGAGAGAAGGGGGATGGAGACAGAGAGAAACAGAGGGGAGGAAGACAGAGAGACAGAGATACAGAGACAGAGACAGAGAGACAGAAACATGTGATAACTTTTTCCATGATGGACTAACAAACAAAGCAATTCCATAAACTGCTCTGACATCAATATTAACATACAAACATATATATATGTATATGTATATACATACATATACATATATATATATGTATATATATATATATATCACAGGGATTTTAATAAATCTTAATACTCATCCTGCTGCCTTCAGGAAAGACTGCATCTAACCTTCCAAGATGATTAGGTAACCCTGTCCTCATCCTTTCCACTGAGATATGCTGTCTTCAAAGGCACTCTCCCACATTCCCCAAATATGATAGCACTTTGTTGCTGGTCTCCCTTGTCACCCCAAATCCTACCATCCCATTTGGTGATTTTAATATTTGTCTGGAAATCAATATTTAGACCTTCATCACTTCTCTCCTGGACCAGTGCAATAGCATCCTCATTGTCTCCCTGTCTTAAGTCTCTCCCTTCTTCCATTCATACTTCATACAGCTAACAAATCAATATACACAGATCCGGTCTTATCACTCTCCATTCATAAAGCATCTCCGACCCTCCATTGCCTCCAAAGATAAAATACAAACTTTTCCATTTAGCACTTAGAGCCCCTCACAATCTGGCTATCTTTTCCTGGTTTATTGCATTATTTCTCACCTTAGAGGCAGCTAGGTAGCACAGCGAATAATAGAGCTGGGCCTGAAGTCAAGAAGATCTGAGTTCAATTCTGCCCTCAGACACTTAGTTGCTGTGAGATGTCAGATAAGCCATCTAACCTCTGCCTCAGTTTTCCCACCTGCAAAATCAGAGTAATGGTAGCATTTATCTCACAAGGTTGTTGTGAAGATCAAATGAGATAATATTGTAAAGCACAGTCCCTGGCATATAGTAGGTGCTTAATAAATGCTTATTTATATACTCTATGTTCCAACCAAATCAACATAATAATAAGAATATTTATATAGCATTTTAAGGTTTGCAAAGAGCTTTATAAATATCCCCTCATTTAATCCCCACATCAACTCTGGGAAGTAGGTGCTATTATTATCCTGATTTTATAGAGGAGGAAACTGAGGCAGACAGAAGTTAAGTGACTTGATCTAAGGTCACCCAACTAGAAAGCACCTGAGGTAGGATTTGAATTCAGATCTTCCTATATCTAGAGTGTTTGCCATTTCTTTCTCCAGATCATGTTACAGATGAGGAACTAAAGCAAAGGGGAGGGGGAAGACTTGCCCAGGGTCACACAGCTAGTTAAGTGTCTGAGGCCAGCTTTGAACTCAGGAAGATGAGTCTTCATGACTGAGCCTGGCATTCTATCCACTGGGTCACCTAACTGCCCTAGATGTAGGACTCTTTGGATCCTACAGTCCCTCTACACCCTGATTACTTTTATTTCCCTCTTTTCATACTCTTGCCAAAAAGATGATTTTATGGAGAACTCACAGGGCAAGCATTCACATGGTGGTCAGAAAAAATGATACAAGGACACTCTCAAGGTCTCTCTGAAGAACTTTGGAATTGATTTTTGAGATGGGGGACACTGGCACAGGATAGCTCTGCATGCAGAGAAGATGCTGTGCTCTAGGAGCAAAGCAGACTTGAAACAGCTCAAAAGAAAGGCAAGATGTGCAAATTTAGAGAATCCACCCCAAATGTTCACATGGACTCTTTGTGTCAGACCTGTGGTAGAGCATTTCAAGCTCTTATTGGTCTGATCAGCCATAGTCCAACACACTGAAACTTGACTCTAGCATAATGATATCATTTTGATCCTCTTCAAGCAGGAAGGACAACCACTCTTTCCTGTTCTAAGGCACTGTCCCACCTTTGCATTCTTTGGTTTGTTATGTTTCTGTTCTCCTTGCCCAACTAATACCTACACCTCCTTCATCCCCCCCATTATTAGCCTTCTCACCTGATCCTCAATTGCTAACAGAGCCTTTATTAATTCCTGCTATCTAACACCAACCATATGGTAACCCTTTTGTTTAATCCTGTTTGCTTCCATCTTTACACTCTATTCAGTCTCCCCCACCCCAACCTGTCCCAAATGAGCTCTTTCCTCCGGTCCCCCAATCCCCGCCCGGCTAAGCACACACAGCCCTGCTCCATGTTCTAATCAGATGAACTTGTCTCTTCCTGGACCTCCATCCATTTTCATCTATCCTCACCTCCCCAGTCTCGTTACTTTGAGGACCCCCTTATCAAGCATAACCTCTAGAAATGGACCTGGGAATACACCAGTGAGAGCAGAAACCCTGCTCTCTGTGTTTCAGCCAGCACTAAGTAGCAATTATGTGTGCACAAAATACAGGCTGACTTCCCTACGGAGAAGAACAGATAAAGGTGGGAGAAATACTGTTCTCCTCTCTATCTGAAAGAAGTAAGTGCTCCTAGAACCAACAGAAAAAAGGGGGGCCTCAAGGGGAAAACAAAAGTGAGAACCTAAGCTAAAGAGGGCAGAGGAGAATCCTAACTAGTGCCAGGAGTCTGGAAGAATGTTACCCAGAGAAAGAAGGAGAAAAAAAAAGACCAGTGAACTTTTGGAGTGATGGGAGGGAAATGAGGTATTGCATTGTCTCTGAGATCGAAAGTGAGAAAAATGTGGCATTGCATTGTCTCAGAGATCTAAAGTGAGAAGGAAGTGCAGAGGGCAAACCAAGTCCAGGAGAAGAAAAATGACTTCTCCAAGGTCACAAAGGAAATAAATACCAGAGGCAGGATTTGAACTGAGGGCCTCTGACTCCCCAGCCAGGGTTTTTTCCACAGTACTAGGCTGCCTCTAGCTTCTCAGAATATGCTTTGAGCTGGACTCTCTAAGGACAGAAAAAAGTGCTCTTGTTCTATGGAGTGAATGTAGTGATATACAGAGGAGAGCAAACATGAAGAATTCCCTCTGATCCTTTAACACAATTCCTCTGTCACTCAATGGATAAATCCTAGGGAGTTGCCTGAGGCACACCAAGGTTTGGTGACTTGCCTAAGATCTGAGAGCTTGTAAATGTCAGGAGGTAGGATTTGAACCTGGGTCTTTCTGACCAAGATGCCCCTATGGAGTGATGATAGCGATTAGAGCAATAGCTGCTGGAAAACCAAGTCATCTCCTCCCATTTGCTAGCGCCCCCTAGAGGACTTGCTGAAACCACAAGCCCCAGTTCTCTTGACTTCGCTGCTCATTGCGTAAGGTTCTGAGCTACATTACCTCAATCTTCTCGACCGCTTTGTGAAATAAATATTATAGGTGCTATTATGCCCATTTTACAGATGAGAAAACTGAGGTTAGGAGATGTTAGGTGATTTTCCCAGGATCACTCAGTTAATAAGAATCTGAATGCCAGCTCTTCCTGCAACCAAGTTGAGCAGCTTTATCAGCTATGCTACCACTGGCGAGGGTCCTCAGGTGCCAATAGCTTAGAAGACAGACCCACCTGATTGCAAGAGGTGGGAGGCAGCTCTCTGTGGAGAGAAATCCATTTTTATCTTGGTATTAACAATCAGGAGAGAAGTTTGTCTTCCCAGGGCACATAGTTAAATATGCCCACAAGAACAATTTCTGGTGAATCAAATGAGATCCTTCCAGGAAGGCATTTGAGAAAGCATTCATAGGGATTATAAGACCTAATTTGACCATGCCGCATCCTTGCTCAATAACCTCCCATGGCTCCCTATTGCCTCTATGATATAATATGAATTCCTCTGTTTGACTTTTAAAAAACCCTTCATAACTTGGCCATGACCTAACTTGCAGCCTTGTTACTATAACACTCCTCCACGATCCAGACAAGCTGGACTTCTGTGTATTCCTCACATAGGTCACTTCATTTATTCTGTCTAGTTTGTGCTAGCCACCTAAGTGGTACAGTGTAAGGACAAGCAAAGTGGGACTTTTTATTTCTTTTGTTTTGGAATGCTTCTCAGCACTAAGGCAATCAAATGCCTTTGATTGAGTCTTGCCTTTGTTTGTAGAAAGGCCCACACGTTCTTTTGCTAACTAGGTCACAAGAGGTGTGAAGCCCTCAAGAGGTGTAAAGTACTCTGACCCTGAAGAAGTGTATATATACTCTGAGGTTAGCATTTTGCTTTGAGGCTCACTCATTGGAAGAGTGTTGGTGTGGAGACTCTGTGAAGCTCTTAAGGAGCCCCCTGGCTTTGAAAAACCCAGATGTTGGTGCTTCTCTCTCTGTTAACTATGTATGTAATGCCTTAGACAGACAGCAAGAAGCCTGCCTGCTGATTTGTGTTATTTTTCTCTGTTTATATGATTTCTGCTTGTAATTTCTGTTCATGTTTTCTCTGAAGTTCAGGGTGCTGACTTTATCCCCTGAACTAAGTGAATGGTATATGTATATTTATTTAAAGTAAGATTGTTAACCCCTGAAAGTTGCTCTTCTTAGAAAAGCAGATCAAAGAACCTGTGCTGGCAGCCCTCCTGTGTGCTCTTGTTGTTGGTCTTGTTGGTCTTTCACCTCCACACTAGCTGCTATCAACATTGTTGTTATATACAGTGAACAGAGTGCTGGACCTGTAACTCAGGAAGACCTGAGTTCGAATTCTGCCTCACTTATTAGCTGTGTGACCCTGACCAAGTCACCCTAACCTCTGTCTGCCTCAGTTTCCCTGTCTGTAAAATGGAGATAATAATGCCAGCTACCTCTCAGGGCTATGGAGATTGGATGAGATAATATTTGCACAGGGCTTTGCAAACCTCAAAGTTTTATTATTATTGTGCCAGGAACGTCCTCCCTCCTCACCTCTGGTCATAGAATCTCTAACTTCCTTTAATATCCAGTTCAAGCAATACATAATGACTTCCCTGATATCCCTCAACTAATAATCTCCCCACAACTTTTATGTGTTATCTTATTATCTTATTATATATTATATTATAATATCATATACCTTTATGTGTTGTCTCCCCAGATAGACTGTGGGATCCTTAAAAGTAGGAATTGTTCTGGGTTTTTTTTTGTCTTTGCATCTCTAGAACCTAGTATAGGGCCTGGCCCATAACAGGTGCTTAAAAAATGCTTGCTGAATAATTGGTTAAGGTATAGGTGATGTTTTCATCACTCCTACCTATTAAAGTAGATGTTTTAAAAGGGAAAGATGGATAAAGGAAATGAATAGCTAGTCAAGAGGATGATGACAAAGAAGGGAGCTTGGTTCTTAAGTTGCCCTTAAGATGCAGAAATGATGGACTCTTGGCTGGGGAAGAAACACCTCCAGTGATAGATGGTGAGTATATATATATATATATTTGCCTGGAGAGCTGAAAATCTGATTGAGAGGATTTTAAGCTGAAAATGGAGAGAGCAAACTGCCCCACATATATCCACTATGACAAATACCACGGAGAGCAACAGACATCACAAAAGACAAAAAATATCAATGGAGAGACCCAGGAATTCACAGGAGGCATCATTCAAGAGCTAAAAGAAGAATACACCCATGTCCTTCATGTCCAAATGAATAGAGTATGGGTAATAAAATAAACTCTTAATACAAAGAGTTAAATTGGTCTCAGATTCTGTAGTCTTGGTAGGATGCAATTAATGAATAGAAAATTGCAATAGCAATGCATTTCTCATTCAAAAGGAAAAGATTAGATTCAACAATAAAAAACATTTGTTACAAGCCTTTCCTGTACAAGGCTCTATGGTAGGGCCTTGTACATCAACCTCTTTGACCTCATTCCCTACTTGGGCATACAAAGATAGTTGTAAATAGTCCCTGTCCTCAAGGAATTTACATTCTAGATTAGTAAATATTATTTATTTTGAAGAGGGAAAAGGCACTCCCCAGAGGAAAGATAAGCAAAGGCTCTCTAGCTGAGGCTTAAAAGAAGACAAAAATTCTTAAAAGTAAAAGTTAGGAAGGATTCTGGACATTTCAGATAACCAAGGCATGGAAACAGGATCTGAAATGCAAAGCACAGGAAAGTGCTAGCAGGCCAGAACATAGTCCATCAATGTGAAATAAAGTAAAATGGAGTCAGATTGCAGAAAGCCCTAAGCACCAGGCTAAAGTGCTTGGGTTTTAACCCATAGGCAATAGAGAGCAAATGAAGATTGTTTTTTCCAGAATGGGAGTGACATAGTTAGATCTATAACCTAGGAAGATTATTTTAGGGGCTGTTTGCAAAACAGATTGGATAAGGGAGGCTGCTCTAGTAGTAAGATCAAAGATGATAAGTACCTGACCTTGGATAGTAGCCATGTGTAATGGAAAGCAGGGTGGGACTTTTTGCTGTTTTTTTCTGGGTGCTGACTTTTTCCCTTGAACTAAGTGAATGATATATGTATTTTTAATTAAAGTCAGGTTGTTAACTCCTTAAAGTTGCTTTCCTTAGAAAAGCAGATCAAAGGACCTGTGCTAGCAGCCCTCCTATGTGCTGGTGGTGTTGGTCTTACACCTCCACAGCAGCTGCTAGTAGCATTGTTGTTTCACCATGTTACTGAAAAGAAGGAATGAATGAGAGTTATGCTTTAGAGAGGGGTGTTGAAAGAGCAAGAAGTAAACAGATAGGCACAGCCAACAGAGAAGAGAGACACACACAGAGATCCAGAGAAAGAATAAGGTTAAGAATTATTCTGAGGTTATGATTCTAGATCACTGTGAAATTGCAGAATCTCCAAAGAAACAGGGAAGTTTGGAAGAAAAGATTTTCAGGTAAGATAATGCCTTTTGTTTTGGACTGGTTGAGTTTGAGATGCTGATGGGATATCCTGTAACATAGTATGTGCCTAATAAATCCTTATTAATTGACTGATGGTGAAGGACTGGAGTTTAGGAAAGAGAATAGAGCTGGATATACCGATTTGGGAACGGTCTGAATAGAGTTGAAAATTGAACCCATGACAGTAGATGGCAGTGCCAAGAGAAAATAGGGAGAAAATAGAAGAGCCAAGGGCAGTTCTTTGTGGGTCCACCCTCACCTAGGAGACAGAAGTTGGATGAAGGTCCAAAAAGAAGACTGAGATGGAGTAATTAGACAGATAAGAAAAAAATGCAAACTAGAAGGGAGTACTGTCATAGAAGTCAGGAAAGTATCCAAAAACAGTGACATACTGACAGTGTCAGAAGCTTTAAAAAGGTCAAGCAGGATAAAGCCTAGGAAAAAGCCCATCAGATTTAGCAGTTAAAAGAGTGTTTGATGGCCTTAGCCAGAGATAGAATGGGGAGGATCAGAGGTCAGAAGATCAGATCCAGAAGGGAGACATTGAGAAGGGGGAGATGAGGCCACAGATGGAATAGGCATAGAAAACTTCTATGAGTTTGGCTGTGAATTGTAGGCAAAGTAATAGGCTGAGAACAATTTAGAATATAGAACAATACATCGAAAGCCTGGCAGGGTCAAGTGAAGGTGTAATTAATGATGGAAAAGGCCTGAGTTCTTTTTGGCAGCAGGAAATGAGCTGTGAGATTAAGTAGAGATTGAAGATGAAAGGGAGATAAAGGGAATCATCAAAGATATAGGTACCCAAAAGAACCTGGAGGGGATAGAATCAAGGATTTAAGTAGCGACTTGCCTTTACAAAGGAGCAGGTCCATCTCTTTCTAAGAGAATAGAGAAAAGTAGGGAAAATGAAGGATAATGTAGAAAGGTTTTAAGGTATAGAATAAGGGAGACGAGGGAGCTCATTGCCTCAATTTCCTCAGTAAAGCAGTAGGCAAGGACCTCAGATCACGGAAAACAGGAGGACCGCCACAAGGTGGTGCCTAGGTGATGCAGTGGACAGAATCCTTGAATCAGAAAGATTCATCTTCCTGAGTTCAAATCCAGTCTCAGACATTTATTACCTGTGTGACCCCTAGGCAAGTCACTTAACCCTGTCGACCTCAGTTTCCTCATCTGTAAAATAAGCTAGCTGGAGAAGGAAATGGCAAGCCGTTCTAGTGTCTTTGCCAAGAAAATCCCAAATGGGGTCAGGAAGAGTCTGAAATGACTGAACTGAACCACAAGATTGGAGAAGGCCAAATGTTGTGCTCTTTTTTTATGAAAGAAAGCAGAGGCTGCTAACTCTAGGCCAACGAACTCGATATCAACTTATGTAAAAATTCAAGAATGAAATCACTAAAGAGTTGGTTAATGAATACCCAGCCTATGACTCTGCCTATGCAACACTGGACAGGTCACAACTTCCATTGGCTTTAGTCTCCTTTATAAAATAAAGGGGCTAGCTAGACAATATGTTCTCTGAGATCTCTTCCAGATCTAAAGACATAATCTTATGATCCTATGATCTACAAAGAGAAGCAGTGATTGCAAAGATCCAACATGGTTTCATCAAGAGTTAGTCACGCCCATCTAAACTTATTTGGTTTTTTGACAAGGTTACTAAACTGGCATATGAAGGGAATGCTGCCAACATAGTTTGGCTAGACAGTAGCAAAACTTTTGATAAAGTATCTCTACTATTTTTGAGGAGAAGATGGAGAGATGTGGGGCAGAAACTAATACAGTCCAGAGCTACTTGATTGGCTGGATTCAAAGAACAGTTGCTGATGGTTCAGTATCACTGCCACAGGAGGTTTCCAGTGAAGTTCCACCAGGGATCTGTGTTTGGCCCTGAGCTATTCAGCATTTTTGTCAATGAACTAACTAAAAGCATAGATGGACACATTCATCACATAGATGACACATCACACACTCAATGAACAAGTCAGAGTCCAGAGTCAGATTGTGACAGGTTAAAGCATTGGGGTTGAATCTAATAAAGTGAACCCAATATCATGAAATATAAAGCCTTACCCTTGGGTACAACCAAGCAACTTCAGATCCAAGATGGGGGAGGCATGGTTTGAAAGTAATTTGTCTGAAAAACATCTGAGGGTTTTCATGGTCTTGTATAGAATAATAGCTCAATATGAGACAGCAGTGTGATAAGGCAGCCAAAAGAGCTCCAATAACACCATATTGAACTGCAATAAGAAAATCATAGCTTCCAGGAATAACGACCTTATAGTTCTACTGTACTCTGCTATCATCAGAATTCATTTCAAGTATTGTACTGTATTCAGTTCTGGGCACCATTGAGAAGCTGGAGGGTGGCCAAAGGACAGCTAGGATGGTGAAGAGCCCTGAGTCTATATCATACGAGATTTGATTGAAGGAACTGGGAATGTTTAGGTTAGAGAAGAGAAATCTCAGAGTGGATATTCTGAAGAGCTATCACATGGAGGAGAGGTTAGTTCTGTTTGGCCCTAGAAAGCAGAAACAAGAGCAATGGGTGAAGGTTTCAACAAGTCAAATATAGACTTGATATCTGAAAAAAAAATTCCCAACAAAAGGGAAATAGACTGCCTTGAGCTATAGTGGGAAGGCTTCCCTGAGTCCTCAAGTAGAGGCTAGATGACCCTTGTCAGATATGTTCTTGTGGGGATTTCTTTAAGATATTAGTTGGGATAGATGGCAGCTAAGATCCCTCTCGGCTCTCAAATTCTGTAATTCTGTGATATGTAGGGGACTTAAGAAGAAGAGAACAGCTGCTTTGGGGAATATGAGAGAGTCAGTCAGGAAAGACTAACAGATTGCTATGTGGCAGTGAAGGCCCAGTTGAGATTAGACAACATAAATTTGTAGAGGACCCAGTTGGCACAATGATGTTACTTTGCTCAGAGCCTTATGAGTTGGAGCAGAAAAGGCAAACTCTTACCTCAAGGTAACCCAGGGTTGGAATTTGGCATTTGCGAGAAGCAATAGGACAGGGGCAAAAGTTATTCAGTCGTAGAAAATGGTATACAGTTTAAATGATTATACAACTGTTATAACTATAAGGTTAAGACATAAAGGGAGGAAAATGAGATAAGAACAAGAATGACAAGCTAAAAGATGAGCTGGGGATTTAAAATAGGGAGCTGAAAGCTAGAAGAATAGAGAGGAATGGAGATACTGGAAGGATCACTGACATCAAATAATAAATTTAGGAGGTGTGAAGCAGAGGGAGGAATGATAAGACAGGAATTTATGATCAATGAGGGAGTTAGGATTTTAATATCAAGGAGGTGGCACTTTTATGGGTGATGGTGAGATCTAAGGTATGACCATCTCTGTGAGTGGTTCATATGGAATGATAAATTATCAGGGTTGCAGGAACTGATTTATTTGAAGGCCTGGGTGTTTGAGGGGATGTTAATGTGTATATTGAAGTTTGGGTAGGGATTGGAATGTCCTTAGGGGTTGGAAGACTGTAAGCCAGGTACTGAACTTCTTGACCAAAGTGGAAGAATGAGATGAACAGGAAGACATAGACAGAAGGATTGAAACTCATAGAAAGTGATTTTTGTGTGATTCTGGTAGAGGTAGGGTATAGAAATTGTAGTAAAGATAAAAGAGTAGCAAGGATAAGGTATGCCTACTTCTCTTGGCCCACTTCAGGAAGAGACATGAGAGAGGGAGCACCCAATGCTGGAGATAGTGGCCAGGGATAGTTTCTTCTGGAGAGAACCAAGTTTCTATAAGTGTAAGAAGATAGAATGTCATAAGAAAGATTTAGGACAAAGGAAAGTTTGTTAATGATAGAAAGAATTTCAGAGGGCACAATGAAGGGTAGAGAAAGGAAGGAACTAAGGAGTGGATCTGAGCTCTATGCAGATGAAAGACTGGACAGTGTCAATCTGTTTTCTCTTCATACCTCAGGGAAAAAGAGATTGAGCCAGCAGAAAGACTGACTCTATGTTGGTGAATACTTGGTGATCAGATACCAAAAGGACTGACTGAACTCAAACTCATCTTTTGCCTCCTCTCAAGATGGTGGGACCACACACTGAAATGATAGCAAACATATGGGAAAGGCACATGGCTCCTGGTCAGTCTTGGAGTATGAGGTATTGGTCCTGAATAGGGACCTTGTGACAAGAGGCCTGGTGTCTGGACCCTTGACCTTACAAGGGGCTAACTAGACAATGTGAAGAAAAAACAGATAGTCAGTTCCTCCACCTTTGAAAGTAGGTTTCAGAGCAAGGAGACTAACAAATCCAGTTCCTGACAGGGGCCAGGGTTAGAGTCCCAGATTTGGATGCCAATGATGGGTGAAGGGAGGAGGAGGTGCTAGGTAAAGACTCTTGGTGTCAATGAAGGCTTCCATTTTCTTGAGTACCTGATGGTGATGGACAGCTAAGGCATGGGTCAGTGATACAGGGCAGAGTAGATACAGCCTACAAGGCAATAGAACCTGGGCAGTAATGATAGTATAATCACTAATAGTGTGTACTGTTTTGAGGTTTGCAAAGGACCCTCACATTTGACCTTCACAAAACTGTGAAGTAGGTGCTGTTATTACCCACATTTTACAGACGAGGAAATTTGGGATTAAAGGTTATACGGCTAGCTTCCACTTGCTCCAATTTATTTTTTAAGGTGGCGTTTTCTTCAGTGGTCTTTTGGAACTCCTTTTCCATTTGGATAATTCTGCCTTTCAAGGCATTCTTCTTCTCATTGGCTTTTTGGAGCTCTTTTGACATTTGAGTTAGTCTGTTCTTTAAGGTGTCATTTTCTTCAGTATTTTTGGGTCTCCTTTAGCAAGTCATTGACTTGTTCTTCATGGTATTCTTCTATCACTCTCATTTCTCATCCCAATTTTTCCTCTACTTCTCTTACTTGCTTTTCCAAATCCTTTTTGAGCTCTTCCATGGCCTGAGCCCAGTTCATGTTTTTCTTGGAGGCTTTTGTTGTAGGCTCTTTGACTTTGTTGACTTCTTCTGGCTATGTGTTTAGATCTTCTTTGTCACCAAAAAAGGAATCTAGAGTTTGAGTGTGAGTCTGCATTTGAGTCTGAGTTCATTTTTGCTGCCTATTCATGTTCCCAGCCAACTGCTTGACCCTTGAGCTTTTTGTCAGGATACGACTGCTTGTAGAGTAGAGAGTACTTTGTCCCAAGCTTTAGGGTCCAAGCGCTGCTGTTTTCAGAGCTATTTCTACTCCACCATCACCCCAGGCTCTGTCACCACAGCACTCCTCCTCCCCCAACAACCGCCAACCAGGACAGCAGTACAGCTCCAAGCAGGGCACAGCAAGAGAATCTGCCTTTGTGCTCACAAAGCACTTCTTGCACTCCGCTCTGATCCACTGCTAGATTCCTCCCACCATGTGAGCCAGGGACTTGGGAAGCAGCTGACACTGTAGCTCTGGAAGCAGTCTCAGGATTTTCCTGCTGCTGCCACCGCTACCACTATACCACCTCTAGCACCCCCAGGGCTGGTGATTGGACTGCTCTGAACTCAATTCCACAGTTTCCCTCTAACCTGTTTTTTGGCATTTGTGGGTTGAGAAGTCTGGTAACTGCTACAGCTCACCGATTCATGGCCCCAAGTCTTGTCCCGGCTGGCTGACTCTGGGTCTGGTCTGTCCTGGCTGGGCTGCGCTCCACTCCCAGCACTGTGTGATAGACCCTTCCCAGTGACCATCCAGGCTCTCCAGTGCTGGAGACTTGTTTCCCTCTGCTATTTTGTGGGTTCTGCAGCTCTAGAATTTGTTCAGAGCCATTTTTTACACATGTTTGGAGGGATTTGAGGGAAAGCTTAAACAAGTCCCTGCTTTCCTGTTGCCATCTTGGCTCCGCCCCACTCTGAGCTCAACATTTCTTACAGCACAATAATATTCCATCACAATCATACCACAACTTGTTCAGCCATTCCGCAATGGATTGGCATCCCTGCGATTTTCACTTCTTTGCTACCACAAAGAAAGCTGCTATAAACATTTTAGAACATACAGGTTCTTTTCCTTTTTCCCTAATTATCTTCAAAAATAGGCCAAGTAGTGATATTGCTGGGTCAAAGTGCATAGGTAGTATAATAACTCTTGGGGGAAATTCCAGATTGCTCTTCAAAATGGTTGGATCGCTTCCAATTCCACCGACAATGAATTAGTGTCCCAATTTTTCCACTTTCCCTCCAACATTTATCACTTTCCCCTTCTATCATTTTAGCCAGTCTGGTAGGTACAAAATGATATCTCAAGGTTGTTTTAATTTGCATTTCTCTAATCAATAATGATTTAGAGCATTTTTCATATGACTATAAATTGTTTTGATTTCTTCATCAGAAAACTGCCTGTCCATATCCTTTGACCATTTATTAATTGGATAATGACTCATATTCTTATAAATTTGACAAAACTCTTTATATATTTTAGGTGTGAGACCTTTATCTGATAAACTGTCTACAAAAATTTTCCCCAATTTTCTCCTTTCCTTCTGATCTTAGTTACATTTGTTTCATCTGTACAAAAACTTTTTAATTTAGTGTAATCGAAATTACCCATTTTACACCTAACTTTGCTCTCTATCTCTTGTTTATTTATAAATGGTTAGCCTATCCATGACTTGGCTTAAGTAATATGTTTCGTGTTCTTCTAATTTTTTTGTAACTTCTAAATCCACAAATCCATTGAGCTTTTCTCAGTCCTTATCCTCTTTGGCTTTCTGTGTAACTGATTCTCTCTCTCTCTCTCTCTCTCTCTCTCTCTCTCTCTCTCTCTCTCTCTCCCTCTCCCTCTCCCTCTCCCTCTCCCTCTCCCTCTCCCTCTCCCTCTCCCTCTCCCTCTCCCTCTCCCTCCTCTCTCTCTCCCTCCTCTCAGCTTCCATGTTTCTGCTTCATTACCATTCCTCCTAGTAAGCAAGATTCAAAACCTCAAAGTTCCTTTTGACTCTTCCAACTCCCTCACCATGCACCCCACATTCACACCTCATTGTCAGATCCTGTCAGTTCTATGTCCACAATATCTCTTGTATCTGCCCCCCTCCTCTCCACTTCCATGGCTACTACCCTGCTGGCTCAGCCCCTTTTTCACATCTCGCTGGATCCATTACAATAGCCTCCTGCTAGTCTCCCTTTTCCCAGGTTTTCCTCCTCCAGTAATTTTTCCAAATAGCAGCCAGTCCTAATATGTGTGATCACGTTACTCCCTACTCAGAAACCTTGTGTGGTTGCCTTCAGGATAAGACACAAATTCCTTAGTCTGGCATTTAAGACCTTCTACAGTCTGGCTCCAAACTTCCTTTCTGGACTCATTTCATGCTGCTCCCCTTATTTGACATTTCAACCAAACTGAACTACCAGCTCTTCCTTGGCTTCATCCTCTAATCTTGCACTTCCTAGCTTATTGGACAAAAACATCTACCGTGTTGAATCCTCTTCCTTCAAGGCACATCCCAGGGTCCAGCTTCTTCCTTGAAGCCTCTTCAGATCCCCGCTGCTGAAAATGGCTTCTCTTCCCTCAAAGCATTATTTTTTTTTTACACTTTGGATTTTCCTTTGTCTTCCTCACATTAAGCAACATCACCAAGCATTTTAAAGCTCTTCATAATCTGGCCCTTTCCTTCCTTTCCATTCATCTTATACTTCATTCCCCTCTGAGGGATCCAGGGATATCCACCATCTTGGTATTCCTTGCATGCACCCTCCATGCCTTTTAACAGGTTGGCCCCTTTCCCTGATATATTCTCTCTCTTTTTCACATCTGCTTCCTGGCTTTCCTGGTTCCCTTCAGGATTCATCTCAAATTACACCTTCTGTAAGAGGCCTTTCCAGTCCCTCCCCTATTCCCTTCATTACCTCTTAAATTACCTCCCATTTGCACTCTATTTATCTTCTATGTACAGAGTTGTCTACATGTTGTCTTCCCCATGAGAATGTGAGTTCCCTGAGGCCAAGGGCCCTGTTTTCACCATTCTGTCCTCAACACTTAGCACAGTGCCTGGCACATAAAAGATGCTCCTTAAATGCTTGCCGATACGAGTGCCTACTTTTCATCATACTTACTTGTGTATATATTGTATCTTTCCTATCAGACTAGAAGCTGCTTTGGGGCAAGATGGGTTCTGTTCTACCTTCATATCCCTATGCCTACCATGGCATGGTGCCTTGCATAGCCAATCTGTAATATCTGCAAAGCACTTTACAAATATCATGTCATTTCACCCTCCCAACAGCCCTGGGAAGTATGTGCTATGGTTATATCCATTTTTCCCATCGGGAAATTGAGACAGAGCTTGTCACTTGCCCAGAGATAGACACGTACTAGAACCGGCTCTTTTGGGCTTTCGAGTATGGGCATATCATTTCAACATGATCATTTATATCTCAGAAATCAGTAATTGCTAAAAATAAGAGCTTGATTTATTGTTGTTGATAGTCTAGATTTAAGAAAATGTTAATAGCCTTAAAAGTGAGTGTATATATTTCTTTTTCTAGGAAAGACTAATTGTTGAACATTTACCAACACATCCCTCTATTGCTGTATAAACATTGCTCGAGCTCAGCAAGAGTAAGAGAGAAGACTCAGGCAATGAAGTCATCACCAGCCTGGTGACTGTATGATAATAATTATAATAACAGGTATTTATAGTCTATAGCTTTATAGTTTACGAACAACTTTCTGTCCATTATCTCATTTGAGCCTCATACCACCCTATAACCACCCCAAGCTCAGCAGGAGTACAAGAGAAGACTCAGGTAATGAAGTCATCACCAGCCTGGTGACTGTATGATAATAATTATAATAACAGGTATTTATATATAGCTTTAAGGTTTACAAACAACTTTCTGTCCATTATCTCATTTGAGCCTTATAACACCTCTGGTCACTCAACTAGTGTTTGTGGCCAGATTTGAACACAGGTCTTCCTGACTCTAGGTACAGTGCTCCATCTACTGTATCACTGATTCACTTTAAAAGCATGTGCTGAATTGAATAATTAGTGTAAATAATGTCATTAATAATCATAATAAAAGATAGCTTTTAAAATCATAGAAAGCGCCTGTATATGTGTGTCAGTGAGAGAGCATGTTAAGTACCTGTGATGCCAAGGCTTGAAATATTACAGCTTCTCAATAATGCCCGACCGTTCTCCAAGGTCCTTTCCAGCTGCAGCATTCTCAGCTTCTAAGCTCTTGCCATGAGTACTTATCCCCAACCTGAGCAAACAGCCAGTAATTTTTCAGATGGAACACTGCAGTAATGTAAAGATATTATGTCGTTATGGCACACGTATCTCCATTGCCGACTTGTAATCAGCCTCATCTTACTCATCGCACAAACTTTAAGACCATTTGAAGGAGACACGGGCTTCTGGACATTGGGCAAAACAAAAATCACAAGTTAGGGCGTCACTCCATTGCTTACATAGTGCCTCCTGGGTAGAAACTCAGAGGGGCGATGTGATTGCAAAGATTGTAAATTGGCTTCAGTAATCAGCCCCCCATGAAGCTTTGCTTTCCTATATATTCATGTAAATAACAAATGCATCTCTTGACAGAGAAAGAAAGAAATTATTGGCTCTTTAAGACAAAGGTCAAGGTGTGTATAGACTGGAGCAAGGCATTTGGCCCACTTAGACTTTGGCTTTCTCATCTGTAAAATGAAGGTATTGACCTCTAACTAAAATCCCTTCTGGCTCTAAAATTCTTTGAATGAGAATTAGATTTCTGCCACTTCTGATGCCTTTTATTCAGTTGATGCATGTGCATCGTTATTGCCGTGAGAGATGAGTAAGTCCCCATATCCAATGGGATAACCACATGTTTGGTTTCAATCATTTTTCAGGCGTGTCTGACTCTTCGGGACCCTGTTTGGAGTTTTCTTGGCAAAGATACTGGAGTGGTTTGACCTTTCCTTCTCCAGCTCATTTGCCTGATAAGGAAACTGAGGCAAACAGGATTAAGTGACTTACCCAGGGTCACACAGCTAGTAAATGCCTGAGGCTGGATTTGAACTCAGGCCTTCCTGTCTCCATTCCTAGGGAGGCTAAGACCCTGGCTTAAGTCTCCAATTCTACCCCTAGTTTTATTATGTGACCTTGGACAATTCACAACCTCTCTGAGCCTTGGTTTCCTCATCTATAAAATGATATTCATAATGTCCTTCCCACATAGTTCACAGGGTTGTTGGGTAGATCATATGAGATAATGCGCATGAAAGCACCTTGTAAAATCAGAGGGTTGGATGCAATGGCCTCTGAGATCCTTTCCAGCTATAAATCTCTGATCTTAAACTGCAAAGTGCTCTGCAAATGTAAGAGATTAGTCTGCATAGATAAATCTTTTTAATGGCTTGGTTTTTCCATTTTAGATTGAAAGTAGGGGCCTGTCTTCAGTTCTGAATAATATCCTCATACATTGTAGGTGCTTAACAAAAATGCTCATTAATAAAACGATGCATGACAGTGCATTTGGCATCCGTTTCTTCCTCTTCACCAGTACCCAAAGTAAGGTGGCCTTCAGCAAGCTCCAAGAGTTTAAATTAAACGTAGCCATGGCAGCAATGGATAGGAAACTCCTTGGAGGAAGAATGGTGTCCCTTGTAATTAGATTGTGCCTTGCTTTGTAACTCCCTCATGAAATGCAAACAGCTGTGAGATGCATCACTGGCCTTCTCCGTGGGTCTGAGGTCAGCTTGCTTTCTTTGCTGCAGACAGGGCCTTCCACATGACCCCACCTGCCACTGAAATGGAAGAAAAAGTCACTTCCCTAAATGAGTCTGACTAGAGCTGGCCAAGAGTTCTGAAAGAAGGAACCCTGCAAACAAATCACATTCTTTAAGGGATTCATACACTTCACCATAGACCCCTTTCCATTATGCTAATTCCCCCTACCCAATATTCTCATTCCTTCCTCTCTATCTCCCTTCGCCCCCATCCTGGAGTAGAAGAAGCTGATTGATGTTATAGTCAGAATCCATTCAATTTAGCAAAGAGGGTCTGTATGACTCGGGACCATTGAACCGCTGCAGCAGCCAATGCTTTCTTAACCACATGCTAAAACAAGGACTTGGCCAGCAGGTGTTCTCCGGGATGCAGTGAGATTGCATATGCAAGGATGCACATTCCGGGGTTGACTGGTTGGTTGGTTTGCTTTGACAGTTAGGCCTGGACCAATGCCAAGGTCAGGAAATCTATAGAGGGTTGTCATAATATTTCCTCTTTGTTGTGTCTCAACTTGCTTTTTGCATTGTTGCGGGGAAAATGCTGTTCCAGCTAGGCTGAATTGCTCCTTTCCAGTTCTAAACTGTCTGTCCTCACTGTGTGCTTATTTATTATTCAATTACTATAGTTATTGGATGTGCTCATGGCTTATTGCTCTCTGGGTGCATTTATAAGCAAGACAGGAAAAATCCATGCCAGCTTAATTTTTTTTTAACCAAGAAGGGCACACCAAGTCTGAAAACCTTATTTGTTTGAGGATGCCTTCCTAAGGATCTCCTCAAACTTGGATTGTCCTTTTAGGGGCAAGTGAGTCACCTGTGTGGTATGTTTCAAAGTCATGCCTCCTTCATAAGGAAGTTTGGAGGGACAAGTTGTCTTTGTCCAAGTTTTGTAGGTCTACATCCTCCATTCGAATGTAAGCCCCTTGAAGACAGTGACTCTTTTTGCTTTCTCTTTGAATCCAAAGCATTTAGCACAATGCCTGGCACATAGTGAGTAAGAGCTTAATAAATGCTTGTTAAATTGTTTGGTCAAGTGGATTATTGTGAGGGGTTAATGAGATCTGAGGACTCAGGGCCCTCAAGAGGAGGAATGGTACCACCACCTTCCTTTAAAACTACTGTATCTGTGCTCCTCTATCCAAGCACACAAGCACACACTATGTATGCTGCAAAATCACAATCTCCTGGCCACAAAAGACCAAAGAATTAGAAGCAGCTTCCAGAGGATGGGAAAAATACTTTGTACCCAGGGTTTTTTTAAATATTTTATTTATTTATTTTCAGTTTTCAACATTCATTTCCGTAAGTTTTAAATTTTCTCTCCCTCCCCAAGATGGCATGCAATCTGATAGGAGCTTTACACATATATTCTTAGTAAACACATTTTCACATTTGTCATGTTGTATAGAAGAATTATACCAAATAGGAGAAACCATGAGAAAAAAAACAAAACAAAACAAAAGAGAAAATAGTCTGCTTCACTCTGCATTCCAACTCCATATTCTTTCTCTAGATGTGGATGATTTTCCATCATGAGTCCTTTAGAAAAGTTTTAGGTCCTTGTATTGCTGAGAAGGGCTAAGTCTATCAAAATCAATCCTCACACACTGTGGCTGTTACTGTGTACAATGTTCTCCGGGTTCTGCTCACTTCACTCAGCATCAGTTCATAAAAGTCTTTCCAGGTTTTTTCAAAGTCCTCCTGCTCATCATTTCTTATATGTGCCTAGGTTTTTGTGTCATCATGAGCTAGCTAGTTGGCAGAGCAGTTGGAGCACTGACACTGGAGTAAGAAGGATCTGAGTTCAAATCCTGCCTCAGATACTTAGTAGCTGTTTGGCCCTGGGCAAGTCTCTCAGCCTCAATTTCCTTATATGTAAAATGAAGATAATAATAGCACCTCTAATCAAAGGGGGTAACATTCACAAATCTTTAAGTTGTTATATAAATTCTGGCTATCACAGCAGATTTTCCTTCATGCATTGTTTTAGAAGATAACAGGAACTTAGTTTTTCCACACTGCTCAAAAACCTTCGTGCAACATAAAAGACTTTGGGATGTGGCTTCGCATTGATTCAAGATGCTCCTCTCTCAAAATGTAATTCCAAGTAATGTATAGTATCAATGGAATTTAAGAATGTGATGACTTCCTTAAGTAACCATTCAACCATGTGGGATGGAAAGGATCATCTTAGGAGGTCAACTTGACTGTGACAAACTGGGTGTAACAGTAAGGCAATAATAACAATAGAGATGATAATTGTCAAAATGCCTATGTAGTTCTGTATTGCAAAGTATATGAGACTCTCCACATAGAAGGTAGAAGAAGTAAACCAATTATTCAGACACCAGAGAACCATATCCCATAACCAAATGCTCAGCTCCCACAGCCAGCAAGTCCACTTCATCATAACAGCAAGGAACCCAAAACATTCAATACGCAATATCACAATATGGAGCCTCTCCATCCCAAAACCTCTCTGATCCCCTGTTGGGGTCTTCGCCAAAACAAACTCACAGTACGGCTAAGTCAGCCTGCTCAGTTCTAACCATCATGAGGGTGACCATTAGCAGCTGTAACTGCTCTCTCTCTCTCTCTCTCTCTCTCTCTCTCCCTCTCTCTCTCTCTCTCTCTCTCTCTCTCTTTCTCAGCATTTCCTGTGACATAACTTCCTTTTCCTGTCAGGAAGCTCCTCCTACTACATGTAACTTAGGCTTCCTGTGTTGTAAGCAGGTCACATGACCCATTAATGAGTGGGAAAGATCTTCAAATCTAAATTGCTACTACACTGGGTCATATCTGAGGGAGGGGAGCAGAAGAGTGGAGGGACTTGAAACAGTGAGACATACGATAATTCATTGAAGGAACTAGGGAGAAGAAAAGACTTGGAGGGAAGAAGAATGGGAAGGAGGAGGACATAATTGCTATCTATCTTCAAGTATATGGCGAGCTCTCCTGTGAAAGAGGGATTGCCTTTGTGGTGCTTGATACCAGAGGAAAGAGGTAGGGACAATAACACTAAACCATTTTTGTGTGTGTGCAGATCTATGATTTCACTGGCATGGGGAGTTGCCAATGAGACACTCTATTTACCAAGGACCATTACTTGGTCTGCAATTTATAGTCTTGGAGAATTTCCTGGGGCATTGAAGGCTTCCATGACTTTCCAGGGTCATGCAGCAAGACTGAAACTCATGTCTTCCTGACTGAAAGGGCAGTTCTCTATCCCCCAACCCATTCTTAATAATACTAATACTTTCTCACATTAACATTTTAAGCTTTTTTCACAATGCTTTGAAGTAGATGGAACAAGTATTATCTCCATTTTACAGGTGAAGAAACTGAAGTTTACATAGCTAGCAATTACTAACGCTTGGATTTGAACCCAGATCTTCTGACTTCAAGTCCATAGTTCTTCCTTCCCATAGGTAGGCATTTCATAAAGGAAGTTTTAGCTCCATGTGAGGAAAAGCTAGAGAGTCCAAAAGAATAGGCTGGCTTGAGAGCTAGTGAAGTCTCTGTCACCAAAGTGTCCTCAAATAGGGAATAGATAAGGGACCACTTATTCAGTATGTATGCTGCAGAAAGGATTCCTGCTCAGTTATAAGTTGCACTAACCAGCTCTGAGATTTGGGGATTCTGGCAAATTGTATTATTCTGTTTTACTGACAGGCAAGGCAGAGAACACATAAATGAGAAGAGAAGAAAAACACTGTGTATTCCATGGCCTCCCTCTCTCTCCCCTTTACCAATTCCATATGGACCTGGGCTCTCCTGTAATTAACACAAAGATCATCAGGGACTCATATCATTGTCTTGTTCCAACCCTGTCTCTGGGTCATTTATGTATGAGATGAATATTTTCATAGAACCCACATGCCCATGATTTTATGCTAGGAGCTATGCAGAAATTAAATTTGACCTCTGGATTCCCCTGAGAAAATCCTTCCTGCTGCTTCCATTTCTCTTTCTGAGATTCCTGTGGAAATGATAACAGTGTGCTGAGAGCTAGAAGGCAGCATGATGGACTATCAAGAGTATTGCACTGAGTCCAAGGATGTGAGTTCAAGTTCCTTTCCTGTCACTCAGCAGCTATATCTCCTTGTCTAAAACATTTCATCTCTCTAAATTTCAAATTCCTGATCTATAAAATTGGTGAAGTGGAGAGGGACTGGGTTAAACCAGGAATTCTTAACCTTTTTTGGTTATATTTTGATAACTGTTCTTCAATAAAATTGGCTTCCTTTATAGTCCTCTCTATCTTACTTTATGGATTTAAAAACATTATTCTGAGAAGAGATTCATAGGCTACACTAGCCTCCCAAAGGGATCCATGACATAAAAAAGTTTAAAAATGCCAGGATTGTATGTATTTAAGGGCCCTTCAAACTCTAAATCCCAGATGGCAGCCCATGAGCAAGAGAAATTCTAGCACAATATGTCCTATGCAGACCAAGTCTAAAAGAAAATCTCTGAGGACAAGACGAGGCCAGAACACTCGGGGCCAAGATATAGGGTCTGGGCTGAAAGAGAAATCTTGGGAGGCCAATACATCATTTTGTCAGATCCATTTGGCAGCCTAAAGCCTGTGGGCCCCAAGTTCTGCTAGAATGGTGGGTTGTATCTGTATGACATCTAGGAAAAGCAACAGTAGTTAGCATTCTGCATGAAGAGAAACTTGGTGTAGCCCTCCTGCTCCTGCCAACTGGCCAGTTCCACCTTCATTGTTGGGGCAATGATACATGTATTTTTAAGTTGAGGAGCTGGCTTGTTGTTGACCTTAAGATATAATGCCTACAGTGAGTATATTCTGAGTAATTTAAGCACTAAAGGAAAGTTTGCTGCCTGTCTATCGATTGTTTCTACAGCTGCTGTCTTATCTGACCAGCAAGGAACTCTTTCATCCACAAGATGCCCCCTCCACATAATTTGCCAACCACAACAGGAAAGTGTCTGAACAAGGTGCCATTCCATAGGATGCTTGATTAGGGATCTATTTTCATCTCAGCCTACCTTGTCCTTCAGATATATGCTCATTGCTATTCTCACTCCCTGCTGCATCTGTAAATAGTTTCCATTTCTTCTTCTGTCTTGGATGATCCGTTCCTGGTCACCTTTCCGAAATGTTGCTATTCTGTACTAGAAAAATAGCTCCCTGAACCACTCTTTTCTCAGCTATTGGAATCAGATGATGAGGGCATCTGATTCTGAAAACAATAAGCAACTATTCCCTGGACAGGCTTTCCAGGGGAAAAACTTTGTAGCTGAAATACAAATGGATAACCCAAAAAGACAAGGGATGTTTCAGGGATTTTGTTTATTTGCTTGCAAGTTGAGGATGCCACATTGGCCATTGCTAAACAAAGCAAAGGGTCTAAGTGCACTAGGAAAAGTGAAGTATAGGTACAGTGAGTAGAGCACCAGCCCTGGAGTCAGGAGGACCTGAGTTCAAATCCAGCCTCAGATACTTGATTCGCTTACTAGCTGTGTGACCTTGGGCAAGTCACTTAACTCCCATTTGCCCTGCCTTCCTCCCTGCAAAGAAAAGAAAAGAAAAGAAAAGAAAAGAAAAGAAA
>CM053626.1:67569296-67601888 GCA_028646595.1 Phalanger gymnotis | reverse complement strand
TAAAGAGAGAAGATTGCCTGGATCTAGCACAGTATTCCTCTCAATGCTGCTTTGAGGACTATGAACCACCCTTTCTTTGACAGTCTTTCCTCAGTTTCCTTGATACTGCTTTACGCTGGAATGAGGGGCAGATGTGGAGTCAAAGGGGGTCAAGGAACTTTCTTGGTACCAGATAGCCAGTCTTGGGCTATATATTCCTGAAGGAAGCTATAGATGAGATATGTTTAGGGAAAAAAAACATGTAAGTGATCATTTGTCTGCTCTTCCAGTGGCTGCCATTGTAAGAACCTTCTTGTGCTGATTCGGACTCAGCACAATTAAATTGTTTTGTCCACATTTAAAGGCTGCTGGTGGTTGGAGAACTAGTCTCCTTTTTATCCTAACTTGAACCCAAGCAAAGAGGAAACTAGTCAATGTATGTACAAAGAGGAAAAAACTGAAGGAACCACGTCATGTCGTGAGATGTCTCAGCGTCATAGAATCCTTAAAATGGCCAGCAAGCTCCCACTTTGGTAGCGAACTGGAAACAAAGTAGATGCCCATAGATGGCTGAATAACTCAACAAACTGTGATACATGACTGTAATGGAATATTTAGTCTGCTGTAAAAAACAATGAACACGATGAATACAGAGAAGCACAGAAAGACTTACATAAACCAATGCCAAATGATGTAAGCAGAGTCTGGAAAACAATATATACAATGACTACTACAAAGAACGACCACAAAATAATCAAAATAGAAGATTGTAAAATTTGAAAGACCAAGTTTGGTCCCAAAGAAGAGCTATGAGAAGACACTTCCCCCTTACTCCTTTGCAGAGGTGAGTGCCCATTAGTGTGGAACATTAAATATAATGTCATATTTATTTTTTCAATGTGCTGATTGATTTTACTAATCTTCTTTCCTCTTTTTAAAAAAAATTCTTCTAGGAGAGTGAGAATAAAGGGGAAGAATTCCAGGTAAAACTAGGCGATATAAAAAACAAGAGATAGCAATAAAAACCCATTCTTCAAAAAGAAGCTCCAAGATTTTGTGCAATAATGAGTTCTTTCATGCACATTGGACCCTTGCCTCCTATTTCTGTTACATCGCTAGAGAGAGGAATCTTAAAGTGTTTAATAGATAATTAAGTCTCGGTTACAACAGAAATTATTTATAAGGTTGATAGACAATATAAAATCCCATGAGGAACTTGCTAGTCAAGATTAAAAAACTACTGTTGTCTTGAGTCCATACAATGAAAAAGCCTCCATCATATCATCAGTATCACCAAAGGAAGCCCACTTTAAATAGGCCATCTTATTTCATACCCAACAAAGATTTACATTCAAGCTATTCTGAATAACCCAGACTCTCTTCTATGCCAGAGAAGTGTAGCCTGACTAATTTTTATATGTGCCTCTTACTCAAATACATCAAAATATCTTAGATTTCATTGGTGTGGGTGTTCCTTCCATAAAGCAGTGTCCCACCCTTTACAGGGATTAGGAAATGATCTTTTTAAGTTTCTGTGGCCAAAATACATCATCACTTAGTGTCACTAGAAAGTGACAAGCTCTTCCAATTTTAGTTGGGCTGGCCCTTGGATGAGAGATGTAATTCATTATCATGCTTCTGTTTGAATCCTTTTCAGATTGAACTACCACACCTTACCTTTCACTGGCAGAGTCTTTGAGAATCCATGGTCACCTGTGCTCAGTGAGTCATGAAATTTGGGCAGAAAATTTGTTAGCCATAACTGTGTAATCAGGACTGAGACTTTTTAATCTGATACCAGGAATTCAAGAGAAAGGTTGCCAGATTTGCTCCTTATATCCTGGTGTAACTAGGTACCTCCTTGAGGGTCATCATTCCAGGCAATTTGCATGTTTCCTCTGCTAGTTGCCAGGAGTATGATGATATATATGTGTTTTTTCCCAGTCCCACTGACTTGCAGATTGTGTGGAGGGCATTCAACCTAAACTCTGGAGCCTTTCCATAAGAATGCAGCCCTTCCTCACTTGAGAGAATGAGCTTTTTCCAATGCGAGAGTCTGTGGGAGACTGTATCCATTTTATGTCTAGAGGCTTAATGATTCATTGTTTGATTTCCCTCACCCTTTATTATTTATCTCACTATTCTGTCTCAATTAAATGCTTTGCTATGTATCTTGAATGTAACTAATAATTTACAAGTTATCTCCCTTGTTAGAATGTGAGCCCTTTGATGGCAGAGATTGTTTTTATATTTATTTGTATCCCCATATAGTAAGTAAATGCTTTTTTATTGATTGATGATTCCTATTGGTCTGATCAAAAGAAAATGTACTGGATGGGGACTTAAGTCACATTTGCATAATTACAATTATCCAACACAGTGCTTGTGTAGCAAGGCACTGCAGAGTTGAGAGGGATCTATGCAACATTTGGTTAGATAAATATAATCTATAACTGGAGGATAGCATTCCTATGAGCTAAAAATTCAGGAATAAGTAGTTCTCAAGCAATGTAATAAAGTAGAAAGGACATTGGACCTAATATTAAAAGACCTAGGTTCCAGTTCCAACTCTGTCATAAATTAATCTTGTGTCCTTGGGCAAGTAATTTCATTGCCTTAGTTTCCTCATTGGTAAAATAGAGATAAAAATAATTATACTGTACACTTACTTGGAACAGAAGTTCTATATAAATGTGAGATATTTCTATTCTTGGTGGTGGCAGGGGCAGGTTGGGGCGGGGAGGCGTTGATGGCAGGAGAATCTCCATTTCTCTCCAGTTCCCTCTACCTGAGGTCATGAAATCTGGTTTATACTCATTGTGAGAGAACCTCAGATCTGGGAACAGAGACAAATTTAAGAAGGCTACTCCATTCAAGAACATGAAAAGCAGAGTGGCAGTAGTCTGGAGTGATGCCATTTTCCTTTTTAATTGTCTGGTTGAAATTAGACCACGTTAGAGTAGCATTCAAGTCATTACTTGGGCACCTAGGTAGCACAGAAGATTTAGTGCTGAACTCAGAGTCAGGAAGACTTGAGTTCAAATGTGGCCCCAGACACTTACTAGTTGTGTGATCCTGGGCAAGTCATTTAACCTCTATCTGCCTCAGTTTCTATATCTGTAAAATGGAGATAATATCACCTACCTCCCAGAGTTGCTATGAGGATCAAATGAGGTAATATTTGTAAAATGTTTAGCACAGTGCCTGTTGCATAGTAGGGACTTAATAAATTCTTCTTCCTTCCTTTTTTCCTTCCTTCTTCTCTTCTTTTCTTCTTTCCTTTCTTCTTTTCATTACTAGTCCATATATGCTACATGGCCCCAGTGAAAAGGGAAGTTGTTCCCATCCCAGACATACTTGGCTTTCACAGAGGATGATCTGATCCTTGACAGGCAAAGTGGCATAGAGGATAAACGATGGATGGATGGGTGGATGGATGAATGGATGAAAAGATGATAGAATGATGATGATGATGATGATGATAGATAGATAGATAGATAGATAGATAGATAGATAGATAGATAGACAGACAGATGATAGATTTAGCTAGGCAACTAGGTGACACAGTGGATAGAGCCCTAAGCCTAGTCAGGAAATCTGAGTTCCAATCCAGCCTCAGATTTCCTAGCTGTGTGACCCTCAGGATGTCACTTCACTCTTGTCTGCCTCAGTTCCCACAATTGTAAAATGAGATAATAATAATAGTACCTACCTCCCAGGGTTGTTGTAAGGAACAAATGAAATAAAATTTGTGAAAGCACTTAGCCCAGTGCCTGACACAGATTATGTACTTAATAAATACTTGTTCTTTTCTTAAGTAAAATTGTCCCTCCAGCTAAGCTTACAAGAAGCTACCTACAATGGCCTGCTTTAGTTCTACAGCTCTTTGAGGTCAGGGATTAATTCACATTTATCTGTGTATGCTTGCCACCTGACACAGTAAAGGCTTGTTGATTGATTGATAGAGGGAACCCTCCTGGGAAAATTAAGGCTCTCATTTTTACCACTAAAAAACTCTGTTTCCTAAAGGCTCCTTGGTCTTTAAGGTTTATGGGAAAGTTATCTCGTTGGCTAAAAATGCATTTAGGAGTAAACCACTTAGAAGGTTGTATCTGACATCAATGAAGAATAATGTCCCATGGGAAAAGGAAACAGGATATGTGCCTAGGGGAGGTAACCTGGGATAAGGTCAGGAAACAGTGGCTGGAAAGGGAGGCCGGACAACATCAACTCTTTTCCACAAGTATATGCCAGGTATTGTGTTAGAAAAATGTGATACAGGCCTTGCCTTCAAAGAACTTGAGTGCTACCAGAGAGACAAACAGCTTTGCTTACTTCAGCTTTGATTCTAACCATTTCTATTTAATAAAAATATTTTAAGAGGCATGGAACAGGGCAACAACACTCTGAAGAGAAACAGAAGATGGCAACACCCTGTGATCTGCCCTTTCATTCACACACCCCTAACCCTTCCCCCCACCCACCACCACCCACAATAATCACATCTTTCATTATAGAGACAGTGAGACCAGTGGCAACAAAAGTCTTCTCAGTTACTCTAATCCAAGATGACTGGGATGTATGCCCAAAGGGCTATAAAACTGCATACCCTTTGAACCAGCAATACCACTTCTAGGTCTGTATCCCAAAGAGATCATAAATATGGGAAAAGGACCTACATGTACAAAATATTTATAGCAGCTCTTTTTGTGGTGGCCAAAAACTGGAAATTGAGGGGATGCCCATCAATTGGGGAATGGCTGAACAACTTGTGGTATATGAATGTAATGGAATGCTATTGTACCATAAGAAATGATGAGTAGGTAGACTTCAGAAAAACCTAGAAAGACTTACGTGAACTGATGCTGAGTGAAGTGAGCAGAACCAGAAGAACATTGTACACAGTTACAGACACATTGTGGGAGGACTAACTTTGATGGATTTAGCTCTTCTCAGCATTGCAAGGATCCAAGACAATTCCAAAAGACCTGTAATGACAAATGCTATCCTCATCTAGAGAAAGAACTCTGGAGTCTGAATGCAGATGGAAATATACTATTTACTCTCTTTTTTGTTATTGTTTTGTTTTGTTTCTTCTTTTTGTGGTTTCTCTCATTGGTTCTAATTCTTTATATCATGACTAATATGAAAATATGTTTAATATGAATGTATATATATATAGCCTATATCAGATTACAGTCTGTCTGGGGAGAGGGGAGGAAAGGAAAGGAAAGAAAATTTAATACTCAAAATCTTATGGAAGTGAATGTTGAAAACTAAAAGTAAATAAGTTAATTTAAAAAAAGGTGACTAGGAGGGCACAATTTTTCCTCTGTTCCTTTCTACATAAAATGAGTGGCTATATACTGCCTTAGGGGCTCTATTTTCTTTGTCAGACCTTTCTTTAATCACAATCTCTGTCCCTTAAAAACTACAGCCTATTCTCCTCTTTAAAAATTTTTTTTATTATTCACTTAACAATTATCAGTAATTATCAACATTCTAATATATGAAGAGGATTGTATAGAGGCCATGAGCTTCTGTTATATATAGGGTTTTTTTTTAAAAATGTATATTAAATTTAATGAGCTGGTAATAAATTTGCCCTGTTTGGATCCCTTTCTAAACTTCTTTAGAAATTCCCACTGTCAATGAAGATCAGCAGCTTCTTACAATTTAGAAAGTTCCAGAATACTGAGAGATTAAATGCTTTTGTTTTGTTTTCTTCTGTGAACATTTACAGGTTTTATTCATGCCCTTTTTTCTTTCTTCCTTCCTTCTTTTCTTTCTCTTCCTTCCTTCCTTCTTCCTTCCTTTCCTTTTTTCTTTCTTCTTTTGTCTTTCTTTCTTTTCTTCTTCCTTCCAACCCTCTCTGCTTTTTTCCCTCCCTGCCTCCCCCTCCTCCAAGTTTGCCAGCCAATAAGCGTTTATTAAGCACCTACTACGTACCAGACACTGTGCTAAGCAAAAGCTCGCACCAACATGTCCCTCACCACTTTCACCCTCCAGCTCTAATTACTGGCCACCAAAGCACAGATATTGGCCACGTCTGAAAATGCATTTTTATTCTGCATGTCTAAACCATCACCTCTCTGCCAAGAGGCAAGAGGCATGCTTCATTATCAGTCTTTTGCCATCATGATTCGTCACCTCACTGATCAGAATTCTGAAGTCTTTCCAAGTTGTTTTCCTTTGCATTATTGTGGTCATTGTGTAAAGGGTTCCCCTGGTTCTGTTCATCTCACTCTGAATTCATATACCAGTTCCCTTATCTGAAGGGCCCCTATCTCATACTTGTGTTTCTATCCAGAGCCTCCCTGATAAACTCTCTCTATTTCAGTTCTTGGGCTAGTGATTGACATTTTTCCTAGAAATAGACTGAAATAGTCTGAAAACCATGGAACAAAGTAGTATTGAAATCATTCTTCTTTCCCTTCTCTGAAGAAAAACAGCCTGATCCTGGAAATAGTACATTCATTCAATAATTGACTGCTTTAGGTTTTTTTTAATTCTTTTAAGTAGTGATTTAACAGACTCCCCTTCTGAGCAAAGCTAAAAATAAAATTTTTCTACAGATGCAATGGATTCTGTCCAATAGCATCATCCATGCCTCAGATTTGGGATTGGCCTGAGATGGGTGTGAGGTACCAACAGCCCAACATCCTGTAGTGATGCCCTCCCTCTCTGCCTCTCTCCCTCCCCAGCAGACATGAAGGATCGCCATCAGAGACACAGTTGTCTTTATTACTTTGGAATCCCATAGAGATTAATTTACCTTCGGGGGTAATATGTGCTTGGCATTTAGAGAGAAAACCCAAAGCTTATATTAAAAGGTTGCCTTGAGATTTAGCAGCATTTGTGTGTATAACATCCTAGTTCAAGAGGATATGAAGAGATGCTTGTGATCTATATAGTTGAATGACTTTTCATTCTCTGTCTTTTTAAAAATTTACTGTTTCGTGTTAACTCTGGGTTATATATGACACGCCTGTTATTAACAGCCCAAATAGACTGGGTTCTTTATTTAATATATGAATTACATTTTTATTATTTTTTAACCCTGAATAAGATTTTCAGAATATCCGTAGCCCACCCCACTGCATCAGGGTCTGCAAAGTGAGCTCAATAATACTAAAGAGTTTCTTTACCAATTGACATTTCTACTATCCTTCTTTTGGCTCTCTTTGGATCCTGAGTTCAAATCCTGCCTTCAGAACTTACCAGCTGTACAAACCTCGGCAAATCACCTATCTTCGTTCAGCCTCAGTTTCCTCATCAGTAAAATGGGGCCGATCATAGCAGCAACGTAGCAGGGTTGTTGCGAGGATCAAATGAATTAGTCAACATATGTAAAGCGTTTTCAGATCCCTAAAATACTAGCTATTAAATGGTTACTAATAAGTAGTTAAGTCAATAAACTTACTTACTATGTGCCAGGCACTGTACAAGGTGGCAGGAGTACAAAGAAAAGCAGAAACAGACCCAGTACTCCAGGAGACTCACAGAAATTACGCGACTTGTCCACAGTCATAAGCTAGTGTCAACGCCAAGATCTGAACCCAGTTACTGAGAAAACTGTAGAGATAACCTTGTGTTAGACAACACAAAAAATACACCCAGAAGGGAGAAAAAAGATCCAAAGAAGAAAACGGATTGGTACCAATTTCTCTCACTAAGAGGAGTCAGCATAATTGATCCTTCCTTTTCTCACCAGCAGTCGCTGACTGCATGCGTCCCGTTATCTGGGTTTCTCATCAAGGGACCTCCCAAGGAGGGCTGCATTATCTGCTGTTCTCTCTCCACGTGGAGTCTTATTACAGGCATTAGGGATTACTTTGATCACTCAAACTCACCGCTGAAGAGGTCACTGTGAACTTCGGGCAGAAATTCTCCTGATTTCTGCCTCAAATTAAAATGCTAACTATTTGTCAGGATAGATTTTCCTAACCAACTATCTCTGTGTTTTGGAATGTATCTGTCTGCATTGATAATGCCCGGAGGGAGTAACCATGGCAACCCCGGCTGTCACCTGTAAAAGGCTTCTGGACCAAATCCTCAAAAGTAACTTCAAAATTGTTGTGCCCAATTTTAGCTATAGGCACAGGCTGGGATATCCTCTAAATACGTTCTTCTCCGGTCAGTGGGGCTTTCCCAAACAACATATAACTTCTTTTATGAGCTCAGGAGCGAATATTTCAGGAGGTGAAATCCGAGTGTACCATTATAAAAGCTTTCAACAGCCACAGAGATCAGCTTGATATGAATGTTCACCCACAATCCTCCGTAGGGCTCTCTGCTCAGGTTTCTCCATCCTTCACCATAATAATATCTAGCATTTATATAACACTTGAAGGTTTACGAAGCACTTTACAAATATCATCTCGTTTGATCCTGACCACAATACTGGGATGTTGGTGCTCGCTCTTATCATTTCTATTTAAGGAAACTGAGACAAATGGAGGTAAAGTGACGTGGCCAGGATCACACAGCTGGCTAGATTTAAACTCACGTCTTTCTGAGTCTAGGTCTAGCACCGAATCCAGTGCACCACCTACCTGCCCTAACTGGTAGCATGTAATGACGGGTAATAACGCTAGCCTGCTTCTCACAGTTTACTACCTGTTTAACCCTAGATTAATCGCTTAACCTTCATGTACCTCTGTCAACTGCCAGCAATTTATGATATGCCAAAAAATCTTCAATAATAGCCTTAGGAAAAAAATTAACCTGAGCATTTAAGCCAAAGTCCAGAAATGTATCTCCATTTTACAGATGAGGAAACTAAGGCACAGAGTAGTTAAGTGACTTGCTTAAGGTCACACAGCCAATAAGTATCTGAGCCTGAATTTGAACTCAGAAAGTATTATTTGAGCACCTCTCTTCAGGAAGCATTATGCTTGATTCTGAGGAAAGAATTAATAAAATCTTTGCCTTTTGAAAGGTTAAAATCCATAACATGTGATATATATATATATATTGTTGTTAGCTATAACAACATATATACATATGTGTGTGTGTTTCTATGCCCATAGTTAACCATGTCTACTATGAAGAGGGCGCTATGCTTTATCTCTAGTCCTTTGAAGTCACCATTGGTCAATGCAATGCTCAGAACTCTGTTGTCTTACATTATTCTGGTCAGTGTGCAAACTGTTTTCCTTGTTCTGTTTGCCTCATTGTGTAGCAACTCTTTCCAGTCTTTCCAAGCTTCCTTGAATTCTTCGTAGTCATTATTTCTTATGATACAATAATATTCCATGATATTCACATAGCATAGTTTGTTCAGCTAGTTGATGGACACTTACTATGTTTCTAGTTTTCTACTCACTAACAAAGAGCAACTATTAATATTTTCATATGTGGGAGACTTCCTCTCTATCTCTGATCTCTTGGAGTCTGAGAACAGTGGTTGTACCCTTCTATGTGTAAAATGTAGTGATTTCTCTGGTAGGATTCCAGATTGTTTTCAAGAATACTTATATTTATTCACAGCCCTACCAGAAGTTCGTTGGTATATTCTTTTTATCACAGCCCAGCCAACATTTACTATATTTGTTTTTTGTCATCTTTGCCAATCTGATGGGTGTGAAATGAAACCTAGGAGAGGTCTGAACTTATGTTTCTTGTATTTAAACCAATGTTTCCTATCTATTTAAAAAAATTGATCTTTCCCAATCTGCGGAGTTTGGTTAAAGATGTTGACAAGGGAATGGCCAGGGTCTTAGATCCTGGTAACCACTGGAAGAGTCTTTGGGTGAGATCAGTTTATCTGGTTAATGTCACAAATCCCAACCCCAGAAGACCATGAAGAGAATTACTTCCAACCAATTCCTTGGCTCTAAGAGGTGAGTTCATCAAGCTGAAATATAGCTCAATGCCGTCACAGTCAGAAATTAATAATAATAATAGCTAGCATTTATATAGTGCTTTAAGGTTTACAACAAGCTTTATCAATATTTTCTCATTTTATCCTCCCAACAACCCTGGGAGGTAAGTGTCATCATTATCCCCATTTTACATATGAGGAACTGAGGTACAGAGTAGTTAAGTAACTTGCCCGGGGTCACAAAACTAGCAAAGTATCTGAGCCTGGATTTGAACACAGAACACACTGTTTGAGCGCTTGTCTGCTGGGGCATTATGCTTGATGCTGTGGAAAGAATTAATAAGCCTTTCGAAAGTATAAAATCCCTAACATGTAATATAATATTGTTGTTAGCTATAAACATCACACCAATGACTGATTTGTCCTGGTTTGGGCAGAAGGAGAGATGTCACAAACCTCTCTGGAAATAAAGGAAAAAATGAAGATAAAATTAAAATGTAAAATAAAAAATAAAATAAAAATATTTCTCTAGAAATAAAATTTAAAAAATAATAAAATTATTTATTCCATCAGTCATATTTATTCCAGCGAGGATTTTAGTGGGACCTTATGTTCTCAAGCATCCTCTAAATGTTAGGGGTTATGAGTCTGATTTCTTCCCCCCTAGTGACACCTCCTTTCTAGAGAGCTGGGCCAGTCCTCAGAGGAGCAGTCTGAGCTGGGAAAAAGACATTCTGTGGACAGGCACCCAGTGGGCCAGTCAAGTCACATCTGCCTCATCACCAAGATGCCCCTACCACCTTTGCTCTCCCACTCATTCAGGTCACACTGTACATGGCTCACGCATGAATATGGCCTTCACTCCTCACGGCTTTCTCATATCCTAGCTTAGCTCTCTGCAGACACACACATGGAAAGATACTACGGTCCAGACCTGTTATTTCATCAGCATAGAGAGAACTGCCCCTGTAGAAACTCCCTCCCCGATCTATCACTTACACTCTTAAGTCAGTTGCCCAGGACAGTTACCCTGGTATAGCTCGTGTCAGAAGCAGTACTTGAACCCAGGACTTGCTGATTCTCAGGTTAGCTTTCTCTTCACTATTGCATGCTGGCTCTCGCTCTAATTGGGTGAGTACCAAATAAGGTGAGGAAATAACAAAAATGATAATAAAATATACAATTATGTTATTTAAATGATCATAAAAATAATGTTTAAGATAATAAAAATTATCCCCATTTTAGAGATGAGGAAACCTAGACTAAAAGAGATTATGTGACTTGCTCTAGGCTTCACAAATAGTAAGCGGCTGAGGCAGGACTTGAACCTAGGTCTTCCTGACTCCAGGTCCAGCAATCTCTCTGCTCTACCATCTAGAGACTTTACCATACCTCATGGTACGGTGGAAAGAACAATGATACAAGAATCAGAGGACCTGAGTTCAAATCTTGCCTTTGACACTACCTGAGTCACTTTGGGCAAGTGAATATAATCTCTCTGGGGCCTCAGTTTCCTTATCTGTAAAATGAAGGGGTTGGACTTGGTTGTTGTTCAATCACGTCCAATTCTTTGTGATCCAATTTGGGGTTTTCTTTGCAAAGAGTGGTTTGCCATTTCCTTCTCAAACTCATTTTACAGATGAGGAAACTGAGGACAACAGGGTTAAGTGACTTCCCAGGGTCACACAGCTAGTGTCTTGAGGCCAGATTTGAACCTAGGTCTTCCTGATTCCAGGCCCAGTGCTCTATCCACCACACCACCTGGCTGTCCTTGGGTGGCCCCTTCCAATTCTAATATATGTCCTATAATCAAAGGTCCTCTGAGTTCTCCCTTGGCTCTAAGTCTTTGATCATTTCCCTGAGACATGCTGCCTTTTGCATATTGATAAATGCATCCCAGTGAGTGACACTGATGGACGTTTGTACAAAATGACATTTGATTCTACCCTTAGCTCGCTGGACTCACCCTGGGGTGGGCCTCCTAGAGAAAGTGCAAACTTGTATGCAAACATGAATCAGACTCTATAATAATGAAAAGGGCAAGATAGGTGGCTTTTAAAAATTCATTCTCATCTAATAGTAATACTCTGTATTGACAGAGAGCCTTGCTTCCAAGAGTGCCAAGCCTTGGGCAAACATCATTTCATTAATGCTCACAATAACCTCTCTGTAAAGCAAGAAGGTGACTCGAACTGAGATCCTCATTTTTAAAGGAGAGAAACCTCGGCATGGATTGCTGAAGTGGTTTGCATCAGCTAATTTAGAGAGTAGCTAAAGGGATTAAATCTAACCCTGGTCTATTTCTGTAGGTCTCATGCTTAATTCCCTATTCATTGACTAATAAATGGAGGTAGGCGAGGTCAGTCTTCTTTTCACAAAGCCAGCTGGGTAAATTTATAAGAGACCAGGTCAACCAAACAGAGTTCCTGGGGTAAAAGGCATCTCTCCACTCTCCCACCCAAGAAAAATGCAAAAGGAGAATTACATCCTAAAAAAAATGATTCACTCATGATTCCTAAAATTTAGAGCTGGAAGAGAGATCTTAGAAGTCATTTGGTCTGAGGGTTCCTAACCTTGGGAGTGCCATGGACCCCTTTGACAGTCTAGTAAAGTATATGGATGATTTTTCCAAATGGTATTTTCAAATGCATAAAATGAAATATATAAGAAATCAATTATATTGAAAGATAGTCATTAAACTATTTTTAAAAAGTTCAAACTCAGGGGTTAAGAATCCCTGGACTAGTCCAATGCTTTCTTTTTATAGATAAACTGAGTCTTCCAGAGTCACACAGGGAGTAAAAAGCAAAGCCTCATGGGATTTATACCATTATTAGTAGACTCTGAGGCCAGTATTCTTCCCCTTAATATACTACCTTCCTCATAGCATTGTTCAATCCCAAGCAAGAATCAGATAACCCTGATAAGAGGCTGTCAATGACATGCATCCCCTCTACCTCCTCCCCAAAAACCACTTTTTATTTATTTTGTATATATTTAAAATTTATTTATCTACATATAGTTTCTCCCATATTATGTAGTCTTCTTAAAGTTTGGTCTATTTCATTTCTGGCTTTGTATCTCCAGGGCCAAACACAGCGTGTAGTATAGGGGTGGGGAACCTGCGGCCTTAAGGCCACATGTGGCCTTCTCGGTCCTCATGGTCCTAAGGATCTGTTCTGTAAATTTTGGATTCAGTCAAAAGACTACACCTAAGGACCTAGAAGGCCACAGGTTGCCCACCCCTGGCCTAGCACTGACAAAAGAACGTAAAATCAGTGAATTAGAGACATGGTACTTCTTATCCAGTGGAGCCACTGGTCTGATTAGACGAGCGCCTCACATATTTAAATCAGTTGCAGCTTTGAAATAGCCAGATCACGAACCCACCTGTTTGACAATGAAATGAATGATATGTGAATTTTAAAATTATTTTTTGCCTTTATTAAGCACCAACCATGTGGCAAGCACTGTGCTAAATGCTTTACAAAAATGCTTTTCAGAAGTTGCCAAACTGGAGAGACCCTGAGAAGATTCATAGGTTTGCCCCTTAAAGGGTTCACTAAAGGTTAAGGGATTCATCTATGAGTCCATTCTTTGCTATGTTTTGACTTTTTGTTGCCTTAAATAAAATGTAATTTGGGGTCTGTCTGATTTCTTTTGGTGGAATTGATAGTTTTACCCCAGTTTTTGAAAGTCATGTGGGACCTGGGGAGGAGGAGGGAGGAGACCGAGGGGGAGAATATTTGGAACTCAAAAGCTTGTGGAACTGAGTGTTGTAAACTAAAAATAAAAAAATAAATTTAAAAAATTAAAAAAATTTTTATTTGGAATGCAGAAGTTGAAATGGTCCATCTAAAGGACCCCCTGAAGGGTAGATACAGGATGAATTCACTTTAGTTAGGCTGATGTTCTTAAAACAGAGCTGTGTGAAACATTGGGAAGGAGTGTTGAATTTGGAGTCAGAAGAGCTTAACTGGAGCCCCTAAATAAGTGGTGCCAGATGAGTGGCTTCAATCCCCTGACACTTAGTTCCCTGTCTGTCAAATGAAAGGGTTGGCCTGGACTCTAGAGATCACTTTGCAGCTCTAAAATTCTATGACACGTCTTCAAAAGTCTATAAACTAAACTGCCATCTTGCCCTTGTCTGTGGAGTTGGGAAGAAAAAAAAGGGGGAAAAATGTGCTTTCCTGGAGATGGTGCCGTCAAGGGAAGAGAAATCCCCCAGCAGATGTTAGCTGAGAGTTAGAAATCAGGTGTAAATTTGAATGTTGCCCACGTAGAGGTGATAATTGAGACTGTGGGACTTAATAAGAGCCCCAAGAGGTGACAAAGTAAAAAATATGTTAAAAAAAATAAGTAAAGCAAAGAGTGAAAATAATAAGGGGACCTCATAGGGATCTCAAGACATCTGCCCCCGCTGAAGGTGAGAAGAATGTGGAATTTTCCTGAGAAAATATGCAAAATAATCTAAAATGAAAAAAGTCAAATGACAGAATAAGTCCTTTGCAATGATCCTTTAGCTCCCTTTGCTTTTCCGTTAAAACATTATCTTCTTAATCACCCACATAGGGGACATTTTCCTCTCCCACTATTATTGTTGTTGAGTCCAACTCTCTGTAACACCATTTGCGGTTTTCTTGGCAAAGATACTGGAGTGGTTTACCATTTCCTTCTCCAGCTTATTTTACAGATGAGGAAACTGAGGTGAATGGGGTTAAGTGATTTGCCCAAGGTCACACAGCTAGTGTCTGAGGTCAGATTTGAACTCAGGTCCTCCTGACTCCAGGGCTGGTGCTCTGGAGTTACTCCTCCTTAGCCACCTATTATTAAAAAACAGCATAAGAAATTGGGGTACAAGCAGAGATGGGTCCTTTAGGGGTTCTGGCAGCAGGAGCAAAGAGCTCTTGGTAGGGAGAACTTACTGCATTGTTGAAACTAAGGAAGACAGAGTATTTAGGGAGGGGGTCAGTCTAAGAGGACCATGCTAGGACTACTTTCTGGGCAGCTTCTGTGTTGAGAGGGGCTTATCACCAGAAAGTCATGGATTTTGTAATTTCTGAAACCAGGGCCCCAAACTTATCCTTTAGTCACTGATGAAAAGAAATAGAATCCAAGGAGACAAAGCCCGTTCTAGTTCTTTTTGTCTAGTCTGTAAGATTTTTGGCCAGAATGTGTCCCTTACCATCAGAAAATGCATACTGGAGAGAAGCTTAATATATATCTTGAATTTTGGAAGACCACCTCCAGAGGCTCCCTAGAGCATCTAGAATAAAATACAATCTTCTTGGCTGGGCATTTTAAGCCATCTGCAGTCTGGCTCCAGCCTACGTTTCCAGATTTATTTCATATAACTCTCTTCCATTCAATATATACTGCAGCCAAAATGGCCTATGTGCTATTTCCCAGACTCAACATTACATTCCTTCCTTTGTGTCTTTGAGCAGGCTGTTATGCATGCCTGGAATGAATTCATTCTTCATCTTTGGTTCTCAGAATGCTTTGCTTCCTTCAAAGATCGACTCAGGCACCACCCCTTTGACTCAATTCAACAAATGTTTATTAAGCTAGACCTAGGGATGCTCAAGTATTCATAAGGATCCTCAATTTGGACATTGCTTCCAACGATGCAGTCCATAGCCCATCTGTACCAGCCCTTGCCATGGGACCTTTGCCCTTATCCTCTCGAAGTTCATTACTGGGAGTCTACTCAAAGTACTAGGGGACTTCCTCAACTTCTTCTTGAGCCAGGAGGATACCTCTGCTCTTGAAGAATTTACTATTTCTTTGCTATTTTTGCTGATCCCTCTAGCTCTCTGGCCTCTCCCCCATCCCACCCCTCTTCAGATCGCCTTGTAGTCAGCTGTTTTTCATTTTGTCTTTGCTTTCTAAGGCAAGAGCACAGTTCCTTACACACAGTAGGTGTTTATTACGTGGTTGTCAGATTGTTTAACCGAATCGAAGCTGGCTTAGTTCCAGATGAATGAAGCATGTAATGGAAAGAACACTGGGCAGGAGTTGAGACTTAGATTCTAGTCCTGTCTCTTTCATTCATTTCCTATGAAAACTGGTACAAGAGCTTAATCAACATCTCCATTCCTGTTTCTTCATGTGTATAGCAGGGATGTTGATCTTTGTTTGATGATGATACGATAGAAAGCAGCCAGTCTTGGGGTTTAAATGTTAGTCCACAGCTACTAGCTCTGTAGCCCTGGGTGAGTCACAATCTCATAGAGCCTTAGTTTTCAAAGTGAACAGATTCAGACTTGACTTAAAGAAATACTTCCTAACAATCAGAGTTATTTAAAAGTAGAGGGATAGTTGCTTCCCCCTCAATTTGTTATTCAGTCATTTTGGTCGCATCCAACTCGCCATGACAACCATTTGGGGTTTTCTTGGCAAAGATACTGGAGTAGTTTGCCATTTCCTTCTCCATATCATTTAACAGATGAGGAAACTGAGGCAAACAGGGTTATGTGATTTAACTTAAGTGCCTTGCCCAGAGTCACACAGCTAGTAAGTGTCTGAGGCCAGATTTGAACTCAGAAAGATGAATTTTCCTGGTTCCAGGCCTGGCACTCTATCCACTGTACCACTTAGCTGCCTTTTTAGCATGATAACATGTAACAAATAAATTACAAAGGAGAAGCAGTGAAAAGAGTGTCACCAAATAAATGTATAACCAAAAAAAGACAGTCTGATTGCCTGCTGAGAGTTAATGATAACCATGATGTCAAGTTAATTGATGAAAGACCATGAGAAAAAGCAGCCAAGGAAGAAAATGTATAAATAGGTTGGAATCAGTATCATAGAGAGAAATGCCCACACTGATATGGTCACAGATCCTTTTTGGCATTTGAGTAATACTATCCATAATGTTTTCTAGTCTTGGAATCTTCACCACCCTACAATATCATGACAATTGGTCCCTGAATGCCTTTAAAATTGTGTCACCTACAGTATGAATTTCCTTGCTCCAGCTCCTCTTTCCAATTTAACTTCCCGGAGCACCATTTTGAATGCAACAACCATTCATTGTGTGTTATACGCAAGGCACTGTGCTGAATATTGTGAATTCAAAGACAAAACGAATGACATTCCCTGTCTTCAAGGAACTTGAAATCTACTTTTCCATTTTTTCATGCAGCACACTGGAGCTAATGTAATAAGAACAAATATACTTGGTTCAATGGCGCTGATAATGAAAATCAATCACTATAGAAAAGTTGGTGGATCTGTTCTATTTCGCAGTTGTTTGTTGTCTTCGTTCCAGTGTCATCTGTAAATGCTTTCAGCATGACCTGACTTACTTTGGTCTAAAGCAATATTCTCCCAGGCTTGTTTTCTCCTCCACTTTCTTATATATTGAGCTCAGCTAGGTAGCACCATGGTGCACAGAGTGCCGGAACTGGAGTCAGGAAGATGCATCTTCCTGAGTTAAAATCCAGCCTCAGACGCTTACTAGCTGTGTCACCCTGGGCAAGTCACTTAACCCTATTGCAACCAGCTTTCTTATCTGTAAAATGACCTGGAGAAGAAAATGGCAAACCACTCCAGTATCCTTACCAAGAAAACCTCAAAAGAGGTCATGAAGAGTTGGGCACAACTGAAAGGACTAAACATCAAAAATCTTATACTGTCTTGAAAGGTGATGATTGTTTGGATTCTTCATCATCATCCTTTGTGACATTTTGCAAATGAGCTTATACTCTAAACCAGGGGTGGGGAACCTGCAACCTCAAGGCCACACGTGGCCCTCTAGGTCCCCAAGTGTGGCCCTTTGACAGATTCTGCAAAGTTTGGATTCCGCTAAAGGGCCGAATTTAAGGACCTAGAGGGCCACATGCGGCCTCAGGGTCACAGGTTCCCCACCCTTGCTCTAAACAATGTTGCCAGGGGCTGCCAGGTCTCACGGTCAAGGGATTAAATGTTTCCTGACTAAAGCACTTTCTAGGTTCTTTCATCCTCCTTGGTGTAGAAACTGATCTACATCTGTATGATGGGGATAAAAATACCCATAGTAACTATTGTACATAGTTATGAGTTTCAAATGAGATAATGTGTATAAAGTACTTTGCGAATTTTAAGCCTCACTATAAACATCATTTATCCTTAGCACTATTATTTTCATTTAAACTTAAGAAATGGTAATAACCAGAGTCAACATTTTTACTTTTATCTTTTTCAACATCAAAAGCTTCCATAAATAGTTCATGTTATTATCATAACATACAGTGTCTTTTTCTCATCTTTATCTTTTCTTCTGCTTTGATGTTCATTTTTACCTTGGCTCTATCCAGTTGATTACTATACACAGACAGCTGAAATAACTCCCACTTTAGTAACTAGTCATTTCTTGTCTCTTAAGATATAGTTGAAGTTGGCTTTTTTTTGTGATATTGTCTAGTGTTTGTCATGTCAAACACTTTCATGCTCTCTTCTTGAAGGAAATATTCACCATAGATAAGATGAGCCTTCCGAGGGATTTGGATAGAGTTGTATGTACAGCAGAAAGAATACTGGTTTTGTAGTCCGAAGACCTGGGTCCAAATCCCACCTTTGCTGATTACCACCTGTGCAACATCGGGCAATTCACTCACCTTCCCTGGGATTGAGCTTCTGCATCTATAAAATGGGACTCGGGGGCCTCTGAGGAGCCTTCCACCTCTAACTCTATGACCTCTGGGTCAGAGCACCTAGATTTAGATGCCGTATCTGTCGCTTTCCATCTACGCAACTTTAGACAAATCACTTAACCTCTCTGGGCCCGTTTCCTTATCTATCTGATGAAGAGGTTGGACTAGATTGCCTCTAGAATCCTTCAGGTTCTAACCCTAGGATCCTTTAGAATCTTTCCTTTGTTAGTTCCAAACCATAATTTTCAACATACTTTTCATTATCTTCCCTATGGCTGCCTTATTATCGAAAGTCATCATGTATCGAGTCATCACGTAGATTGACTTCCTTTGTGGGTTCTAATTAAATTCTTTAAAGAATTTCTCTACTTTTATTGTCTGCAATAGATATTGACCCATTTTCCTGATGGCGCCCTTCCTACTCTCTTTATCAGCATTGTAAAGGAACTGCTCAGATATGCTACTAAATGATCGCCTCTGACATGATCCCCTTGGCCATTTGTGGTTCACTTATTTCAGTCATGGGCAGCTTTACATTGACCCCCTTTGAGGTTTTCTTGGCAAAGACTCTGGAGTGGTTTGCCATTTTCTTCTCCAGGTCATTTTACAAATAAGGAACTGAGACAAACAGGGTTAAGTGACTTGCCCAGGGGCACACAGCTGATAAGTGTCTGAGGCCAGATTTGAACTCACAAAGAGGAGTCTTCCTGATTCTGAGCCCAGTGTTCCATTCACTGCACCACTTAGCTGCCCTTGGCCATTGCACAGCCCTTATTTAAAGGGTACCCTATAGTTAAAGGTTGGCATTTAGAGTCTTCCTCTTTGGATGGACTGTATGACCTTTCCAGGCCTTGTGGACTGGTCTGAATTCTGATTTCTCCCTCTATCAGACTGCTGCCAGCAAAATCCCCACCTCAGCTGGATTCCCTTTCCCATTAAAAACTCCAACTTCTGTTTTACCTTCCACTGGACTTCCTGTTTCTTGCACCCTTACTAGAATACATTGACTGGGTTACAGCAACCACCACCCCCTGGGCCATATTAATTTTGGATCCCTTGTGTTCCATGGCCACCTCTGAACTTCAGCAGACTTGTATCACTTTCAGGTGAGGCAGCCATGCTAGAGCAGAAAGAATACCTGGAGTCTGAATACCTGAGTTTGATGATTGGCTATAACACTGGAACCCTGGCAAGACAAGTCACTTTTCCTCATCTATAAAATGTGGATAAAAAAACTTCAGATCAATGGCAGTCTGCAACTCAAGTCTTAGAGAGATTCCTGGAGTGCTGAGACATTCCGATGAATCACCCACCATCTCACAGCCAGTATTTGTCCCATTTGAACCCAGCTGCTATAAAAAGTTGAGTTATTATTTTGCACTTTTTTATGTAGCAAAGGTCTGGACTGATTCTTCCAGAGTGAGGCCACTACACCTCCCCCCTCAGGGTTCTCGGAGTGGTGAGGATGAGTCTTTCTCTAATGCTATACGTCCTCCCCACTGTTAATCACCAATGATTAGCACCCCAGTTCCATTTAACCAATTAACATCAGTTAGCTTTTCTGAAGGAATGTTTACTGCAAAGAGAGAGCAAAAACAATATAAGTAGTTACATAAAGCACTGGGCTTAGAATCAGGAAGACTCACCTTCATGAGTTCAAATTCAGCCTCAGGCACTTAGTAACTGTGATCCTGGGCAAATCACTTAATCCTGTTTGCCTCAGTTTCCCCATCTGTAAAATGAGCTGAAGAAGGAAATAGCAAACCACTCTAGTATCTTTGCCAAGAAAACCCCAAATGGCGTCATGAAGAGTAAAATATGACTTAACAACAACTGAATAACAAATGTTGTATGTTTATATGTACATATTTAATATATATAATGTGTATATATAATGTAATATATATCTATGAATATATATTCATTATAAATTGGATATTATATATCTATTATATTATATATTCATTATAAATGTATGATTCTGTGATTGCCTCTAGAATTCAGAATCATAGAAAGTTGGAGTTGGAAAGGATCTTAGTGACTTCTCATCTGTGTTATTCTTTTTCCAAAGATTAAAAAAAATTATATATCAACATATCTTCCCCCTCATCCACCCGCCCAGTAACTACTCAGGGTCATGCTAAACTGACCTCAGCAGAGATTGCTATTCTAATCCTTCCAAATGTAGCACAGGAGAAGTGTTTAGGCGAGCCAGAGTTACATCAAGGGGAAATTGGAGGAAGTCATTGGCAAACTTGGACAATATCACAATTCTGTCTAGATATAGCCGTGTAGTCCTATTCTCTTCCCACTAAAACACACTTACACCCTCAAAATAATTGTAAAGAGATGCTGTGATTCTGTGATTGCCTCTCGATTCAGAATCATGGAACTAGGGAACTGGAAAGGACCTTCAAGTCCCACCTTCTCATGTGACAAGTGAGGAAACCAAAGCCTGGAAGGAAAGAAGAAGAAGAGAAATCACTAATTTGGAAAGAAAGGCCAGAAGTGTGGGTATGAGGCTATGGAGCTGTGTAGATAAGCCAAGAAACAATGGAAAGGGATGAATCTGAACAAAATAGGAGCATGGAGTTCGCCACCCCAGCCTCTACCCATACACCAAACACTTGCTAGACATTATTAGATTAATGCCCTAAAGCAGGGAATGGAGCTTATTATTTCTAACGAGAGGAGAATGAATGGAGTAAAATGAGGGAGGAGGAAAGGAAAAAGGAGGATAATAACTCATCACTGACAATTAGCACTCAGTAATCAGTACCTACCAGGCATTTTTCTCAATGATCCATACACAAAGGTGAATAGCTTTGAACGCTAAGAGAAATTACAAATGGTTGTGGGCACGACAGAGAACAGATAATCATGGCTCTTTACTTATTATTATGGTTTGACAGGAGAGGCTGAAAAGCGTAAATGAAGTGAGAGATGGCTGCTCAAGAATTCACATTAGCTATTCCCAGAGCAGTGGGTGACTTTGGGGATGATCCCCTTTTAGGTTGATTAGACATGTGCTATAATTATTTTCCTTTTAGAAATGTCCAGAATGGCACCTTTTACTTCCAACCACTAAAAAAAGGAGGGACAAGGGTATATTATTTTTCAATAGTCAAATAGTCTATGATCTCAAGGATGGCAATGCAGGGCTCCAACCATGCATGTCTGCCCATCTGAAGTGACTCTTGACTGTGCCCTCCCATAAATCTGCCCCAGAGTGTCCACCCAACAGGGTACAGGCCTTCTCCAAGTTCTTGTGCCATTGTGTGGGCACCAAGCAAGCATGGGGTTTGGTCATTGCTTACCCTACACATTTTTACAAGGGTTATTAAGGCATACTTTATAGAGAAGAGCTAAGACACCATGGAAAAGATTCAACCTTTGAGAACAAGGCCACTTTTCTGAAGAAAGCTACATTTCCAGGGGCTATTGAAACTCAGAAAAATACAAAGTCAAGATTAGGACTTTGCTCACATCATCTTACCACTCTCTGAGAGGTACATTAAGAATTCGTCTGGGTCATGATATAGCAAAGAGAGCATGGCAGCTGGAGATCAAGGTTCAATTCCTGGCTCCCACCCTTATTAGCTGCATGACCATAGTCACCTCTGTTTTCTCCTCTGTAAAATGGGGACTTACTTAGGATTATTATGGGGCAAGCACCTTGTAATATGTAAAGTGCTTTCTTCAGAGACATAAGCTATTATTATTACTATTACTGGTACTCTAGAAATATGTACACATCTGCCTACTGAGTCGGGGGAGGGAGGGGGGAGGAAGACAAGGTTTTCTTGGTCTTTTTTTTTCTCATTTTTTGTGCATTTCAGAGCTTTCAGTGCAGAATCAGAAAAACACCAAGAACAGAGGAGGAAAAATTGAAACCATGAAGGAGCATCCCAGGAAACAAGTAGAAACTCTAAGTAGCTCCTTTCTGTGATTTTGATTACCAAGGGACTGACTTCCCAAAAGAAGCAGAGATACCTTCTCAGGTGTCCCAAAGAGCCAATGGGCAGCCAGGAAGCGACTCCGGAAGGCCTCATGCTCCTTCCAAGTTACATACCCATCAGGACGCTTGGTTATGCTTTGCCCAGCTGGAAGGAGACACAGGAGCCCCCTAATGCAAGAGCTCCTCTCATCGACAAATTCCTTTTCTTTTCTTTTCTTGGCTCACCTCTCCTACTCCCTAATCAAATAATGTCAGATGAATTGAATTCAAATTTTATAAGTAACTTTAAAAAAAAGTAAGGCAGAATAAATGGGAACCCTTTAAGACAAAGTACCCTGGCATCTCATAAAGGCTCTTAAGTTAATTACATAAGAGCGTATGGTGTAGACTCCAAAAGAAGGAGAATTTTATGGAAATTCTGGCAGAGTCCCAAAGTGGAGTCATGCTGTGGACACTGCAATAATAACTCTTCTTATTACAGGCCAAGTTTTATTTTATGCCTGAACAACTGGTCCCTCAGCAACAGATTTTTCATACCCACACAGAACCTAAGCCAAGCAAACCTCCAGCATCTACTTTGGGGGTTGGGGACAGACTCAGTATTCTTAAACAGCTTTTTGGTCAGCCTAGTTCTTTGGGGTGGGAGTGGGGTGGGGCAATTTTCACAAGCAAAGCAAAGTTGGGGAGGGGGGCATTATCCTGAGAACTCTAGCAAAGATCTGCTTTTGTGTGAATCACCTAGGGAAGGCGCAGCTTAAAAGAGGCCTGGGATGAACAAAGGGATGTGAATGCCACCTCCTTGGCTCTTAGTCATGACCCATGACCCTACCTTATCCTCCCCCCACTTTGAGCCTGGAGAGGACTAATTATTCTGACCCTCCCCCGGAATCTTCTTTCCTGAGTTCATTGCTCTTCTCTGTGATTTTGCCCATTAACATCTATTTTCAACCTAGGTCTAAAATAAATGAGTTCTACCCAGCACTGAACACATATGTGGTTTTGGGCAAGTCACTTCCCCACTCAGTTGGCCCATCTACACATAAAGGGAGCCAGAGTGGCTTTCTCCTTTTCCCCTTGCCAAAAAAAGGAGCTTCCAGAGGGTCGGCAGATATGGAATGTTCCCATAGGCCAGCCTGGGGTAGTAATGGTGCTGCCAATGAACCCTGAGAAGGGCAGGACCCTAGAGCATGGTAGCTGGCCCACTGAAATAGGGGTCACAGAGAAAACTGGAGCGTCCTGTGCCACAACAACCACAGAGGAAAGCAAATGAGTGAATGCCTAGGAGGAATATTCAAGCATCCAGAGGGTCCTACCCCTTCATGGAGGTGTGTGGGTCCACCTTGATTTAATGCTGAGTTGGGGGCAGGGGACCATGACAAACATTGAGGGTGGAAGGAGAGAAACTTTTTAGAAGAGGACTGTTTCTACTGTGGTTTTTACCTGTGTTGTGCTTGTCTTTGATAATCCTGTTGTTTTTGTTAAATGCTGAGTTAGTATTGGTGCTTACTGAAGAGCAGGAGAAGGAAGGAAGGAAAAAAGGAAGGAAGGAAGGAAGGAAGGAAGGAAGGAAGGAAGGAAGGAAGGAAGGAAGGAAGGAAGGAAGGAAGGAAGGAAAGAAGGATGAGAGGGTGGGAAGACAAGTGCCTCCCCTACACACAGGTCCTGGCTTGACCTACTCCTCTTTGCCCACTGAAGAGGGAAGGGGACAAGGTAGTGGTGACTTGCTTTCTCTCTCACTTCCTCCCATTTCTCATGGTGCCATCTAGCTCTGCAGCTGGTAACCTTTTCGCAACATTCTTATGCATGGCAATAGCAGGTTCTCCAATCTTTCCCATCTTCACCATGCAATATGAAAAGAAAAACACTCATGAGTTGTCTTTTCTACACGTGTTACATTTCTTCTCTTTTTCTTCCTAGTTAACAGTCCCATCAATTGCAATGCACACCTTTCAGGCACACATCATTGCATGTTTATTATCTCTCTTTCTAGTTATTTTTATTCCATTCATTTTCCCCATCTCTCAGCATGAAAGGAGGAGGTGGAAAGATCTCAGCGCCTATTACACCTATCACTACAGTTTATTTAACTGCTTACTATGTGCCAGACAATAGAGATACCATGTCAAAAATTAAGCAGTTCTTGACCTCAAGGAATCTGTATTCTATTGAGGGAAACAACATGCCTTCATACAGATGTCATATTTGTCCTGGAGTAATTTTCCCAATCCGCATTGACAGTAGTAGGTCACACACTCAGAGCTTGTCTACAATGTCTCCCTTCAGGGTTCTAGAGGCAAGCCTAAAGAGTTGAAGTATGTTTTCTAATAATATGGCTAATGGGTTTCCCAACTTGTATATTGTCTATGACTATGAGTTGGTCACCAATTAGTCAACCAGACTAAATTTTCTTTTAGGAAGTGGTATTAAAACAGTATAGTTAATACAGTTAGTACAATACATGTCTCCCACAACTCTGACAAATTCTCCCACAAGCGCCTACAGATGAAAGTGACTTCATTTTAGAGATCTCATGTGGCAAAGATGTAACCCACACTTCCTGGAAGTGCTTTTGCTGTAATACTGAAGATTGTTCCCCTTAGGTTCCCTTTTCTCCTGGGCTCTTTGTAGAGCTTTGGATCCGTGTCCAGTCTGTCATTGGCTCCTGATGTAGACAATATCATCAGCTGATTTGAGAAAGCTTCTAAAGACGGCAAGGGGGAAGATGGAAAATTGTTCTGACCTCTGAAATTCATGAGGTTCTCCTCAAGTCAAGGAGAGGAAGGGAAAGAAACCAAGACAGATTAAGACTGAACCTTGGTGTTTTGTTCCTTCCTTTCCCTGCCCTTCTCAATTCTTTCTTAGGCGTATAGTGAGAATTCTCTCTCCTCCACTTGCTCCAATCTCTCTGAATCTCTGAACTCGCTGGGTTAACATATGCCCCACAGAGAATTACCAAGTTTTTCAGCCAAATTGAACACACTGTAAGAGTTTGTGTAAGAGTTTATCAAGACTTTGTTATACATATTAGAAAGCCCATGACTGATTGATTGGTTGAGACTTGTCTCATAGTTAATGTTTCTAGGCATTTTGTTATTTATTTTAAGTAGGATAGTATGGCTTCCTTGATTTCATTCATTGACTCCCATCCTTTAAGGTCAATTCAAGAGGGAGGCAACTGGGTGGGAGAGTCAGGCAGGGCTTCATGTAGCAAGTGGTCTATGAGCTGAAGGAAGGCAGGGATACTAGGAGAAAGAGGTGAGGAGAGAATGGGTTCTAGGTGTAGCACATGTTCTCCCAGCAGCTAGATTCCCAGAGTTCAGGTCGCTGCTTACATCAGGGTTTCAAGGTGTCCTGAAGGCCTAGGTGGGGGAAGGGGAGTGAGGGGTGTCTTTCTAATGCTATAGCTCAAGAGATCGCACTGGTTGTACTTCCCTCATTGATTTTAAGTTGACCAGATGCTGTAGGAAAGAGTTATTGTACTAAAGTGGTAGACAGTAAGAACAATTAGTATGAAACATCCTCCCAAAAGTCTGCAACACAGTCTCACCAAAGTACATTGAGATTCCAAGGGAAAGTGGAATCAGACTTAGAGCATATGTGACAAAGATGAGTAACTCACAGCTCCCAGAAGTCTTTTTACTGGATGTTGCCCTTAAGTATCAAATCCTAAAGCTGTCTTTCCTCAATTTGTACAGTTTTTACTTGGCTCCCAATGTCGACACCGCCACCAATTGCTGTTCTTCTGGGGACACTGATATGACAATAATGAGATGTATAAATCCAATCTTCCAAAGTCCACTTTTGATCAAGGAGTGGAGAGGTGATGGAAACTCTTCTCCTCCTTCCATTTCATAAGTGACTCGCTCTTAGGTGACCGACCCAACATTCAAAGGCCCCACAGAATGGGAAAGGGTTTACGTTAGTTTAAAGACTTTGGTTGATCGTTTCAAGAGAGACGTCGTGATCTTGTTCACCCAAAGTTCAAGGCATCGATGTCTTTTTAGTTACTTTAGATTGGGATGAGATGACTGACTCAATCAATCCCCACCCTTGCATAGGCATAGGGCATGAAGGCTGGCTATCTGTGAGGAACAACGAGAAGGCTGAGTGTGGTGGGACGGCGGAGTGTATGGAGGGGAATATTGTGTAAGAAGGTAGGTTGGAGCCAGGTTGTGAAAACCTAAACAGAGCAGTTGGTATATGATCCTAGAGGCAATAGGGAACCAGTGGAGTCTATTGACTCCATGCTACCATGCTACTGAGCGTGGGAGTGACTTGGTCTTTGATAGCTGAAGAGGGAAGGCACTTAAGAGGTGCTTAATGAATTGGGTCAAGGCAGCTAGGTAGCAAAGTGGAGCCCTGCAGTCAATAGGACCTGAGTTCAAATTTGACCTCAGACACTAGCTGTGTAACCTGAATTCAAATCTGTACTCAGACACTAGCTGTGTATTCCTGGGCAAGTCACTTAACCCTGTTTGCCTCAGTTTCCCCACCTGTAAAATGAACTGGAGAAGGAACTGGCAAACCACTCCAGTATCTTTACCAAGAAAACCCCAAATGGAGTCATGAAAAGTCAGGCATGAATGAAATGACTCAACAACAAAAAATTAGTTGGGATAAATTCATTCTTCACAGGGAGGTTTTTTAAGGTGGGGTACAGTCAAATCAAAAAGTTTCTCCCTTCATAAATGTCCTCGTGGTAATTTTCTGCTTTCTTCTAGAAAGGGGAGCTCTCCAGTCAGTACAACAGTAACCAGTATGCCCTTATTCCCCATAGGAGTGCATAAATCAGTTCAAAGAGTTGCTATCTGTTCATTACACTGCCCAAGCCTATGGGCATACCTTAGCTACCACTTTAAAACAACCCCAAGCTTTGCAATTGTCATTTCTCATAGAAGAATCAATAGTTGTTACTATAATTTCTACTACTACATCATCCTCACTTTATGAGTGGAGCTGTGATTCTGAAATCAGCCTGAAGAACGTGTCCGGAAATTCCTTCCACCAACATCTCCATTTCATTTTTGACTTAGTAAGCTAAGTCCTAGGGAGTTATATGAGACATATCAAGGTTAAGTGACCTGCCAAGTGTCACACAGCCATTAAATGTCAGTGGTGGGATTTGAACTCAGATCTCTCCGACTGTAAGATCAGCATTCTGTCCCTAATACCATGACAATTTAAAAACCTCACCTAACACATTCGCTTTGCCATTTTCCTAGTTTCCAGCCTGGAAACTTTGACCTGGAACACTGGCTTAATTACAGTAGAACACTGACATCCTATTTAGTGGCTGCAGGCTAGATGCACCCCCAATGAGTTTACATGAGTGAATTAGAACGGTAGGCAATGATTTCTGAAACAGTGTATTTGTCCCGCGTTGAGTCAGGAAAACCTTAAAGAGGCTTTGGAGGCAGCACAAGCCTTCAATGCATGATTAAATCAACATCACAGATATTGAAGACAGCCAAGTGGAGAGAACATTGGACCTAGAGTCAGGGAGACTTGAGTCCAAATCCAAGTCACTTCACCTGTGTGCCTCAGTTTCCTTGCCTGTAAAATAAAAAGGATAATAATAATAGCATCTACCTTCCAGATAACAACACTGCTCTGCTGAGTATTGTGAGGATGAAAATGAAATAATATTTGTAAAATGTTTTCCAAACTTTAAAGTGTTATATGAATGTTAGCTATTATCATTAAAACAGTTCCAATGACTTCGATGCTTTCTTAAAACATTTATTTCCCATTGTATCTTATTTATCAAAAGACAAAAAATAAAACTAGTCAAGAAAATATGTGACTATATTTGGCTCTAAATTAAAAATTCAAATGAATCTCCTACTGTGTTAGAACAGATAAAGGGTGCATTCCAATTTTGTTACAATTAATAGATTCATGGGACTTAGACATAAATTTTACATGCTACCATGCTTTTTTAAAATTGTGTCCTAATGAACAAACAAGGTGAAGAAAATAAAGGAAGGTCAAGACTTTAACAAAGGGGAGCTAAAAGATTTTTCTAAGAAATAGTAGCTTATTGAAACAATTTTCATCAAAGCCATATTAAAGAGTCAGCCATAGTAGTAATGCCTGTCATCCCTGGCACTAGATGAGATTGAGGCTGGTAGGTAATTTGAGCTTAAGAATTCTAAGCTCAAGTAAATCTAAAGCTGATTGGATATCCACATTGAGTTCCCACACCAATACAGCGAGTTCCTGAGACAGGAGGAGAAGGGAAGAAGGCTCCCTAAGAGGGTTCAGGTGAGCTGGCCTGGGTCAAAAACCAGAGTGAAGCAAATCTTCCATGCCAATCAGCATCATTGTCATGTGTGTGAGTAATCTCTGTGCTTCCAGCCTGGGAGAGATAGGGACACCCAGTATCAAAAGAACAAAAGAAAATCCTACAAAAAATGAGGAGAAAAAGTAATGTTGGAGAGCCCAAAGTGACAAAAATTTTAAGAAATAAAATCAGTTATCTAATTTTTACTCACATAGGATTTAGATCTAGAAAGGAATCCAGCACAACTCATTTTACAGATAAGGAAACTGAGACCAAGAGAGAAATGGCTTACCTAAGGTGATACAAGTAGTTAAATAACAAATCCGGGATTCTAACTCAGATCCTCAGGGCTCTATTTACTATACATTTCTACTTTGCATTATGACAGACATAAAATGACAAAGCAGTGCTTTTATTTCCCGTTCTCTTTTTTTAATAGTATTTTATTTTCCAATTGCATGTAAAGACAATTTTAACACCCCTTTTTAAAGTATTTTTTTACTTTTCCCTAGTTACGTGTAAAAACTATTTTTAGCATTCGTTTTTAAAACTTTGAGTTCCAAATTCTTTCTTCCTCCCTCCCCACCACCCTTCATTGAGAAGGTAAGCAATTCCATATAGATTATACATGTGTAGTCATGCAAAACATATTCATAATAGTTATTTAATATCCATTTTTAATGAAATTTTAAGTTCCAAATTTTCTCCCTCCCTCCTTCCTTCTCCTCCCTCCTCTCTTAGACAGTAAGCATTAATTCCCATTTTTCATTCAGGCAAGAACAGCATATTCTAGTAACTGATGAGGTAATCTTCACCTGAAGAAAGGTAATAAGGTCCAACTCTGGAAGAAAGCAAGTATAGGCTAAAAGCCAGGCCAGATCAGTGGTAGGAATATCTACAGGTCACCTGGTAATCTGTCAATAAACATTTATTAAGCACTTATAATGTGTCAGGCAGTATGCTAAGTGTTAAGAATACAAAGAAAAAAAAACAGTCCCTGTTCTCAGGAAACTCAGTCTAATAGGAGAGGTAACACACAAACAATTATGTACAAGCAAGCTATATACAGGATAAATTGGAAATAATGGAGGGAAAACACTATAATTAACAGGAAGGAGGAAGGTAAGATTTTAACTAAGGAAACTAGGAGACAGAAACAAAGAGGGGGAGCATTTGAGATACGACAGACGGTCAGCAAAAACATGCCACAAGTCAGGGAATAGGGTATCTTGTTTGAGAAACAGCAAGGAGGCTGGCATTGGTGAGGGGTGAGCCTGGAAAGGCGCGAGGGTGAGAAAGCAGGTTCTGAAGGGTTTAAATGCCTAAGAGATGATTTTATATTTTATTCTAAGGGTGCTAAGGGGTCACTGGGATGTGTTAAGTGAGTGGGCGACCTTTGGCAGCTGAGTGGAAGATCGAATGAAGTGGGCAGAGACTTGTGACAGGCAGATCCACCAGCAGACTATTGCAATAGTCCAGGTGTGAGGAGATGAGAGCCTGTACCAAGGTGGTGGCAATGTCAGAGGAGACATGGAGGTATATAGTGTGATGGGTGAAATCTGAAATAACTGAAGAAACAAAGGTTTGAGCTTCTGAGCATATCAATTTATTAAGCAATGCATGCCAATTGTATAACAAATCAAGATCAAACACCCTCAGCTGGCACTGGACTGAATACAGGGGGAGGCACATTTTTATGCACTAAAAGAAAACAATTAACAGGATACAAACAAAGATACTATATTAGCTAGCCTGATTTTTAATTAGAGGAAAGAATAGGGACTTTCTGAGTTGGGAGGGAGGAGAACAAGCACACAAACTTTCCCAGATATGAAACAGGATCACTTAATTCCCACAATTAGCAAGCAGGTGGAATTTACAGGAACATGAAACTTAAGTCTCAAAATGGAGTCAAGTTTACAAAATGGAATCAGTCTGGTTCACATGATTCTCAAAATTCTCTAAATTGGAAAGATGTTACAAAGGTAAAATTAACAGTCCTTGGCAACAGATTGGATATATCTGGTTAAAGAGAATGAGGGGTCAAGGATGACCCCTAGGTTTTGAGCCTGAGTGACTGGGAGGATAGTAACAGTCCCAATAGTAATAGAGAAGCTAGGAAGGGGGAGAGTTTAGAGAAAAAGACAAAGAGTTTTAGACATGTTGAGCCTAGATGTCTATGGGACGTCCAGTTCGAGATGTCCAAAAGGCAGCTGGAGAAGCAAGACTGGAGGTTAGCAGAGATTGGGGTTGGATAAATTTATTTGAGAATCATCGACATAGAAATGATAATTTTATTCAATATTGATGAGATCATACACAATGATTCTAGGGCTGAGATGAGTAGGTGAACTGATTCGCAATCAGAAAATTCAGAGCTTAGAAGATGTGCCAGATTAAGAAGCCCAGGCACACAGCAGTACACCAGGGAGTTGACACCTTATGGGACTCAAATTGCTTCCTTGAAGCTTAGATTTTTTTTTTAATTGTGGAGAATTTCTTGTTCCAAATTCTGCTTATATGGCTACTTACCAATCCATGGACCCATACAATAATAATCACTTGGTTCATAAGTTTTGTTCGGTCACGTCCAACTCTTCATGACCCCACTTGGGATTTTTTTGGCAAAGACACTAGAACGATTTGCCATTTCCTTCTCCAGTTCGTCATACAGATGAGGAACTGAGGTAAATAGGGTTAAGTAACTCGCCCAGGTTCATGGTGCCTGAGGCCAGATTTGAAGTCAGGTCTTCCTGTCTCCAGGCCCGCTGCTCTACCCAGCTAGCTGCCCAAGTTCATAAGCTACCTTGCATATTATCTTATATTTGGGTTACTTGTCAAAGAAATTTTTCTACCTTAATGTCAGAAACCAAACATAGGAATCAACTTGCTGAAAGTTAGTTGGAAAATGTCATGCTTGCAAACCTAAATTGTGATATTTTAATATATCAAGATTATGGTGAAATCATCAAAGAGGTCATAGCCAGAATTAAAAAAAAAAACAACTCCAGAGGAGCTATTAGCTTTTCAGCATTTCCAATTCATGAAGAAGTGTTCAATCCATTTACCAAAGATATGTGCTGAAATGGTGTTCATTGTGACTAAGACCTTATAAATGTAGAAATGTGAAATTTATAGCAGCATAAAAATGTTTAGCGTAAAATGCAAATATCACAGCTGGTCGGGTTGGCCATCTAGGTCTCAGCTGGGGTCCTCTTAGACCTATTACCATACCAAATTAAGCATGGGCATGTTTCCTTTCAAAAGACTGGATTTTATTCTCAAGTAGCATCTTAAATCATTTTACCAGTGTGGAAATGGCCCCTTCAAAGAGTGAACAGATGGGCTAGTCACAAAACCAAACAAGAAAAGTACATTTTATTTGTGGGAAGTAGATTGGGAAATGTGTGTGGGTGTATGTTAGTTTTGCCTTGAAATGCCATTACCAAATTTTAATATATGTTGCCCATAATACTTGATGAGACTGAACTAAAAGGAAAGGGATATTTGGCAATGGAGGAGAAGAAGGAAATGGAAGATCAGAGAAAATAAAAAGAATAATTGCTGAAGTTAGAGAGGAAGCAGAAGTGTGCTGGTAAATGTTTAACAACCAGCTCTCTGGGGGGGGGGGGACGTATGTATGGCAGATTTTTAAGCTTAGTCTACATTATCAACATTTTCATCTTCGCTTTCTTAAATCTGAACAATCAACAAAACAACAAATCAAGCTCCTGTTTGTAGCATTCGCCCATTTCCTAAGTGTAAAAGTTCACATTGAAAATGCAACAATTGAACCCTGGTTCCGGAAGGAAGGAAGGAAGGAAGGAAGGAAGGAAGGAAGGAAGGAAGGAAGGAAGGAAGGAAGGAAGGAAGGAAGGAAGGAAGGAAGGAAGGAAGGAAGGAAGGAAGG
>CM053626.1:67538291-67568796 GCA_028646595.1 Phalanger gymnotis | reverse complement strand
ACACAGGTTTCACACCTGACAGGGCCCTGGGCCTGGGGCTTAGCACTTAACAGCTGAAAGTACTTCCACTCAAAAGAAACAAAAGCCATGCTAATGAGACAATTTTGCTTAACAACACACAAGTTCACTCCTTTCCATACTATATCTTCTTATCCAGATCTTAGTTCCAAGGTCATTCTCTCTCCATTCTCAAGGAATTTAGTACATGATTAATAGATTTCCTGGGGTGTCCAGGGAGGACCAGAACCTCTAATGTAAGGGCTTGTCAAGCCCTGTTCAGGACTGCCCATCCACTTTTGTGTCTATCTGTCACTCAATTCTTGCCTATGGCTCCAAGAAGCTGTAACATGAGCAGCAACCACACTCCAGCAATACTGTCTTTGCAGATGGGCTAAACCAGATTGAGGGAAATCTATAGGCCTCAAATCCACTGGTGAGTTAGGGGGATGTCAACCCCAATTTCCCCCTGGTAGAAAGGGCAGTTTGTTTCAACAATTTGTTGGAATGAACAATTTGTTCCAGATGTAACACAAAGAGCCTTCTAAAATGTTGTCTTCTCATTTTTAAAAGCCCTTTTACAACTAAGTGAATTTAAGTCCTACTTCTCCAAATGAACCATAACCTGAACAGCAGGTCATTTTTCTCTAAAATTTGTGTAAGTATATGAACATGAATACACACACACACACACACACACACACACACACACACACACAAATATGATCCTTCCTGACCCAGATCTTTCCTTAACTCTCCTGCTTTCTGTTCTGTACCCAACTCTCTCAGAAATTCTTCAGAAAAGGCTGATTCTATAGTTACTAGGGATACTTATTCTTCTTGTTTTTAAGGCTAAGCTCAAAGGCCAAGCTTGAGTCCACAACAATCTGTGCCAACCAATTCATCCTCAATCAATTCTCAATAGTATAAGACAATCAATCAACTCATTCCCAATCACAAGACGAAGAATAAGTCTTATCCTCGCTGAGGTCAGGCGATCAATAAGCATTTATTTGGTGCCTGTTGTGTTCCAGGCACTGTGCTAAGCAGTGGGGATACCAGAAAGACAAAAGAGAATCCCTGTTCTCCAGATGCTCATAGTCTAATGGTGGGTGGAGATGACATGCAAAGACTATGTACAAACCAGATTTTATTAGATAGATATTATACATAATAGATATAGAAGGCACTAGCATTAAAGAGGACTGGGAAAGGCTTTTTGTAGAAGGTGGGATGTTAGCTAATAAGCCAGGAGGCAGAGATGAGGAAGAAGAGAATTTCAGGAATGGGGTGCAGCCAGTGAAAATGCCTGGAGTCAAGAGATTGAGTGTCTTGTTCAATGAATAGCAAGGAGACCAGTGTCACTGGATCCCAGAGGGTAAGAAGGTGTAAGAAGACTGGAAATGCAGGAGGGGGCCAGGTCTTGAAGGTCTGTAAATGACAAAGAGGGGATTTTATATTTGATCCTGGAGGTGATAGTGAGCCATTGGAGGTTATTCAATAGGGGGAATGTTACATGGGCAGACTTGTGTTTTAAGGACTTTAAGAGCTGAGTAGAAGGTAGAAAGGAGTAGAGAGAGACCTGAGGCAATGAAAATAACCAGTAGGCTTTTGTCCAGGTGGGAAGTGATGTGGGCCTGCACCAGGGTGGTAATAATATCAGAAGAGAGAAAAGGGTGTACATTGAGAGATGATACCAAGGTAGAAACGACAGGACGTGAGAAGTGATTGGATATGAGCAGGGAGAGTTAATGTGGAGTCAAGAATGCACCTATGTTTCAAGCCTGGGTGACTAGGAGGATGATGGTGCCCTCAGCAGTAATAAGGAAATTCAGAAGGGAAGAAGTTTTGGGAGAAAAGATAATGAGTTCCTTTTGGGATAGTTTTTGAAGCACATCTGGGCATTCCAGAATACGTGCTCCCTAACCTCTCAAGGTGATTATCAATGGTCATATCTACACCCTTCATAGGAAGCTATAATCAAAGTTCCAAACAAAGGCTTACCTCCAGATCAAGGAGATAAATAACAAAGTAGTACAATTAAACAAAACAGATACATCACATCTTGTTTTTGAATGACAAGATTATTACCCATAGAACTATAGGCTTTCAGAACTGGACAAGACCTTAGAGGATGCATATTATGTCATAGGTCACTTATTCACCCCTTCCTTACCTGAAGCTTGAATCGCCATTGAAATATCCCTGATGAGTGGTTATCCAGCCATTGCTTAGGTATCTCCTGTGAGGGGGAGCTTGCCATCTCCTAAGTCAACACCCATTCCATTTTAGAAAGTACCCTGTCCTTTGAAGTCATACAGGGTAAGTTTACTCTCTTTCCACAAAATAGATTTTCAAATACCTGAAGATACCTATCATATTCATTCCATGCATCAAAGCCATCTCTTATCAAGGCTATACCATGATATATCTATCTCTTGTAGTCAGCAGAATCATATTGATTTATCACTAGTGCTTCTGAGGGGTCTTTGGAGTCAATAGCAATTGTGAAGGAGCAGACTTTCAAAGATTAAGTAAAAGGATGCTACTCTCTTTGAGGAGGGGGCTGCAATGAGTTAGGGATACTGTTACAGCAAGAGCATTGAGCTGAGATTCAGACACATGGAACATGGTGGATTTTGCCCCCATTCTTCTGATTTCCTGTTTACTACTGCTAGAGACATCAGAGAGAGATACAGGGCTGTCAACTATAGTTGAGGCAGTTTAGTTGAAACATAGAGCCGATGCATCCAAATTTAACTAGTAATTAGCAATGCCTCCTCACCACTAGCCAATTAGAAGTTAAAAGTAAGCATAATTACACATACCACGAGTTTGTATCCAGTGACAGTGTGGAATGCTCACTGGATTTGACTATGGAACTTTAAGGAGACAGTCCAATCCTCACCTGGTCCTCACTCCCTTTGTCTGAACTAGTATTCAGTTCCAGTGTGTTCCAGGGCTCCCTTACTAGAAACCCCAGTACCTGCTTCTTAGAAACAGGATTCCACTGCCCACAGATCAAAGGGAAATAACTACCAGACTCTAATTTAAGGTCCAGGTGCCCGTGGACTTTAGAGAATTCAATTCAACAAGCATTTATTAAATGCCTACAATATTCTATGAGTCTCCTATGGGTGAGATCTCACAGAGAATTCCATGGGGGAAGGGAAGGGAACAAGGAGAATCAATATTAATACCTTAGTTACATCCACCTTGGGGTTTAGCCCTGAAGAAACCTGATATGCAAATAGGCTAGCTCCAGGAAGGCTACCTAAAATCAGAGCATAAGAGCCCCGCTTTCAGAAGGGCACTTTGGAGCACACCCTTCCTGCTGAATGCATCTCTATGCTCCTCCACACAGCTCTGCTCTTAAGTGAGTTATACTCTATGTTGGTAGCCTTCCACATTGTTGGTCATGTCGGGATTGACTTATTCATTTTTGCTTCTCCCTCTGTTCTGAACATATATTGGGCAAAGATGTCAAGGAACGAGGGGGTTAGCAAAACATATACCAACGGCTCCTTCTAATCAAATCCAGACAAAACAGAATAATGTTTCTGTCTCCAGAACCCAGATCTTAGAAATGGGACCAGACACTCTTCAGTATTGGAAGAATTAAAGCCAGGGCCATAGGAATGGTAAGAATTTCATTTAATAAGGTGTGTGTTAGTTGTGGGCTGACCAACAGTATCAATAGATTTTACTATAATTTTTTGAGACTGGAACTTTGATTGGGGAGAGTTCACTATATCTAGCCTGATCCAGTTCCATTACATTGCTCCTCAGCTATGTTTAATGCCATACCTTGAAAGTACCAGGTCCTCCTTTTCCCTTTTTCACCTACAATTCTGACAATAATCATCAAACCAATATTACCATTCAATCCCTCTATGACTCCACTCAGCCTCCTTGTAACTTCCCTCACCAAAATACCCCTCCCTGGCCATTACTAGGCTACCTAGGAAGCTAGTGACACAATGGATAGTGCCGGACATGGAGTTAGGAAGACAAGTTCAAATCCAGCTTCAGACATTTATTAACTGTGTGAAATAGGGCAAGTCATTTAGCCTCTATTTGCCTCAGTTTCTTCATCTGTAAAATGAAGCTAATAATAGCATCTATTTCCCGGGATTGTTTTGAGTATAAAATGAGAATTAAAAATTTGTAAAGCCCTTCACAAACCCTAAAGTACCATAGAATGCCAGTAGTGCATTGTGTGATGACCAACTTTGATAGACAACTCTTCTCATAATCTTCTCGCAATACAAGCATCTAAGACAACTCCAAAGGACTCATGATGGAAAATGCAATCCACATCCAGAGAAAGAACTGTGGAGTCTGAATGCAGATTGAAAAACACTACTTCCTCTCTTTCTGTTTGTTTTTTTCTTCTTTCTCATGGTTTTTTTTCCCCTTTGGTTCTAATTCTTCTTTACAACATGACTAATGTGGAAGTATGTTCAATATGATTGTACAAGTATAGCCTATATCAGATTGTACCCAATCTTGGGGACGGGGGATAACAGGGAAGGGAAGAAAATTTAGAACTCAAAATCTTGCAGAAGTAAATGTTGAAAACAAAAAAAAATAAATAAATAAATTTAATTTTAAATAAAGAATGCTTGGGATGAGAGAAGAATATATTGGGAAAAGAAAAAGGGAGAGATAGACTGGGGTAAATTATCTCACATAAAAGAGACAAGAAAAAAAAACTGTTATAAGGGAAGGGAAGAAGGTGGAGGTGAAAGGGAATGAATGAACCTTACTCTCATCAAATTTAGCTTAAGGAGGGAATAACATACACACTCAATTGGGTATCTTACCCTACTAGAAAGTAGTGGGGAAGGGGATAAGAAGGGGGGGGCGTGATAGAAGGGAGGGCAGATTGGTGGAGGGAATAATCAGAAGCAAACACTTTTGAAAAGGTACAGGGTCAGAGAAAACAGAATAAATGGGGGGCAGGATAAGATGGAGGGAAATGGTTGGTTTTTCACATGACTATTATGGAAGTGGTTTGCATAACAACACATATATAATCTATATTGAATTGCTTGTCTTCTCAATGAGGGTGGGTGGGGAGGGAAGAAGGGAGAGAAGTTGGAACTCAAAGTTTTAAAAACAAATGTTAAGAATTGTTTCTACATGCAACTGGGAAATAAGATATACAGGCAATGGGGTGTAGAAATCTATCTTGCCCTACAAGAAAGTAAGGGGAAAGGGGATGGGGGGGGAGGTGATAGAAGAGAAGGCAGACTCGGGGAAGGGGTACCCAGAATCCATGCCATCTTGGGGTGGGGGGAAGGGGAGAGATGAGGAGAAAATTTGGAACTCAAAATCTTGTAGAAATGAATGTTGAAAACTAAAAATAAATAAAAAACAAAAGAATGCTTAAAAAAGAATACTAGTTATTATTTATCATTATTATTACTCCTCTATGTGTGTTGTCTTCCCCTATTAGAACATAAGCTTCTTGAAAACAAGGGATATTTTGCTTTTTTGTATTTGTATCACCATCACTTCACACAGTACTTGGAAAATAGTAAAGAATGACTAAATGGTTTTTTAATTCATTCACTGAAAAACGTCACTTTTTAAAAAAATTTTAGTTACCAACTTTTTGTGGAGAGTAACTTCAATTTCTTAAATTTAATTTTTTTTCAAGTGCTGGCTTCACTGATATTGTAAGTCAATAAATATTGCTGCCTTCCCACTTGGAAGTATATCCTGAAAAAACAGGACAATCTAGGCATTGTTGCTCAAAATTTTTGGAAGCTGCCTCTATCTCCCAGAGGACAGTGAGATGAGAGCTCAGATTACAGACACATGGACCAGCACGTGGTACCCACTGTTAGAGACCACTCTAATACAAAATGGTAACAGTAGGGGCTGCTCCATTTTAGTCTGATTTCTTTTTGAACTACAATCAGAACAAGAACTGGGAATACTTCAGAATCAATTTGTTGAGGGTGTGTGATTACAAAAGCTCAATGATTCAAATTAGTGTAAGTTGAGCACAGATGTTTCCCTGCTTTCCACTTAATGTGCTGGTCACAGTCAGACACACTTATACTTCAGAAATCTTTACTTTCCGGCAGAAGAGAAATCCCACAGTGGTAATCATGGACTCACAACGAAAGCAAAAAGATGCTGTTGTTTAACGATTACACTTGCTTTTCTCTGACAGACGAATCAATACAGCCCTGAGTAGTTGCTCTTGTATAGGGTGGTCATGGGTCTGTTCTTTCTTGGTTTTGGGTTGGTTTTTTTTTTTTGGTACCACAAGATATCTATGACAAGGAGCTAAAAGCCTGCCTCCTTGCCTTTAAGGTATAAAATATTGAAAACCAGTTTCTTCAGTTCAAAAGTAAGGAGAGAAGCCACACATCTTTCCAGATATTAGATCACTCCAGGAGTATATCAATTTAATCATGTCATTCTCTTCACAGTTCGGTCTGTTTTATGCAAGTGAAAATTAGAGTTGAATTTCCTGTTCAAAAATGTTATTATTGCATCGCTCTTCAAAGAAGTATAGAACTGATAGGGTATTGAAACTATATACGTGCTATTAAAAAATAAAAATGTGAGTGTGTTTTGGGGGGAGAGGGGATTGTTTTGAGGTTTGTTTTTTTTTTTTCTTCAGACTTCAGTAATCTGAGATGTAATTGTTATATTTAATGCAATCATGGCACATGAACAATACTAAATCACTCCTTTTTTTCTTCTTGGAATTTCCTTTAAAAATATAGTCAAGTATAGCTTTAAATTTGAATCTTTCCATATCCATGAACACAAGTGGCAAAGCAGTATTTCCTACAGTGTATATACTACATATACATTAGAAAAAAACCTATTTCCTCCAATATATTCATAAATAAGGAAGGGACATCTACCCCAAACCATTGAGTACACTGCTATTTTTCTTTAATTTCAGAATTAGAATTTATGCCCAGTAAGTCAATAACTATTCAACCTGGCCACCAGAAACTTCTGGGAAGGTGGAAGTCTGATTCAGCTAAAATTACCTTAAGGTCACCAATTCTAGCACTCTCTATTTCTAGAGGAGGAAACTGTTACCCAGAGAGATTAAGACATTTCCCCAAGGTCACATGAATAATAAATCAATGGCAACGCCAGGATTCAAACCTGAGTCCTGACACCAGTTACGGCACACTGCTTCTTTCTTTTCTCGACTTTAGCGTTCATTGTCTGTGCCTCATAGGCTGTCTTGTAAAACGTGTGTATTATTGTCTTTTATTATCATTAAATTTTCACTTGTCTTTTCCCTTTAACTACAGTAAAAGCATCTTTGGGGGCAGAGATTCGATCTAATCAGCATTTAAGTGTCTATGTGCATACACTGTGCTAGTCTCCTGGGATATAAATGCAAAATTGAGATAGCCCCTGGACTCAAGAAGTTTATATTCAACTGGGGAAATATATAAATGTAAATAATTTTTTTAAAAAATAAATGACAATTTGAGGAAGATGGAGATGGCACTAATAAGATTTAAGGAAATTCATTCAGGCTATTCACTGGAAGGTCAAATACTGAAGCTTAAATACTCTGGCCACATAACATGAAGATGAGATTCATTGGAAAAGACTCTGCTGTTGGGAAGGATTGAAGGCCAAAGGAAAAGGGGATGGCAGAGGAAGAGATGGATAGACAGTGTCATGGAAACAATGAACATTAACCTGGGCAGACTTCAAGATACTGTGGAGGATAGAATGGCTTGCTGTGCTGTGGTCCACGGGGTCACAAAGAGTCAGATATGACTAACAACTCAACAACAATCAGAGGTGAAAGGGAGACCAGGAAAGGCTTCCCTGAAGTGGCCACATGAGCTGACTTGGAAAGGCCCTCTGCAAACAATACATGCTCAGATGACAGCAGAGATGTGGGAAAATGCTCCTCCATTTTTTGAACAAAGGGAGGAACTAGAAACTATGGATATGGAATACTGTATAGACTTTCAGACTCGGTTGATATGTTCATTAGCTTTGTTGAACTGCTCCCCCTTTCCCCTGCCCTTTTTATTATTCATTACGAAAGACAGCTCAGTGCAGGGTGGTGGGGGAAAGAGAGGAGATTTATTTGGAAATGAAAGTGATGTAAAAGCAAGATACCAATAAAAAATGTAAACCCACAGTTTGGCCAATTCAAGAACCAGAATTCTCAGTACAATAAAACCTAAGGGGCTGAAATGGAAGTGAGATTATTTTAAGAGACCTAAGAGATTTTGAGTCTAGCTTGCCTGTATGAGATCAGGTAACAACCAAGGATGCTGGTAAATAACTGAGGGAAAGTCGACCCAAGAAGGATGTGAAATACTCAAGAATGAAATTCTGGAAACACAGGAAACAATTACAATGTGGGGGAAAAGCGGGATATTGGATGTGGAATTAACACAGATGAGCGAAAAGAGGCAGAGAAACTATTATTATTGATGTGGAATTAATATAGGGTAGCTAATAACCCGCTTAGATTTTTTAAAAAGAAATGTAGAAGAGATGAAAAGACCAGGTAACAAAGGATGAGTAGAAAGTTGTGGCGTGGTCCTATAAGAATAGTTATCAAAAATGCTAAAGCTCAGCATGAGCAGCGGCTGACAAGAGGAAGTTAAATACAGAAAGACATAAAGGGAGCTAAAGACATAAGGTTAAAAAAATCCAAAAAGATGTGAGGGGAGGCTATTTTGGAAGAGAAAACTAGGACCTTTGCTTGGGGGTGGATAAGACTATATCTGGGCATAGAAGGCAAAGCTGTTCCACTATTATTTTGTTTTCTCTTCAGAGGATAACACTGTTTGCACTGTAAATGACAGACCAAAATGACTAACAAGGAGTGGCTACTCAAGGTAGGTGAAGAGACGGTAAAAAAAAAAAAAAAAAAAAGAAAATGCATAGTTGTCCTTGATGGATTCAAGTCAACTACCTGGCATGAATTACATCTTTGGATAATGAAAAGAAATGTAGGGTGTAATGGCTGACAGGAGGGGTACCACAAGATTGGAGAAGGCAGAACACCTATTTTTACAGAGAAGAGCCTACTTTGCAAACTCCAGTTTGTGAGTTTGTAAGCCAGTAAGTTTGATTTTAATTCCTTGGAAAATTCTTGGAGCAGATCATTAAAGAGACATTTGGTGGGCATCTAGAAAATTAGGTGATTAAAAAGACTCAAGATGTCTTCATCAAAAGCAGGTCATGCCAGATAAGTCTAATTGCCTTTTTTTTTTGACATGGTTACTGACATGGTAGATGAAAAGGAGTGCTATAAAGTGTGTAGTTTATCAAGACTTTTGTAAAGTTTCTGATAAAGTATTTTATATTATTTGTGTTAAAAAAATGGGGACATGTTACTAAAGCATAATCCAATCAGATGAATTCTGAACTGGTTAGACAGCTGGATTCAGAAGGGTGTCTCTAATGGTTTGATGTCAGTATAGCAGGAGATTTCTAGCAGAGTATTTCAGGGATCTGTGCTTTTTACCATTTTTACCAAAAATTTCAACAAAGAGATAAGTGGCACACGCATCAAATTTGCAGATGACACCAAGCCAGGAGGGTTAGTTAACATACTAAGGAGGCATAGGGCCCTGAAATTGGAGACACACCTGGGTTTAAATATTTTCTTTAGACACAAGCTGTGTAACCCTGGGGAATTCACTTAATTTCTATGGGAGAATAAACAGAAGTTTTTCTGAAAAAGATCTGAGAATTTAAGTGAACTACAAGTTCAAGGGGTCAGCAGCGTGCTTTGGCAGCCAATTAACGTCTTGGGCTACATTAAGAGAAACTCAATAAAGAAATGATACTCCCTCTGTTTCTCTGTACCTCATCTGGAGTACTGTGTTCAGTTTGGGGTGCCACAGTCACATTTAAGGATATTGATAAACAAAGTAGTTTCCCAAGGAAGATAACCAGCAACATGAGGGATACATATGATATGAGGAACTGGAGATGTTTAGCCTGGAGAAGACTCAGGGAAACGTGCTAACTGCCTTGAAGGGCTGTTATGTTAAGAATTAAGACAATCTCTTCGACCCTAGAAGACAGAACCAGGAGCGATGGGTAGAAGCTACGAAGATGCAAAGTTAGCCTTGATGTCAGGAAAAACTTCTCCTAGGAGTTCCTCAAGCAGAATCTGGGTGACCACTTGTGTCTATTATTATCGCAGGGATTCCTTCTGAATAAGGGTTAAAGTATATGGCCACTAAGATTCCTTCCAACTTTTAAATTCTCATTTAATTTCTCAGTGACCCAGGGAACTCTTTAAGACCATTAAGTTACATTTTGTTGCAATTGTGACCAGTTTCTAAATCAAAAGTTCCCCACTATGGGGCAAAATGATGAATATACCATTAGTTGCTTCATTGGTCAGTTTTGCTCATTCTACTTTGTTACAAGGAAGGGTACAAGGAGGGGGAGGGAAATAGTATCAGGAAATGACTGATATAAAAACAAAAGGCATTAATAAAACATTACAAAACTATTTGCTGGATGAATCACTGGTTCATAAAATATGTAGAATGACTTACCCCATTTTAAAAAGGTTGAATTTTTTTTCTTTCCTAAAATCCGATTTACAGAACAACAAAAGCTGGTTAGCACTATTGCTCTCCACTCTCCTAAAGTAGTTATTATTGTATGAAGAACAAAGATTAATGGGGGTGTCTAAGCAATCCTGTAGGCTTTAACATTTTCCTGGGATCCATGAAGGACAAGACTCCAAAATCTAAGTGTGAGTCATCCAATGGAAAACTGAATATTCAGCATTTGGAGACTATGCTAACCACGGGATTACAGAAATAAAAGACAGTGTCATTTACACACATAAATACTCTTAATGGCTAGGCCAGGTAATGAACTAAGTGAAAGTGTATGGATACTGAGTATGTCAATCAATTTTAAAGGTGAAACGAGCAGTTAAAATTCCAAGACCAGAGATGTTTAAATTTTGCACAAAAACTGATAACCACTTCTCATGGATGATTAAGATATTCATGTGAGTGGAGGCAAAGTGTGGGGAATAGGTAACTCAGAACCAGCCATGTTATAGTTGGATGTGACCTTAAAGTTGGCATTCTAATTCAACCCCTTCATTTTGGAGAAGAAACAGACCCAAAGCGATTAAGTGACTTATCCAAGGTCACACAGCTCCTGGTCTCTTTCTAGTTCTGAAGTTAAATGAACCATATGGTATAATTTACCTCCATAGCTAAATAATTAAGAACTGCAATGCTTAAAGACGAGACAGTTCTAAGGAACTTTGACTACCCAAGTAAACTGGCCGAATGTCCCTTGCATTAGCAAATTCATTCTCAAAAAGAAGTCAAACCATAGTTTTACACAACTCTATAACACCCTTTTCTAAAGAATTCAAAGTTCTGTAGGTCTAAATAATACACAAAACCGATCTTTGAAATAGTGGATCTAAGCCTCTGAGTGACTACAACTTTAAAAAAAAAAAGCACACAAAAAGTTAATAGTCATCTGAAAGGCAGACACCAAAAAATACCCATTGCTTGTCTGTACCAAAATCTTCATAGTACTATTTGTGGCAGCAAAAAAAAAAAAAAGCGGATACCCATTAACTAGTAAAGGCTGCAAAAACTGATATATGAAGATGCTGCTTTGGAAAGATTTGTATGAACTTATGCATAGGAATAGGTTGTGTTTGTCCTTTGTTCTCAAAGAGGACCATGGCATCAGGGAAATGATGACATGATTTGCAGTTGACTTTGATTTGAGTGAGTGAGGGCTATGCAAAGTCACCAGCCTCACTTTCTCCTCCAGAGCCATCTGGGTCCAGTGGCCCGATATTCATCAGGACAACTAGAGATGGCCCAGGATGCAATGGGAGACCATGGTCCTTTCAGGCTAAGGTCTTTTCAGGTTCTCACTGTCAGTGAGGTAATGCTCATTCAGTGAAGAGGCCTCTTTAAGAAGTGAATCAAGGGATGGCCCCTTTAATTAGAAAAAAAAAGTTAAGCTGGGAGAAGACCCTCAGGGTTGCTGTTCCAAAAAGAGACAGCTACCACTGACATTAACTCTACACCAGGAGAGCCTGATGCATAGCAACAGAAGACATAATACAAAGTAAAGGAATGGAAAAACCATTCGATGTCACAAAACATTAATTCCTCCTTCACAGCAGAAATGGAGAACAACTAGGCCAGAGTCCCTTCTCAAACACAGATTTTTATTTTGTTGTTTTCCTTTCTCACATGGGAAGAGTTCAACACTGAGTGTTGGAGGGAGATGACTGATATAAAAACAAAAGGCATCAGTAAATTATAAAAGTGGCTCAAGGAAATGAAAAAATTAAAACCTATAGAATCAAGTACACTATTTAATATTTTATTAGCTCTTTGACATAATATAGATGAGTTCCTCCTAATCTTTTCAAAGTGTGATAGAACACAAAAATGTACAACAGGGAAAAGAATGTGTTCAGTCAATAAGCATTTATCAAGCACCCACTATGTACAAGGCACTCACAAAAGATGTTAAAGTTTTTGGCTTTGTGACAAAAAAAGGCAAAGTCTTAAATTATTCGTTTTATTCTCTTCCTTAACTTTCAATTCTCTTTCCTTCTAGTCTATCCAGAAATTGTATTCTATGATTTATGTAGCGTTTCCTTATTTCAGAAAATCACAAAATAACAGGTCTGTGACTAGATTCAGTTTGTGAGAAAAGTAATGTAAATAATAGTAGTACTGTGGGGCAGAAATTAGTCTATGTCCCAAATCACGTGGCCAAGGGTACCTCACTTCTGTTTCCCCCTTCCCTACACACACTTATGAGTCCTAGATGACCTACATGCTGACATGTCCACCGTCCTAGTCAGGATAATGTCCATAGAGGCACACTACTCAGAAAAGGTGGTTTCCCAATGTATGAACTCAGCCCATCCCAAGATCCCCATTTACCCTTTTGGCACACTCTTCTTCTGCCATCGGTGCTCTTCAGTGGGAATCTTCCCCTGGGGCACTCACTCCTTCCTTTCAGCTTCCTGGACTGATTTCCCTCCATCCTGTGATCTTTCCCATTCTCTTCTTCAATTCCATTCCACTTCTTTCTTTAGCTCCTAATGTGCTTCTTTAAAAATCCCTTGATCATTTTTTAAACCACATACTTCTTTGTCTAAATGTAATTTCATTCCTTAGTTTCTCATATTTATTTGGATTTTTAATATTTATTTTACCTTTCTTGTGGTTGGTTTTTTGGGGTGCTTACAAGTTAAATTCTTGGCATTGGGTGTTTTGGGAGGATACAGAAATGTTTAAAATGCCTTTTGTTGAATGTCCACCTTTTTTGTTGACGAAGTTCAAGGTGTATGAGTTGCAGCTTGGACCTCCCTAGCCTTTTGAGTATCTTTTCCTTCTCAGAATATACTATTCAACCAATCAATAAGCATTTACTAAGTGCTAATTATATACTTTGGGGATACATACACAAGCAAAAACAAGTTTCTGCCCTCAAAGAGCTTACATTCTAATAGGACAGGTGATGTGTATATAAATAGGTACATAGAAGATACACACTGAGTAGACAGGGGATATAAAGAATTGGGTGGGACCAGGAAAGGTCTCCAGCAGAAGGTGGTGTTTAAGCCTAGTCTTGAAAGAAGCCAGATGTTCTAAGGAGCAGAGTTGAGAAAGAGTAATTCAGGCATGGGGGACAGCTAGCAAAAAGACACTGAGACAGGAGATGAAGCAACATGCATGAGAAACAACAAATAAGCCTATGGGCCAGACCACAGAGCACAAAGAGGGCGATAATGCTTAAGACTAGAAAAGTAGTTATGGACTGGGTTGAGAAGGGCTTCAAATGGAAGGCAGAGAGAGGAATTTATATTTGTTCCTGGGAGTAACGGGGAGTTTCTCAAGTAGCAGGGCAACATGATCAGACCATACTTTAAGAAAGTATGGAGTTTGGATTGGTATGGGGAAATTGGTTCACTACTGCAATAGTCCCGGTGAATAATGAACGATGAGGGACTTGAACTAGGGTGCTGGCTCCAAATGGAGCTAAAGGAAATAACCAACAGATTTAGTAAAGAAATGATCTGGTAACTAAATGAGTGTGTGGTAAGAGAGCATTCAAAGATGACACTAAGGTTGGGGGATAATGAGCTTGGAAGAGTGGCCAGAGAAGCTGTGTCGATTATCAGGAGGGAGCCAGGTCTCAGGGAGACAGAAGATGGAAGGAGTAAGTTTGTTACCTCTGCAGCAAGCACGCCAGAGACCCCATTGTAAAGGATAGCTGGTTTTATTGTGGGAAGGGGAGGAAGGGAGAAGGTAGGTTAAGAGGATGAGAATAAGGGAGAGAGCAATGAGAGACAGGTAATGGGGTTTGGATGACAGCAGGGCATCCAGAATTCCTGTGATGGGGAGGGTATGACTGGAGGAGTGTTTGTTAATCATTGACTAATGAGCTGAGATGGAATATCAACATCCCTCGAGATTTGTCCTCACTGTGGCATCCTCTCAGAGTGTTAGGTAGCTCAGATGGGGGAACGGGTAGGGGGCAGAGTGTAAGTATAGAATGGAATAGCATTTCTCCCCTTTCCCTAAGTCAGGCAAGGCAAGGCCAGGGCAGGAAACAATGGAGGGAGTATGATGAAATGGCTTTTCTCTCAAAGGGAGTGGGATGAAATGGCATTTCTCAGTTCCTTGCAAGCAATCAGTCAGTTCAGAAAACCAGCACACTCTGTCCCCTGCAGGCAGGAAAAGCCCCCTACAAGCAGGAAGAAGCTAGTTTTTAGCTAACAGCTATCACTGATATAGGGTTTTAAGGTTTGCAAATATTTGCAAAATATTATTTCATTTTATTCTTGTTGTTCAGTTATGTCTGGCTCTCTGACCCCATTTAGTCATACCTCAAAGGTGTTGCAGTTTCAATGTTTTCCCAAACTTATGGTCATTCAATGTTCTATTTGTATAATTACATGTGCTAAAGAAATGGCACTCTCTGTCCAATGTTCTTTTACAGTTCTATGAAGGAAAGACTAAGAGTTTTACATCCTATCTCTAACAAGGTGCACATACACCAAGAGGGACAGGAACTTGGACTTTAGTTTTCAAAAACATTTGAAGAACAAATAACCAATTGAGAATTTCCAACAGTTCCCTTCATAAGGTAGCACACTAAAAGACTACAGCTTTTGTTCTTGAGTTCAATTCTTTAACTTCCTCCAAGTAAAAAAAAACTTATGTTAAACTACATAGGCTCTAGAAGTGGTTGGAGGTATGTTGGCAAACCTCTTTTTAAATTGCAGATATGCAACAAGGCAATTCTGGACAACATTGTTCTGTGATTTGGTAAAGGACAAACAGGCTTTAATGTAATTGCATGCAATGGTCTGAAGTATTCAACTCAAATACAGAATTGTTGGATGTGCTTTTAATGCTCTTGGAATACACACAAGGTCTCTTTTAAATTCAGAATATAACTCAAAACTACTCTACCAATAACGAAACAAATAAATTAGTCGAAACGTAAAGATGCAATGTTAACCCTTATACTCTTAAGACACAGAGAAAGGGGTGAGAGAACCAAGGGAGTCAAAATCAGAAAGAGAAAAGGAGAAGTGTGTTTATTAAAAATAAAGACTAAGGACACAGTTTCCAAATTTAAAAAAGGTGTATATATAATTTTAAAAATCCAAATACATATTATACATTGTATCAACACACAATTATTTTTAAACAAAAAAGACCCAGAAAGTTAGGTTTATTATTTTTATAACATGGGGGAAGAGGTGCTGTGGTAGAATATTTTGGCTTTCTACAGACAGATGGCTGGACACCTGCCTGTATACACTCACAATGCTAAAGATGCACTAAATGCTTTATGTAACACTATTATACACAGTTACGTGAAAGCACTCAATTTGGTTTGACGGACACATTGTTTTCAAGTAAAGTCAACATTTCTGTAATGAAGATCCTGTTAGCAGACATCAGTAGTTCCATTTCATGAAATGTATGTTTAAATTGGGGAAAAAAGCACATACACATGCCCTCCAGTTTTGCCAACTACTGCAATAAACTACTAAACCTAGATGTCCTCACATCATTACACTTGTGGATCAAGTACTGTGTAAAAATGAATGTAAAATCTGAATCCTCCTCTACTCACCAAAAAAACCCAACTGGTACATTTCAAATAAAAGTTGTTGTGCCTCACCCAATTAGAACAGCGGATAAGTCCTTTGTCTTGTTGTCTCAGGAGGCTTGCCAAACCATACAACTTTTCAACAGACTGTGCTCTTCGCTAGGAAGACACTCTGAAGGGCGAAATGAGCTTCGGCGTTACGACACACAGACTTCCGGCTGGATGCTAGGCTGTGAAAGTTTACTATTCTCTTCTGTCTTTTCCTGCCCAGGTCCATGGCAAGTTGTCCTGCGCTTAAACAATCTCAAACTTAACCGCAACAACTCATTGTCTACCACGGGAGTGTTTGTGTATGTCTGCTTCAGGGTGCCCTGAAAACAAAATGGGCACGCGTTATTAAGAATAAGGGATTCAGGCTGCTGAACGAAGTGCTAACAACAGTTCCTGAGCGCTCTCAGTTCCTGATACTACAGAATGTACTGTTTTGATTATATGGCCTGACAAGCTACTATATAGAGAATTATTTTCACAAACCTTAATGACTGATACCTTAGAGCTCATCCAGCCCAGCTTCAAATCCCACCAACGCAGGAAATTCCTCCTCAATATCTTGGCCAGGTTGAAATCAAGTTTATTTTAAAAATAAAAATCGCTCTGAGTGATAGAGAGCTCACCACCGTGACAAGGAAGCCCCTCCCATCGATGAATAGCTGTTGAAAATTCTTGCAACCCTAATTGGTCCCGGTTCTCTCAAACAAGGTAAAATCCAACCTTTGTTATGTGAAATTCTTTTAAATGCTTGAGCACAGCAATTATGTGTTCTCTTCTCCAAGCTAACCCCTTCCAGTCCCTTCAATTACTGCTCGTATGCCATCACTTCTCAACCTTTCACTGATCACCCCATCATATGTCCTATTCTATTTATAGACTGATCAACGCAGGACAAGGGTCTTCTTATTCATCTTGTTCTAGACTCAATCCTTAGGCCACTATGACCACAGATCACGCTGGCTTTGTTGGGCAGCCATACCAAAGAGCTGACTTATACTGAAGTAAAGTAAAAGCTCCAGGTCTTCTTGTATATTCATTGCTATTAAACCAGGATATCCTCAATCTAGTCTTAGACAACCAACTTGGTATTACATGTAGGGCCTTACCTATATCCCTACTAAATCTTAACTCATTAGTTTGGGACCATGAGTTTTGTAAATATTTTCAATTTAATCTCAGCCTACCTAGAGTGTCTTTGACATCTAATTCTATCCTTTTATATATTAAATAACCCTCTTCAGTTTTGTGAAATCTACAAATCTGATAACTATAACTTCAAGTCACTGATAAAAATGCTTGTGCAGGGTAGCCCCTCAGGGCCAACCATTAGCGATTTCCCTCTACTGGGAACTAACACTGACTTTGGGCAGTCAAGCAACCAATTACAAATAAATCACTAAGTCTACACTGCACTGTGTGAATTTCACTGACTCTTTAAGGAACCTGCCTAGCAAACGGCAACATCTATTTCCCCATTAGTGGCAGTATATATAAAAAGAATTCTGCCACAACTAGCTGAACTAATAAGTTCAGAAGAAGAACTTATGTTCAGAAGAACTTATGTTCTTCTGCATATGTATCACAAAAGCAGGCATTCACCTTGATTATTTTATAGGAAGGGACCATTATCATGGATAAGGAATAAAGAAAAACATCCACTACAATCGATAATTCATAATCATGGAAGGGAAGGGAAGTTTAACTTGTTATGTTTAATACTCACCATAGTGACCACACTGAACAGATGCTTAGTACTTTTTTATAATCCTCTACATACTTTAAACAACCAAATGAAAACATACCATTCACATCAATCAATACATTTCAAATGTAATCCAAGGCAATGACAGTACCTTTTCATTTTTTACTAGCTGTTTCCGAATTGCAGAATCCCGCCTAAAGCATAATGCTTTACAACATGGTCCAAGATTACTGAGAAGACCAGCTCTCTCTTCTTTACGTAGCAATGCTGCCATGTTTAGGGCTCCCAATTCATGTTCGAAAAGATTTTCTGCATCTACCAATAAAAATAAAGCAGTACAGAAATAAGAAACTCTGCTAATTAACAAATAGAACATTCCACAAAGTTCAAAATATACCTAGTTAAAAGTATGGCTATAGTATAGGACAGTCAGTGTTGGTATAGTTCAGCAGTTGGCAAACTACAGAAAATTTTTAAACTTCCCATTAGTTCACAGCTTCATCCTCTTCCTTGTTACATCTAACTTCAAAGTACTATCAAATATCAAGTGAACCAAACTGAGTTTTACCTCCTTTTTATCTTTCACTCCCTTGCCTAATAATAGTAGATACCAACCCCCCCATTCTTATCTGTACTCTCCCAAGCCACACACCAAAAATAAGTGGTGAGCAACAGAATTTAGAACCTCTGCAAACTGGGGGGAGGGAGAGAAACCCTGAAAAATTTAAAACTGGTAAGTGTTTTAAGGCTTGCAAAGAACTTTATAATATAATCATTTTATACAGACAATAACCCAGAGGTAGTTGCTATTTACTATCTGCATTTCTCAGTCACATAGTGATTAAGAGTCACACAGTGAGTGAGTGGCTGAGGTTGTATTTGAACTCAGGTTTGATCTCCAGGTCTAACCCTCTACCCATTGTGTCACCTAGCTGACTACACTAAAATGGTCTAGTGTACTAGCTTCACTAAGAAAGCCACTACACTAAATTTAGGTAGCTTTCTCTTAAAATTTATTTTACAACCAACATGCTATAGTTAAAAGAACACTAGACTAAGAACCAGAAAATTTTAGTCCTTGTTACATCTAGTACTGTTAATACACCTATGTCCACTTGGGTAAATCACTTAATTTCTCTTAAAGGCAAATCATCTCAGTTTTCCTCATCTGTAAAATGGACTACATGACCTACAAGGTTCTTCCTAACTCTCAAATGACATAATGATTTTTTTAATTTTCAATTCCACTCAACCCTGGTGTGCACAGTACAGTATATTTAATCTTATAGTGTCAAGAAAAGAACTGAAATAACCCAAGCATACATGAATTTTACTTATCTTTGGAAACTTAAAATTCTATAAATTACGTTAAATAATGGTGAAGGCTCAAGCTAAGTAGACCTACAGATAAGAGATTCCTGCCCAAACTAATTAATTGTCTTCAGGTTCCCTATCTTAAGTACAGTTTCCCATGGGCAAGGGAGGAAAAAGCAGCTTTCTGAGATGTAGGAACTAAAAACCACATCTACCCACTACACTGCACCTACCTAACTACACTCTAGCCTTTGTTACAAGTTTCTGCTTCTCTCAATGGTACTGGGCAAAGCAGCAGTTTTATATTTTAGCTTACTCATTTGTAAAATTAAAGTAATACTGACCATAAAGATAAAGCAGCTTAAATAATAATTCCTCCAGCAAAAAAATGCTATATCAATGCAATACAAGATTCTACTCTATTCAAAGACTTTAATAGACATAGGAAGAAATTATACAAACAAAATGAAACAATTACCTTTGGGCTTTTGTGAAAGTCTCTGGCATGTTTCTTTAACTTTAGAAAATAGTTCAGAACCTGCCAATTTTTTAGAAATTCCAACTCGTAGCATAACAGCTCCAGGTGTGAATTTTAAGAGGGCAGCTCCAGGTTCTCTTGGTTCTTTAGGATGTTTTGGCATAAGACCAGACCAGTCTACATCTATCACATCCAAAGGATCTACAAAGGTGTATAAGAATATTGCTATTTTCAAAATAAGGAATATCATCCTGGAAAGTTTATGAGGGTAAACATGCCTTTTTGCTATTTTATATCAAGGTTAGAATGTTAGTTTAAGTCAAATTTATGCGATAGTAGATGTTTTTAATGTGGTCGACGCATACTTATGTTTGGTTACATAAACGTTACTAAAGGCGTATTTGTCCATTAACACTTTATAAAATAATACATTATAATCAAACACTGTATAAGGGTAAGACCAGCTTTCCTATGATGCTTCTCCATAAACTTCAACTCCAAAGATCCCATTGTGATATGGAGGTAACCTGAGGTTCTTCAAAGTGTTTTTGACAATGAGATGCAAACTCAAGCATATCTTAGAATGTGGGTTCTGTAACAGAGTTGGTAGCGATAATGATTTGGTCAGCCAAGTTTAGAGGCTCATCACCAGGTCAGCCCTTTAGGAGATGAGCTACTTTGGCCATAACAATTTATGAAGATTGTCTGTTAAGAAGGCTTGATTTGTATTGGCCACACTGACTAAACTGTTGTTCTTCTGAAGTATTGCAGTACACATATAAAATATCCCACTTCACCTAATATTGCATTTTCACAGCCATAGGATGTGCCTGTGTTGATGCTGGCTTTATAGAATGTGGACTGTAATTTTGCTATTTCAAATATTCATAGGTCTGTAAGTTGTTAAATTTTGCTTTAGTGACATTGTTCATTTAGAAATACAGGTCAGAATGGCCTTAGCAAAAATCTGTCTGCTTTCAAAGTTAACAACGAGTAGGCTGAACACTTGGTGATGAATCCTTTGGTCATGGAAACCCATGAAACAAAAGTAATTACAAAACAGTCCAGTTCTATGCCCCCTTCTCCCTTTCCACTTCTGCAATGACAATGGCAGAGTGGCAAAAAGGAAGGGCATAGGGTACTAAGAAATAAAACTTTTAGACCATCTACATGAATATTAACATAGTTGTTAGAACTATAAAATGTGAAATCCTTGTCTAATTCTTAGTAACTGAACATATTACTGGAAGAACTAAGTCATAGCTCACAATAAACAGAATGAGATAAAGGAAAACACAGCTAAATGGAAGGATGGCTTAGGTTCTTTGTGGAGAGCCAGAGCCGGTTTTATTGTGTGTTCAAATGAAAGAAGGAAGATTACTTCATGGGACATTTATTTAGTCATCCTATCTTGCAGTGCTCAGGATTAAATATCTGCAAAAAGGCAACCATGATCGCAGCTTAGCCAACAACAACTATGAAATCAATGAAAATTAGTTTCTTTGAAGATTTTATTGACACCATCTGAATGAAATTAATATATACTTTAATCCTTGATGACTTCAACACAAAGATGGATGAGAGGATAATAAAAAATTTTGGAAAATACTGCTCAAATCTAAAAATTTAGAAAAGCCAAAGTACTGTAGGTTCCACAGAGGCCTGACATATCACAAACATTTTCTCTGTACCTGTAAAGAACTGTAGTATGAAATTATGTGAAATGAAATAAGCAGAACAATGTATAGAATAAGAAACATATTATAAACCACCCCCCACCTCCCAAAAGAAAAAACACAAGCAGAAAGCAAGCCAGAAAGAATCAAACAAACAGGACAGCTTTGAAACTTAATGGGCTGAATGCATTATATACTTTAAAAAGAAAAACAATCCCTACATAATGGAGATTCAGTTTCAATGTACAGTTCTCTCCTGCTCTACACTATACACGTGTGTGTATGTATGCATGTGTCTATGTGTACGTGTGTGTGTGTGTGTGTGTGCGCGCGCACGTACTCATATAGAAATGCTAATTTTATCTGGGATTTATTAAGCTCAGGGGAAAAAAAAATCTAATTCAAATTTAAAAGGATACCTGGCATCTTCTCATCATCTTGTTGATCTTCCCTCTTTTCAGCATCACCTGCCAGAATCTCATCAAGTTCATCATCACTGATTGGCTCATATCCTTCTCCAGCACCAGATCCTAATGACTGTGCATCATCTAACTTGGCTTCATCATCTCCTGCTAAGAAGAGAAATTAATTTCATTATAAAGATAGCTTTATTTACTAATGAAGAGCCTGATATGAGATTCTACTGAAATAACTAGGTTAAGGTAAGGGCTGTTCAAGTCATGAATTATCAAGGGCATAAAATAATTCATTTTTTGCACTGCTCAATTATTTGATGCGTTCCAGAATCAAATAAAGCAAAAACTTATTTTGTCCCAAACCAACCATAATAGCAAGAGATAAAAATATAGTAATGGTCCAAACACAGGTTAATCCCTTTTGGAAAAAAAAATACATATTCACAAAAACACAATACACAAAAACCAATTATGGGCTGCAATCAAGTTTTATGTAAGTAGAGCTTATATTCATATCAACATATCAGAATAGGCCATAAGATGAGAAGAAATGACTCTTTTTTTATTTTCCAGCCACAATTCCAATTTGAATTCTCAGTCAATTGACAAAAAATTGATTTGCCCTTGGACTGAGTTCATGGATTGTGCCAGTTAAGTTAGTAAAGATAAAAACTAAATCAAGATGTCTATTTACTCCAAAAGACTTTTTTATATCATTGCTGCAATTATTCAAACTAAATGCTTTTAATACAATGTACAAAAATTCATCTTATGCATTTTACATGTGGCTATAATCAGATGAAAAATTTTAATTTTTTCCATATTTACCTTACCCCAGTTTTTTCAATACTGAATTTTTACTACCTATTTTACTTATTTCATCAAAATTCAACAATGATTTACATAAATTAAGGAAGATGGCTACATCTTCCTTAATTACCAAATCACAAATGGAGGCTCCATTTCTTGTCCTATCCAACATTAGCTATTCTTAACAGGGTAGGCTGAATTTTGTCTTTTAGCAATCATACCCATTCTTAGATATCAGTACAAATTTAAGTGTTACACTCCAGAAATCAAAGGTAAAGGGTCTATAAATTTAATGTGAATTTGCTCAACACTGAAACTACAGGGTATAGCTCGTATTTCTAATCGTTCATAAAATTTATTGAACTTAAGGACTATAATTCCTAAAGTCATATAGGTGAATCCTTTAGTAGATGTACAGTAAAATCTCACTATTCCTGAAATTATGATAATCCAAATACGGTATGCCATCATACTTATTTAATTTTTAACTATTTGTCCTTTGAGAATTTTTAGTATGTTATCAGATGAAATAAAAGATACACATTATCATAAATGTAGCATATGTAACATAAACCTATAACTTAGTTTTACTTCACTTTACTTGATATTTTCTATTTCCAATTTAAATTTACCTAATTAAAAGTAATTTTTTAAAAATTTAAAAACTGATTTTGGTAATTCTAACTTGTTATTAACCTCAGGATGGCCACCACAATCCCCTACTATTCTGAAGTAGATTTTATATCAATTAAGTCCTTTTGAAACAGGTGCCCTTGAAAACTACAGAAATTTAAAATGTTTTAAACTTTCAGAAGACTATTTAAAATATTATTTTTTTTTTGTTCTGTCGTGTCCAACTCTTCGTGGCCCCATTTGGGGTTTTCTTGGCAAAGATACTGGAGTGGTTTGCCATTTCCTTCCCCAGCTCATTTTACAGAATAGGAAACTGAGGCAAACAGGATTAAATGATTTGTCCAGGGTCATACTGCTAATAAATGTCTGAGGCCAGATTTGAACTCGGGTATTTCTCTGAGCCCAGTACTCTATCCACTACACAACCTAGTTGCCCAAACTAATATTTTTACCTAAAGATTATTCTACATCGATTTATCCTTTGACTCAATATATATAATTCCACAAGGTGAAAATTAACTCTAATCACAAGTGCTACTAACAACGTTGCTTAGACTACAAGGAATAGTGTGACATTTTAAGATTCTGCCTTCTATAATGCCTACCTAAGATATGGGAGAGGTTTATTCTTGGCCTAGTTTAGGCAGCTAGTATAGTATTTTTAGCTAGTACAGTATTTAATAAAAAATTAACTCATAAGTACAAAAGCTTTAAAAAAGCCCTGAACTCCCATTTAGGAGTAGCCAGACTAACCATGTTCACTTCTTTCCATTCTTGACTCTCCATACTTTTCCACTTCTGTTCCTCCCTCTACAATCCTTCAGCTCCCTTTTAGATGTGCAATCTTCTCCCATTAGAATGTAAGTTTCTTGAAGGTAGTGACTCTTTATTTTTGCTTATATTTGTATTCCCAGCACTTGGCACAGTGCCTGGTACTTAGTAAGTGCTTAATAAGAACTCCATGAACCTATCATTCTGTACCCATAAATCTGCCTAATCTATTCACTCTCCTCTTCCAAAACTCTCAAGTCACCAAGCCAAATAAAACAAATTAACGAGATAGTTATGGCAGAAGAAAGAAAAAAAGGAAATAAGGCCTGTTTTCAAATGGAAGATTGATAAGACAATTTAAAGAGTCTAAGGAGGAAATTTTAGACCACATGGAAAAACAAGGAAGCAAGGACTGAGATCACCACAAGTAACTACTACATTTTTCACTTATGATTAACATATATTTTCTAGAGTGAGTCTCAAATATGAGTATAAAAGTTAACCGAGAATTCTTAAAATGTCTTAACAGGATTGACCATGATTAATTTATAAAGCAAGATGCTATGTTACCTTCCTCTATAACAGAATAAAAACATCCCTATCGGCCTTTAAAGATGAACAGTTAGTCTATTTTTTAATGAAATCCCAGATCTGTCATGTACTGTCTGTTAAGAAAGTCATTAAGCCTGTGGAACTCAAGTTTTCCTATTTCTAAAATGAGAAGGTAGGGTTAGATGACCTTGAAAGTTCCTTCTCACTCTAAGTCTACAAATCTCATGAGCTACAAAGATAATGATGAAAATCTTTTAAAAGAAAAAAAGAAAACTCCCTTCTCTTAACCCTACGATGGGCTTTCAGTAATTTCTGAGACAAACGAGTACTGTCTTTCCCCTCCACTCCCCTTTCTAAATCCAAATGCCGTGCCAATTCCCTCCCCTTCCAGGAAACCTTCCCAGACCTCTCTTGGTCACTGTGATCTCTCCCCTCCTCTGAACTCATAAGCACTTCATCACACCACTCATTCAACAAAAACCAAAAAAATCCCTCATTTTGCCTTGTAATGGTTTTTATACCATCATTGCTGTTATTACTCCAGTCTACAAGCATTTACTAAGAATCTGTGTGCCAGGTCTCAGGGACTTTCTACATTATTTGACTTTTCTCTCTCAACTAGACTACAAGCTTTGAACACACTAAATATGTTACATGCCTCCCTTTACTTCTGCTCCACACTGTCTGTGACAGCTAGCTTCTTATATGTAGGAGTAAATGGATAAATATCCACTGACTTGATTTATTTGTCATATCTAAGATATCGAAGAAAAAAAGTTAATAGGGTGATAAGAGACAAAAATCTTTGCATGCTCTTATTAAGATTTATTCTAATTAATCTATCTCCCTTATACTTTTTTGATCTGCCTTGAAAGGAAGTGCATGGTTAAACAAAATTCATAGGGTTTTTCCCTTCACCAGATCTGCTTCCTCTACAAAAAAAAAAAAATTTAGCATGAAGAAGACCTTTAAGGAAAAAGTATTTTATTTTCAAAGGCAAAGAAAGAGTAATATGCAGACTATTATAGAGCTTACCTTCTAAGCTCTCAGTTTTCTCAGCTTCATTTACATCATCAAATCCATGCAAAGGTCCCAGGTCTTTTTCTATTCTTTCTTTCTCCAAAGCTACAGAGTCTCTGCAAATTCCCTCAAAGTCTTTCTCATGCTCATCCAGTTTTGTTTCACTGCGTTTTGAAGACTCTATGTGTGAAGAAATATCAAGAGTTCTGTCTCTATCTCTTTCACTAGAATCAGGAATTTGCCTCTCTCTTTCCCTGTCCAAGTCTCTCCTTTTGTCTCGCTCTCTCTCTCGTTCCCGGAGTCGGTCTCTGTTTCTCGGCCAATCTTTATCAGTATCTCGGTCCCATTCTCTCTGCCTTGTTTCTCTCCTTTCCCTTTCCCGTTCTCTATCATGTTCATGTCGATCTCGTTCCTGAAGCCTTTCTCGGCTATCAAAAGACCCAGATCTTGAATGAACCTGGCGATCTGACTCAGGGGAACTTCTTCTAGAACTGTGACTTCTTGAATCTTGACGATCTAAAATAAATATTATAAATACAGATATCTGTGTTATGCATTAAACTTAATGACATAAAAGGCAACACAGGTTAAAAGGGCTTCATTTTTTAAATGCCCTTTTGTTGTAAGGAGAAGTAAGGAGTAATCTTCTAAAGAAAAATAAATTTAGCCTAACATATGCTGTTCACACACGTTCTCCACTCATGTTCAACAAGTTAATAAAATACCACCATATTTGTACATAATACTTCCTCTTAAGATACATGCCTTTGTTCAGGCATAAAGTTCTTTAAGTCTAAGAAATGACTCTTCCCCCAAACTCTGTCCCTTCAGAAAATTCCAGCCACATAAGAATATTTGGTTCTTTTTACTGAAGGTTCTTAGAAGATTATAAAAATCTTTTCTCTAAGAAATAAGAGAAGGGAGCACTTCAGAATTATGAAGGCTAAAGACTGACTTTGAGAAAGAGAAAGCAGACAAGGATAAGAATGAGGAAGAGACTAAAGCAGAATAATGAGTCAGACAAGGTAGGGAGGGGCTTAAGCAAAAGAAGAACATGGTGATTTATGAAAGAAGATCCAGGAAGAAAACCAGAGGAGCCAGTGGTAGCAGTGGGTTCAAGAAGAAATAGGTAGAAAAGGAAGAAGAAAGTCTAAGGAAAAGGAAGGAAGAAGATTCAGAGAAAAGAATGGGAGTTTTAAGATGAAGACAGGAAAAGAGAGAAAAGGGCTTGAGAAGGATGTCGAGGAAAGGGAAGTTGACAAAATAAATTAAGAGAAGGTAAAAGGTTGGTAAATTGACAAGGAAAAAGAAGTTGGATGTGGCTGTTAAAACTACTAAAAAATCTACATATCCAGCCCTCACGTCTCCCCGATGCTCCAAGGCAACGTCATCAATTGCCTATGGGCCGTTTTTCAGTTGGGTGTCACACAGGCATTTCAAACTCAAGCACGTCCAAAATGGAAGTCATTAATTATCTTAGCCATGCAGTATTTGCCTCTTCTAAACTCCTTAGTTTTGTCAAGAGTACTATCAACCATCCTGACTGTTCACTTTCACCCTCCCAGAGCCAATCACTGCCAAGTCTTGTCAACTCTCCCTCACAACTCTCATTCATCCTCTTCTCTTCACCTGATGTCACAACCACCCTATTTCAGAGCCTCATCACCTCTTGGTGGAATTATTACAAAATCTGCAATTAGTGTTCTCCATGCCTCAAGTCTCCTTTCTAATCTGTCCTCAACACTGTTGCTAACTTGTTTCTTCTAAAGGCAAAGTTCTGGCTCTGTCACTCCCCTATTCAAAAAGGCACCCTACTGCCACAAGGATTAAGTTTACAAACTACTACTTGACATCTAAAGCCCTTCACAATCTGACTCCAACTTACCTAGACGTATTTCACACTGCCCCTTATACGCTATACATTCCACGCAAAGTGGCCTGCACAGCTACATGTTGTTTTCCACATATGCCATTTCATTTCCTGCCTCCATGATTTTGCCCATGTGAGTCTTACTGTCCTTCCTCACCTCCACTTCTTAGAATCCCTAAGTTCTTTTTAATGTCCAGCTTAAATGCAATCTTTTCTGATCCCTCCAGGAATCAATTAAATATAAACTATACACAAATTATAATCTGTATATATGTTGTTTTTCCCTAATGGAATGTGAGAGCAAGGCATTTCATGCTCCACTGAATTGACAAGATGAAAATGTAACTAGTGCATAGAAAAAGATCCTCCAAAAGTTCACCAAAGCAATTCTCCAAGGGGAGATACCAACCAAGAACCTCAAGGGTGATGATCTCATTTTTATCAAGTATAGAGAGCAGACAGAACAGTACAGCTTCCTGAACTGGCCATGTTGTTTGTATTTCTGAAACAAAGGACGGCTATCAACAGTCAAAAGTATAAGCTTGTGCCCTGGGAAAACAAAGGAGGTTTAGGAAACTTTCAAAAGTAACAGGGAGAATTTAGTGTTTCTTTAAAAAATTGAAGAAGGATTTCAATATGAACACAAAGAAAAGGAACCTTAAGAGGCTAAGGGGAATCCAGATTTGTGGTACGAAGTTCAAGTGTAGAATATGATACAGAAAAAATAAGGGAAGTAGGACAACCGAACACTCAAACCAAAAAACAAAGATGAGGCTCTTCCAGAAGATGAGGGAGCTTGACTTGGTAAAAAACAACTATCCTGAGAATTATGACCACAGGTGCTACCAAGGAAGCAATTGTTCAGTAAGGGCTAAGGGCAGAAGGGATGAGTAGTGATAACTACTAACTCTCTGATGAGGGGGTCCCCTTTGTCTCTTCGGGCCTCTTCTCTTTGTTTTGAACTGAAGTCATTCTTCTATTTTTTTTTAAAGGGACATTTAATTCTTCATGATAACCTTAAAAGTAGGGAGGCACTGCTAAAGGGGTCCTGAGGTAGCCCCTTTTAACCTGATAACTCTGAAGAGAGGTCTGCTCTCTTCATTAGGCTCACATCTAAGAAGTGACCTAAAAACTCTCAAGTCTTGTCGACCCTGGTGACCACTACTGACTTCTGATGATTAATTTGGGTACAAATCATATTTATAGAAAAAATATACAGAAAGCAGCAATAAAAATTATGAAATTTTGAGCAAGAAACTAAAGGCTTTTATTGGCACAGATGATGAGATGTTTTTGTTTTGTTTTTTTAAATCATTCTTGCTGACCAAAAGCCAAGGAGGGCTTCAGGAGAGAAAGGCTGGTTAAGATGTCTGAGTACAGGACTAGATCTCTGGACCACAGATGAAAACGAAGAAATCACAGGTTCTTGGCAGAAGAGTAGGAAAGTACATTTAATAAGGGGGCTAGTTAAGAATAAATTTGCAAATCAAATTAAAGGAGTTTTAAAATAAAAAGAAGTAGGCAGTAAAAAGAAAACTTTTTTCTTACCTACTAGACTTAGCTACAATGTAGGAAAAAATCAGGCACCAAGCACTTAGTAAGTGCTTAGGAGTAAAATGACGTAGGCAAATAGACTAGTTTAGCTGCATCATAAAGTGAATTGAAGACAGTAAAGTATAAGACCAGACAGGTAGGAAGGAACCAGGTTATAAAGGGCTTCAAATGCCAAACAGAGAACTTTACATTTGTTCCTGGAGGTAATCAGGAGCCACTGAAATATACTGAGTTGGGAGGAGGTGACATAGTCACATCTGAGCTTTAAGAAAACCACTTTGGCAGCTAGCTGATAGAAAGGAGCAGAAATGGCCTTGTGGCACAGAGACCAACCAGAAAGCTAGAACAATGGTGCAAGCAACAGGTGATAGAGGGCCTATATGAGGATGACAGCCGTGTAAGTAAAGGGGATATATGAGAAATTGTGAAGGTAAAAATAATAAAATTTGACAACAGCTTGGCAACGTAGGTTGACTGAGGAATTGAAGAGAAATACCAAAATATTCACAAGAATCCAAGGAAGCTATCAATAATGACATTTTGGAACTGATTCTAATTTCCATCACAAAATCATTTTTCCTTCACCATGATCACCTGAAATCTTATCACCATGCAGAACAACTCAGCTACTGATAATCTGGAGCTTCTCATCTCTCTCAATTGTCTCTCCCCTCAGACTAGAGAAATGGCAGGTAAAACATTTAACTCCTCCCAAAGCTTTCCTTTACAGGGCTCAGAATTTTCCAGGTAACTGTTTTTCCATGAGCACCTCTACTTGGCCTTGCCTCTGTAGCCCTGGTCACCTCTCCCCTTTTCAGCTTCCTTCTCTGAACTGTCTTCCCCCATTAGACTATAAGCTCCTCGAAGGCAGGGGCTAGCTTTCTTTTTCTTATTTGTATCTCTAGCTCTTAGCACAGTGTCTGGCTTAATAAATATTTAATAAATTAAACCAAATTGATTCTCATTAAGAATAAAATGGTTGCTAGTAACAAAAAAAAAAAAAGACCTTAGCGGAAAGTGATGAGAGTGGTAGAGAGAAAGGCCAAGCATAGTCTGGTATAAACCCTAGCTTTCAAGAGATCAGGAATCAAAGGAACAGGATAGAGTCCTGTAGGCTAAGATTAAAAGGGAAGTCAGTCAAGAGCAGTGGGAAACTTTCAAGAACAAAATTCTGAGGACAGAAAGAGAAAGCGGAGGGGGGGGGGGGTTTAGAGTTATCTAAAAAGACTGATGTGGATACACAAGGACCTCAGCAACCAACATGGATTTTGCATACAGAAAAAGTAAAAGCATGTAACAGCATGAATACAAAAGTTCTACAGGATTTTAAAAATACAGTATCAAGAGTGCTAAAGCTGAAAATAAGCTTATACTCATAAACAACAGTAAGGAAAACAGTAACAGTTACAAAATTTATATTGAGGAAAAGAGTTACCAACAAGGATAGGGCTTTACCTAAGGGTGGACAGCACAATGATAATGAATGAAAATAAGATAAAGATGCTGAAGTTTTATTTCTGTTTTCTCTGCTAAGGA
>CM053626.1:67519295-67537791 GCA_028646595.1 Phalanger gymnotis | reverse complement strand
GGGGATGGGAGCGTAGGGGAGGGCAGACTGGGGAACAAGGCAACCACAATATACGCCATCTTGGAGTGGGGGGGAGGGTAGAAATGGGGAGAAAATTTGTAATTCAAACTCCTGTGAAAATCAATGCTGAAAACTAAATATATTAAATAAAATTTAAAAAAATAATATAAAGAATCAGAAAAGCCAGGAAGGTGCAAATGTGGAACAGAAAATTAGAAGACAGTATAAAGAAGAAATAATAGCAACTTAAACTGAAGGTAGGTAACACTCACACTTGAATAAAAACTCTAAAAATGTTACTGATGCATTTTCAAGGTTCTGTGAGGACCAAGGAACAAGATGATGGGTATGATTAAACGTTAAAATGCTTTTTAACTCTAGATGCTAATGCACTAATAAGCTGATTCTTAATCACTCTTACTTTGATTTTCTCTCATCATGAACATCTCTTGGATTCCTGTCTTCTCGAACATCTTCTCTTTTTTCCCGTCGATCTTCTCTTCCTTTGTCTTCCCAATCCCTTTGACGATCACGTTCTTTTTCCCTTTCTCTCGCTCGCTCTCGTTCTCGTTCTCTTTCTCTTTCTCGTTCCCTCTCTCTTTCCCGTTCTTCCCTTTCTCGTTCTCTTTCTTTCTCCCTCTCTCGTTCTCTCTCTCGTTCCCTCTCTCGATCGTGTTCTCGATCTCTATCTCGATCACGCTCTCTGTCTTTTTCCCTTTCCCTTTCTCTCTCTCTCTCCCTGGCACGATCTCGTTCTAATTCTCTCTCTTTTTCTCTCTCCCTGTCGCGTTCCCTTTCCCTCTCTCTCTCCCTCTCCCTCTCTCTCTCCCTTTCTCTAGCCCTCTCATCTCTTCTGTCATCAGTTCTGTCTATCCTTCGTTCCTCTCTTCTTTCATCACGCTCAAGTTCGTCACTCCTTCCCTGATGGCGTACTGGTGAGTTTGGTCTTGGATCTACAACAAAAATAAAGTTTTACCAATGAATAATTTGACTGACATGTTTTTCAAGTCAGACTACATCATTAAAAGGTTCAAATTTTATCCTAACAGATAAACAGGAACACAAACTCAGAACTAAAAGGGACCTTGGAAGCCAGCTAGTTCAACCCCATCATTTTACAGAAGAGAAGTAAGAGGCTAGGGAGGTTATGTGGTTTGCCCAGAGTTACACAGGTACTGACCCACATAAAGGCAGGATTTGCCACCAGGTTCTGACTCTAGGCCAATGCTCTCTTTGTTGTACTACATCAGTGAGGAAAATACCTATTATATGTTTACTAATAGATTAGACGTGTAAAATCATAACAGCTTCCTTTAAAGTAAAAAATTCCTCCATGTTCTCCAATCCACAACCCCCACTGCATTCATATCTTTATATGCAAAGATGGGCTACACACACTGCTCCAACTCCACTTTCCACCCCCTCCATTCTTCAAGTATCATCTCTATGTTCTCAAGATATAAGGAGATCACTCACAAAAATGGAAAAGAGCAGCAAGGTAGATAAATACAGAATACAATTGAGGGTAGGGAAGGGCTGGAAGGTGGGCTAAGGGAAGGTTAACAATCACACCCATAATATTCATACCCATAACTTTTGGCCACAATAAGCAAAAAAATACAAGGGGGTTTTGGGGAAATAAATACATTAAAACAAAGTATGTATTCATTTCAAAAGGCTAGAGTTTTAAGGATTTTTATGTGCCAAAAGCTTAGTAACCTTGAAATGATACTCAAAAGTAAAAAAGCAAAAGTTGTTTTGCTTTTGCTTTCAATGAAAGTTGAAAAGTATCATGTGATATTTAGAATTAGCAATTACTGTCTAGTAATTAAAATGTTTAATCTATTAAACGATTTATTACTCAGGTGAAGTTTTTACCTAGAGTGTTAGTTTATTAAAAATTGCTAAATTATGCAATTTTTCAAGTAAAAAACTTATTACTGTATTATGGGCACATAACTATTTTTTGCTTTAAACTACAAGTAGTGAAGAATATTCTATTTACTTCTGTGTATGAGGGAAAGAAAAGCTACACAGAAAATGAAATGTCAAAGTTGCTCTACTGCTGAATTGAGTGGCTATGTTCATCCTAAGATAAAGAGTTGAAGGGTAGGCTGCTGGATAAAGCATAACATTAGAAAATGTTCAATAAAGAACTCTGGGACTATTGTGATTTTCCTATATTCATACCTGACTGATGGTTCATCATTATTACATAGCTCAGTCAGTTGTCCGGCCAAAAAAAAAAAAAAAAGAGGGGATATACATCAACCCATTTGGCAAGTCAATTGGTCTTAGAGTCAGAAGATAAGGTTTTAAGTCTCTACTCAGACACCTATAAAGGCCATATGACACTGGACAAGTCAATTAAGCTCCCTGAGACTCAGTGTTCTAATAAAAAAAAAAAACATGGGGCTGATAACAAACTGACTCACAAGACTATCCCTGAGGAAAGTATTTTATAAAACTTAAGAGTGCTAAAAAATTAACATCAATAATATTTACTATATGTATAATATTGACAACAGTCAAGTTTCTAAAGAAGGGGCTCAAAGCAATGAGGCTGTGACCCCCATGAAATCTGATTTTTCCTGACACAGATTTACCCACCTCTGCCCACATAAATGTAGAAGTACATTTATACTGGCAGAAGATATAAAAGACCATGGAACTTAGAAAAGTAAAAAACAGCATTAAGACTATTTAATCCAAACTTTTTATATTAACAATAAGGAAACTATAATTACTTTGCAGGAAAGTTCAACTATTTTCATAAAATCACAGTTATAAGCAAAAAGACTAGAATCCACTTCTGGCTCCAGTGGGAACAGAGGTAGTATAGGGAATTATTAGCATGAACTGAATGGATATGGAATCATGAAGAAGAGATTGAATTTGGAGCAAAGGAATTTGGGAAGACTCAAATAAAACATGCGCTAAGCATTTAATATGTGCAAAACTCTATGTTAAGTGCTAAGGATATATAGAGAAACATAAGACAGTCCCTATTCACAAGGAGCTCAAATTCTATAGGAAAAAATATCACTTTCTGAAGGAAGAGGAACAAAAAGGATCCAAAGTAAAAGAAGAAAAGAATTCAAGATGAACCAAATGTTTTTGAAGTGCCTACTGTATGTCAGGCACTGTGCTATGGTCCTGGAACACAGGTATAAAAGAATGCAACAGACCCTGCTGGCAAGGAGAGAGACAACAAATACACATGGAAAACATGAAACATCAATATAAAATAGTTAAATGCAAGGTAGTTTAGGAGGAAGGCCACTAGCAGATGGGGGCTCAGGAAATTTTCATCTTCATATAGAAGATGGTGTATGAACTATATCTTAAAGGAAGAACAAGTCTCTCTTGAGGCAAGGATTAAGAAGAGAGTGCATTCCAAGAATGGAAAATGGCCAATGCAAAGGGCATAGAGACGGGAGACAAGAGTACTGTGTGTGAAGAACAAAGAAAAGACCAATGTAGAGAGACCGCAGAGAATGAGAAGGATTAATGTCCAAAGAGGTTGAAAATATAGGTTGCAGCCAAGTTGTGTAGAGCCCTAAAATCAAAGCAGAGGAGTTTATATTTTATCTTAGAAGCAAAGAAATTCACTGGAATTAGTAACTGAGTAGGAGTCACGTGTTCAGAAAATTACTTTGGCAGCCACATGTAGGATAGACTGGAGTGGTGAGAGACTTGTGGCAGGAAGATTTAACAGAAGGCTATTTTAACAGTCTAAAAGAAAGGCGATAAAAGGTCTCAACTAAGGTCGCAAAGCTGTGGTAATGAAGGGAAAGATGGATACAAGAAATGTTGTGAAGGTAGAAATGACAGGATTTGGCAAGTGACTGAATATAAGGGGTGAGAGAGAATGAGGGGTCTAGGGTGTCAAGATTACAAACCTGAGAGACAGGATGGATGGTGGTGCCTGCAAAAGAAACAGGGAAGTTTGGCAGAAACTTGGTAGAAAGGAGGTTTTGGGGAAGGGAGAGAGGAAGATAATGAATTTAGTTTTGGGATATGCTCAATTTAAGCTGTCTCTGGGGCATCCAGTTTGAAATGCCCAACAGGCAGCTAGTGATTCAGGACTGAAGACAAAGGATCTGAGGGAGTAAAGAACAGCAGAAACAAACGAAAAAAAAGTGAAGGGACATAAGGGGAAAGAAGATGAACAGAAGGAGAAGTAGAACACAATCAGGAAAAGGAGATGAAGAGGAAAAAGGAGGACTCAAGAAGGTCATAATAGTTGATAAGATAAAGAGATCTGTACAAGAAAGATGAATTTGTAAATGCTTAGCAAGATTTAACTAATTTACTAATAGAATAGAGTAGGATGGAGAGAAAGTGTCACAAATCCTGGACTGAAGACCCTGTAACTAGTTTGCCCCAGCAGTTATTCAGGGAACCAACTAGCACAAACGAAGGGGGAAAAAATGTAGGTCATTTCCAAGAAGTATAGGAAGCAAGAAGAATTTTGCAGTGATTTCCAAAGAACGTGTGGCATTTATATTTGTCAGAAAAGAGACTATTCATGCTCACAATTTTGGCTAGTCTCCTTCCTAGAGATGATAAACTCCAGGAATTTCTATCTACTCTCCAGGTTGTAAGAGAGAGTGAAGCAATCCTGAAAAAGGGGAATGGGAAGGGAGGGAGGAAAGGTTCCAATGGGAAAACAAAACGAAAAAAGAGAAATCAAAGAGAAAGAGTGGAATCCTGACATATTAGGCAGTGAGAAGGCAGAGAGAAGGCAGAAAAAAAGGGTGAAACAGAAGAAAAAAACTCTCAACACCTGGGAGTTAAGCAAATAAGGCTCTTCCCAAAGCAGAAGAAGCTAGACATTCTTAAAAGTAATCAGCTGCCCAAAGGGGAAGGGAAAGGGTTAACACAAGTGCAGATGGATTTACAAGTGAATTCTATCAAACATTCAAAGAACAATTCCAATATTACACAAACTGTTTGCAAAAATAGGAAAAGATGGGATCCTACCAAATTCCTTCAATGATACAAATATGGTCTTGATACCTAAAACCAGAAAGAGACAAAGCAGAAAGAGAAAAGCAGAGAAAAACAATAACTCCAGTAAAGTAACAGGATATAAAATAATCCCACATAAGTCATTTGTATTTCTGCATATTATCAACAAAACCCAGCAGCAGAAAGGGACAGAAAAAAATTTCATTCAAAATAATTATGAAATATATAGAATATCTATCTCAGAGATATCAACCAAGACAAAAGAAAGGAATTATATAACTAAACTGCAAAACACTCTTTACAGAAACATAGTTAGACCTAAAAAACTGATGAGGCATTAACTGTTTATGGTTGGTCCATTTCAATAATAATAAAAAATATCAATACTACCCACATTAATTTACTTATTTGGCACCATACCAATCATATATACAGCTAAAATAGTTTTCAGCTCAAAGAACAAAAGATCAAACCTCTCAAGTGAGAAGGAGACTAACTAAAAGTACTAGATTTCAAACTAAACTACAAAAAAATGTACTATTTAAAAAAAGATAAAAAAAATTGACCAGTGGATCAGATTAGGTACACAACAAACACAGTACCATAGTTTTCAATAAGCTTAAATACCCCAGCTGCTGATGTAAAGATTCAAAAACTGCAGGGGAAACTGGAAATCAGTCAGACAGAAATCAGATTCAGAACAATACTAATCCACTGAAATAACCTCAAATTGGATATGCATGACCTAGGTAAAAAGGTCACATCATAAACAAATTAGAGGACCAAGGAAGGAGATGTCTTTGACAACTATGAATAGGAAAGAATTCTTGACCAAACAAAAGAAAATTGCAGAAGACAAAATAAACAATTTCAATTACACAAAATTTAAAGCTGTTGCACAAAGAAAAATCAACACAGTTAAATTTTTAAAAAGAAATAGTTAACTGGGAAAAAAAGTCTTTTTAGTTTCTCCAATGAAGGTCTGATATAAGGAACTTAAACACATAAGACCAAAAGCATACATTATCCAATAGATAAATGGTTACAATAAGGCAGTTCTCAAAAGAAAAACAGCAAGCTATCAATAACCATATTTTTAAAATGCTCCAGATCACTTATAATAAGAGAAATGAAAATTAAAATAATCCCGAGGATCCACCTCAAATCCATCAGACTGATAAAGATCAGGGGTTAGCAAATACAGCTTGCAGCCTATTTAGTAAGTGTAGCAAACTAAGAACAGTTTTTTAATTTTAAAATATAAAAAAAGTTATTTTTAAACATAAAAACCATTCTTAGCTCAAAGTAGATACTTAAGAAATATGTGTTCATTGAATGAATACAAGTGGCAAGTCTATAGGTAGGGAACTAGATTATAAGGGGAAACAAGATTAAAAACCTAATTAATAAATTAGATCCAGAGATATAAATTTGAAAGTTATTCACATAGCTGTGGGACTGAGGCCATGAGGGCAAGTGAGCTGTTTCCTATGGAATCAGACTATATTCATCAAGTACACACTGTACATGGCCCACTACAAAAAAAGTTTACAATTAAAAAGGATTTTAATTAAGGAGTCCAATCCTCTATGTACTCTGGTAAGGAGTGACAACAAAGTTCTTGTATTTAAATAAAAAATGCTTACAGATCTTAAAATGAGCCACTGATAGCAGATTTTCTTGACTAATGCTAAATGATAAGTATTAAAATGTTAATTTAAAATAATTTGACATAGAAAGAAATTTGTTTTGGTCCTTTTTAGTCTAGTCTTCTTTATTGTGTAGGTTTCAGTCATTCATACAACCTATATAATAAAGAAACCTACTGACTGGACTAAAGCCTTTAAAGGCCTTCATCAAATAATTAAAAATAACAGCTAGGCCACATACCCATTTGGGAACAAAAACAAATAAAAAGTAGTAACAGAACACACCCTATCTAAAATTTTAAAAAATTTTAACAGATAGCATCTATAAACATAATTGCCAGTTATAAATATATATCAAAATCTTTGCCAAAAAAAATTCTATTTTTACTTTGCTTCCCTTTGATTTAATCTAGTGTTCATTTATCTGAATGAAAAATTGCAATTTTCATGAAGTGATTACCTAAAACTACCCCATTGACTGGATAGAGGACAGAGCTCTCCAGGGACAAAGTTCATCTGTCTTTCCGCTAAGAGAATGAAGTCTCTATTCTAAATTCCATACTATAGACATATTTTCCCCTCCATTGTTACCCCCTATCAAGATTTATTACCTATGCGATGCTGACCATAATAAAGCATCACTATTCAATTCCCAGGTCCATAAAACTTCGTACTATATTAATCTCAGCATTGCTTACTTTAGTAGCCAATCAAGGTTACACAGACCTTTTCCACAAAATATTAAATATTTAACACATTAACATGAACAGACAATAAAACCTGCTAAAAAAATTATCCTTAAATGCATCAGTTCTAATATCAAAGCAATTAAAAATTTTTAAAAACTTTTCATGATTCTTTGTTACACTAACAAAAGATTGCTTGCTTAATATATATAAACACCAAAACATAAGACATGACACTCAAAGAAGTAAAAATGCCTGATTCATTATTTCCCCTACTTGCTTATTTCTTTCTCAGTTTCATTTTAGAAAGAAAAATTTTAAATAAAAAGATTTTCCTGCTCAATTACCATCGCTCTGGCAGCAACTCCTATTACCTCTCACTACAGATGGTAGATCACTTTGATGGGATGTCCAATCTAAGGCCACATAGGTCCTAAGGACCCATTTAGGCACTGTAACCAAGGACTACAAATGGAAAAGACAAGCAAAAGAGCATACTGGCTTCCTCATCTACCAGTACCTGGGCCTGAAGTGCTCTGCTTCAATCTTTTAGGGTGGCCAAAAAAAGACCAGATGGCAGGCAGGCTACCTGAGCTGGTGATTCGGTCAGGAATTGACAAGCTTGAGGGAAGCGAGAGCAGGTTTGGGAATAGGAATAAAAAGAGATGGTGGTTTTCCTTAAAAGGAAGAAAGGTGGCAGAGTTGTCAAAGGTCTGCCTAGGGGATGTCAGTAGCCAACTATTTCCATCATAATCCCTTTACCCTGACAGAAAGTATCATGGAAGAATGTTAGAGAATGTTCTAAGAACATGCATTCACATGTGTCACTGTGCTTAGTGAGAAGCAGGATTCTCTGAACAGTTTTCATTAATAACAAAACTTGCCACTAATTCATCTTACCCTAACTTAAGATGCATGCATTAATACGTACAAGTTTTCATACCTCGCTCTCTGTTGTCACGTCTGTCCCTTTCTCCATGTCTTCTTTCAAAGGATGAATCCCTCGCTTGATCCCTGGCATCATAACGGTCTCTCTCAGGATATCCACCTCGAGATTCCCAGCTTTCATGGTAGTTTCCACTACTACTATGTCCATCAACTTGAGATCCTCTTGTTCCTCGACTTCCTGAACAAAAGATATTCACACAAATATAAATGTTATTTTGTTTAGTAGGATTTTGAAAACATCATTTTCACAAAGAGCATCATAGAGCACCCCAGTAAATCATAAAAAGTCAATTGAAAGAGACTTGAGGAATCAATCATCCAGTCCAGGCGCTACTTGAAGCATTAACTCCCACCACCACGAGCCGTCATTCAGCCTCCAAATTTGTGGAAATCACTATACTATTTTTGGATAGCTGTACTTGCTAGGGAAGTATAATTCCTCTCTACCTGATATCTCTTCCAGTATGTGAGGACTGTGATCATGCTGTTTACCAAATCCACAAGGCTTCTCACCAGGCTAAAGATTTCTTCAAATTCACTTTGAAGACATAGTTTTAAGTTTTTTCACCATCTTGTTTGCCCTCCTCTGATTGCAGCATTAAGAAATGTTTTCTCTACTTATAAACTAAAGGGCATTAAATAAATAGAATACTGAATTAGAAGACCTGATCTCCAATCCTGGATCACAGACAGATTTTGTCAAATCAACATGCTTTCTCCTCCCTAAAAACAAATAGAGTTTGCATAATTACGAAGTAAAAAAATCCATGTAAGAGTTCTCTTGGTACCATGTAAATGCCACCTGCTCTCAACAGTAAGTTAAAAGAATACTATAAGAAAAAATTATGTTCTATATCTTTGTTCTGAATACAGTTTACGGCTAAGAAACCTTGATAAAAGTTCAAAGTGCTTAGCCAAAGTATCATCATAGCATGTATTCTCTGCTCAATTCTACAAGACCCAGTGCTAATAAATCTTCAAAGAATGTAGTAGCAAAGACCTGAGGGGCCACTTAACTTATCGCTCTGCCTATCATTCAAAGGCCTTTCTACTTTTTTTTTAGGGATGGTACAAACTGACAGTATCAGAAAGTCCAAATAGTGTTAAAGAATATTATTGACAATATATCAACAATTTCCTGGTAATAAACCAAGAAAGTTTAAGACATGTGGTAGTCTGGGTGTCCCAAAACACCTTCAAAAAACATATACTGGCAAAAACTCCATTTTCAATGAAAATCACAGTTGCTACTTTAATGTCCCTAACTCCTGGGAATAAAAGTAAGAATAGTACAGGAACAGCTAGCTATTCAAGAACAAATAGCCTAACACATAATTCCCACCGACCTAGAGGAAATTCCTGGCCCCTCTGCAGAGGACTGGAAATTTTATTGCTTGACTTGGCCTTCAGTTAATCATAAGGACCTACTGGGTACCATCTGGGTCCAAAGCACCATACCAGACACTTAGCTGTCTACCACATCAGTGAATAAGGTCATTAAATCTCTCAGCACTAGAATTTTGAAATAAGACCATCTTTATAGACCTTCTCTAGATTTATTTCCAAGAATCTGTGTGTCAATTTCTACCAGCTTCCTCAGTCCTTTGTAATTTACCACTCAGGAAAAACTGAAAAATGTTTTAAGGTAATCAACTTGGTTTTAAGTCAAAAGCATACCTTTGGGAGTTGCTTAGCCACCTGGCAACTGCCCATCACACAACACCAAGACAAAAATCTTAGTGAAAAGATGGAGTTGTAGTTTTCCAACTAAAGTGCACAGGTTTTTTCTAAGCAGTCCTTTTTGTTTGTTTCCAATTCAGTGTTCTAAAAAGTTAATGCTGTCACAATTCTGGCCACTGGGGGAGATTGCTATCAAGTAAGACTAGTAATCAAATAAACTAGCAACAATGTCTTTAGGTGAAGAGTCTGTAATTATTGTTGTACTAACTATATAAAGAATTATATTAAGTATTACAGATGATACAAAAAAAAGACACTCTAGTTTATAATCTAACTGGGAAAATTGGAAAATAAGGCAAACAAAAGATATTAGAGAATTTTAAAAACTAGTTAACTTCTCCTAAAAGTTACAACAGTAGCATCCTAGGAAAGCTTAAATACTAGAGAAATAAGACAGTCCTCTTTTACTCAAGGTCCACGTTATGGGAGAGGAAAGTAAAAATCATGTAGGATGGCAGGGAGTAAGAAGGCAAGGTCTGAGACCAGGAGACAAAGAGAATCATAAGAAGTCACCTTGCCTCTTTTCAAAAGGTAAACGGACAGGCATCAGGAAAGAAATTCAGGGACTGGCTAGAAAGAGAACCAACCCAGTGGTTGGAAAGTTAACTAAGATGTACATAAAAAGTAGTATAAATACATTTTTGAATAAAAATGTAAATTAATACTCCAATTACATTATACTTAAAAACTTATACATCATACAACAGGGATTTATTGATCCAAAAAGTTATTTTTGGCCTTTTAAAAACATATACACCATATATAATACATACAAAAATTATATTTTTTAAAGCCCAAGTAATATTTAATGTTGCAAATTAATAAACTTCAATTGTATAAAACATATTATAAATGCTTTTAATTAGAATATAGATATAGAAGCAACTAGGTTAGAGTGCTAGATCTGAAGTCAGAGAGACTAAGTTCAAATCCAGCCTCAGATATTCACTAGCTGTATGACCCTGGGCAAGTCACTTAAATTATGTATGCTTCATTTTCCTCATTGGTTGATTGGGGATGATAATAATTTAGTACCCACCTCCCTGCTATGAAGATAAAATGAGGTATTTGTAAAGCATTTTACAAATCTTAAAACACTATGTTGTTGCTGTTAATATTATTAAACACAATAAAAATTAATATATTATAAATCCCAAAGTCTTAGTTCAATTTTAAGCTCTAACTACATATATCTGTATCCATATATGTGTGTATATGTATATATGTATGTATATGTTATGCATGCATGTATGTATATTGTATATGTGTGCCACTAAAATCTTGATCTACCCTCTCCCCACCAATAACAATGTGTACTGAAAGAGGAAAAAAAAGAACTTTAGTTAGTTGGTTGAAGGGTGGGGGGAATTTCTTAAGGAAATGGTCCTCGAATCAGGAGACACAGATAAACAAGTGGAAAGATATGAGGGCCAGGACAAAGGACCCTTTATTAGGTTGGTTTATTAGGCAGACACTCTGGGCAAGGTATAATGTGACTACGGGCCAATGTGGAGAGAGAGTTCTGGGGAAGGAACAAATTCAGCTGATTATCAGTGTTTCGGTTTATGTTTGGGGGCAGTTTAGGGGTTGAAAAAAATACAGAATGCTCGGCATGTACATTACACCAAGGGCAGTAGAATAAAACCTGGGTGTCTGTGTAAGCATCCTAGAGCACTGCTTTTGATGATAAAAAAGGAAAAAGGTTGAGGGGCGGCGGGGTTTGGAGGGAAAAGGCATGCATGGACTAATCCAGATCTCATACTTTTAAAGCTTAGAAAATCAGGATGAATGGAAAGTTGGAGTTCAGTAGAAGATTTTGGGGAACAATAAGTACAGAAGGAAAGGAAGGAAGGAAGTAGATACAGTCCTGGGCAAGACAAAGCCCAGTGTTTTAGATAGGTTGATGATTTAGAAAGGCATAAACACAGGGGTAAATTTGGCTGATCCATTCTTGTTTCATTCATTTCTTTTAGTACACCACTTTAACCAGTGACTTTAAATTCCAGTTATATCAAATTTTTCCATTAGAGATTTCATTTCCGGGTCTGTATGTGTGTATTTGTACACCTATGTCTTCCTGACATTGCCTTTGATACTTCTAACTAATCATGACTGATGACTTTCTAATGAAACCAATAAAATGGAACTCATCAAGTGACCCCTCTCCCTCCAGCTCATAACATTTTTGGTTGGTTTGTTTGTTCATTGGGGGGGTGAGGGTGGTCAATTCAATTTTTTTTTTTTGTAACACATTGTAGTGGTATAATGCTACAATAATGACCAGAAAATCATAATGACAAAAAGGTAGAAACTATGTTTAGAAACTACATTAGGTGAAATATAGTTATCTTTAAAAAAATAAGATAGCTAAATAAACAAATAAGATGAACAAGATAAAATGAAATCTAAACAGTACCCTTTTCCGGCAATTCTGGACCTCTGCCTCTACTCCTGCCCGTCCGGTCACTCCTACTTTCATTTCGAGATTCATTTCTAGAATCATTCCTTGTTTCAGTTCGAGAACTCTCTTCTCTGCCATGATTTCTTCCATAACTTCGAGAGTCTTCTTGGTAAGTATCTTCCTTACGGTGAGTATCTCGATTTTCACGGTCCCTATAATCATGGGTATCTCTTGTAGAACGTGAGTCCCTCTGGTCACGGTTATCTTTATTATCTCTGTTGTAATCTCTTGTATCCCTGAAGTCTCTGGCATCTCTGGATTCTTTTAATTCTCTTCGGTCCCTAGTATCCCTGGTTTCTCTCCGATCTCGGCCCTCTCGAGATTCTCTGTCATCTCTATGGTCTCTAGAAGAGTTCTGGTCCTGGTCATATTCTCGTTCTTCTCTAGCTTCTTTCTCTCTATTATCCCTTTTGCCTCTAGTCTCTATAAAGGAATTTTGAAAATCAAATTCAATTACTCCATCAATTTTAATCAAGCATTTCCAGTGAGGTAGAAACTATATAAAAATACTTCAAAATACAATTCACTTCCACAAATGGTATGTACTGCATATTCTAGAGGCAGCTCTTACTAGAGTTCTATTAAAAAAAATTGCAAGTGACTTATTTCCAAACACTAGTGCCATAAATAAAAGATATATTCCTGAGTAGCCAAAATCTAGACTACACACAAACATAAAATTAGTCTTTATAAAGGTCTAAGATTGAGAAGGAATAATGGGAAATAGAGTAGGCAGCTTGAATGTGCTAAGAGACATGAAATACAGAAAACTGAAACTGCAATGTCTTCAGAGGGATGCCTTTTTAAGTTTACAGCTGGTTAACACCCAGCATAGGATGAAGAGTTTCATCTGGATAGGAAGGGCAGCAGACAGGAATGAAATCTTCTTGGAAGGGGGATGGAAAGGGTTAACTTTTTCCTTTTTCAGAATTCCCTAATCTCCAAAGGCCTGCTCTTTCATAATGTCTGCTAAGGCCCAAAGGCCAAACCCAAGTAAATTTTAATTTCACCTACCAACCATTTTTATTTTAAAAATAAACTCTGTTCTCTCATTCTCGTTTCTCTTCTCTGAGCCTTACTAGAAGAATGGCTCATCTGAGTGGCATTATGCCTGGCCTAACGCCATTCTTGTGTCCCTCTCTCTTCTTGAAATATCTAAAGACATCCTACCCAATGCGCATCAGATCTTCTGCAATGCTCTGTAATGACAGCACACACAGAAAAATAAAGGTAGTATTCTTTTTAAACAACTTGAGTAGAAGCGCAACTTATTTATTACAGCCTTATTTTAAGCGAGCCTACTGCTATAATAAAGAGAGGTAGCAGACCTTAATGTGTTTAAACAAATCAAGCTAATGACTTGCTCTGTAGGTAAGCAAGGGAATAAGTACTTATATCACACCTACTATGTGCCAGGCATCATGTTAAGCACTTTTATAAATATCTCATTTGATAAAAATAATTTGATAATAAGTAAATAACTTCCAAGAATTAGTGATTTTTAAGGGGAAGTTGTCTGATATAGAAGTAACGTACTGACAATATAGCTGGAAAAACCCTAGAGTTCCCCCATAGTCTCAAGACCTAGCCTCTTTACAGACATAAGGGAGAGAATGAAAAAGTTAGCAGAACCAGTTGAATTCTGAGGATACATGGTTGCCTGATGGCATGGAATCACTTTAAGAAGTTGAGATGAAAAAAGAACATAAAGGAGGATGGGAAACAAAGCTGGATAAGGAACGGAAAAGCTACAATTACTTGATAAGATCTGTGGAAAGAATATTGGATTTGGAGTCCAAGAAACTGAGTTTAAAGCTCAGCTTTGCTGAGATAAAAAACAAAAAATGTGCTTGGACAAATCACTTTTGTGGGCCTAGCTACCACAGTCTGAACATCATACTTTCTCAACACAAATGATATATTACAGAAAACTTACAATAAACATGAAAGGGCTACATTACAACAAAATCTGGAGGTACGATGTAATTTGTTATAAATAAATTTTACATCTACAAACTAGGAACTGCATACAAAAAAAAAACCACCCACTAGAAATGTGCTTACCATCCCTCCTTTCGTGGCGTCGATCATGTGACTGTGAGGTCCGCTCATGATCATGCCTGCCTTTTTCACGTGCTGGAGATCGATGTCGTGATGGACTTCTCTTTCTCTGAGGAGAAGGTGAGGACCGAGGTGGGTAAGGAGAAGGAGAGCGTCTTACTGGCGGAGATGCTGTCCTCTGGTAGGCTGGTGAAGGAGTTCGTTTTCGCCGAGGAGAAGGAGAATGTCTTTGAATAGATGACCCTGATTGTGATGAAGATGAATGATGCCTGGAAGATAAGGGAGAATGACGCTGTCCTGCTGGGGAAGCAGACCTATAGGAAAAAAAGAAAAGAAAAAGTTGCATATATATACCAGAACAACTTCTTTACCTTCTATGTAATAGAAAAAAATCTTCACTAAATACTAAAACTGGATAAAAAAACTGCAGATGAGATATAAAATTTAAGTAAGTAGACTTCTAAAATCATGAAAATGACTTATCAATCCTGGTGTTAGCATGAAAAATAAAGCAACTTAAAATGGTAGCTTTGGGCAGAAAATTCTGTATCTTCTTTCTGGACTTAGCTACTAATAACCTTCCCAGCTCCAAGAGGTGGTCTCCAGTGGGAGTACAAAGCAACAGTTCTCATGCTTGCTTAAGATTATCCATGGCAGTGGACACAAGTACTGATCAGGGAATAAGGGACACAAGTAACGGTGAGAATTACTTGATATATAAATGCAGTGTGTACTGCTAAGAGCCACAACCTCAAGGAAAAGTGGCTATAAAAGAGTAGAAGACCAGCGGAGGAGAAAACTGTTGCTATATGATTACAGGGGCACAATATGTACTGTATATTACTAACACCTCGATGAAGACAGCTAGAATAAAGGTTACCTGGCATAGATTAGGAAAAGAACAGGAGTATACACTGCCTGCATCTCATACTGACTGCCTCCACCCCATGGACCAGCACATGGCGGTCTCCTCTCTAGTTGTTAGATGTATTTTCTTATTAGCATACACTAACAATGCTAACAGATACCTAAATGCCCAAAGAGGGACACCAGGGACTATCTACTCCTAGATATTTTGGCCTATCCGTACTTATCCATCTTGAAAATGGTGAATGAATGAATGAACACTTATAAATGCTTACTATATGCCAAGTACTGTGCTAAACAAAGGGAGTACAAACAGAAAAAACAGCTCCTTCTCTCAAAGAACTTACATTCCTAGTAGGGGAAGACAATGCACGGAAGAGTTCAAGTGCAGAGTAGGTAGAAAGAGCCAGAGGTCCTAGAGGTTCAGCTACAAGGCAGATAGCAATTACCAGGAGTCCTTAGGATGTATCAGGGTGTCTGCCTCAGGAGTGGCCCACCACCCTTGGGAAAGAGAGAGTGAGCCTAACAATAGAAATAGAAGGTTTCAAGTTTCTCTCTAGCTGGGTGGGTATGGGGGTTGAGGGAACTCGGTGACCACTCAAGAGAGGGCAAGAGTAAAGCGGCATTAGGGTCTGACAATGAATGTGATGAACACCTCTTTTATTTCTGGGGACATATGACCTAGAATTCTACTTATACATTTGATTTGGATTCAAATCGTAATATGAATGGCCTTGATTAGAAAACTAATTGTTCATTCTTTCTTCTATGGTATTTACGTGAAGATACTTAAAAATCCCAACTACTTCCCTATAATGAGACCATTAAAATTAAATACACTTGCTTGAAAAACTCTTCATTACACACACACACACACACACACACACACACACACACACACACTCACAATCCCACAGAAACCCAAACATATAGATACATAATAATAACTACAAAGCAATGAGACTTTTGTTGTTTTTCTAAACAAACATCAGAATCTATAAATCCAAATGATTTGTTGTTCACTTCAAGGCAGTTATTTTGAGGGGGCCAAACATATATTCCAACAAGCCTGATAAAGCCAAAAACAACTTTGAAACTACCTTCACAGCCAGGGGCAAATTTTTCAAATGTCCTCAAAATCTTCTGTCTTTGAGGCTTAGTTTTTACAAAAAGCCTACAATAAACAAGGAGCAATTCTGTCATGAATAATGAAAATAGATCAAGCTGGATAGTAACACTCTTGCTCAAGAAATACTTTAGAGAGAATAATAAGCTGGAATATTACCATGATAAAGAAGCCTATCACCAAGAAACTTTGAAGGACTTCAAAGTTCCTACATGAGCCTATCCTATCAATCATATACTGTCATGGTAAAGAAGTCAATTGCCAAGAATCTCAAGATCATTTTAAAGAAGCCAATGACGGAGAATCTCTCAAAGTCGTCACAGTTCCATGAGACCTAGTAGTATGAGTTCCATAAGAACAACTCCACTGACTTCAAATAAATTAATTTTGCCTTCACTTTCGATTCGGATATGTACACTGTTGGGTGTGGTAACCATCCTATTTTCCCACTACAGTCTCATGCTGTATTTCAAGGTCAAAGATCATGTTTGATTACCAGTTATTATTTTCTTTAAAAAGACTATTTTGTTGGCTGTAGGAAACATTTCTCAAAATATCAAAACAAGCATCCAGTCTGCTATTCTTTGGCATTCAAAATATATGCCATAGGGGGCAGAGCCGAGATTGCAGAAGGAAAGCAGGGACTTGAGCTATCCCCCAAATCCCTCCAAACACCCGTAAAAAATGGCTCTAAACAAATTCTAGAGCTGTGGAACCCACAAAATAGCAGAGGGAAACGGGTCTCCGGCCCAGGAGAGCCTGGATGGTCGCTGGGAAGTGTCTATTGTACGATGCTGGGAACAGGGCACAGTCCAGTGTGGGCCCCACCAAGACAGACTAGACCGGGAATCAGCAGGAACTGGCCTTGGGGTCATGAGTCATTGCACTGTGGCAGTTGCCAGACTTCTTGACCCACAAATGCCAAAGCACGGGTTAGTGGGAAACAGAGGGATTGAGTTCAGAGCAGTCCGGCCACCAGCTCTGGGGGTGGCGGAGGTGATGCAGCTGTGGTGGTGACAGCAGCAGGAAGCTCCTGAGGCTGCTTCCAGAGGTCCAGCGTCAGCTGCTTCCCGAGTCCCTGGCTAAGACGGTGGGAGGAATCGAGCAGCAGATCAAAACATGAGTGCAAGGAGTGTTTTGTGGGCACAAAGGCAGATTCTCTTGCTGTGACCTGCTTGGATCTGGATTGCCATCCTGGTTGGCGGTTCTTAGGAGAGGTGGAGCGCTGCTGTGACAGAGCCTGGGGAGGCTCAATGCTTGGACCCTAAAGCTTGGGACAAAGTCCTCTGTACTCTACAAGCAGTCACACCCTGACAAAAAGCTCAAGTGTCAAGCAGTTGGCTGGGAACATGAACAGGCAGTGAAAACAACCTCAGACACAAACTCAAGACTCAAACTCAAACTCTAGATTCCTCTTTTGGTGACAAAGAAGATCTAAACATACAGCTAGAAGAAGTCAAAGTCAAAGAGCCTACATCAAAAGCCTCTAAGAAAAATATGAATTGGTCTCAGCTCATGGAAGAGCTCAAAAAGGATTTGAAAAAGCAAGTAAGAGAAGTAAAGGAAAAACTGGGAAGAGAAATGAGATGCAAGAAAACGATGAAAAACAAGCCAAAGACTTGCTAAAGGAGACCCCCAAAAAATACTGAAGAAAATAACACCTCAAAGAAAAGACTAACCCAAATGTCAAAAGACCTCCAAAAAGCCAATGAGAAGAAGAATGCCTTGAAAGGCACAATTAGCCAAATGGAAAAGGAGGTCCAAAAGACCACTGAAGAAAATACTACCTTAAAAATCAGAATGGAGCAAGTGGAAGCTAGTGACTTGAGGAGAAATCAAGATATTATAAAACAGAACTAAAGGAATGAAAAAATAGAAGATAATGTGAAATATCTCATTGGAAAAACCACTGACCTAGAGAATAGATGCAGGAGAGATCATTTAAAAATTATTGGACTACCTGAAAGCCATGATCAAAAAAAGA
>CM053626.1:67499490-67518795 GCA_028646595.1 Phalanger gymnotis | reverse complement strand
AAAAAAAAAAAAACAAACAAAAAGGTCATTCTCTTTTTAACTCAGGTAAAAATAATCAAATTCAATATCAAACAAAATTTGAACTAGAAGTCAAAATTTCAGGGAAAACAACAATGGGTTTACTGAACCAAAAAAGGGAAAATAAAAATACATAGTCTTTCCAGTATTCCCAAACTCAAATTTGTAAACTATAAGAACTATCTTGACATATAGCCATTAAGGTATAGCTTGATCAGACACCAATCAAAAAAGGTGTTGCTAGTTTGCCTGTTTGTTTTGAAATGCTGCCTCAATTCAGAATAGCCTTTCATTTTGACAGAAAAATCCTCAAAAGTCAGAAAGAGAAGCTGAGAAAGAAAAGCTCCCCTAGTCCATGAAGGCAAACTCTTACGTCATGAACCAATTTGATAAAATTTCTCACCCCAAAAAGCAGGTAACAATTATCAACTTTCCTCCAAAAACTGTTTCTCTGAAAGTGTTTTTGCAAGGTCAACTAAGTTGTAATTCAACCTTTTAAACATATCATATAAAAAGAGTGTGAATAAACGGATTATGGAACAAACATAAATTTCTTAATACCATCTATTATGATAAATAGATGACAAAAAGCACCACCACATTGTAGCTATCGCAAGATCCTTTATTGTATAAAAAGAATTGTTCTTGTTAAAATCAGACAAATTTCTGAGCCTAGATCTTACTTCCCTATACAAGCTTATGTTCTCCCACCTGCGAGATGGAGAAAAAGAATGCTTTTGAGTCGATGATTTTGTTGGAGCCCGGGAAGCTTGTCGTCTCTTTGCAGCAGGGGGTGAATATTCCCTGGAAGGGGAAGAATTACTGCCAGAATGATCTGCAGGACTGGGGGAACGCTTTTGTCTATGGGAACCTTCCGAAGGATCTCTATTCAGAAAACATACAAGTAGTAACTTGTTAAACAGACATGATGTAAACAAACTGATAGAAGAAATGGTAAAAACAAGCAAATAACATCTGATCCAAAGCACCTTGAAGAATTAGTCTGCATTAGATTTCATTTTTGCATGTGGCAGAGATGCTATGGGGGGAGGGGGAAGATTACATGTGTGAATATATATACATATGCATAGATATACCCATATGTATATATAAAATATGTATTTTTTCACAATTTAAGAAGAATCAGATATGTCAAGGTAACCCCCAAATCCATATGATGCTTAATCTCAATTAAGTTCTAAAAAATCTTAACTTCTGGGGAACATGTTTCAATAAAAGAACCTTGCAAAGAGCCATTCTACCAAGAAGGAAAAAAAAAACTTGTTCCTGACATTGTACACAGGAGACAATGAAAACAAGTAGCTGCAATGTTATATACAAAGACAATGTCTAAGAATCACATTTTGAATTCCAGAAATAAGGAGAATAATGCTTCAAATCTGGGCTGACTCACTTACACCTGCTACAAGTAAACAATAATGGCGATATAGTCAGTTGTAAGATCAGCTACTATTTTCTATTATTTGTGGGGCTTTTTTGAAAACAAGCTTGTGAAACAGGGCAAAAAGCATCATTTTTCAAGGTTAAATTTTCTCATTACATAGACTTATGCCTGTTGTTGAGAAGTCCAAAAAATAGTTAATTAGACTAGGGGTGAGTGTTTTGTTTTTAAATTGAAAAGACCAAGAAAGAGAATATTTAAAATGACAACTGTCATTTTACATGAATCTGTAATAAACAATTTGACTTAAGTTAAACTAGTAGACTTTATGATTAAAAAAAAAAAACACTGAAGCCCTGACCCTAGCTAAATGAATGGAAAAAAGGACATGTTTAAACAGAGCACACAATTAGAATTATTCATAAGTCAACTGATGGTCTTGATTCTAGCTTAAGTTCAGAGAGTCATTTAGACATGACAAACACATTTTGAAAAGCAACTATTAGTTAAAAAAAAAAGCAGCTATTAGTAAAGCAAATGTCAAACTATCTCTGACCTGGCATTATCCAAAATAAACGAAATAGTGAATCCAAAAGAAAATAAATTTGAAATACCAAGACTCTTTATATACCAGAAAAATCAAAGACAGGTACTAATTCTAGGTTTAAATTTAAAAGAGATTCATTCAAAATATTAAGTATTATAAAAAATATTTTCCAAGGTCATAACAATACAAAAGAATCAGAATTTCAGGGTCAGCCTTGAAATTTCCTTCCTGATAGGCCATTTCATAAAAAAAAAAAATTTTAAAAATGTATTCTACAAGCTAACTTACATTAAGAGATACCTGCCTCAAAAAAAAAAAAAAAAAGGTGGTTACCAAATTTCCCAACTCATATCAACCTATTTACATTTGTTGACACAGAATAGCTCTACAAGGCTAAACAAAATCCCTAAGAACAAGGCCTTTATTAACAAAGTCAGTCAGATCATAGATGTAGTTAGGTGAAATTCTGTTATTCCTTAGCTGTGACCAGTAATCAAAGAGGATGGCTGCACACCTAGGCAATCCTCGAAGTCAGGGAGGCATCTGTGGCCACGTGTCGCCTTCCTATCACTACTGGTGGGACAATTCAGAGAGAGTCTGTAACTACACCAACTGAGAGGGCCTCTTCACTGAATAAGGAGGGATGAAAGGAAGAAGTACCTGAACAAAGCAGAGTAGGGTGGAAATGTATGCCTTGGGATGAATGAATCCCTATGGCTTCTGTAGTACTTTTAACTGTGGTAATGAGATTTCTGACAATAAAATGTTTATCTACAGCATATCTTATTTTCTAATTAACAACACTGGTAATAACTAATGTATTTTCTTCCCAGATAGTATACTGTTTGTGAAAATGACCTAATAAGGTTTCATAAACATTGAAAGTCTTTTAGTAACTTTTAAGTTACTTACCTTAAGGGTACTAAGCAAGAATTATTGCTGTTATTATACAGACAGTATGAAGAAGGGGCCAAAAGTATTTCCTATCTTGGTTCAGTACTTGACTTTTAAAAATTTAGTCCATTTTCTAAAATTCATAGTAATAAACACTCACCATGAGATAAACCTAAAAATTTCTCCAATCAGCCCCTTTAGAAGTTATAAACAAAGAGTAATTAGCTCCCACAAGATTATAAACACCTCTAGTCAGATGGAAGCTCCTAAAGTACAGGAACTATTTCCTTTTTGTCTCTGAATCCCCAGCAAGTTGTAAAATATCTTGCACAAAGCAGGCACTTCATAAATATTTTCTTAATTGAAACTACAGGATTTGACCTGACTTCTGAGCTTCAGAGCCTTTAACCTGGCCAGAGAAGTGCCTTCCTTTCTTGGCTTTGTTCCTCCAATGTACCAAAGAAAAGTCCAAGCTGTGAGCTCTGATCCTCTTCTGAGTCACAAGAAAGTGGGCCCTAGAATTCCTAGTAGAGAGAGTTAGAGGAAAGGCTGTCCAGATAAAAGTTGCCAGTACTGAATTTGGAGCAATGGAGCTAGAGTCAGGACAGAGACGCTGGGGGGCATTAAGTGCCCTGCAGTTGCAAAAATCATGCACTTTTCTCTAAAGAACAATTTGAGGTATGGGTAAGCACCATTTAAAAAAAAAACTATGAAAATATATAATCATTCCCTAATTTCTAGACGGCAATTATTCAAATTACAAAATGATTCACAATGGGATTCCTTTAAATAATACACTCTCTCAGTACAAAAAAGTGTTTACTAAATCAACTCCTAGAATGCGAAGGCAGAGAAATATAAGATAAAAGTATTCGAAATGTTAAAAACCACTGCAGATTCTAAAACTAAAATTAAAAACAGCCCTGATAATATAAATTAATTGGAACATCAGATTCCATTTATAATGATTTAATTGATGGCATTTTTCAGGACAATATATATTGTATAAAAGGAGTTATAGACTATACAAAAGAGACTTATCACTTAGCATGTTCAGGAAATGAGACTAGTCAGTTTTTTAAAAATACCAGTTTACCAGGAATTTATTTAGGAGTAATAAAAGAGATCCAAATTGTTTTCTCTTTTATTTACAAGTAATTTTGGGAAGCCAGATGTCACAGAGGTATATAAACAAGCATTTATTAAGCGCTTACTATGTGTCAAACTAAGAATGGCTTCCTCAGTCCCAGTAAACAGATAAGCAGCCTCATTTCTGCCCTACGAAAATGAAAAAAGGTAGTAATTTACCCACATGAATTTAGTATCACTTTTACTCGTATAACTCTCAAAAACTAACCCTATCATCTGACAGTTGCTTCCAATATTTGTCCTAAGCCCATAATTATAAAGCTTGTATTAACTTGTTACTCTGGACAAAGGATTTATTCAGACTCAAAATGGCAGTGTTCAGAAATTTGTACGTACTGAACTTTCTAATCATACCAGTGTTAAGAACATCTTTCTCCCACAACACAGTATGACATGATTTCACACAACAAATTAAGGTGATTCTTTTAACTCCCTAAAACTCTAGATATAAATTCAAATAATATACTATGTGAAACCATATACCTTCATAAAGGCACACAAGCGATTATAAAAAAATTTGAAAATTATTACCTGGGAGTCAAAAAACCACAGATGGAAATCACTATGGTAGAAGTTATTTCTACTTTTGATCTCTCCTCAAGAACAAAGGAGCTCTAATTTATGAAGAATTCAACTGTGTAAAAACATGAGTTTGAGAACTAACTAGCTAGTAGGCAAGGGATATTTCAGATGGCCAGGATAACCAAAATAGTAAAAATCTGTCTTTTGAACAGTAAAATAAATATTTTTCCTAAGCAAGTTATGAGATTTTGTCTAAATAGTATCCATCAGTATATGTGATAGGAAAAGAAGAAAATTAGGAACTCCTAACTTCTTAATCCTGCACATTAAATATATCTCTGAAGCCACAAGAAGGTGTCTATCTGAGAATGTCTTCTTTAAAATGCATGGTCTAACAGAGATCCTACTACGATGACTCACAGTTCTAAATTTGGAAGCCTAAGAGAAACTTCAGAAGATTGCCTTTCTCCTTTGTTATTTCAAAATAAATATATCTCCAATGAAAAAGGATTCTTCTTTTCTTGAGGTCCCTGATGAAGTTACTAATGTTTAAGTGGTTATGCTTTTACCTAACAATTCAGTTTTTCAAGATGTTAAAAAAAAGCTACAGCTAAAAATTTTGTCAAATGTTAATTTTCTACATTACCTAAGAGGATCATGAACAAAATAATAAAAATCCAAGGGTAAAACAAGATCGTAATTCAGAACACAATCCTACTTACCTCTGCTTCTCTTTTTTTTCTTTATGTCTTTCAATATCCCTTCCTCTATCTTTCCCTTCTCTTGGTTTTTCTTCAACCCGTTCTTTTGCTTTATGTTTTTCTTTATGTTTTTTCCCCAAGGCAGTTTCTTCCTGTATAGGAGGAGGTGGGCTAGGAGTACGAGGTCCTTTCTTTTTACTCTGGTTGCTTTTAGAACTCCTAATGGTATCAAAAAAGTTATCAGTTTATCTTTAAAAGTTAAGTGACTATTTTAATTTAGTATACCTAAATGGCTCACCTTTCCAAATCTAAATGAGATTTTTTATAAGTTAAATCCCTTTAACAATATTAATAAAACCTAAGAAAGCATCATGTATGAAAAAAATTTAACTGCCCTATTTTAACAGGCCCTTCTTGTTTGACTTTTCATGACCCCATCTGGAGTTTTCTTGGCAAAGATACTACAGGGGTTTGCCATTTCCTCTTTCAGCTCATTTTACAAATGAGGAAAGTGAGACAAAGAGGTTGACATGACTTGCCCAGGGTCACAAAGAAAAGTATCTAAGGCCATATTTGAACTCAGGTATTCCTGACTCCAGGCCCAATACTCTTATCTACTTCACCACCTACCTGCCCTTTAATATGCTTATCTATATCTTGAAAAGTATGGTAGGCCAATAGGAAATGAGGAATTATGCTAGATATGTTAACTATTCCCCTACCATAAAAACTAAGGAACAATTCAGGATGCAGGGTCAGAGAATAACTGACAGACATCTGTTGATATCTGTCTAGCCCACTGAAAAACTAGGAGTGAAATCACCCATTCAAGTTAATCACATCCTTAACAAGGATTAAGTTGATGCAAACCAGTATTTATCTGTTCATTCTTTAACTAAAACAGAAGTGGTCAATTGATTCCTATGTGGTCACCTGACTAATATAGCACTGTATTGTTCAGAGTTTAGTTAATGTCTTCAACTTCCTAGCAAATTTCAATTTAAAATCTTCTTTAATAGCTCGCAGAGAAATTTCACATATTTCTTTTAATCCCTTACTTACACTTATTACTAAACCCTATCATTCCCTGTTTCTCAATGCTTTGAGTTTTGATAACTCCATACTTTAAAAAGACATATTAACCTAAGAAAATTTGAAGAGACAGGAAGCTCAGTGATAAAGGCTTTAGTATTTGCCTTTGTTTTTCCATCAAGCATTTCTCTTCTTCATCTCCCAAATTCATTCTCTCCTATACTACTCCTAAGTTTTTCTTGTATGAAATACTTAAAATAGTATAAAACTTCACTTCCTTTTTCCTTCCAAGTTCCTCATTTAAAAGTTTTTAAGAGTTGGTCAATCAATCAAGCCATTATTAAGTACCTACCATGTGCCAAGCACCTTAAATTGGTTTTAATGATCATCGAAATCTTAATGAACCCTTACCTAGGGTTCACTATCTACAGATTAGATCATTTGGTCCTATCTCCACTTCTACGATCTTTATGGATCAATCCATTACTTATAATACCAACAGACAAGAGGAATTCAAAAGTGCTAGTACTGTTAGCAACTATGTGATAAAAAGATTTGCTGACAAGATCATAAAGTTGGAAAAGACCTTTGAAGCCATCTAGTACAACCTCCTGATTTTAAAGATGAGTAAACAAAGTCTCAGGGAAGTTAAATGTCTTGTCCAGAGTAATCCAGGGAGCTTGATAGGAGAGGTTTAATCTTAGCCCTGTCTTCCCTCCTCTTCTTACGAGAAATAATAGTTCACTGTATAAACATACTAGAAAAAATGTTATACCCAGAGGTATGCTGCATTTCACTCTATGTTTCTAAGTATATTCTAAGTTTTCCATACAATCTGAACCATAAACTGCTATGCTGCCACTAGTCCATTAATATTAGAATCTTTGCCCCCTACTAAATAAATGCTACTTCCACTAGAAAGATAATAATGCTTACATCAAAGATCACACATACCACTTTCAAGACAGAATCACAAGGGCTGGAGGTCCATTCCCCATAGTTTAATTACTACTAAAACAGAATTTCCTTCTTCCTAGCCTAACTCCTCCAAAAGGAATCCAAAGATGGATTTTGTTGACAAATGTCTACATATTACATATTTGGGAGATTTTGTTGTGCTAACTGAAGAAATCCAAGAACTAATTCACAATCTGTAGAATCCAGAAGACTTTTAAAACAACTTTATGCCAACTGACTACTCTGTGGGGACAAGAAGTCCAGTCAAAAAGGGTTTAGTATTGGCTTACTTTGTTCATTCTTAAAGGTCTTTTCTAAACCTCTCAAATTCACTCTCCTAGACTACTCCTGAACTCAAAGTATTCACTGGCAATAGTATTATAAGCAAATAACAAACATGTGTAAAAGGCCTCTACAGTGTACAGCACACGGAGCTAGACAACATGGGAGAAACAAAGTTTAGAAAAGACACAGTTCTTAACCTGAAAGAACACACAGTTTCCTAAGGGATAAGACACCAAAATCATAACATATGGCTATAATATACATTACACAGAAAGTGCAATGTGAAGTCTAAAGGGACAGGTCGTTATCAAAAGGGCAAGTGCTCAGGAACGACTTCCAGATTCAAAAGACTAAAAACTTAGGCTAGAATATAGGTAGCAAATATAAAATGGATGAAAGGCCATTGAGGTACAATGAATATCAAAGATGGTATCAAGAATCAATTACACTTGACTTCCTCTCAGTGTCCCAGACAACTCTTTAAGAGAAAGAGATGAAGGATTTGTTATGGGCTTGCTCTGCTCCAGACACAGTGCTAATTGCTGAGGGTACAAATAAAAGCAAGCAAGACAATTCCTGTCCTCAAGGAATTTACATTCTGATGGTGGAACACGACAAGGTGGGGGGGGGGGGGGCAGAAGAGAGAGTATTCACATAAGATTCTGATGTGGGGATAACTGGAAAGTGGAGGCCCTGGCAAGATAAGGTAAAAGTTCATCAGTTGGAGGAACTAAAAATGGAGTCCAAGTTTTAGTAGAGTGGAAATGGCCAGAGATTAAGGATGTGAAGTATAAGACTACAATCTACAGAAAAAGTATAGATCTGCACTAGTTGAGGCAGTCTCACTAGGACCCACCTACACTGATGAATCACAGGCCCAGCCAAAACAAGCCAACATATAAAATATGTGTACATAATACACATATACAATTATATTTGCATACACATACACACACATATGTATATTTACATGCACATGAAAATAAATAAAACCAGTTAAATGCTAATTGCATTAAAATAACAAGCTAGGGTTTGAATGAAATATTGTCAAAGTAATTGCTGCCTTCTATTGATGTGGTTTGGTGAAAAGTTCAATGGAAGTCACAGTTATCATAGCAAAAATAACAAATTTTCATTTGTTATTGTGCAACATTTTTTTTCAATTCTTCTTATAGAATTGTATATGCACCACAAAAGAAAGTTAGTCTTATTACTTCCAAGACTAAATGATCTTCTATGATGTCTCTGTTTTGATCAAAAATTATATCACTTACCTTAATCACAAGATTTTGACTAATAACTTCTAGCTAATTACCAAAAATCATACCACTCAATAATAGGCATTTGCTGATTATTTTACTCATTTGGCACTTAGATTATGCTGTCTTATCTTGCTATTAATAATCATTTCATGTATTAAATAAAAAACAGTTACACATCTTTAAAAAATATTACCCAATTTGTTATTAGAAGTCTAGGTTCTAAGTGACAGTGAGCTGGTTTGAAAACCAAAACCATCTTTAAAAAGGGTAAAATCTGGTACCAATGAGGCCAGGCTATTCAGAAGAAGATGCTGCAGGCTTACAGCAAGTAAAAAAAAAGAAGCTAAAAAAAATTTGATCACTGATAACAATCTTGTGATACACAGCTAGAGATGTTAAAAGGTGCCTGTTTAAATTCCACTATGTTTGCTTCCACTAAGTCTGTCTTCACAGTCACATCTTATACACAAAACCAGGAAACAATGGTAACACTCAAACAAGATAATAAACATGAAAGAGTTTTTGGAAAGCATAACGCAAAATATAAACAAACTACAGAAACAGTTCATTTATCTAGGCCAATTTGCAGGAACCTACAGTAATAGACCTAGATTCCAAAAGGAGAAAAAATGTTTTGAGCCCAAGGAAATTACCTATCGCAACACCTAGGGTTGCTCAGACAGCAGCCTGTTTTGTTTCTTAATGAAATTAATCAAATCAAAACTTAATCAAATTTGTTAAACTGGTAATCTTATGATATTGCTACTCAAAATAGATATTTCTAATTTTATACGTTTAGAGGGAGATCTAATTTCCTATAGCCACAGTTCTGTCACTAAGTCTAGCTAGCTAGACAAGAGATAAGAAACAGGAGAACTGCTGAAAACAGACCAACTGACAAATGAAACTATGACAGTATGTGAGGAAAGAGAATATTCATCTACTGGACAGGCACAGTAGTTTAGGATCATATGTTATAGAGGGGATATAGCAATAGGACCTTAGGGTATTACTATACTATCACAATAATTGGTTTATATGAATCAGGAAGAAAATGTTAAATTATGTTCTGTATTGCAGAAAAATATCTTACATTTTAGAAAAAAAATTGTCCAAAACATTACTTTTAATTTTAAAATGTTTTGGCAAAGTTTTAGTTTTCTGGATAATTCATCACAACTCATGCAGAGACAGTTGGGCATAGTGAAAATAACACTGGACTTGGAAACAGAAGACAAGGGTCCAAGTTAAGGTTCTAATACTTCTATGCCTCAGTCTCCTCATATGAAAAATGGGAATAATACGATTTGTACCACCTACCTCACAGGGCTGTGTGAGGAAGAAAATCTGTAAACTTTAATGGGATATAGAAATAAAAAATATTATTATTGGTTCCCTAAGGAAGTCTGATAAAATGAGGGACTGCTGTATTAATATAGAGTTAACAGTGAGATAAAAACTAAAAATGAAGGAAAAGGGAAACATCACCAGGGGTTATAAATAAACTTCAAAAAGAAGGCAAGTCATAAAGCCATAGTTTCAAAAAAGAAGAAAGGAGGTTGAGATTCCAAGAAGCATCAATTAACAAGCACAACAAAAGTGAAATATTCCATCCCTGCCCTCAAAGAGCTAACATTCTATCAGGGAACACTCTATATAATCAAGTATATGTAAAAATGATACAAAATAACTTGGGAGGACCTAAAAATGAGAGGGGGCGGGGGGGAGGGGGTAGAGAGAGAGAAGAGAAGAATCCTGGAAGGCTTTTAATAGAAGGTAGCATATGGGAGCGGAGTCTTCAAGGAAACCAGGGATTCTCATAAATCAAACACCAAATAGTCATTAAAATCTTATGTGCCAGCCACTGTGCTATGAATTGGGGATACAAGTACAAAAATAAAACTACTTGTAATGAGCTTACATACGTGTAATGAGAAGACAAGTATATATATACTGAATAAAATATAGTACACATAAAACATAGCATTGTAGTTAATAAATACATTGCAGAATGTATTAACTTCCAATATTATATAATACCTACTACATAACACATATATAATACATCATGTGTGAGCATGTACACATTAGTTAAACACAAGGCAGTTTGAGAGGGTAACTGCTAACAGGGTTATCAGGAAAAGTTTCACATATAAGATGGGGTTTGAGCTTCATCTTACATGAAGACAGGGATTCTGAGGAAAAGATATATTCCAAGGATGAAGGACAGTCAAAGCAAAGGCATGAAGACAGTAGATGGAATGTCATGAGTGAAGAACAGAGAGAAGATGCTATCAGGAAACGTTAACAGACATTGGAGAATTTTTGCAAGAGGACAAATTAATCCAGCCATATGATTAACAAAACCTGGATTAAGCATTTACTAATGACAAAAAAGGGCTGTATTTAGATGTTATACAAATAAAATAAAATAAATGAAATGAAATAAAATACAAAAAAATTTAGCTATAAAATATATGGGGTGAAAAACGATGACAAGTGTCCCTAAGGTCACTTTTAAATCACTATACCTTGCTTCCTAAATTATACTCTTCCAGTATGATATTTGCCACTGATTTGTATGTTTCCATTTCCTAGTTGAAGGAACTGAATGAACGCACTATGCCAAGCCCTGGGGATATGAAAACAAAAGGAAAACTATCCCTGCCCTCAAACACCTTACATTCTAAGGAGAAGGAGTTAACACCTATAAGGGTGAAGAGACCAGAAGGTTGTGTTAGTTTGGAAAGAGTGACTATACAATCACAGGGGAGTCATTCAACTTAAAAACCCCTTTCTTAAAGCAATGGCAATATTGATTAGATTACTGTTCCCAAAACAGAGGTGCAAATCAGGGTTGGAATGAGAGAATACACTGCTGGTAGCAAGACAGATGGCCTGGGCAGCTGGTCTGATGGCATGTGAGTTTGGGATTTGGGGCTGATGAGATAAAACGGGCTGTTTCTGTTTTCATAACAGGACATTGCCAGAGTGGTGATTCCAGAACTGAGGGGATCAAGTCACCTAGAGTATATACTCCTGTGTGTGCTGTGATCCAGGCCTCTGAAGGAAGGGGCTGGCAAGCTGGAGTTCCTCTCCCTTTCATATCTCATTTGCCACCATTATCATCATCTTCTCTAACCCTTACCTTGTCATAACAACTATTAGTTTACAAAACACTTTTACATCATTTGTCTGATTTGATGTTCATTTTACTAGTGGGAAGTGTTCAGAAAAGTTAAGCACCCTTCCAAACAGAACAAAGCTGGTAAAGTGAGTCAGGATAAAAGCCCAGACAGATCTTCTGAATCCAAAGTCAATGATCTTTTGACTATTCCCACAATGCTCCATAAAAGAAACGAACAAGTAGAAGTATAATATAAAAATACAAAACAAAATTGTCCAGATGAAAAAACCTGGGCTAGTTACCTAAGGAGCTAAAAAAATTCTTATGACATTCTTACGATAACTTTCTTTTTTAGCTAAAAATTTTCATGAAAAACTATGCCTCTTATTCTAATGCATGTTTACCTACTGACCTCTGCTGGTCCAAGAGAGGAGAAGACACTGCAGATATCTTCTTATCTTTCTTGCTAGCTGAAGAGGATGACTTTGGACTTGATTTTCGCTTTGGAGATTTACTAGACTTTCTTAGAGAAGGAGATGGAGACAATTTTGATCTAACCACCTCTGGAGAAATCTTTTTAAGAAGAAAAAAATTCAATAAGTTTTACTAATGGATTATGCTAGGACATTAAAACCTTTTTAGATCATAAAAATATTAGCTTCCAACATAAAAATAATGCCTTTTAAACCTAAGGATATCTGCTTACTTAAAAAGCCTATTTTACATTTAAATCTTTTTTTCCTATAAAATGTCTCAACACAAGAGAACAAAGTATAATAAAATTTCAATTAAATCAGGTAAATGGTTTTTCTATATATGCTTGACATTTTACAAAGACAAATAACAAGAAGGCAAATGGATGAGCTACAATTTTTAAAAAGAATACTTCCTAAGACTAATATATATTCAAGCCACTCTTGAATATAATCTAGACCATAAAAGTCTACAAAGTGAACCTAGAGATGGCACTGAAATGCTTTACAAGTGCACATTTTCAAAATGCACATATAAAGCATAATCAATTACTGTGTTTTATGCTTATTAAAGCAGGAAAATATTTTAAAATAATTTCAATTAATAAAACTGAAACAAAAAAAAATTTCTATACAACCCTAAAAATCCTTAATCAAAACGGAAGAGTCCACTAACCCCTCTATTTCCCAAACATTCCAATTAATCTAGGATGAACTGTAGTAATAAAAGAACTAAAGTCTAGGATGATTTAAAAAAAAAGAATTTAGGAATTTCTTCTGTATGGCAAAATCATTTTCAGCTTTAAATTAAATTTGTAAAAGCCCTGTTACCAGATAATACATTTGTTGTGGTTGCAAAACTGAGATAATGAGCTCACCTCTTTTTTAATGACTATTTCTTCTCTCTTCTCCAAGTTTTCTTGTTCTAGCTTCATTAGCTCCCTCTGAATCTTTTGGCGCTTCATTTCCAGTGACAATTCATGGACATAATCATAATTAATGTCTCCATTGTCAGAATCTTTTAAGATAAAAGCCAGCACTGAGACACTTTATAACAACTTAAACATCAGAGCTATACTAAAAATAATTAAATAGATTTTGTAAAATTAAAAGATTATTCTATTATTATTGGCAAGATGTTTCTAAGGGCCCTTCTGACTCTAAATCTATGATTCTATGATGTTTTGTTGTTGTATTGCTTACATTTCCCAAAGTACTCCTTCCCCCCTTCTCCTTTACAGAAACCAAAATATTTTCTGTTAAAAGGCATCTTATGCAATGTTCCACATTCATAGTCCCCCATATATCTGCAAAGAAGCATTTCTCTCCACCACCCCTACCACCCCAAACTCATCACTGGGAAATCTCATCATCTTGCAAATAGAAAGATTCAACTAACCATGGTGCTCACACTGGTAAGTACCCTCTGCCCCTCTGATTGGAAGGTCAGAGCCATAAACTTCTCTATTTAAAGAGTAGGGAGAAGACAGACATCTTAGACATCTCATTTCCCACCCAGATGCAGATGAATTCATTTTGAACTTCTTTGGCTTTGTCATCACGGCCTCATGCCTGGCAGCTTCTTCTCCTCTTCCCCACCTTCCTCCTTTTCAACTTTCTTGTGTTGTATCCCCAGCACTTAGCACTGGGCCTGACACATAGCAGTTGCTTAAATGTTTACTGACTACTGATATTTATACTTCTTTGGGGTAAGATCTGGTTTATTATAATTTGGAAACTATAATTTCACACAATTCATTTCTCTTTCCACTGATATTGTTATTGGAACTGATTTTCCTGTGTCTGTTTACCTGTTCATAAGTTTTTATGTCTCCCAAAGCTCCTCCGGACTGATAATTCATTTATTTTAATAGTATAGCTCATTATACTCATGTACCGCAATTTGTTTAGGCATTCTGCAATGGACAGGCAGCTAGCTACTTTTTCTTCTTCCAGTTCTTTGTTATACCAATATTTTTGAGGTATATGAGCACTTTACCTTTGATACTGACCTCCCTAGGGAAATACACAGTGGATTCTCTGAGTTCAAAGGTATGAATATTTAAGTCATTTTCTTTGCATTAATTCCAAACTGCTTTCCAGAATGATTACACCAATTTATAGCTCCATCAAGAATGCACACATCTTTCCACATACTCTTATTTCTTATTCCCCTATCTTTGCCAATTTGGTGGGTATGAAGTGAAACCTCAGGGTTGTTTTGTCTTGCATTTATCTTATTATTAGTGATTTTTGGATCATTCTTTCATCTGGTTTTTAGCAATTTGTAATCTTCTTTTGAGAACTGTTCATCTCCTTTGAAGATTTCTCTACTGGGGTTTTGGTTTTAAGCATGTCTTAGTTTATCTTTGTCTCTTGACTTTCAGAGCCATATCAGAAATATTTGATGAAGACTTTTTCCCAGTTGACCTCTTATTCCAATTACATTGATTTTGTTTGTACAAAAACTTTTCAACTTAATCTAACTGAAGTCATTTTGCAACCTTTTATCACCAACTATTTCCTTTGTTGGGTTAATAATTCATTCCCTAACTTTTCCAGTATGAGATGCTATGGGATGCGATGGGATTTGGTTCGTGTGTTTATTAATACTGATACAAATTTACTGTCTATAATTGAAGCATAATGTAATTCACTTGGTTATACTTATTGATACTGTGAATTTTAATTTTTTTTGTTTCTATGATGCCATTATTTCAACTCCTGGTTTTTTTTAATTTCGCCTCATGAATAGTAAATTTTGTTCCAACCTCTCATTTTGAGTATGTCTTTACTTTTTAGATGTGTTTCTGGCAAAGAACAGATTATGAGTTTTTACATTTTTATCCATTCTGCCATTCCTTTGATTTTACAGGACTGCTATAGTTCATTCACATATAAAGTTATCAGTTAGGTTTGTGTTCTTCTCCACTTGTTTATTTAGCACATTTTTCAAAGCTTTTTCTCTCATTTCTCTTATAGGTGAATACTTTGTCCCTGCTATTAGTTTTGTTTAAAATATTTTGATGCAACTCTATTCCCAGAATCTCTCTTCCTCCTACCCTATTAGCTTCCCTTGTTACCACTGGTCTACCTTTACCCTAGTTTTAGAGTTTTACCTTATTTTTCTTTTTTTAATCTATTCAGTTATATATTTACTCTTCTCTTTTTCCCTTCTGTTTCCCTCCTCAAAAACCTTCCCTCTTCTCCAACTGTTTTGTTTGCTAGTTTTCTTTTTACTGCACCTTCTGAGAAGTTTTTGTCTGCTTTGTTGTCTTCCCTAATTTCCTTCCTATTTTATTCTGAAATTTTAATCTCCAATTCATGGCCTATATCTGTATTTCACAGTGGGCTTTCTGTAATTCTGTGATTCAATGATGGGGCTAGAATTAACATTGGCTAAAAACTGCACTATAAGGTAGAAATTACTGTATCCTAAAATGTACATTCCACTTATGCCCCTTTCACTCCCTATAACTATTTTCCTTCCTATTGGCCATGGTGAGACTAGGTCTTCCCTCCTCCCTCTTCGGGTTGCCTATAGCCCATAGAAGCTCACACAATTCTAAGCAAGGATTTTGTCCACAGAGGCACAGTACTCTCTCCAAAAAAGTGATATCCCAATGTAACAACTCCTCCCTAGATTAAACCTATAATGAGGTCCTCAACTCCCATCACAGGTACACACCTTTTCCCTCAAGAGAGTGCTCTGCAGTGGCACCCCGCCCTGTTGTTAAATTTAAACTCTGCCCCTTCAGTCCCCAAGCCTCAATCCCTTCCTTCTGCTGCCTCTCCCACTGCTAGAAGCTCTCTCCTCCCCCCCCAACCCTACCCCACCTCTGCCCATTCTTTCCAAGAGACTACAAGAATTATCTTTTTGCTCTTCATCCAGGGACTTGGTAGGGGTGCACTGCACCCATTCCCCACTGTCTCCCATTTCCCCTCTCCCCACTTACTCGTCCTAAGCCACTTTGCAATTCTGTTGCACAAAATACACTGGTTCCCTTATAGTGTGATCATGAGGCATTTGTCCACATTCCTGTAGCTCTGCTGCTTCACCTTTACTTCAGAAAAGGCCTGGACTACATACTACTTCTGACTTCTAATAGCTGCTAACCATGGACAAGTCAGAAAACATCTTTAAGTGTACTCATCTAGCAAAATGGGGTTAATGACACTGTAGTACCTATAAAACAGGGATATTGTGAGAACTCAGTGAGATGATAGATATATACATCATTTGTAAATCCTAAGAGGTTACATAAAAAAAAAAAAAGTAAACTATTCCTGCCTGACACCGTGAGAAAGGGGATGTACTGCTGGCTACTCCAATAAAAGCTAGCACTCCAGTATAACATTCACTTATTCAACAAATACTAATTGCCTACAAGTACAATGCCTCTACTGAAATTCTGCTACTCCAGTGTCTCATTACGACATATGGAAGTAATCCTGGTTCATAAAATCACAGATTTAGAGATGGAAAGTACCTTAGGGTCCTTCTGACTGAAACCTAATTTACAGATAGAAAAAGTGAGGTAGAGAGGTTAAGTGATGTCCCTCAGGTTATAAGTGGCAGAGGCAGGATGCGAATTATCTTCTGACTTCCTATCTAGCACTCTCTTCAGTACCTTATGGTGTAGAAGACTTTGAAATGACTCTCAATAAGTATTCAAATAAAATAAGGTGCAAAGAGCTTCAGCCATCATTACAGTACTTAATATATACATCTAGTAGGTGCTCAAGTTATCTTAAATAAACTCAATAAATGAATTCAAATCATTAAATAGAAGATAATTAACCAGAACATCAAATTTCATGAGTATTCTAGCTAATTAAGGTTTACTGGACTTCACTGTTATTCATCCTCTAACATATTAACTGGATCAGTTACTTTAGCCTAAACCAGAGACACTCACTTTACAATATAAATCTAGCTGTGCTATGACAATTACAAATATTATAAATAGGTAGTCAATTTTTAAATGAATTAAATTTTAGTTGAAAATTCTAGTTAATGTGGATTTTACAGCACTTCATCTGCTTGCATAATGGGTAATAAATAATAAGTGCTATAGTTGCAAGACTCCTAAAGGTACTGAAACTTGCTGTGAGAAATGATACAATGGCCATAAACCAAATGAAGGTGGGAACCAACTAAAATCTGCAAAGGCTAATTTCTACCTAACAGAACTACACAGCAGAAGGGCTATCATGAAAAGGTTTGGGGGATGCCTAGAGCTCCCAGAATAAATTAGAAAAGGCTGCCTGAAAACATCTGAACAGCTGGCCTTCTCTGACCTACTCCAAGGCAGTATTTCCTGCTATAGGAAATCAGCCACAATGATACACAAAAGCCTTACCGAAAGCTAAAAGACAACAGATGAAAGGCTTCTAAGGTCACAGAAAATCCACAATGTAAATAATGAAGAGCTGACTAAGCAAAAAAGTAATTTTTTTTTTCTTTGACGCCTTTTTAAACTTACCATCTCTGTTAGTTTCCCACTCTACATTTTCTTCTTCACTTTCTGGAGTTCTCTCCTTGGTGATTTTGATGTCTTCCTTCTCCCTATGTCTTCCCCTTGAAGACTCTTTCTAAAATTGCATACACATAAATTGTAAGGTCTTTGTTTTTTTAAATGTATGGCTTTATTAAGAGAAATTTTTGGATTTATATCTATTTATAATTATGTCAGTAAGTCAATCTAAGAAATAATTACCCATTTACACAAAGCGGTAAGTTCTAGACATTTCTTTCTACTGTTCTACTAGTAAAGAACAAGATGTATATGGATTTTCTTCTATCAATTTACAGAGCTGGTTCAAGGAAAAAAAGGAAAGCACACAAACTCTGTGACCTCCAATGTGTGACATCTACTGGGAAAAATCATTTAAATGTTTACATAATATACTGGAATGATCTGGGATTGAGCATAATTTCATAAATATTCTCTACTATAAAGTACTCTTCAACATTTAATAACTTTATTTCAGATTAAGAATATCCTAACTTTTTTCTAGTGACATAATACTCTTGAAAAAATGATTTTGTATCTCCTAGTTACATTTAAAAACAAATTTTTACAATTATTTTAAATAGGAATCAACATATACAAATTGTTTTTACAACATTAAAAGGTAAATAAATTAATAAAGTTAAGACTAATAAGACATCTTCACTTGAAGAATTTCATTTTAACACAGGTACAATCTTAGACTATAAAACAAAATCCTGTAATAAAAAATAAGCTACTTTAAAACTCAAATTAAACATCCAGTTATATCAGGCTGATAAATATTATCTGAAAAGCCTCCAGGCACTACAGGAAATTACAAACCAATCCCTGTCTTAATGAAGCTTATAATCTTTATCCCCACATCTATACCTTTTCATTAAGATGCTAAATCTTACATGACAGTGACAATCTTTTCTCTGAATATTTTTAAACAATGATTCAGCTTACAATCTGAATATCAGAAATACATTTCCCCAATTGAGAAATGGTCCAAGGATATAAATAGGCAGTTTTCAGAGGAAGAAATTAAAGATATCTATAGGCATATGAAAAAATGCTCTAAATCACTATTGGTTACAGAAATGCAAATCAAAACAACTCTTAGGTACCACATCTCTCCTGTCAGATGGGCTAACATGACAAAACAGGAAAATGATAAATGCTAGAGAGGACGCGGGAAAATTGGAACATTAATACATTGTTGGTGGAGTTGTGAACAGATCCAGCCATTTTGGAGAGCAATTTGGAACTATACCCAAAGGGCTATAAAAATGTACATACCCTTTGATCCAGCAATACCACCCCTACAGCTATATCCCAAAGAGATCACACAAGTGGGAAAGGGACCTATATGTATAAAAATATTTATAGCTGCTCTTTTTGTGGTGGCAAAGAAATGGAAATCAAAGAGATGCACATC
>CM053626.1:67462716-67493056 GCA_028646595.1 Phalanger gymnotis | reverse complement strand
GAGGGGAATGGGGTGACGGAGGGGAGGGCAGACTGGGGAACAGGCCAACCAGAGTGTACGCCATCTTGGAGTGGGGGGGGAGGAAATGGGGAAATTCAAACGCCTGTGAAAATCAAACATGTCAAAAATAAATTTAAATTTAAAAAAAAAAGTAATAATCTATTAATGTTTACCCCATCTTGTCCAGAGAAGGAGGAGGTCTGATTATAACGACCAGGTTACCAAGACAGAATGCAAATCTCCTAAGAAAATCCAATTCTCTTTACCATAATTGTACACTCACTAAGCAACCTTCAAAATCTGTAATATAAACTCCAGAAAAAACTTGTCTACCAAGAAAAAATGTCTTTGTGGAAAGTAATCAACCTTCATTATGTTTTCAAATGTGTTATATTATAAATTCGTAGGTTGGATTCTACTACGTAATTCTCATTTTGCTGATGTGATTCAATACCCCCAGAGTCTTATTCGACCTGTAAATGAACTAATAAAAGCAAGGATCAGCCCCACAGTGATCCCATCAGGATTTAGACACCCCATCTAAAGCCCAGATTAAGCTCCAGATAATCAACCTCTCTCAAGTGCTATAGTCTTAATTACAATAAAGACATTAAAGCAAGTTAGATGCATTTTTGCTAAATAACATCTCTCAGGTATCTTAAAGAATGCTGTTAAAAATTTAACCCACTATATCAAAATCATACTTTTAACTTTCTAACAAAATAGAACATAAAAAAGGTCTTTTAAAGTTATCTGATATTTGGGGAAACTTGTTCCTACCCTAACTGGTGAAGATGACTCCTCTGTATTTCGTTTCTGAGGCTCTGTTTCCACGTCTTGTCGCTTATTCTTCATCCTTTCCCTAAGATCACCAGTGGGTCTTTCTGGAGACCTATATGATTTAGAAAAAGAAAGAAGAAACTATTATGTGATATTACTTAGAGAAGTAACTAAAAAATTCACTCTTAAATATGGCTCCTTTCAAAATTTTAATGACTACTCAAGTTTGGAAAAATTAATCCATGTAATTCAACTCAGCATACATAGGAAAAAAATGAGCAATACTCTCATTACCATTCAGAATATTAATTTTGGTCAGATATTATTCAATTAGGTGGAGAATCAGGTACAGTATCAGATATGGAAATTGGAAATTAAAGTTTGCCTTTTCCCACCTTCATGCTAAAAGGCCAATACTATTATTTAAATTAGTCAATCACCTGGCGTATTAACTGAGTTTGAGACCACTTTTTCAAAACAAAAATTCAAGGAATAAAATTGAGAAATGGAACTATGAGACTTAACATTATAGTTAATCTAAGGGAATTATTCATATACAGAACCATAAATCTACAAATTTGCTAATGCAGCACATTTGCAAACAAAGACAGTAATAACTAATAAAACCAACATGCATTATAAGTCAAGCAAAATTCAGAAATGGTGATTTAACTCCAGCTACAGAACTGGGGAAGGCAGAAGGGCAAGGAAAAGGAGAATTGAAAGAAAAGATATGTATCTGTGTAGACACACTAACAATATAAATAATGTATAACATACATCTTTTGATTTTAATGTATTGACAATAATTTATTATATTTTCAATTTACTGACAATATCAGCCCACAGATTATGAAAGAAGGAAAAGGGAAATATATCACTTTTTAAAATATTTCTGGCATTCTTCTGGTACAAGGGAAATAAAAAATTAAGTAATAGTTATCACAAGTTTCCTAATGCCAAAAATTGCCTGAAAAAACCCTAGAAAACTAATAACAAATGACATATAAGTCAATTTAAGAGACATTTAGGTTAGCCATCCTGGTAACAATTTAAACACAGACGATATATTCAGTAAACTAAAAATTACAGTCATATTTGTAAAATGTTTTTATGTTGGACAAAAATATTAGCAAGATTTTAAGAGGTAGCCTAGGGTATACAGTAGAGATTGAGAGTTGGCCTTAAGAGTCAGAAACACAGAGGGCTTTCAAGTTCAGGCTCTGATACATATGAGCTCTGTGATCCTGTACAAGTATTTCAACAATCCAGCTAGCAACTCCTGTGGGGGTGTAAAACCAACAACCACCAGCTCAGATAACGACGCAAGCCCAGGTTCTTTTGATCTGCTTTACTAAGGAAAGCAACATTAAGGGGTTAACAATCTTATTTTAATCCAGTATACAAATATCGTTCACTCAGTTCAGGAGGAAAAGTCAGCACCCTGAGCTTCGAAGCAAATACAAACAAATTACAAACATCAACAGACCTCGTCTGATTCAAATTTCAATGCATAGTTACCAGAGTTTATTTAACAAAGTCCCAATGAGTTTACAAGCTGGAGGGCTCTACAGCTGTCGAGTCTCCACATCAGCGAGCCACCAAGAGTGAGAGCCCTAAGCAAACAGCTCTGTCTTCCCTTTTTATGCCCTCTTTAGCTGTCATCAAACATCATCTGACCAACCAGAACTTAAGCTCTTACTATTGGCTCTGGAGTTAGCACCTCCCCCTAGGACCGTGAGGGCTTCACACCCACATCAACTTAGCTCCTAATAGCTAGGGGTTTTGGGCCTATTTGGGAGCAAAGATATAATCAGACCTCCTTTCATGGGCCCCACCTGGAGCCCTACCTTAGTTACCAATCCACACCCACATAGGCTTAGCACCTAATAGATAGGGTTTGGGCCTGAGGCTTAGCACCTAGTAAGACTCAATCAAAGACATTTAACTAATCATTTTAAAACAGTAAGAAAGTCCCAACTTAACTGATATTACAGCAAGTCACTGAAAACTCTTAATATCTCAGGCAATTCCAGTACTTTTAAGTTGCAAAACAGCTTCCAAACCAAACTGGTAGAAAAAAAGTTCCTAACCCAAAATTTCACGTCATGTTATTTGCACAAATACATATTTACAGGCATCTTTGCTCAAATTTTTAAGTAGTTCTAAGATAGTGGCATTTCAATCAATCAGCAAGTGTTTATTAAGGGCTTACTACATGCCAAGCACTGTTCTTGGCACTAGATACAACACAAAAGACAGTGCCAGCCCTCAAAGAATTTACATTCTCCTAGACATTCATTTTTTTTATCACTAACAAGTTGTTAAATGTTTCAAAAGTTTTTTTTAAGCAGGGTATACAATCGGAGCTTATGCAGAGGAGGTATTCCACAAATTATCTGCTTGAATATTAAATCTGTGCAAAGTAAATTTTCTGAACTGTTATTTTATTTTAGTTTTGAACTAAAACTATTTCTGCCAAATACTGAGGAAGGAGAAAGAAAGAAGGGGGGAAGGGAAAGAAGGAGAAGCAAAAAAGATACATTTCAACTGTTACAGCTTCCAGAACTTAAGAGCTTCAGCATTAATCACAGTGAGGTAACTATTTTCTGGGCAGATAAATTTCTTTATCTACCTTTGAAAAACCTGCTTCTAAAAAACAGGAATGATATACTTATTAATCTGAAGAGGTCATCTAAGTGGAAACAGTAAAGGTGGAAATAGTAAAACATGGAGTAGCTATGAGAAGGCAAGCCCACATGGATCTCTAAACTAGTGCAACCATTTTGGAAAACAATTGGGAATTATATGAGGGGGGAAAATGACTAAATAGTTACCCTCCTTTGACACACCAATCATACTACTGGGCATATTCTCCAAGAAGGCTTGAAATAGAAAGGTCCAACAGACAATCAAAATATTCACAGGAGCACTTTTTGTAATAGCTAAAAACTGTAAACAAATTATATGCTCATCAATTAAGATTAGCTGAACAAACTGTTTTAAGTGAATATAATGGAATACTATTGTACTATAAGAAATGACAAAGGAGAAAATGAGAGGATCCCAAGGAGACTTTTATGAACTAATGAATATATGCAATGACTACAATAGTATTAAAACAACGCTAAAAGACAGCTAAACTTGAATTAAATGCAATGCTCAATTTTGGTCCCAGGAGACATGATGAGGTACACTCCCCTCCTCTAACAGAGAGATGTAGAACCACATGTGTATAAGGTTGCAAAGACACAATCTTGTCACTGTCAGTTGGTTCTGTCTAACTGTTTTCCTTTGTTACAAGGGAGGGCTACATGGAGGAAACAGCATATTGGTGGATACAAAAAAAAAGCATCAACAAAACTGAAAGAGAGAACATTAAAAGTAATAAGCTTTATTGTAAAAATTAGTGCCTCTAATCACATGGTTCCCACAAGTTTCACAAATTAAGGACAACAGGTTGAGTTGCATTTAAGAAAATATCTAATTTCCTTTAAAATGCTTTATTTTGTTAAAACTAAATTTATAGGCTGTGCCAAGAGGACAGAGTAGCAGATTGCTAAGTCATTTTCTTGTTACTATATTTGGGGCATTCTGAATAATTAAGGATTAAATAATTATTACAAACTAACTTTAAAGTGTTAATACCATATCTTAGCAACATTTTTAGGTGCTCTGAGCATATAACAGTGACAACAGTGGATGGAGTAAAGGACCTGGAGTCAGACGGATCTGAATTCAAATCCAACCTTGGACACTTATTAGTTGTAGGACCCTGGGCAAGTCACTTAACCTCAGTTTTGCCTCAGTTTCCTCATCTGTAAAATGTAGATAATGATAGCACAGACTTGCCCAGGTTGGTGTTATGACCAAATAAGATACTATTTGTAAAGTGTATGGCACATAGTAAGCACTATATAAACGTTAGGTATTATTATTGGAAGTTCTGAAAAGGCAAAACATACAACTTAAAATAGGAAACTAAAGAGAAATGGATTCATGATTATTTTTAGTACTAGCATAGTTATTTTAAAGCTTTACTTTCTTTGTAATATTCATTTAGATCATTTTCATCATTTCTTGTTGATTAATAACACTAATTTACAATGTTTACAAAACTAAAGTATTTTTGTTTTGAAGTTACAAACAACTCCCTTTTCACCAAAAATAAAATGGTTAAACAACAAAAATCAAATTCTTGAAATTCTGTGAACTCCTACCAGCACTGCCTTACTTAAGTCCACAAAAGCCATTTATATTAAGCCATTTATTGTCAATTATTTGATTTGGATCCTCATAAGTCCTATTTCAAAGCTAATGAAATAATACTGAGCAAGAAAAATATATTAAAACATTTTAAATGAAGAATTAAGCTTGAAAACATTTTTAAAATATCCAATATAGACATACCAATGTTTCTTTTTAACAACTTTATAAAAGTTTACTGCTTTCCCTTCCCTACCCTCCCAAAAAAATTCACCAGGTTTTCTATTTTTACATAAAACAAATGCTGACATTTTCCAAGAGTTTACGAACAATTTTTTGAAAGCTAAATTACCTTCTATAACTGCTGCTATAACCTTTGCCTCGAGGTGAAGGGCCATGTACGAATCTACATGTGTTCCCATAGGGACAGTTGCCAGTCTTCAGCCAGTTACGGCACTGTGTCTAAAAAAAATAGGTATTACTGGATGAATTGCATGAAATTTTAGTAATAAGATACCTGAGATACAAAAGCAAATAAGTCTTATCATTCCAGTTAATCTGATAACATTGTAAAAGTAATACAAAGGGCAAATAAAGAAAAAAGTTTATAAAATTTTTTCAACTCTTTTCAAAACATAACTCAAAAAACAACTTTTATAAACATTCTTATATTAAAAACTAACAGTTCTTTACCAAATCAAACCAATATTCAGTATTAGGAATTCCAAAAGGACTCTCAAATCTATACTGCTAATGACTCACCTCAGCTGTATTTCCAGTGCTGGGTCCAAGCCTTTCAAATACACTCGGTCTTCGGGAAGTGCTATCAGATATGGTCTTGGTATTTTCCACTGTGACCTTTCTTCTAATTTTTGACATCTTGTACTACTTTAACCAAAAAAAGAGAGAAAAACCGTAAAATACTTTGGTTTTAAATAACTGAGACCAAACTTACAAACAGAACTACTATACTATAAAAGTGAAAGGCGTTACAGTTGACATCAAGGATGAACATAAAAACTCAGGCAGAGATAAAAGGTGCACATCAGAGCATTCTGTTTTCATTTTAAAGATATATATCACATAAACAAAATTTATGCCAGTCAAGTTAATATGATGACTGAGATTTTATTTACTCCTAAGTTTGTAAAAATCATCTTCCTCTGTTCAAAATGTTCTAATATTGCCTCGCTAAGATAAAAGCAATAGTTTTTAAGAAAAAAACTGACTAAGCTATTACATTTTTCACTATTAGATTTTGCACAACATTCTGGCTTGTCAAGATTTTTTTAAATCCTGACTACAGATCTGTGATCTCCCCAGTCACAGCTTACACTCCAATCCCATCTTTACGGGGTATCCGTGCCTGCCCATCCTAGGGGATTTCTTGTTCCTGTCTACCCCCAAATTCCCCATACCTTCAAATTCTCTTGATATCCTAGGCATACTTTCATTCTTGTCATTTTTGATCATACATGCCCTTGATGGCATATTTTATATCTGTTCTACCTAATTCTTATTTGTGTAATGTGCTACACAAACCTGCATGAGCTCCTCATAAATCTTTCTATTGCCCTGTGAGTGATCCCTAACAATACCTCCAAAAGTGTAGTACCCCACAACTTACAGCCCTAATGCCCACTCTGTAATCTTCTAAAGGCCCCAGGAAATGCCCTGCCTCATTTCTCTTTCCACACTTAAAAACAGCCACTCCCAAACAGTTTCTTTCCTTCCCTGACCCTTAGCTGAACAGAAAAGTTTTTCAGTTTTTCTTCCCCTAATGGATTTACTGCTAGAAAAGATATACAGAAAAAAGATATACAGAAACAGGTTTAAGTTGTCCGTTTTTCCCTTTATACTTCAAATGCAAAGATACACAAGGTAATAATAGTGGGTCTTTAGATACACATAGGACCAAAGTAAGCTTCTGAAAAGTAGATGAAAAACACCTAAACTCAGTAACTATTGTGAGCATAAATGAAACAAGGTACTAGGATAATGGCCAGGAGGAAAAGGAAGAAATGAGATTATCAAATACAGAAATGACCTTTCTCAAGCTTTTCCAACTCTCACTTACTGTGGTGCCAGCCCTCTGTTAATTATTTCCTACCTATAGCTTGTCTTACGTATATTTGAATGCTGACTCTACCATTAGATTGTAAGTTCCTTAAGGACAGGCACCATTTTGGTTTTGTTGTTGTGGTTTTCAGGTTTTTGCCTCTTTTAGTATCCCCAGCCCTTAGCACAGTATGTGGCACATAGTAGGTGATTAATAAATGTTTACTGATTGATTGCTACCAGGAGGTAAGCAGGACACAGATTGGGGATTCTAGGCTTCATGGAAGGGTGATAGAAAAGGAGAGGAAAATCTCCAGGGACAGGGAAGGTAAAGGAATTTCTGGGGCTACCCACTGAGCAGCCAATTCCCAGGTGGCTATTTTATAGCAACAAAAATCAAATGTCCACAAGTTTCATTATTGCAACCTAATATTTACTATTTTGTATATAAAAGATAGGGGGCATCTTGAAGACAAAAAGTTTAACAATTATTTTTCTACCAACCATTTTCATATACCCAAGACAGTAACTATTCAAAAGAAATAAAAGAAATTTATAATTTATTTCACTTATCAACCCAAAAAGACATCCTGTGTTTAATAACTAAATTCAAATAAATTTAAACTGTGTCCCCGTTATCACCAGTCTTCTGTAAAGACTTCTGATCTCCTTACCTTTCTTTTCTACATGTGAAATGCCCCCTTGCACATTTTTTTTCCTAACTCAGTCCTAATTCGGCATCTAATATAACAGAGTAGGGGGCGGCTGCTGAGTGACGTTCCTCAGCCCCACTCTGATTCCTGGTAAAGTCTCGAGCATAAGAGTACTTCCTTCTTACATTTCTGATTTGTTAGTTATCCTTTGCTAGCTGGGACATTAAGACTAGCACCAAGACCATTTCCTCCATATCAATTTATAACTATATCTCCAACTGTGATAATTTAAACAAAGCAACTTTTAAAACATTTAAAAAATTCTGACTCATAAAGGAAAATGGAAAAATACAGTTAAATATAAATCTCCTCTACCCTCCAAACTAAGGAAAGTGTAGTGAAGCCAATGAAATACATATCTTAAACTCAACATTTACAAAATTGAACTCATTGTTGTTGCCCCAAACCACTTCCCTTCCAAACTTTCCTATTAACTGTCAAGGGCGCTGCAATCTCCCAGTGCCCCAGGATTGAAACCTCGGTGTCATCCTCATCTCTTCGTTCTCTCACCCTCTACATACAATCTGTTGGCAGGGCCCATAGATTTTACCTTCCTTTGCATCTCTCACATAAGCTCCCTTCTCTCATCCAATACAATTTGTATAGTAGCAGGGAAAAAAATCTCTAAAGTTCACTGAGGCAGCTAGGTAGTTCAATGGATAGAGTACCACGCATGGAGTCAGGAAGACTTATCTTTCTCAGTTCAAATCTGGCCTTAGACACTGCCTAGCTGTGTGACCCTGGGTAAGTCACTTAATCCTGATTGTCTCAGTTTCCTGATCTGTAACATGAATTGGAGAAGGAAATGGCAAATCACTCCAGTATCTATGCCAAGAAAACCCTAGAAGTTAGGAAGAGTCAGACACAACTGAACAACAACTAGAAAAAAGCTCTTAAACATCACTAATTATCAAATCTCAATTACAGTAATAGGAAAAGCAAATCAATCAACATTTATTAAGCACTTACTATGTGCCAGGCACTGTGCTAAGCAGTGGGGAAATAAGGAAAAAAAGACAGTACCTGCTCTCAAGGAGGTTAAGACCTAACAGGGCAACACAAAATACAAAAGGAAGTTGAAAAGGGATGGAGGGTAGCAATGAGGTGGAATATCAAGGCTGGAGGATATTTTACGGGATGATGAATGAGATTAACCCATTACTGAGTTTCCTTAGGTATGGTGAAGTCAGAAAAGGCCCACGGTCATGCAACCAGGTGAGAAATAAGGAGATACCTATAATGTCTATACTATTTTATTGGTCTTTTTCATACTTGTTTTTGGCAGATCCTGAGGTTTCACAGGTATGGAGAACTCCAAGTAAGAAAATTCTGTCTACTAATGCAGGTCTATACCTTGCAGGCAATTTATAGTCTTATTGAGCTGCCTGTGGCACTGAGAGGTTCAGTGACTTGCCAAAAGTCAATCAGTCAGCATGCTTGAAGTGAGATTTGATCTTTCTAACTCCAAGGTGGTCTAAGTCTACATCCACTAGACCACACTGTCTCTCTCCTTATTAGTCTACAGTAAAAAAACCAAAGAATAGAAAAATGATTTTTAACAGCTGCCCTCCTGCTTTAGAATTCTTTCCCTTTGCCTGTTGGCTGCCCAGGCTTCCTTCAGGTCTCAGTTAAGTCCCATCTTCTGCCTTTCCCAGTCCTTCTTAATCTTAGTCACTTCCCCCTGAGATTTTCTTCAATTTAAACTGTATGTATTTTATTTGTACATAGCTGCTCCTCCATAAATCTGAGTTCTTTGAGAGTACGAATTGCTTTTTGCCCCTTTTTTGTAGACAGGTAAGTGGCACAACTCCAAACAGCAAGGAATAAGGAGGACAGCACTGCATATCTGGGTCATTCAGGCACGGAAAGGAACCTCCTTTTCATTCACAGGGATTATCGTAATACCTGGCATACAGTAAGCACTTCATAAATGCTCCTTCTTACAAGAGATGGGGGCAATGGGCTTTGGGTCAAACCAGGTTCTTAAGATAATAATAATAGCTAGCATTTACATATTGCTTACTGTGTGCCAGGCACTGTTGTAAGTGCTTTTCAATTATGTCATCTGAGCCGGGCAGCAACAATGAAAGGTAGGTGCTATTATCATCTCCGCTTTACGGATGAGGAAACCGAGGCAGAAAGGGTCGCGTCAGAGGCTGGGTTTGAACTCGGGTCTTCCTGACTCCAGGCCCCGTGCGAGCTCTGGAGCCGGAAAGGACCTCAGACGCCATCTAATGCAAATCTCTCATTGTACAGATGAGGACACTGAGGCCCAAGGTGAGGGGAGGCTGGTCCAAGGACAGAGGCAGTAAGCATCCGAGGTGGGATTTGAACCCCGGTCCTCCCGGCTGTCCGGGCCGGGTGCAGCCAGTCCGGCCTATCGGCACGCGCCGGCCCCCCGTCCTTCCCATCGGGCCGGCCCCACCCCCCTCGCCCGCACAGACGTAAACACAGACAGCTTACCTCCGTCCCGAGCTCCCTCCGAGGGCGCTCCCCGCCGCCCCCGCCGCCGCCTCCGCCGCCACCACCACCCCCACCCCCGCCACCGCCTCCACCCCCGCCACCGCCCCGAGGAGCGGGGGAGGCGACTCCCTGCCCACGGCCCGAGCCTCGGGAGGAGGAGGAGCAGCGTGCGCGGCTCCCGGGAACGGACCCTCGGCTCGCGGGGGCCCCCGGGGGCTGCTGGGAAACGGAGCCCGCCCGCCGCTTAGCCAGGGTCAGGCGAGGGCTGGAAAAGCTGGGAGAAGAGACGGGCGGCGGGCGGGGGAGCGGGAAGAAGAGCGGGAGGAGGAGAAGGTGAGGAAAGACTGGAGGAAAGGCAGAGGAGAAGAAGCCGCCGGGAAGAAACGACAGGGCCGCGCACAGATTCCCCTTCGTTCCGTCGCCGGAAGCCGAGAGATCACTGGACGGGGCAGAGGCAGTTTCCGGCCACCGGATTAGTCGTCGGTGCGCACGCTCCACTCGTCACGCGCACGCCTCTCCTCGAGGCCACGCCTCCGGGAGACTGAGCAGAGAGCGGGGCGGAGTCTGTGTTGTGCGGACGCTTTGGGAGCTTTGAATAAGCTATCTTTCATTTTTACCCGTTTACTCAGCAGGAAAGCCGATTTCTTTTTTTTTCCCATCATAAAGTTTCTATCAGGATGCATACTAAATACGTAAAGTGTCACGTTAATTCTTATAATTAGTTTCATTCATTCAACAAATATTTATGGAAGAGTATTGATGAAGGTTCTAGTCCTGACTGCCATTTATACTAACTGTGCGATCTTAATTTAGTTCCATTTCAAAAACATTTATTAAGCGCCTACTATGTGCCAGGTAGTAAGCTAAGCGCTGAGGGTACAAAAAGTGGGAAAAGATAGTCCCAACAGACCCTCAAGTAGCTTAGAACCTAAGTCTCTTCACGTCTCTCCACCCATTCAAACAATATTTTCCTGAATAGTTTAGGCTCCGGGGCCTTTTCAGCTCTGAAGTTTCCGTATGCAAGTGGACGGTAGCAGATTTCTTTCAAGACAGAGCCCTGCCCCCAAGAAGTAGGGCTAAGAAAAGCATCCGAGGCATACAGTGATTAGGGTTTGAAGTAGGGGAAGACGTGCATTCAAAACCTGTCCCTGGCCTCTGCTAGCTGTCTGATCCTGGCTCAATTACTTCAATTACCTCAGAGTTGGGAAAGTTTCCACAATAGATGTCCGTGGCACAGACAAAATAGCAGATCTAGACCACAATCTGCTACACGCATAATAAAACCTAAGACGGAAAAAGAAAGTAGTATATTGCTTTCTTTTATTTGAAGTACGGGAAGAAATTTGTTGAAAGTTCGGTTGACACAACAGTTGATAAGACACTGACACTTTTTCCTGCCCCTTCATTGTAGTCATTAAATTTGACGTAATGTTTCCAGGCAACAAGAACGTAGGGTTGCTTTTTAAATTACTTGCAAAGATAAAACTGGAGATACTTGGTTATCTTACTCCCACCCACTCTCCACCCCCTCCCCCCAAACCACCTCATAGAAGTAGCATTTACGCTGACAATATCCCTTTCATGTAAAAACCTGAAAGGGTAGGAAATCCCTTTATCTAAACTAAGACTTCTTTTTAAAATAAGGCAAAATAATTGAGTCCTGCTATCATGAAATCAGTAATTTGAAAAGGGGGCGTATTAAGTGTTAAGGATGACATGAGAAGCTATGGTATAGACAGCTGCAAAAACTTCTATAGCTGTTGGTCTGATAAAACGTTCTGGAAGCAAGAATCCGTATTGGCCTTTATCTCGAAGTTCAAGAGTAAAAGAATATTTGATGCCCATGTCATAGGCCCAGTCATCTGAACCTCCAGGAGATAAATCTGGAAAAATATGAATAAGTTAATTACTATATGAAATATAGGTGCCCCAGGATAACTGATTTGCATAATGACTAACTTAGGACCTTAAATTATGCTTCCTAATAAAAAGAAAGCTGATAGGACCAAGGGGATTCTTCATTCCTGGAATGTACCCCCCTCCTCACCTTCTCTCTGAATCCTTCAAAATTCACCTCAGGGGCTACCTCTCCTATGTGAAGCTTTCCTGATTCTTCCCAGTCCCGGTTGTGAGAGCTTGCTTCCTCCCCAAACTATACCATATTATACTTATCTATAAAGAGGAGGCACTTAGTAATGGCTTATTTAATTAAATTCTAACTGTGTACACATGGAGAGGCAGGGTTAGATAGTAGATTAAGGTCTAGAATTGGAGGCAAGAAGACATTTTACTAGTTGTATGACCATGGATGAGTAACTTAACCTTTACATAACTCAGTTGCGAGGCCCAAATGAGAAAATGAGTTTTGTCTTTTTGGCCATGGAGCCTGGTATATAACAAGTACTTAATAAATGTTGAATTGAATGCAGCATCTTTCTTACCTCCCTTCAAGTTTATAAACTTAGGGTGGACAGAAAGTAGCATCAGTCAATCTCAGGACAATCTGGTATTGTGGGAAAAGTGCTGGACTTGTAATCAAAAGACACTTAGTAGCTATGTGGCCCTGAGCAAGTCTGAACTTCTGAACTGTGCAAGTTTCAGTTTCCTCATATGAATGTAGCGATAATAATTTGTTCAGAAAAAGCTTCTGAAGTAGCCATGGAAAAAAGATAGGTTAATAATTAACCCTATTAATAAAAGTATACCGAAGCTAAGAGACTGGGAACAACAGCACCTCAGACCCAGAAATATCACCAGCCTTGCTCCTTGATTGCCCTCCCCACCCCAGCTCTCATCCAGAAAAGCAACTCTTATGGATGTGGACCTAGCAACTGACCCTCTATCCCCACCTCCTCTGCAGAGACCCAGAAAAGAAAGTTCTAATGCCAAAGTCCTTGGCACTCTCCAATGTTTCAGCATCTGATAGGGTTTTACTCATGAAAAATAATCTGAGGGCCTTAGAACATAACAAGATCACTTAACAGAGAGGCACGCTGCTTTCCCTACCATATTTCCTACCACTGGCTGGCAGTACCTTCCTTTGATTGGCTGCATAAATGAAACAGGATGCATCTTTAAAACTGGCCAACTGAAATAGTCTCTTTCTTTTCTGTGCATCTTTTCTTGCTGCATCCAGAGGGCAAAGAGAGGGAGAAGGTATCATCCCCCTCTACCTCTTACCCCAGCTTCAGCTCTGACAATTGGGGCTGGGGCCCTTCTTACTTTCAAGTGCCAGCAACGATCCCCACCAGACCCCAGAAGTTCAAACTATAGTGACCTTAAAGTCAGAATTCCAAGTAGGATGTTGCAGCCTGACAGCCCAGAAAGAAAGATAGAAAAATCAGAGTACCTGGGACTGAAGTCCTAGGGAAGGTAGGGGGCTAGATTTGGAATGTGGGACTGTGGGCTGTCTAGGAACTGAGCTAAACTATGCACCTAATCCTTTCTCCCTCCCCAAGACAGGGTTGGAGGTGGAACTATGTCTCCCATATGTTGGGGGCATGAGTTTATATATTTGTGAGTATACTTTTCAAGCAAATATTCCTTTGTAAAAGCTAATCTTTTAGCTTTTATAAGGCTAAGTGGTTAAATGGAACTGGGCTGCAGTGGACCCCCCACACCTAGGGGAATATTAGAAGTGGGGGCTAAAGCCAATGGCAGAGAGCCTACATACCCCAAAACCCCCTTCGGTGTACTAGAGAAACTGGGGGAGAGGTGAAATGTAATATACCTGGCCTTCAGACAGTGGAGGGGAGGGGGGAGTAAGCAAGGCAAGATAATGAGTCTTACAATAACAATAAAGAAGATGTGTTACCCTCTGCTTTGTCACTGAACAACAACAAAAAACACTGGATCATTTCTTTTGAGTTGCAGCTGAAACCTCCTGTGTCTGTTGTCTCCCTTTATTAGAAGGTAAGCTCTATGAGAACAGGGACCAGCTTACTTTTATATTAGAATCCCCAGCCCTTAGTCCAGTCCTTTACAACTAGTTTATACTTAATAAATGCTTTTCCCTTCATTCTTTTACTAGTTAAAAAAAAAAAACCTCCACAAGTAGGCCTTAAATGAATGAACAAAATGAAAGAAGAAATGAATGAATGAATGTATATTTAAGTATTTATAATAGCTGAGTCTTAGAATGGTAGACAGGAGTAATGTGTAAGAAGACTGGAAAGCAAAGAGAGGACCAGGTTGTGGAGGGTTTTAAAAGCAAAATAAAGGATTTTATATTTAGACCTGAAAGTAACAGGGAACAACTGGAATTTACTGACTAGAACAGAGGTGTTAAACATAGGTCCACAATTCATATTGTGGCCACAATACCCGGTCCGTCTGAACCAGATTAAAATTTAACTGGGAAATATTTAACCAAATAAATAAAAACACAATAGAACATAGATAATGTTAATATGTGGTTTTCAAAGTCAAAATGTGGCCCCAAAGAGAACCCTATATATGGTTTAGTAGCCTCAATTTCTATTTGTGTTTGACACCACTGGAGTACTGGGTGACTTGGCTAGGCCTGAACTTTAGAAAATCTCTTTGGCAGCTGAGTAGAGAGGATGGATTGGAAGGAGAAGACTTGAGACAGGGAGAGCAATCAGAAAACCACTGCAATAGGCAAGTTATGAGATGACAAGGGCCTACACCAAGGTGGCAGCTGTGTGAATGAAGAAAAGGGGATGTATACTAGAGATGATGTGACAGTAGAAATGGTAACTTGGCAACAGATTTCCTTTTGTGCACTCTCCATTCCAGTAAAAGTGAAAAGGGCATGATGAAGTCATCTATGTAATGACAAACAAGTCTTTGAATTTTCTTGTACCTTACTCCTAAACCATATTTTCCAACATATTTTTCACCATCAGCCCCTATACCTACCTGTAGAAGTTGTCTTGTACCAAAGAATATGTTGATTTAATTTGGAGGGTCTTATCATGTTTTTCCTAAAATTCTATCTCTTCATAGCAGATATTGGTATATAAGTTACAATTATTTTTATAACGGTGCTTGTTTTGCAAATTCTTATCAAGGGCAATGCTATGAAAGAAGACCAACTATCCCATGAAATTATGTTTCTTATTACCTTTGGATAGTTGATAAAAAAAAAACAATTCCTTTCTTTCCCTCTCCAAGGAAAAGCTGTGAACCATCTCCCCATTTAGCTGCACCTTCCTTTTGTCTTCTGGTCAGTTATATCCAGAAGGTTAAGAATGATATGACTCATTTACTCCAAAAATATGTCCACTTGCTCTTTGGATAAGAATCTCACATTAAGAGTACCAATGACTAAGTTATTATTTATGGATGGCCTACAAATTATGATTCTTGGCACTCTCTGCCTCCTTTGCCACTGCTCTACCACAATCACTACAGAAAGAGGCAGCTATACAAAACTGAGAGCCATCGTGAAATCTTCTTTGTTTCATAGGTTGCCGTGGCCAAAGAACTGAATTCCAAATAGCCTTTCTTCTAGGGCATATTTTTTTAGATGATATTATCTTGATACGATTAAAGGAAGCTAAGATTAGACATGGACACTCAGGCAGTGATCTTCCTGGAACTCTATTAATTGATTCTTGAGTAAGTAAAATAACATATGTAAAGTGATTCACAAACCGTAGAGTACTATGTAAATGTTGGCTGTTGTTATTGTTGTTATAGTAGCTAAGTTGATGAATTTAATTGGGAAAGGATATTGGTTTGGAAGAGTTAGACGATGATCTCAGTTTTCAACATGCACAGTTTTAGTTGTTATTGGGACATCCAAGAGGAGACATCTCTGGGGGACCCTAATAATTAAAGGCTGGGAGGAAAATGAGGAAGCAGCAAAAGAAACAGAGAAGGCAGAGGAGATCGTTGTTGTTGTTATTGTCATAATAGCTAAGACTTGTTCACTGATTGGGGATTTTCTGTCTTAGAATCAATATATCTTGAAGAGCCCCAGCCACTTACTTTGTAACTCACTTTGTAGCTCTTCTCCAGTCTGCTCCACTTTCATACCAGCAGCGTGGCCCCAGCAAGCACCTCACTCTCTTACCCATCTCCCCTTTCTAGCTCCAATTTATGATTTGTCTTGCCCTAGTCAAAGGTAAGGTCCCCAAGAGTAGAGACTGCCTTGTTTTCTTGTTTTTTGCATTCCCATCACTTAGCATAGGGCCTGCCCCAGAGTAAGGGCTTATTAACTGCTTGATCTAGCTAAGTACATCTACTCCCCTTTTAACCACCATTAATCACTCCAGTGAAACTGCTTTTTCTAGTGATTAATTCCAGTAGTCTCTTTCTAAGCTCTCAGTTTCAGAGGAGTGGGGGAAAAGGGCCTTTCAACCGCATTTTACATTACTAATGGCATTTAGTAGTGTACACATAGCAGGCATTCCATAAGCACTGGGTGAGTACATAGACTAGAATAGACACACATAGACTGGGTGAGTACATAGACTAGAATCTATCATGAAATTCTCTTCTAGGGGCAGCTAGGTGGTGCAGTGAGTAGAGCACCGGCCCTGGAGTCAGAAGACCTAAGTTCAAATCCTACCTGAGACACTTGACAACTTAGGCAAGTCACCTAACCCCAACTACCCTGCCTTCCCTCCTCAAAAAAAACCCTTCTCCTTTGGTTTTATATTTTATCATTATGAATCTCCTCCAGCTTTCTTTATTTCCTTTATTGTTTCCTCATCTTCCAATGTCCCAATAACAACTAAAACTGTACATGTTGAAAACTGAGCTAATTATCCAACTCCTCCAAACCAATATCCTTTCCCAATTAAATTCACCAAACTTTCACTGAGCACCTTCTGTGTGCAGAGCACTACACTAGGTATATATGTGCTTCCTTCTCCCTACCCCCAATCTTTTCATTTTAATGCCAAGTCCTAAAAATCTTTTCTTTCATGATATTGTTTGAATATGTTTCTTCTTCTATTTCCATAGTTACCACCAAAATCCAGACCATCATTTTATGCCCGGATTATAACAATAGTCCCTCATAATTAGTCTTTCTGTCATCCTCAATTTTTCCAATACATCCTGAAACATTGCAAGAATAATCTTGCTCGAACAACGTTAAAAAAAAAAAAGCATTACCCTACTCAAAAACCAAAGGAGCTATCCATTTTATCCCATATCAAATTTTTACTCCTCAGTTTAGCTTTCATAGCCCTCTATTCTGTACCTTTGCAAGGTCACCTCTCCTTATTCCCCACTGCAATCTCTCAAGCCAAGCCTGATTAAGCTTGTGCAAAACTTTGTGTATAACCTATCTAACTCTGCTTTTGCTCAAACATTTCCTCCTGTGTGGAATGTTAGCTTCCCTCATTTCTACCAATTTATATCCATTTATCCATATATCTATCATGTTTCAACTCAAAATTCATATCTTCTAGGTAGCCTTCACAGATACTGCAGCTCTGGTGCACTTACGTATGTTTTATAGCTGTTATTTTATACTTGCTAATATGTTGCTTTGTAATTGTCTTTGAGTCATATCACCTATGTCACAATGGACCTCATCTAGAAATTGCTTCCTCTGCAATCTTGCTTAACTGCTTGTGCTGGTACTCTCATCTGAACCCTATATAATTTAAACCTTGTAGAGACTAGACAGAAAGTCATCTCTTCTTCCAGCTTTTTCCTCTACCAAAACACCAAATAAATTTCTTTCTAAAACTATTTCAAATTTTTGGGATTTGTCCTCATGACTGACAGTGATCATGGAACACTGATAGAAATGCTCGTCTATGGTAAAGCTAAGAGTAAATGCCACGTAAGCTTAGGCTTCTAAGGCAATTGGGGGCTAAATTGTGGAGGTCTCAAACACTAGGCTGAGAAGTCTGAAGAACATTATCTCAGAGAGTATCAAACAATTTTCATTTTGGTACCATAGTGTACTCTTGTCATTCCTCCAGTGTAGACTTCTATAATGTAGAAAAATTGTTCTAAATGTTTTGCTCTAGGGGCAGCTAGGTGGCACAGTGAATAGAGCACTGGCCTTGGAGTCAAGAGGACCTCTGAGTTTAAATCTAGCCTCAGACATTTGGCACACTTACTAGCTGTGTGACCTTGGGCAAATCACTTAACCCCAATTGCTACGTCTTCCCCGCTCAAAAAAAAAATGTTACTCTATATGATAACTTACTATGAATGTTACACTTATTTGTATGTTACATTCCTCTCTGTTGTAGTCATTTGAGAAAGAAAATCGTTGCCTGTGCTATTTATATATTTATATATATAATCTATATATGTGTATATTTTTATAGTCACAAAATATCACAGGTTACTATATATCATTACTAGTGTATATATATATATATATATATACACACACACACACACACACACACAAGTTTAGTATATATTGTATAGCATATAAGACTATATAGCACAGGTGAAGTTTCTGTTTCTAAAATAACTGCAACAGAGAAGAATGTAACATACAAATATATACATGTGTATATACGTACTTATGTACACACACATATATAGTTACTATATAATATGTATATAATATACTATGGGGGGAGGGAGGAGGAGAGAGAAAAAAGAGACTGAGAGAGTTACTTTAGCACAGGTGAAGTTTCTGTTTCTAAAATAACTGCAAAAAGAAGAATGCAATATATAACATTTACACATATATTATTTATGTCATGAAATATATATGGAGAGTGATAGTAAGTTAAAGGGAGGGACAGAAAAATATACTCTATAAAGTATATAGAAGATTACAAAGAGAAAAATTATAACATAATTATATTATATATTACAATATAATATATATGCTTGTATAACAATTGACTGTTTTCAAAGAGCTTAAGAAATAATACTTACAGATTGTTTGTGCACCAGGGCCATATTTGTAATAAATATTTTCGCTAACTCTCAGAATAGCTTGAGCTGCTTGCCTTGCCACTAGAGACTAAAATGAATAAGATATGGGATTTTTGTTAGAGCATAAGTATAATAAGCAGAATGGTAGAAGTGGTTAGCAGATGGTGACATTATATTTCATTTGTACACTTACCTCAATATCAGTAGAGCGAATATTTGAAAATAGAGATTTACAACAATACAACCCAATCCAAGTCAACAGAATACAATATAATGCAATAGATAAATGAGCCTTGTACTACAAAAGGATTATTTGCTTCCAATACACATTTGCAATGTAATGACTTTAGGTAGCAAGCTCCTCTATATATATTGAAAATACCCTTCAGTTTTTAAAAGTTTGATTCATACATAGTTCTTCTTATGTAAAGTTTAATAAACCTACATTTAATCTATAAGCCAATTTAGAAATGTTACTCATGTAATATAGATTAATGATAGCTAATATTTCTCTAGCTCCTTAGAGTTCCTCATTACCTTATTTAATCCTTACAACAATTCTACAAGCTAGTAGTAAGGCAACTATTTCTAGGTCCATTCAAACAAAGAAACGGAGATTCTCACTGATTTGCCTAAGTTCACAAATCTATAAAGTGGTACTAATGCCACTAGAATCCAGAATCTAGGTCTTCTTATTCGAAATATAGCTCTCTTTCTGCTCTACTATAGTATTTTCTCTCTCTCTCTTTAACTCTCTACCACTCTCCATTCCTTCTCTCTAAGAACACCTGTGTTTTTTTCTAAAATTTCCCCTTACTTCAAAACTTTTTTCCATCAGAATTAATGTACTGAGTTATAACATAGGAAACAATCTCTCTACCCAAATTTGAAATTTGCTTTCAATCTTTGTCTATTTTTTTTTAAATCAGACCTAGAATCTTGACATTCTCACTTGGCCAACAAGAGGTATGACCCTGGGTACTTAACCTCTCAACGTTCTTTATGTTGCAGACTATAAATAGCAGAGGAGAGGTCTGCATTGGTAAAGGAACTTTCCTCCCCTGAGAGCTCCCTCTACCAGTAAAATCACTGGTCTAGCCTTATCCCATATGTCCTTGTTGTCTCGCCTAGGAGAATGTAAGTAAGCTCCTGGACACTGTATTCAGAGGAAAGCTGAGACATGTGCTCCAGATAGACTTAGATACAGAGGGAGGAAGTAGTTTCAAGGAGAGAAAAGAGTTGGACTATGGAGTCGTAAAGACTTCAGGAACTTAGCTGAACAACTACGCAGTAAAGATACTATACCAAGGGAAGCTGTGTGAGGACTTTATGAACAAAGAAAGGGCTTCCCAGCCTTGTAGCTCCAGGAGCTATGGGTTGCTTTTGCCACATGTGCATCCTACAGATGTATTTCACCAGCACTGTACCCTAAGTTTGAGCCCACTCTTCCTAGGAACACTGTGCATTTTTTGTAGAAGGGCATCCCAGGCTTGGGCAGGAGGAGGCAGGGATTTTTAGCTACTGTTCTTACAATACCATCATAGTAAATACCTTTACTAAGAGTTTTTTAAAATGTATAATTTCTAAAAGCAGAAACTAGCAACTTTTTTTCTTTGTATCCACAGTGCCTAGGCACATAGTTGGCATTTAATATAGCCTCATTGACTGATAAAGTGATTGATCCAGAGTTTTAAAATATTTCTAAAAATGTTAATTAGAAGTCAAAAAATTTTCAATTATCACTTACTAGTTCTTCATGGTCTTTACTTGTGCTCATAGTGTAGGAGTATGGAAACAGCACCATCTGAGAGTATGAATGCATAGTTAAATATGCCTTAATGTGATCCAGATTTCTCCTGAGGAAGCTAGCTACTGCCTTTACTTCTGGTTCTGACTCAGGATATGGTCCGCAGTAAATTTCCCTGCATGATGAGTTCGATGCCCCTACCTCTGGAATAAAAATCAATAGAAATGATCCCTGAATATGCAAAAGAAATGGATTCTTCTGGCTTCTCAGAAACCATTGTCATTTATATCCCCACCCCACCTCTTTCCCCATCTATGTTGTATTCTGAAGTCTGTGGCTTACCTTTTTAGAGAAATGGTGTAAGAATCACTGGGAAGAATTCTATTCCATCTATGGTTTCCATTCCAACTAGCATACTTCTCATGCTTGCTGAATGTTGGGCTTATAATTTTTCTGGAATATATTTGTCTTGGTAGTAAATACCAAAACTGAAATTTGAACCTAGTTTATCAGGTCTTTCCAATTGAAAAAAAAAGCACTATATTTGGAGTTAAAAGACTTGGATTTTACTATTGTAATCATGGACAAGCAATTTAACCTCTCTGAACCTCAGTTTTCACATGTGTTAAATGGAATAATAATATTTGTTCTGATTACCTCATGGGATTATTTTTGAGAATCTGATAAGATAATGTATTAACATGCTTTGTAAATCATAATTGCCATAAAATGCCAGTTATTATCATTTCTGTATGGCCATGTAGGGTGATTCAAAGCCAGGTAGGCTTGTTGTTGAACATATATACGTAATAAAAGCAGAAATTTGGAATAAATGAGTGAGATGGAGGGTGATGCCTTATAGTGACTCCATCTGACTTTTTTTCTTCTTGCCTTCTCCCCTTAATTTTCATGGGATACTCAAACAACTGGCGGAAGGAGGCCGAAGGAAAATTCTGATGCCACAAACCCATGTAGATCCTAGAAGGGTCCATTGGCTGAATTCCTTGAAATGGATTTGGGGGGAAGTGGGTCCCCACAGAAGGGTAAAGTGAGATTTACAAAGACCTTTTATTCTAAGACAGACATAGGCATATGCATATGGCTCCTGTTGGCAAGAGAATGTTAGTTCAAAGACAGATAAGATGGAGAGTAGGCTGGGGGGGGGGGGGGTCTAACTAGCCAATGACTCTGTGTTAAGGGTCCACCATTCTAATTTAAAGAAATAAAGCTTTAACTCTGTACTCTAAGCTAAAAGAGAGGAAGAATCCAGTCCCTCTCTTAAGGGAAAGATATATCACCTCAGCTGAGGACTCCAGCTGAGGGCCAGTAGGGGTCAACAGTGAGAGCAACCGAGGAGAGAAGGCTGGGGAGTAGGAGAGGCACAAAACTTAGAGAGAAGAAAAGTGCAGTCAAAATATGTTGGGATGTGGCGCACAAGAAAAGGTCCCTGAACAGAGCAATTTCTAGCAGGGTATTGATCCAACAAGTACAATAAAATCATCAGATGACATCACTGTCGTATCATGAGTTGCTTCCACGTGTGTGTGCCTTAGTCACATGTTCCTCATGTATGTCCATTCACAAACATACAAATATACTCTAGCCACACATGTCCCCTACAGATATGCCCCAGGTTCATGGGCAAAATAGTCTATTGCTTTTTTTTCTTACTCTGCCATTTCATTAATGTCTTTGTTTTGAAATAATTGTATTTTCTGAATGACTAAAAACAATAAGCACATCAGTGGGGGTTTATGAGCTATGGTTTTTAGTGATTATGATAAGAATACCTCATATTTGGGACAGTTTTCGGAGGAAGGCTCATATATAAATGAAGGGCACCCACAAGTCCTACAGACATAATAGGGGACTAGAAAAAAATTAAAAGACACAAGCCCAACCTGTCAGTCCTGTTGGGGATACTCAACATAATATTCATAGGGGGAGGGGGAAACAAACCTCAAGAATGCTTACAAAACAACATCTAAATGAGGGTATGTAGAACTAATTTAAAAGCAATAAAAATAAATTTTACGAGACTTTTCATAATTCTTTTGCTATGCTGTAATAATGCTATTATGCTATGAATATAATTAGAATTAAGTGGGAAATTGCCTAAAGATTAGAAATCTGTTTATTAGAAGTCTAGGAGATTTGTGTTGTGATAATATTTGTTGCAATGGGATTGGCCTATAATATAGAGAGAACATAAGTAGGTCCATCTTTTATCATCTTTTCCCCAAGTCATTTGGAATTTGGAATCACTTTCCCATTAAAAGAAAAAAAAGAAAAAACAATGCTGAGAGTCAGTGGGACACAGTGGATAAAGACCTTGGAGTCAGATTCAAGTCCCAGCTCTAACACATTGCTGTATGCGACCCTGAACAAGTCACTTAATCTCTCAGTGTCCCCAAACAATCTCTACCCCTATGAATTGCAGGGAAGGTGCCAATCAGCCTTGAGAAACAAAGTTCCTCATATGCAGCTTCCTACACCAAATAATAGGTCTGGCACAAAAAAAAAACTATGCTACAAATCAGGGTGGAAGTCCCAGGCTATCCTAAAAAGTCTTTTTAATTGGTAATGAAGGTAGAAGGATAGTATTAACAGATTGACTTCTTAGTCCTAGAAGCAGTTTGTAGCTGCAGCAAAGAAACTTTGTCTCCTTCCTGTTACTACAGAGAGGGCAAACCCAAGCTAAAAATCTGCCCCATTCTGCTTGTCATTAGCACAATCGCATCTCCCTCTAGCCTACCATTTATTTCCACTGTAGGTACTACCCTTCTCTAAGTCAAAGAGGTTGTATTTTATCATGAAAAAAAAATAGGGAACCACAAAAGATTATTGTGGAGGCAGCTAGGGGGCTCAGTGCATACAGTGCTGGGGTTGGAATCAGGAAGCCCTAAGTTCCAATCTAGCCTCAGACTCTAGATGTGTGACCCTAGGGAAGTCACTTAACCTCTGTTTGCCTTAATCCACTGGAGAAGGAAGTGGAAAACCACCGTAGTATCTTCACCAAGTCCATGGGCTCGCAAAGAGTCAGACATGACTGAACGACAAGTGCTTTAAGTATGCTATCTCATTCAATCTTCCAAATAACCCTGTGAGATAGGTGTTATAAACATTCTGACTTCCCTTAAAAACATATTTTTGAATTGTCATTCAACATCTCATCTAATTTTTTTTGCATTTCCAAATTTCACCATTTATCAGGGCAATAAATTCCATAAATTTACTACTTTGTGAAAAGTAAGCCTTCCTTTGTTTTGTTCTAAACTCTGCTCTTTCCTCTAGTTTCTTTCTTTTTTTTTTTTGGCAGGGACTTGCCCAAGGTCACACAGCTAGTACACGTATCAAGTGTCTGAGGCTGGATTTGAACTCAAGTCCTCCTGACTCCAGGTTTGGTACTCTACTCACTGCGCCACCTAGCTGCCCCTACCTCTAGTTTCATTAATCCGAGATTTGGTAGATAAACTCACTCTGTCCATGCCATGCCTGATTTTATAGACTTTGATCATATTGGTCCTGGCTCTCCTTTTTCCAGACAAGAGTATTCATCTTTGCTTAACTTGCTTTCATATGTCAGTGCTTATCCCTTCCCTCATTACATTTTCCTTTCTCTGGGCATTCTCTAAAACTGTTAGGTCTTTCTTTAGGCTGCCAACTAAGGCAATATTATGATTATATTGAATTTCCTTCTTCAGCTGTCATAAGTCTCTAGCCTGCAAGAAAAAGATACGAGGAAAATGAAACTAGAGAGGTCAAGTTATCAGACAAGGTCACACAGGTAAATAGCTCACATCTATATGACCTTTTATGATTTGCAAGTGCTTTATGTGCATTATCTCGTTTGGTCCTCGCAATTACCCGGTGAGGTATGTGGTATTATTATCCTCATTTTACAGACGAGGAAATTGAAACCAATAGATATTACTTGATTTATTTGTTCTTGTTACTGTTCGGTCATGTCCAACCCTCTGTGATCCCCTTTGGGGTTTTCCAATGAGATATTTCACATTGTCTTCTATTTTTTCATTCTTTTGGTTCTGTTTTATAATTTCTTGATTTCTTGTAAAGTCATTAGGTTCCATTAGCTCCATTCTAATTTTTAAGGAATTATGTTCTTCAGTGAGCTCTTGGACCTCCTTTTCCATTCGGCCAATTCTGCTTTTTAAGGCATTCTTTTCCTCATTGGCTTTTTGGACTTCTTTTGCCATTTGGGTTAGTCTATTTTTTAACATGTTATTTTCTTCAGTATTTTTTGGGCCCCATTTGGGGTTTTCTTGGCAAAGATTCTGGAGTAGTTTGCCATTTCCTTCTCCAGATCATTTTACAGATGAGTAAACTGAGGCAAACAGAGGTTAAATGACTTGTTCAGGGTCACACAGCTAATATCTGAAATCTCATTTGAATTCAGGTTTTCCTGAGCCTGGCACTCTGCACTATGGTGCCACCTAGCTGCCCTAATTAAGTTACTCAGGGTGACCTAATTAGTAAGTATCTGAAGAGGGATTGTAGTCCCAGCTCTTCCTAACTCTAATTCCAGGATTCTTTCCATGCTGTCAATAAAAACAGATCTAACCAAGGAACATTTTTAGTCAGACAGCACATATTTTGACAGAGCATCATATTAATTGAAACAAGTAGTCTCATATTATTTCCCATTTATTTTTCCTGATCTCTTGGGCAAATGCTAAATCCTCCCTCCCCAATGTCCCCACATTCCTGTTTTCATTTTTTTTAGATAAGAAACTTTACTTATGCTATTTTCAACAAGTAAGGATGCAGTTAAACAAGCTAAACTTGAGTTTTAACTCATCCATAAATCAGTAATTGTTTAAAGTGATTGTTCCCAAACATGTTGATAATGCCACTTTTGGTCATATTCTAGAAACCACACACATTTCAGAATATAACAAGAACAGCAACAATAATAATCATTAGCATTTATATGGTGCTTTAAGGCTTAAAATGCACTTTACATATATTATCTCACTTATACATATATTTATCCTTTTATTCACCTTAAGATAGCAACTACTAAAAATGCAGAAAACCAGTTACAAGGAAAATCTAAAATGCTCATTTGCTTTTAAAAAAAAATGTGTGCAATACTAGCAATCTTCAGTAGAAAGACAAGTGAACATTCAGTTATGTTTGGTTTAAGGCAAAAACCTTAATAGTCACTTTAAAAGTGACATTAAACATTTAATGTCACACTTAAAATCAAACACTATTCAAAATGTGTTTTAAACTTTCCCTCTTCAGGTTGTCAGCAAGCAAACTATGGCCTCAGATCAGCTAGAAGCTCACCATAAACCTCAAGAAAGTCTCAATAGTTAATAAGCATTTATTAAGTGCCTAGTGTATGCCAGGCACTGAGCTCAGCATAAGGGATACAAATACAAAAAGAGAGTCTTTGCCCTCAAGGAGCTTACAATCTATCAGGTGAAGACAACACACAAAAGGAAACTGGTAGAGAAGTAGTGCAGCCAGGTGAGAAATGAGGAAATGTCCTGGGCTATTCCCTGTCTCCTCCCCCCCCCCCATGAAAGTTTTGAAGAGTTCATGGCTCCACTCTTCAATCAGAGAGCTATAAAGTGGAGTACCAAGGCGCATTGTAGAAAAGTTAGAGATGTCTCACAGTGGTGCAACCCAGTGAGAAATGAGAATGGTTTTGTTTCAAATCAGAAGGTTCCTCTGTACCACTTTTCACAATATAATGGTCCAAACAGCCCCAAACAGCTAGACCAGAGACATGGGTCCAAACTCAACACAGGAACATCAGTATAGGGGCGGGGAAGTCATGGCACTTCAGCCACAAAAGAAAAGTTTACAAGAGATTTTGTTTCAGAACTTTGACACAACTAGAGTGGATATGAGCATCCAAAGGGAGTCCTGTGATTCACATCGGGGCTGGGCTGTCAGATTTCCCCCTACTCCCCTTCTCTGGCCAGGGTGAGGGTTTTTCAGTTCCTCCAACCTCAGAAATGTGCTCTTCTTGAGAAAGGCACTGAAACAAATATTCAAGAATGCAGAAACTTATTCCATAAGCTCAGCTTCTGATTCTCCCAAGTTCCCATCATCCTCAGGTTAGCACCATTATGACTAATCACTTATTCTGGCTAAACATTAAGGCAAAGGCTACATCTATGACTACCAAAGTCATAGGCGACTGAGTCATTACAACATTGAATAATCAGGGAAGAAAAACAACCAAATTGCTCAGTAGTTTAACTTGGTATTGTAAAGACTCCAGTGCCAAAGGGCATAGGAAAAAGGTGGGTCAGTGTGGGAGCCGAGGCTAACCAGAATATTAAGAAAATAACATCCATCTCCCAACTGCCCTCTATAAATTCCCTTTTGCTCAAAGATTAATCCTCCTTTCAGCTACTAGTTTCTCTTTTTAAATTACTATATTTCAGGTGATAAGAAACCAAGAGTCCTCATTCATGCTCCCTCATCCTCCATTCTCATTCTCCAAGAGGTAAATCAAACCTGAAAATCTGATCCTTCAGTTCCCCACCCCTTTCTACTCTTTGGCCCCTATTTGCCCATAGCTCATCTGTCTCTCACATGAACTTCCCTTACCTCCCCTCCCAGAACAGTGTTCTCCAGAAGTCAAGCTGGGAAGAGGAGAGGAAGGAGCATCAGGGGACTCTTAGGAACTGATAACATGTCCCAACCCAGTCTCATGTTTGGTACCTGAGCCAGGAAAGTCATGATAACTTCCACAAATAAAAGGTCCTCATCCTTTGGTGGAATTAAACTCTTCATCATCATCATCCTTGTCATCGCCAGTATTTACATAGCACTAGGGTTTTCAAAACATTATCTTGTTTGATCCTCACAAAGACTCTGAGAGAGGTAGGTAAAAAATTATTGCCATTTTATAGAATGAAATGAAGGCTGGAAAAGGTTAAATAAGGTTGGCATAATGAAGCTATGCTCCTTGAAACAACAGAATTACTTAGAGATCTCCTTGTAGATGAGACCCTCAAATGCCCAAACACTGAGAAGGTCCTGGCCCAATGGGTTGGAGAGGTTCTCAAATGAAGTATCCTCACCTGAGAGATAGTAAATGGTCCCTATCCAGGGGACTGTAAGTCTGACAGAGATGTGTTAGAGGAGTATGCAACAAGGGACTGTTCATTAAGTCCAGTCCTTATGGGTATTCAGAGTGACATTAATGCAGTCCTTCATGTGGAAGACTATGGTGAGTCTTTTTCCAGGAGAATGGAAGTACCGTGGAGAGCCACTGGAGCATACAAAAACATTCTGTTACTGATTCTAATGTTTTAACCGTGGGGTAGACAGCAGCCTCTTTTACGATTACATAACTGGAACTAGGGGTGCCTTTGTAAGGCATTAGTCAGCCTTAGCTACTTTTCTTGATTTGGCCTTTTATCTTCAACTAATTTCTTCCTGGCAGACAGTGTCCAATGAAACATAGTGCTGTAAGAGAAGAAGCCTTGGATCTTCTCTCCACCCAATGCTGACAGGTGGCCCTGTGAATACGGGCCTCGGTTTCCTTGCCTGCCTTGGAGGTTGTTGTTTTGTTTTGAGTGAAGGAAGTTCAAGATTATGATGCTGTCAGTTTCAAGAATGGGCCATCTTCTGAGAGTCAAGTCTACACTGTGTTCTATAACCAGCCCAGAACTGATACCCCAAGGAGCAGGGAGTGACTTCCAGGATTGAGCAAAGTGGGAGCTGAGACTAGGACTCATCCAACATCACTGCCATATTTGGACATGAAGTCGGTGGAGCGAAGGCTAAATAGAAAATTTGTTCATTCTGAGCCCTTTCTCCCCAGAGACTGAAGTAGGATAGGAAGATCATACTCCCAATGTGTTGGTGGGGGGGCAGGGAATGATGGTGCTTCTGTTCTTACTATATATTTAAAATAAATATCCCTCTGTAAAAGTGAATTGATTAAATGGAGCTGAGGTGCTAGTCATTAGTAGGCTAATAGTGCAGGGAACACCACTGGATAGGAGCAAACCAAAGGCATTAGAGAAAAGATACCCCAGAGGTTGTTGTTTAGTCAATTAGCAGTACACAACTCTTCGTGACCCCATTTGGGGTTTTCTCGGCAAAGACATGGCAGTGGTTTGCCATTTCTCTCTCCATCTCATTTTACAGATGATAAGGCAAACAGGGTAAAGTGATCTGCCCAGGGTCACACAGCTAGTAAATGTCTGAGCTCACATCTTTTTTTTCATCACATTCTTTAGGCTGTGTTTCTTTATTTTTAATCAATGCTTTTTTGTCGTAACTTTACATTTATTTATATCCTTCCTGTCCTTCCATCCAGCAAGCCATGCTGTGAAACAAAGGTGTCCAAAAGAAAGAAAAAAAAAACATGGTTGACAGTATATGCAGTAGTCCACACACATTGTCCCTCACCTTCACAAAGAAAGGAAGGTGCATTTTTTCAGCTTTTCTACAAGATCAAGACAAATCATCATACTTATGTGTCCTTCAGTTTCATGTATTGTTCTTTCTATTTACTTTTTTGTACTCATTTATTCCTTCATGGGTCTGCTTACTATACTTTGTATCAATATGTCTTCGTGATTCTCTAGATTTATATTCTTCTTATCTTCTAGTGGAGTAACATTCCATTGCATTCATTTTATACTACATTTTGTTCAGCCGCTCTTCCTACCTTGTTTCCAGTTCTTTGCTACCACAAAAAAAATGCTTCTCTGAATATTTCGCTATACAAGGGAATTTTCTTTCTGTCTTTTTTTAATAAATTTTATTTAATATATTTAGTTTTCAGCATTGATTTTTACAGGAGTTTGAATTACAAATTTTCTCCCCATTTCTACCCTCCCCTCCACTCCTAGATGGCGTATATTCTGGTTGCCCTGTTCCCCAGTCTGCCCTCCCATCTGTCACCCCATTACCATCCTATCGCCTTTTCCCTTCCTTTCTTGTAGGGCAAGATAAATTTCTATGCCCCATTGACTACGTATCTTATTTTCTTGTTGCCTGCAAAAACTTTTTTGTTTTTGTTTTTGAACATCTGTTTTTTAAAACTTTGAGTTCCAAATTCTCTCTCCTCTTCCCTTCCCATCCACCCTCCCTAAGAAGTCCAGCAATTCAACATGGGCCACGTGCGTATCATTATGTATAAACCTTCCACAATACTCATGTTGTGAAAGACTAACTATATTTTGCTTCTTCCTAAACTATCCCCCTTTACTGAATTTTCTCCCTTGACCCTGTCCCGTTTCAAAAGTGTCTGTTTTTGATTACCTCCACCCCCATTTACCCACTCTTCTATCATCCCCCTTTTTTTATCTTCTTCCTCTTTCTTTCCTGTGGGGTAAGATACCCAACTGAGTATGTATGGTATTCCCTCTTCAGGTCAAATCTGATGAGGGCAAGATTTACTCATTCCCCCTCACCTGCCTTCTCTTCTCTTCCTACAGAACTGCTTTTTCTTGCCACTTATACGCGAGATAATTTACCCCATTCTATCTCTCCCTATCTCCCTCTCTCAATATATTCCTCTCTCTTCCCTTATTCATCT